>JAUPFT010000030.1:25040000-26240000 GCA_036936625.1 Parnassius smintheus behrii | reverse complement strand
GCCCATAGACATCTACAATTATCCTAGCCTATAGATCCTAGCAACATAAATTTGCTTTGTCACTCTCTCCTCATTCATTTTTTCAACATGAGCAAACCACTGAAGCATTCATTTCTTAATTCTGGTCACATCATCTTGCAAACCACACTCTTCTCTTATCATACTATTTCTCACTTTGTCACCCAGATTCAGCCCTAACATACTTCTACTACATACATAGCGACCGCATTTCTACTGCGTTAATTCTACTCTCGTGCTTCTTCTGCCACACCCAACTTTCACTATCATACGTTAAAGTAGGGACTAAACGCAGTACTGTAATTTGCCATACGAGCCTCTTTGACGCATTCTGACTTTCCATTACTACAAATTGAAAAAAAATATTCTATTGCATTCTATTTTAATGGAATCTCTTTCGCCGCCATAGCTAAATATAGGCGACGTAAACATCTTTTATGTAACATAATCTACAAAAATAAATATGTTTCCATAAAAAAAACACAGTCACAGCGATTGACGCATCCATTACACTTAATATTATCCGAACATCGGGAAGTAAGTCATTCACTGTGATATTTTATCGTATATGCACATTTACACTGAAAATGATATGCCAATTCGAAGTTTCGTTTAAGATTGTATCTTAAACGCGTTTCCTTTATACGTTATCATACGTCATAAAAAATATAAAGCTACAAACAAGATGCATTCACGCGTTTAACAAAATGCTTAATTATCGTTGGATATATATGTTTTTAAAACACTATTAAAAAAGATAAAAATATTACTATGTTTTTCATTTTCCTGATTCATAACTTCATAAAACACAGATGTTGGCATTTCTGTGTTACCCTAAATTATACAATGAACAAAAAGACACATTAGTAAAATTACCACACTCGCGGAAGGTTGCGAAGTAATTAATATTTTTATTGCGAAGTAATTAATATTTTTATTACTTACCACTCTTTTGACAAATGAAATTCAAATTTTTATAAATATAATTTTATGGTGAGTGTAGAGAACCGGAGACCCCTTTTACTGGAATTGAGGCATTCCATCTTAGAGGATAGATGTCTATAGGCCACAGCAACCACTTATCATCGAGTGGACATGAACAGTGTGCTCGTTTGTGACCGTTTTTTTTTTAAACTGAAATGACAAACGAGCTTACTGTCCACCTGATAAGTGGCTACCGCAGGCCGTACACACCTGCAGCCAATTTCAACAAAGAAGGCTACGGATCAGTTCTCACCTCTGAGGACTAAGATGAAATGTCCCACAGCCTGTGATTATACTGGCTCTCAATAGCCTTCAGTCGCTTCAGACGGGAACACAGCTGTGCAAGCACTGTTGATAGGCGGCAAAAACAAGAAGGTACGTGTTACCTATCAGATATTCTTTCATTTTATTTTTTCCGAGAGAGCTGAATAAAGGCCGGCAGAGACCATTGTTAATTAATTTGAAATAACACAGTACCGTAAAGTTGTGAGACCATAAACACTGCATTAAATCTGAAACTTTTATATTTTCATTCCACTTTTATTGCTCTTCACGCATTGTTCGAAATTACAAAAAAAATACTTAATTACAATACATTATTCTTTATTATACACCAAGGAAATATATATATATATATATATATATATATATATATATATATATATATATATATATATATATATATATATATATATATATTTGGAAAATCCAAAATTGCATACCTCGAACGCTCGTGTGATGTTTTTATTGATTACCGAAATATTTTGTATTCGTTTTTCGTATTTCGTTTGAAGCTACAAAATGTTACCGTTTAATTAATACGATTTTTTTTATTGCTTGATACCGGTGATTCGTATTTTGTTACCGAAAATAATTGTCAAATATTAATGGACGGGATGATTAACAATAGTGAATTCAAAAGGCTTCTTAAGAATTAAAAGTGATGATGAAGTTTTTTGAAATATATCTTGTTGACATCAACACCCATCAACTGACTGACATCTAAGTAAAATTATTTTCCATTAACATTTTTTAGTAATAAATATATTTATAGAGTATAATTTATATAAAATTATAGGGTGTAAGAAGGTGCGAAGTTTTATTTTATATGTAAGTGCAATATAAAGCTGGTGGAAGTGATTTAAGTTGAGTGGATCGCAATTTTTTGATTTGTTGACAATAGAAACACTACATCTCCGCTTCACGTTCGATGTATGCAATAAACAAAATAATAAGGGGCAGCAAAAGGCGCTCTTATTGCAACATAAATTATATTATATTATATTAAATTAATAAAGACAAAGTAGGCAAAGCAAATTTCTTGAGCATTGTGGTCAAATTATGGATACTATAATATAATCTTATCGGCAATGTGGAAAATTTCTAGTGACCACAAAATTCGCTTCAATCATCAATTTCAATCATTTTCAGATGCAACCAACAACATATACATAAAAAAAAACATATAAAACATAAACACTCACGCCTGTCACCCAGAGGGGTAGGCAGAGACTACAGACTTCCATTTGGCACGATCCTGACACACCTCTCTCGCCTCCTTCACATCCATACACCTACGCATGCATGCTCGTCGGTTAAGGGTACTCCTAATTTGGCCCGTTTTCAATAAATCGCCAATTTGGTCGATAAATTTTCGCCTAGGACGTCCCTTTCCGACTCTGCCATTCACTTCTGCAACATAAATTTTCTTTGTCACTCTTTCCTCATCCATTCTTTCCACATGACCAAACCACCGAAGCATTCCTTTCTTAATCCTGGTCACAACATCATCTTGCAAACCACACTCTTCTCTTATCACACAATTTTTCACCCTGTCATTCAAATTCAGCCCTAACATACTCCTTAACGACCGCATTTCTACTGCATTTATTCTACTCTCGTGCTTCTTCTGCCATACCCAACTTTCACTACCATACGTTAAAGTAGGGACCAACACAGCATTGTGAATTGCCATACGTGCCTTTTTTGACACATTTTGACTCTTCACAATAGAGTGCAGGGCCCCATTTACTCTGTTTCCTGCGTTCACTCGTCGTTCTATATCCTTATCATATCTCCCATCCCTGCTAAATACGCAACCCAAATATACAAACTCATCTACTTGCTCGATCAACTCCCCTTCTATTCTTATTTCACATATCGTTTTATTTTCATCTCTTTCAAAAACCATAATTTTCGTCTTACTTGCGTTCACTTTCATACCCCTTTCTTTTAATGATCTGTTCATTAATGTAACCATCATTAGCAACTCGGCCGCCGACGACGCAAGAATAACTTGATCATCGGCGTACAAAAGGCATTTGATGGTTAACTCACCCATTCTTAATCCGCATTCTTCAACTTTCAAATTTTGCAAACAACTGTCCATAAATAGGTTGAACAACCACGGGGAAGCCACACAGCCCTGCCTGACACCTTTATGGATGCCAAACCAGTCCGAGTAGACCCCGTTGATCCTAACACAAGCACTAGAGTCCCTATAAAGAGATTCCAATGCCTGTATCAAGCCAGCAACATATAGTACATAGTTTAGGTGCGTTGAGCAGTTTCGGCTTCACTTTAAATGTAGGCGCGAAGTTTTCTGTCGATCTATCTTTGATGATTCGAGAAAGATTAACATATTCATTCACGTACCAGTTTCGAAAAATACTAGTAACGCGTATTCATTGGTTTCAAAAATAGAAGCTATAGTTTCTTTTTATATAATACCCTCGTCATGGTTGTTAAAAATAAAAAAATAAACATAATAAGCGTTATCATCATCAGCACAGATTATAAAAAAATCCACGGCTGGAAGTAGGCCTTTCGAATAAATTGCCTCATAAAGAGGATATTTGCCATAATTGCAACGCTTGGCAGGCGGATTGGTTGAACCGCAGTTTTTTTATTATTTTGTGTTGTAAACAGGAAGATGCTGCTGCCCATCTCCTGTTTCATTGACCCACACGACATGGGGTAGTGGATATTCTCATACGGCCACGACACAATGTAAATTTACGCCATTCGCTAGTCCGCTGCTATATATGGGCTCTCAAACACCGCCAGAAAGCACGTTCCTAAGCCATCTGCATCTTCATCTGACCTTCACTCCGTTTAGAGGAGTAATAGCTCTATAGTGCTGCAATGTTGGAAGAGGTGAATGAAAAGAGAGGTGTGTTGCTGTTGCTATGACTTTAATTATACTGCTCAAATATTTCTACCTTAACACTAATATATATCAACGTGAGGGCTACACTACACTACAGTGCCTATACTGCGAAGGCTCCACCCACTACCCCATATTATCCCGTGGGAGTCGTAAGAGTCGTCAGGAGGAAACTGATACAACAGGTAAACCACAGCGTTTTCTTGTTAACGGCCGCCAATTAAAAAAACTGCAGTTGCCAACTCGCCCACCAAGAGTTGCAACTATGGCCAATATCCACTCTATGAGGTAGTATTTGGAGAAAACCTAGTTAAGCAGTGGACCTTTGAGAGACTGTAATGAAAGAATTAATGAAAAATATTCTAGCAAATATACACTACATGATCATAGGTAATCTACGGGGAGACCTAGTTTAGCAGTGGACTCTTGATTGACTGTAATGAAAGAATGAATGAAAAATATTGGAGTAAAATACCCATACCGATATTTTACAACTCGAATGTGATACTGTGATTTCCTATCATTCTGCCAAGCGTAATGATTACGGCAATTTCTTTATATAATGAGAGTTACCTTGTCGAGCAGTCAAACTGCTTATAAAAAAGAAAGAGAAAATTTATTGAATAAAAATAATTAGGTACATATTTTTAGCCGACACCAAAAAAAATGGAGGACGTTCTCAATTCGACTGTATTTTGATATGTAATTTATTACCCAACTGTCCCAAAAGAAGGATAATTTTTCTCCAGTGTATATTTGTATGTATGTATGTTTATTTATTAGGCAGGTAGCCTAGGTGGCTTAATGGATTTTAACATAAAGTCTGTCGTTAATCGTGGAGATGACATTGAGTGATGGCATACTTTTTACACAGTCTTTTATTTTGTGATATTTTTCTTTTTCATTTAAAACATTTTAACCAAATTGTTTTTGTTAAATAGGTTGTCTCAAGGAAGTTTCTATATAAATTTTAAAATAATCTACTATAAGGTTTAAAAAATAGGGGCTGAAGTCGTGAAGATTCTAGTTGTTGCTTGAAGTTGTGATATTGCCTAGTCAAAAGAACTTTAATTCATCGATACACTGCTGTACTATTTCTGTACTAGCACCGATTAGTTACTATTAGTTCGTTTTTATTTATTGATTTAACATTTTTCGATGAGGCATTTTTTATCAGTCAACCTTTGGATAATGCAGACATAAAAATATGAAGTAAGTGGGTGAAATGTAAAAGATAGAAATGAAAATTAAAGTAGCACCTGAAGTAGACGTTGCAGGGTTATACAGAAATAAAGGTGCTATCAATGTTTTTATTTCAGTATGTAATTTAGTAAATTTTATTTGGATAAGATAGACGCAGGCACAGCGCACGGAAACAGCCCATTGTACCAATGCTGAAGTGGATTTTGCATTGATTTATTACAACTACTGGCAGAACAACTAGGTTTTATATACGAGCTCGCACAGTATATAAATATAATACAAAATAATACATATACCCATACATAAACTTACATATTAAATATTAATTAATACATACATAATATTATATATAAATTATGTACATATAAATTAAATAAATTACTTACGTTATATAATCATATATTTATATAAATACATAACCACTACTAATGAGATTACACTGCCAGTTTATTTAAATAACGTTCGCGAACTTCTTTCTTGAATGCGTAGCGATTGTTAGTCGTTCTAATTTCAATGTGCAGGAAGCCAAATTTATGAAAGGGACACTTTAGAAGAAGATTATTCGAAAAACGCAGGCTTCTGTCATGGCTAGAGCAAAGGTACTGAAAGTGAGAGGTTAAGTAAGAGAATGGAGTAGGGAACATTAAAATGGAGTATAGGGCCGATATATACCGATCTGCAAGAAAGCTGGTGATCCAATCGCACAATTTCTCGGGAAGCCCATAGGAAGGGAGCTTCGAAAGAAGCGCTTTGTGCCAAACCCGATCGAAGGCCTTCGCAATGTCCAAACTAACGGCCAATGCCTCCCCCTTGAACTCTACTGCCTACGCCCATCTGTGAGTGAGGTAGACCAGAAGATCACCAGCTGACCGACCACGGCGAAAACCGTATTGGCGGTCACTAATCAGCTGGTGATCCTCAAGGTACCTCATGAGCTGGCAGTTTACAATGGACTCCATTGTTTTGGAGAACAAGGAGGTGATGGCGATTGGCCGGTAGTTGGACGGGTCTGAGCGGTCGCCTTTTTTAGGGATCGGGTGGACGAAAGCCGTCTTCCATGATTTAGGGACTACGCCTAGGGAGTAGGAGTACCGGAAAAGACGCGTTAAACTTAAAACCGGTGCCAACTCTGGAGCACACGTCCTCAGCACAATTGGGGGGATTCCGTCAGGCCCACTCGACTTGTGGATGTCCAGGGAGAGGAGTGCTTTGCGAACCGAGCGCTGTGTGAACTGCACTTCCAGCATGGAGCACTCACACCGCGGGATGGTCGGCGGCGTACTCCCCCCGTCATCGAGAGTCGAGTTAGATGCAAAGAAAGAGCCTAGAAGATCGGCTTTCTCCTTTGCAGTATGGGCCAGTGAGTCGTCCTCCCTGTGCAGAGATGGAAGAGATGGCTGACAGAAATTCCCCTGGACAGCCTTGGCGAGAGACCAGAATGCACGTGTTCCAGAAGGAAGGCGAACTAGTTTCTCGCCAATTCTGCCTATGTGCTCTGACTTTGCCTTGGCAATGACTCTTTTGAAGGACCTAGAGGCGGAATTATACTTCTTTTTTAGAGCGCTGGTGTTTACATCCCGGGACGCTGATGCATCAACCCAGGCTTGGTAGCACTCCTGCTTATAGCATGATGCTATTTTACAGGAGCGACCAAACCATGGCTGAGATTTGCCTCCAATGGGCACCACAGAGGAAGGAATAAAAAGTTCCATACCCTGAAGTACCACATCAGTAACAGAATCCGCAACAACGTTGGGATCATCCGGCGAGAAGCAAACCCGCCCCCAAGGGTAGGATGCAAAGAAGGACCGCATCCCATCCCAATCGGCTGACCTATAGTGCCAAACACGGCGGCAGCCTGCAGAATGCAACCGCGATTTCAGCGTGAGTGGCACAACACTCCGGACCAGACAATGGTCCGAGGAGCCTAAAGGGGCGTCGACGGAAATCTGATATCCGTCCGGGTGAGAGGTCAGCAGAAGGTCCAACAGGGAAGGTGCATGATCCTCCACATCTGGAATCCGCGTAGGCGAAGTAACCAGTTGTGTCAGACCATATGCCAAGGCAAAATCATGAACAGATCTCCCCGCATGATCGGTTAAACGTGAACCAAGCCATTCGGCGTGATGGGCGTTAAAGTCGCCGAGGATCACGATCTCTGCGGAGGGGATCATCTGTAGCAACGAATCTGCAGCCATTTGGACGTGGTCGAAGAGTCGGTCTGTTTCGGCATTACCGCTATGGGACCTATAGAGGCACCCGTAGACGCGTGGATGGTCGTCGCTGTCTACGCGTAGCCAAAGGATGGACAGGTCCGAACCTTCAAATCTGCCGAGGCGTCGAGAACAGATGTCCTCTCTGACGTAAACGCAAACTCCAGCCCGAGGCACAAATTGTGCGATTGGATCACCAGCTTTCTTGCAGATCGGAGCATCAAGGTCGTTGTAGACGGTGCAAGCTCCGATTGCAAGCCTATTAATGCTGGTGTTCCACAGGGCTGCGTGCTATCGCCAACGCTGTTTCTTCTGCATATCAATGATATGTTGCATACCCGTAACATTCATTGCTATGCAGATGACAGCACTGGTGATGCTCTTTACACCGGCCGAGCCAATATTTCTCGGGAAAACGTCTCCGAGTGCCGGGACAAACTTGTGTCTGAAGTCGAGTCTTTGCTGAACAGAGTCTCGGATTGGGGACGACTAAATCTAGTCCAGTTTAACCCCCAGAAGACACAAGTTTGCGCGTTAACCGCTAAAAAGAACCCCTTTGTCGTATCCCCTCAGTTTCAAGGCACTCCCCTTGTTGCCTCAGCCAGTATTGGAATCCTCGGCGTCGACATATCGAGTGACGTGCAGTTTCGTGGTCACTTGGAAGAGAAGGCCAAATTGGCCTCTAAAAAGCTTGGCGTGCTCAGCAGAGCGGGACAGTATTTCATGCCGGCACACCGCCTGCAACTTTACAAGGCGCAGGTTCGGCCGCACATGGAATACTGTTCCCATCTCTGGGCTGGGGCTCCCCAGTACCAGCTCCTTCCACTTGACCGCATCCAGCGCAGAGCGGCTCGAATCATCGACGACCGAGTGCTTTCCGATCGGCTCGATTCACTGGCGCTGCGAAGAGATGTTGCATCTCTTTGCGTATTTTATCGCATCTATCACGGGGAGTGCTCTGAGGAATTGTTCGGATTAATCCCAGCCGCCAAATTTCGTGAACGCACTACACGACAAACGTCTCGATACCATCCACACCATCTGGATGCTTGGCGGTCCACCACTGTACGTTTCACAAGGAGTTTTCTTCCACGTACAACCTCTCTGTGGAATAGTTTTCCACCGGCGATTTTTCCAGACCGATACGACCTGGGGACCTTCAAGAAAAGAGCTAACTCCTTTCTAAAGGGCCGGCAGCGCACCCGCAATTCTCCTGGTGTTGCGGTTGATCATGGGCGGCGGTAGTCACTTAACATCAGGTGAGCCGCATGCTCGTTTGCCCCCTCTTCTATAAAAAAAAAAAAAAATAAGGTTGTGGGTGCATGCCTACTTCGTCGCTGACGAATGAGCAACCACTTAAGTTGAGAACGATAACTAGGCACATGGTCATACTTACGAATATTGAAAATCAATCGAATGCAGTTATTAAGAAGACGATCGTATTTGCTAAGAAGATCTGCATTCAGGTCAAAGTAACACATATCACCGTAATCAATCAGAGGAAGAATTAAGAATTGCACAATTAATGCTTTGGTCCTGGAAGAAACAAAGCTTTTTTGGCAGTAAAGAACCTGCAGAGTACCAGTTATTTCTGGCTAATATTTATCCCCTGGGCATGCCAAATCAAAGTGGAGTCAATTTTTAAGATTATAATAGATTTTGATAAGATCCTTAACTGAAGGACATAATTCCAAAATCGAGCCATTAAAAATGATCGGATAGATCTGAAATGTCCAAATTTTTATTGTACAATAGTTAGCCATTATTTCCAGACACTTGGATGGATTGACAGTTAAACCGAATCGGTCAGACCAACTCTTAATATGTTCTAGGTCTCTTTTGACCATATCCACCACGGCTGACACACAAATACATTCGCTTGTGCATATAACTGTAAGCAATCAGCAGATATAGGATAGGCACACTGCAGGTTATGGGTAATAGGATAAATAAGATAAATAAATACTGAAAATAACAATGGAGACAGAATACCGCCTTGCACACAGCATTTTTGTCACACCAGCTTGATGCAGACCAATCAATGTGAACCGACTGCTGACGTCGTCGAAGATAAGTTGAGAACTAATCCAGTCCTTCCAGTGGAAAGGATAGAAATTAGGTTGTCATGACTAATTGACGATTTAAGGCGTTCGAATAGTCAACCAAAGCACAGTAACTTTGGTGTCCTCCGTGGCCGCCCTAATATCACCAGTGACCTAAGAAGAGCGGAAACAGTGTTGTGACCGAGCTTGAAGTCATACTGAAAAGGGCTTAATAAATTGTTCTAATAAACAAACAGAGATAGTTGCATATGTACACAGGCTTCAAGTACTTTGGAAAATGAAAGAAAGAATAGATATAGGTCCTACGTTGTCGGCAAGGGAATAACGTAGACCATGTGCCACAGTGACGGGAAAACTCCGGAAACTAGGGAAAAGTTTCAAGTCAAGGATATAAATGATCATACGGCGGCTGATGTTATCGCAGCCCATGGTGTTTGGCTAAATAGAAAGGATTATTATTATAGGATTATTTACTTTTTCTTAAAAGTTATTTTTTTAATAAAGAATTTATCAATATGACGCTTCACTTCGCTAATAGAAAAAAGAAAAGCATATGCAAATATACGAAGATTTAGTAACATTGTATCTCTGACGAGTTTTTCTCTCGACCTTGCAGAGATGCCCGTATAGCTGTGTATTATTCATAAAGCCTGAAGGGTCCGGATTATGTCTGCGAAAGATTGGGTCGTCGGAGCGAGTCGGATGTTGGCTTATTACGCGAACAGTGCTTCCGAAATTGAGAACGATGATAAAAAATACTATTTAAAATTTTATAATCACTCGTAATCGTTTTTTTTTTAAATGTATTATATTTAATTAAGGGCACCCGGCATATGAGCATACAGTCTAAATGATGTAAGTGGATTTTGTGGCCCATAGACACCTACACCTATGGTCAAATAAAAATCAAAATGCAGACGCTTTATCACCCCTGAGGACTAAAATGTAATGTCTTATTACCAGTATTACGGCCTGAGCTTTCGTCACTCAAATACGAAACACAGCTGCATTAAGCTGCTATTTTACAATTATACTGAGTGGAAGCATGGTTCTTTCCTAAATTTGCCGCTCAATCGTGCTGCAATTATAATAATATAGCAGGAGAGTGGTACCAACACGTAAGTACGAGTAGCTTATTTGTACAGTAATCGCTTGTTGAAGTCAACATTTACAGCTAAAAATCGCTTGGCTTAAATTAACAAGTAGGTTATAAACAAGTAGGTCTTTACAAAGAGTAATAAGAAGGGGTTTAATTATTACGACGGATGCAGGTGGCTCAGGTCCGTGCTTTGTGGCATTCTCTGGGCGAGGCCCATCACGAGCAGTGGCTGTAACGATGATGAAGATGATGGGTGAACAGGGCGTGCACAGTACTGACCTTCTAATGAGTGATAAAAAAATTTAAAAATAAATGAAATAATACTTACATATCCTTATTTCTGTATGGGAGTAGACATGGAAAAAACAAAAACATAAGAGAGCTAAATCTTTAACGCAGTAGAATGCAGGAGAATGGCACACCTGTGGCACTGATATTTTGCAAAAAAAAAAAAAAAAAAAAAAACAACAATTTTGAATTAATTAAAATCTATCAAAATTCGAATCATATCCAGGGTTTACTTTACGAACGGCAATAAAACAATAAATATAGTAGGCATCTTTGACCGTGTCACTTTGAGGGGTCACAGGCTATAGGGCAAAGTAATTGTTAAAAAAAAAAATTCAAACGTTTAATTCATTTTTTGTAAAATATCAGCGCCATAGGCTTCTACGGTAAAAAAGGTCATCCAGTATGTTAAGGCTGACGTTAACCAGCCTGCATAGCCGGCCAAACTTAGGTGCAACAGCCGATTGCGCTTCGTTCAAATGCCAGAGTAAATTGGGCCTTTGTTTACCTGGGTTTACTTAGCCGAATAGTTAAATAGTTAGAATAAATTAGACTAGCGATCACCCTGGCTTCGCCCGGGTAGAATTTATTTATGTTTTATTTAAATTTAAGATGATCATCATTCTTAAAAATATTGCAATTTTTTTTTTGGATAAAATAAAGCCTAGATTATTCCTGTCATTGTTCTGTAACTGTTCGTACAGTTTTATTACCACCGGTTCAGCCATTTCGAAGATTAGCCCGGAAAGACTGACTTACAAAAATTTTTAAATGGCTATTCATATCTTAATGGCAAGAAAATAACCCCTCGGCTCAATAAAAATCATTAATCGATAATACAGATCGACACTTCAATTTTATTTATTTATACATGTATAGATTAATCGCTGCAGACGCATCTTAATCGGTCGCTGATACTACTTGATACGTGCTTTCGTATTTTGACAAATTCAACAGAATACAGTTACTTTAATTATCATTCGGACTTTTCTAGTTCTAGTTTTACTCGAAAGCAACCGACCAAACCCAGTTTTAGCCATGACACCATACGAACTAACGATCTAACTAGATATGAAAATAAAAAAAACAATCACGGCCATCGTCTTACAACGTGCGAGTAATTGACACTTGTAACCTTGTCAATAATAAATATCTTTGGACAGACTTTTCTAAATAAAAAAAAGCCAGCGCACGTCATTACTAATACATATCAATATTTCTAAGCATTGCGTTATTTTACAGCTATTAGAATAGTTTAAAAAGTAAAACAATAATAAAAGAGTTAAAATAAAACTTTGATTGGTGAGCGAGTGCTTTTAGCAGACTTCAAGAAAAGACGAGTTACAAATCGCGGCACGTAAGTCTAGCGCTGAACGAAACGTGGAGGGTATAGCTGCGCATGTCTTATCAGTACGCCAATGGCCGTAGCCGTAGGCCAATCAGCGCGTGCCAACGACACACACATCCGCCCCGTGACCCGCTTACTACTCCATGATACCTTATTTTCGACTTATGCGCAATAACGGTCACCGCTAAACTTTCGTTCCGCTACTTATATGTATATATTCTCAATTTGACTGTATATTTTTTGTGTATTTTAACTCAATATTATCTATTATATATCTGCTTTTATTAATAAATTAGTTATACTTCAAGGATACCCATATATTTTTTTAGAAAAAATGCCCTCCTAAAACTGGAAAAATAGGGGTTGAGCAAAGATGTCTATGTATATCAGAAGTCTTTGGGATGAAATTTTGAATGTAGTTTAATTCGAGTTGTTACCTTGAGTTTGTGATAGTTGAGTTCGTTAGTCCACTCAAAAATGAAAATTTAACTTTTGATTAAAAGTAAAAGCCGCCTTTTTTATAGAATAAGGTTGACAAACGAGCATACAGTCCACCTGATGGTAAATGGATGCTGTGGCCCGTAGACATCTCTACATCTATCCTCGATTAAGAATCAAATCAAAGACTGAGATGGAATGCCTAGTTTCCAGTAAAAACGGATATCCGGATCTCTACACTCACCATACGAAACATAGCAGTATTAAGCTGCTAATATAACTGCAGCGTGGCTCTACCACATATAATAACCCTTCTCTGCTTCCTAGCCTTCAAAAACCTAAAAAGTATAATATAATTTCCATAATAAACTGTATGTTTTATAATAATTTATCTCGCCGTACCCGCCGACGCTAATCTTAATGTATTTTAATCAGTAGTTTGTGTGGCATATGGAGATTATGCGAACATTTCAGTGTAGTATCATCCAGCATTTTATCTAGACTGACTAATGGCCTCCTTCGAATCAAGCCCAAAATATCTACACATTTATCAAATACCAAAATTTCAGACTGATGCACATTAACAAACGAATATTCTAGAAGAATATTATTTAATCTAAATCACGGTCTATAAAATCCTAGATAAAATATTTAAACCGTGACTTACATTAATTTTATGTAGAGTATAGCAGACTTCCATGTATAGCTTGACACTCGTATCTATAATAATTACGTTTGGCCAATAAATTATCAATACATTAATAAAGAGTCTCCAGATCTCCAGACCAACAAAGTAACATAGAACACTACGTAAATTTTTAGTGACCACAAATTTCTAACCAAAAATTTCAATAATTTTTCCATGTAACTTGATTTTGGTGGGTATGTGTGCGTGATGCGTGACAATAAGTTGAACATGGTTTCCGAGTCACTTGAAATATAGGCACGAAGTGTTCTGTCTGTCTCTCTTTGTTTGTCTGAAAAATATTATATTTTCTCAAACCAGTTTCTGAAAATACTAGTATCTAACGCGTATTCATTAATTTCGAAAATTGTAGCTGTAGGTAGTTACTTTTTAAATATACCCTCAACATGATTTCAAATATAAAAAAACAAATGTGTAAATAATGTTATTAAGGTACATTTTGACAAGTTATAAAACTTTATCATCATCGGCACAGCTACCAGTCCACAGCTGAACGTAGGCCTCCCCAATAGATTGCCTCATAGGGGGGATATTTGATAGACGGCGGAGGTTGATAGCTGTTTTCTTTTTCATTATTATGAGTCGTAGTCAGGAAAATGCTGCTGCCCATATCCTTGCTTCCCTCTGTCGCCTCTTACGACACCCACGGGGTGATATTGGGTAGTGGATGTTATTACACCGCCACTGCAAAGTGTGGTACCGACACGGCATTATGCCATCACACGGCAGTATAGACATACACAGAAACCTTTCGTTCGTAACGATCCGTGTTTTTTTAATTTGCGAAGTTTCACAACCCATATAAATACTGTTAATAAAACTTTACGTACGGCAATTTAAAAAACTTAAAATAAAAACTTTAAGCCTTTCGAAAGTTGTTGAGTTTTGTTTCATAAGCTTCCCCCCCCCCCCCGTACTTTTTGCAAATAGAACCACAGTTTAAATAGAGTATAACTGAATTTTATGTAGAGTTAGTTGAAATCGTTAATTAAATTTGAATTACTTTATTGAGAATTTTTTCTTGAATATAAACGCGTGCCTACCGACTTAGGTAGTGTTTTTTAGGACCTCATGTTCCAGGTCCGAATCCCGGCTCAGGTCAAAAAAAAACCAGTCATTATGAGTTCTTCTGTCGAGAAAATCTCAGTAGCTGCCCGGAGTCAGGAATTGCACGTAGTGGTGTCTCACCCCCGTGCTTCGGAAAGCACGTAGAGCTGTTGGTCCTGTTTGATCTCACTCCGCTCGTGTCAGCGTACCGTGACATCGGACTATAAGAGTGAGGGAATAGAGAGCGCACCTGTGCTTGCGCATACACTTAACACTATAATCCTGTACCGCGCAGATGGATTGTCTCCGTAGAGGCCGACAGTCGTGACCGAAAATCAGTCTGGAGAACACTAGTGTTCTTTGTTAGTAAACCATTCCGAGGCGTGTCACAAACTATACTCACATCTCCTTGCCTCGCTTGACGCTTGACGACAGCAATGCGTGATGCAATGGGTGAGAGTGATGTGGGTGAGGCCAGCGCGGTCCATCCGCCGGAGACAGAGGACCCGTGCCCGGCGAGCTGCACCGTCCCGACCCCACCTGTAGGCAAGTACCATTATTAGTATCGTATTTATAATGAGAAAGTTTATACTACCCATACATTCCAAATGTTTGTCCATAATGTACATGATGCATATTAAACCTGATTATACATGCGCGTCGGACTCTCCAAGTTTTCCCATTCCTTCTTCTTTTGCACCCATTTTTAATGATGTTTTCTTTAAATTCTTAATCCTATTTTTATGACATTGCTAATGGAGGTCAAACTAATTGACAAACTAGGTCTAAATACCAAATACAGGTAATGGACAGTCAGTATCATTCATGAGAATAATTATCCGATATAGTTTTTGAAAACGTGTAATATTGTATTACTTAATAACACCTGTTTAGGTCTTTCCAAATTACATGCTGTTGAACACATTTATCCTTCGGCCAAAATCAACCGAAGGTTTAGCCACAACCGAATATTTAATTGAACGGCCTTATACATAAACTTTTCGAACTTTGATCAACAATACCAACCACCAGTTACCTACCAGTTGGTATTGTTGATCGAAGTTTCCGAACGACATAAGCATAGCGCACACTGCGCGTTTAGGACGCCAGTACTTTACAGACAACATATTATAAATTATGTATGTAGTGTTCGCATGTGAACACCTTACAAAGTTTTGTAATTATTATTGTGTACCAACACTGACGAAATCATATTATTTTATTTTATTGCTAAATATTAGGTTGGCAGTTAAAAAATCCATCCTCTTAGGTTAATGTTTTTTTTTTTATATCAGTCCTATACTAAATCAAATTATTTCTTAAACATTTATTTTTTATATACATAATAGTTTTTGGTCAAAAATAATACTACGGATTTAACTGGAACAAATTTCAAAGCATATTGAAACCTCCGGCTTCGGCCGTACAGCGAAAGCCAAGAATTCGGCCAAAAACTGACCTTCGGACAGAATCACGATCACAGGTTTTTAGGATACATTTCGGATTATACGCAGGAATTACTTGATTTAATTTTTCCATCTCCCTCCCATCATCGTACAATCGGAAGCCTGGCCAGTTTTTATCCCTTCGTTGTCGATTTCAAACCAATCGGTTTACTTTGTCGTTCGTAATGCTGCACGTATGTGTGCGTGTAATGGAGTGGGACAATTAACCAGCATATCTTTTCATACGATTACAACCCGGGTGTCTTCAAGGCGAGTTGTTTTCTGTTTTATTGTTCCGCCTCTCATTTAGAACTGGAATAGTCCCCAAATCTTGGAAGCTAGCCAATGTGCAGCCTGTTCCAAAACAAGGCAACCGTATTGACTCTACCAACTATCGCTCAATTTCACTCACCCCCCATATGTTACATTATGGAGCGTATATTTAGCACCTACTTCATGGCATATACATAATTAAGTAACCTTTTCACTAACCGCCAGTACGGAATTTGCCGAAATCGGTATGTTATATAGCTGTGCGTGCACTGCTATTTAGCGGCAGTTAAAGGTAAGTGGATGGTACCTAGTACCTACCCAGACCAACTCCGAACAGAAAAGGAAAATCACCATCTATTAAAACGGTTTCACATATCTTTAAATTATTTATTATTTATGAGACTCGGCATATATGTACATACCGGCCATATAGCACGAAGAACCGACAACCGTTGGGGAAGAAGGGTTCTTGAGTGGCAGCCTCGTACCGGTAGGCGAAGTGTAGGGCGATGTGTGTGTAGGGCCCCCCACTAGATGGAGTAACGGCCTGGTAAGACATGCAGGAAGTCGATGGATACAGGTGGCTCAGGACCGTGATTTGTGGCATACTTTTGGGGAGGCCTATGTTCAGCAGTGGACTTGTGAAGGGCTGTAATGATGATGATGATGAGACTCGCATGTTTTGTTGACTTTGCATTCAAACTTTATCCATTTATATACTCCATAAATTATTTAATTGTTATGCAAAGTATTTTACTTCGTATTCGTACGGCCACAGCCCTTCTTCCACAACGGAAGAAACGTTTCTGCACATTCTAACTGATTACGGACCCTTAATATGAAAACGTAACACTCATCTGGGAAACTATGTACTCCGCTTCTTCTATTAATTGCAGACATAAGGCTTAGCAATGAACAATAGCCATGGCAGCGATCACAATTTTCGACTTTTAGGTCGCAGTGATACTGGTCTCTTTTCCTAGACCTGCATAGCTGCTCATAATTTAAAAAAATTGCCACAGCCCACAGGTAGGACATAGACAAACTTTATTATATATGTAGCTGACATTTATATGAACCACGAAATAGGTTGTGATGTTTTTAATTAGCAATAAATATCAACTACCAATTTCATTGATGCCAGCGGACGGCGATCACAAGCAAGCACTTAACTCACCTGAGCCAGCAGTATCCATATTATGAAGTTATTAGCTAAGAATTGTTATCTTTTATAGTGACATAAGAGCTGTCAGTCTACCCGATGTTTTACATACAATAAACTTTAAGCAAAGGAGACTACAGACATATTGTCACCATCAGGACTCAGAGGAAAAGTCTTATAGACTGCAATTTAAACCAAAACCAAAACAAAGCAGAGGATGTACTGTTGTTAGTATCAAGAATTAAGCAAGTGTAATTGAGGATACATGTAGATGTTTATGGGCCACAGCATCCACTTACCATCAGGTGGACTGTGTGCTCGTTTGTCACTCTATTCTATAATAAAATACGGTTTACCCTACTGGCCATCTCTGCAACTTCCCGCTAATTACAAATACAAAGCTCTTTAAACATTATAAACGTCGTAAAAGGTGAAACTTAAAAAAACGGCTCGTTTCTAGAAAAAAGAGTCCGGTTCTCATACCATACGAAACACGGCAGCATCAAGCCGAACCATTCGTGCTATAACCATAATAGAGCTGCAGAATTTATTCCACATAATCAATTCGGTGAAAATATAATAATATGATAAAGATTGTACTAAGTTTAATTTATTCCTTGACACTAGCAATTGCGTTTGACATAGAAAATCGGATTGTTGCACAACCCGACATTAGCCTGAATACCGTAAGACGGATTTGTCCGGCGCATTGGTTCACCATGTTCTCATCACCTAAATCACTACCATGCTTGTTCTATTATAATTTATATAAAATTTTACAAAATTATTATTAAGTTGTCTAAGAAAATATAATCCCGCTTGGTTTCTTGCTGGTTCTTCCCAGGACAAAGGTATTTTCTGAACCAGTGGTAAATAAAAAAATTACTTTCAATAAGTATTATGTAAAAATTATTCCATTCTATTCCATTCTCATTGCACAATGGAATAATGCGTTTCTTTTAATTTAAACGCAATAATGTCTGTATACTGTATTACATCAACATTACCTACTTTGGCGCATTTATGTAAAAATCAATACATCAGTATTATAGAGGCATTGAAAAACAAGAATGATTCGTTCCGTGGTACTTTGCATGTTTTAGGGCTAGGCCAGAATGCCAGAAAATTTTAACAGTTGGCATAAAATAATTTAAAAAAATGTTTTAAAATCTACAAAATATATTATATATATATATAGCGACAGAAAATTCCACGAGGGTATTTGGAGCCTCCCCTTACTCGCAAATACGAAGCGTAATAGTAAGAAAACTCATCTAAATTTGAGAGATGCTAAATCTGTCAAGATTTGAATTACCCACCAACTTTTGATCATCCAAGTACCTCTATTAACACTAATTTTAATATTAAGTTATCTAAAGACAACAAATCATCAAAACATGCGCTTACCATAAAAGTATATAAGACGAATTTTGATAATGTTAGGTGTGAATCGCTATTATAATAACAATTATAATAAAGCTATCCAGGCTCAAAAGCAGAAGGTGGTGCTCCTCGGTACCGCCCGCATAGTACGCTGGCACGGCCGTTTGGGCTCCCCTGCCGAGGGCACCAAACGGTGGTGGGGTTTTTATATATTTATTTTATAATAGTATTATATTTAACATATATTTTATATATCTATATATCTATATATACATGTCCCAACCAGAAGAGAATACCACAAAAAGATCCCACTATTATAAAAATAAGAAATTAGATTGTTAAGTGTTTAGATTGTTACTACTATTATATCATATTATGTTGTTGTAGTCCACTCATAGAACATAAAAAACAGAGCGGATTCCTTTCATCTCTCAGTCTCACATTTACTAAAACTCGAATAAAGATCACACAGTTGCAGAGTGGTCTAATTAAAGACAGAGCTGATTACAATGGACCAAAACTAACCTCAGGCCCGTGGAGTGACGACTGACTTTGCAGTAATTACCTTGCATACATAATATGTTTGTCGCTACACGCTATTATGGTAGCCAAAACGATGCATTATCGTAAATTACAATCGCAATACCTCTAGTTTCGTTTCGGTAGCTTCGTTGTGGCCCTAATCGGGCAAACTATCGCGCCCCCGTTTTTTGCCAATCTCGCCTTGATGCGGATCTTGACATTACGATGTGAGTCATCAAGAACGCGGCCTTACAGCCGAGCGCTTCTATGAAAATAGTCTAGGTTAAGAAACTCGTGTTTAATATGACTTAGTGAGGAATCACACTAGACTCATTAAACGCAGTCCATTGCGAACAACTTTTATCATGAATTTATTTCCAGTGTATATATAGAACTTAAACGAGTCCATAGACTGCAGTAGCCTTAGTTTAATATCAGCTGAACTTTTAGCTCATTTGTAATATTATATTTAAACTTTAAAAAAGGTACAAGCGACTTTAGAACTAAAAACAATATAACCATCGCTTTCTGTTGATATGGTGAAGATATTTTGCCCTGCTTTTGCAAATTGAGGAGTCAGATGGTTCTCTCATGGATCACATCATCCGATCTTGATTAAATTTATATGAGGTACCTTTTACATAACAAAAAAAGAATCATGGGACCCGGACAACGTAGTAAAGAACTATCGCTTGAGAACCTTACATTCCCTAAAGTCGGTCGATAAAAATGCTATCCGACACCAGTTTGGAAAATTAGTTTAAACCTTAATAAAATTGTTTTATATTTAATTCCGTAATCTCTTAGATGTCTTTAGTAACACTTAACGTTTCCTTTAGTACTAGACTTTTGTTTTGCTATTAACACTTTACAAAAGGCAAATAGAGTATACCACCATAATACTTAAATAAAATTTTACCACATCCGATTTTATGACTTTTTGGTTGAATAATTATATTAGTTATTTTATTTGTAATTGCCTAACTTTTAACCAAAGTCATAAATATACACTTAAGAGTTTTGACACTAACACCACATTACTTAGCCTTAGATTTAAGGTGATGTGGGCGCCAAAAGCAGATTTTTCACGCTTTAAAAGTGCAATTTTGTGTCATTAAAAACTAAGAATTCACGTTTTTTTTTAAATTCAATATGAAAGTTAAAGATTTTTCGTAGTGAATTATGCTGGCCTAAACACGATTGATACATTTTGGCTCGATAGAAAAAGATTTCGCAGTTTCCTCAAAATCCACAATTTTAGGTAGGTACGTCTACTACGAGAAAAAGTAGTTTCATTCGAATGTAATGAAATCAATTTCTATTAAATTCAGGCTATGTGTTCACCAGTAAATACGTGAGTGAATTATGGGTTTTTTTTTCAATAAAAGAGTATATATGTCATTTTAAAAAGAAATAAATATTGTGCGATTAAATAGCGCGCGGGTCGACCCAACAGTCCATATAAAGCGTGAAAAATCTGCTTTTGGCGCCCACTTCACCTTAATAAATAAGACTAGTATCTTATCTGAGATAATTAAATGAGATGTGGCTTGATATACGTTGTAATGCTTTTTGTTGTACACAAAACGTTCATAGTAATCGGACAAATAAATGGGACAAACAAAGAAACATCCGTTTTAAACAGATAATTCTTATTATTTGTCCGTATTATCTCAGACTTTATTCATAAGTAAATGACTTTTTAAACATCGGCAGATCGTAAGTACCTCATTACTGGACATGGACCTCTCTCAAAGAAAGGATAAGAAGGAGTCATAGTCATCACGCGTGGCAAGCTGAGATTTCCGATCTCTATATCAGATGTCTCGCACGTTTCACACGGCTTCCATAAAACTCGGTTTGGGTAATATAAATTATATTCTCAATTTCTACCTTTTCTAATCCATTTCGTCTACAAGCGTAAACTAACAACAAATTTCACCGTTTACTGTAATTCGGTATAACTAGACTAATTTATGCTTCACTACGTTATGAGATTAACAAAGCTTAGTACGTGCTTATAGAATCGGATAATATTCATATATTTGATCAATACGATTTGCACGTGTATAAATAATATTTACGCATTACACTTCTTGTTCTTTGCTTCAAATAAATAAATAAAGTATAAGTAGGATTTGACACTCGTACTCTAAAAGAGATTTCTCTATTTGATAGTACATCTATTATGTAAATTCTTTATTACAAGCACCTTCGCGTTTGCTCACGTTAGACCAAAGTGTTCGAAATAACATTTCCAGCACTCTGTTGTTGGCGCAGTTTAGGCGCAATAAGTCCGAGTTTTGGCGCCAAATAATTACTGTAGATGAAACTTGGATATACCATTATACTCCCGAAACAAAAATACAGTCAGACCAGTGGACTGCAAAGGCAGACCGGCTACAAAAATGAAAAACTGTTTTTTCGGCTGGGAAAGTGATGGAGGCTGTTTTTCTGGGTAACCATGGAGTATGGGTATAACCCATTTAAACACCCCTCGCAAAAGAACATCGATTTCTACTTTTCTACCTTCGCGAAGCTATAGAAATTTAACAAAATCCTTATTTCAATAGAGAAGGTGGATGGGTACTACCATCTGCTTGGGATCCTTTTATCGATAAAATTAAATTCAAACCCAAGCATACCACTGCAGGACTTTTAAGATACTGTGAACTTATTCTGCGTAGATCGGACCAAAAATTTATATCAAAAACTGAAGGTAGCCGGGCTAACTATGACATCGGAATGTCAAATACCTCCGCCCCCTTTCTTCCGTGACCATGGGTGCTATAAATCACCGAAAAGTCGGGAATTCAAAAGTTAAATTACACGCGATAACAAACATTGTTTAGTTGAATGATTCAATGAATAATGAATATAGTGAACTATTCTTATAAATGTTTCATAAGAAATAAAAGTTACAGCCTATATTTGTCCCACTGCTGGGTTGAGGCCTCCACTCATTTCTGAGAGGGTTTTAAGGGCAAGGAAGTGTCCGCCGCGCTGCGCCAATGCGTGTTGGCGAACGTCACATGTCTTTGAAATATTTTTTTCCTTTATTCCTCAAACAGACAGGTTTCCTCACGATGTTTTCCTTCACCGCCGAGCACGTGGTCAATCAGCACTTAAAATTGCAATTTCCAATTTCATTGTTGCAGGCGGGGATCGAACCCGGGTTACACTCGCGTTCTATTATATTTACAGCATGGTAGCTTAGATGGTTACGAGCGTTAATCATCTGAGCTACCACTACTAAATAGAAACTCGTAAATATTCCCGATAAATGTAAGAAGCTCAATGTCAAGCTAGATGTAAGAACCCCTTTTCTGCCGAGAAGTCCGTCAGGGCAGGTACTACCCTCTTACCTATTTCTGGCGCCAAGCAGTTGTGTTCTAGGGAAGGGTAGATAGCCAGTATAGTTACGGACTCTGAGGCATTCCACCTTAGTCCTCAGATGACAAAGCATCTGTAGCCTTCTTTGTTTGTAGTTCTCTGCTGGTATTTATTGTTTGTCATTTAATTTATATTACAGAGATACAAAGGGTGGACTGATTGTCCTTATAGCAGGGATCCCCAACTTTTTCAGTTAACGGTGCACTCACAGGTATAGTATTTTGTCACCGCACCCTTATCAAATGATGCAAGTGTGTATCAAACAAGCTCATTTCTTATAATGATTTCATATACAGGTTGTTTGGAAGTTGGTGAAGTGCAAAGCCTGAACAGGATGGTACCATAAGCCATTTAGAACATATTAAGCTTAACCTGTCTTAGATGAATTCTGCTCCTTTCTTTAAATTGAATTTCTAAGATTTTTAACATTTTTTTTTTCAATTAATTGCTAATAGTTTCCAGTAACAGTAGTTATGTTACTGTTTTTTTATTTTGTAATATGTGATTTCTCAAAATGGTTCTAAATAGTTTAAGGTATAATTCCCTTTTGGTTTTGCACACATCTTCCAAACAGCCTGTATAATGTCAACGTGTTCTGGATTGTACCAACCGTTATATCAGATTTGATAGGCCACAAATACAAATACTCGCAAAATAACACCGATTCCTACCAAGGATGATTCGCGAGGGTATTAAAATTAAAAACATCATAATAGAGAAGATGGCAGGTTGATACCATTGCTCGAAACGTCGGGAATTAAAAATATAAAATTAAACGCGATAAAATACGTAAAATAACTTAAAATAACTTTTAGTCCAGCTCATTTTTTGCTAAAGCACTAAAAAGCCAGCTTCGCATAAATAGAATATTGCAAAGGGAATGAGAATGCTTAAAAATTCTTTTGAGCTTAGAGTTTGATATAACGCCTACGCCCTAGGGCGGCGCATAATTTGGGAAGCCTGCCTTTATAGCATTCTCTACAATTCAACTCCGTGTAGGGGGTTAGCTCCGACTGCCTAATTTATATGGTACTTCTTTGTTATATGGGCTGCAAATAAATATGTGCTTTTGCATGTGCAATTTATGTTTTTATAACGCCATTACGAAACAGGAATAATTTCTACATTTGACGTAACTTGTTTTTAAATAGAGCAAGTTATAATTTCCTCTATTTTCAAACAGTGTGAAGATGAATAATTACAGGTTGTGAGGTATTCCATTTTAGTAATGAGACATGACAAAGCATCTGTAGCCTTCTTTATTTAAAGCTGGCTGCAGGTGTCCATGGACTGCAGCAGTAAGTTCACTATAACTTAAGTTTTATAAGCAAAATATGATACTTCTTCGTTTTTATAAAATTAATTTTAATAATTGTGGTAATTTAATAAAACTATATATACGGATTTTATCGTGTTTAATTTACTTATTTTAAGTTATTTTTAATTCCCGACGTTTCGGGTGCTTTAAAGCACCCAGGGTCACGGGGCTGCAATCCACCCGAAACGTAAGTTCAAATAAGTAAATCTAACGCGATAAAATCCGTATACATAGTTTTATTCAATGTGTAGTGTTCGCGTAAATTTAAGAAATAAACGGTTATTCTCAGCGTAAACAGTTAAAAAAGACAATTAACATTTGTGCAAGAAAGCAATAGCTCATTTCCGTATCTCTATAAATTTTCAACTATAATAGAGATATATAGCCCCTGAAATACAGATATTATATCCTAGTTTAGGGGCTAATGACCACTGTAAATTTTGTGCATGTAATATGTTTATCAAAAAAGATTATTATCATTATTTAGTTTATTATATTTAGACATACATTTTTTTTATAAATTAAGGAGGACAAAAAACTAAATTAGAGACTATGTTGTGTCAGTCAAATCACAATATATTTATTCAAAGCACTAGTTCGCTTTCACGTTCACATCCAAAGTTTACTTATGAATCATGCATTATACAAGTAAATAAAATAATTGTATGTTATTTACTACGCGGTATGGTTAATTTTTTTTCCTAAGAGTCCTCCCTCTTTGTCTATCTCTGCCGCCAATCAGCAATTCACTCTACGCTGTATTGCGGTTTAAATGCTTAGAGATTTTTTTTATAGGATAGGGTGACAAACGAGCACACGGTCCCCCTGACGGTAAGTGGTTGCTGTAACCCATAGACATCTACATTTATTCTCCATGAATAAATAAGTCTGCTTGCAAGTCTTGATGTATAGTGTGATTCCAGGGAAAATAGTGGTATCGACAAGACTCAGCTCCTCCCATTTAAAATTACATTGGTATTTAGATGTTTGACATTTAGATTTATATGAATTTCATACATTAGGTTTAGTGCCATTTACTAATTTAGATATAAGCATTATTTACTTCGTCATAATTTAAAAAATGTCGTTTTAATTTGAAAATTAATGAAGTGTCTGCCATCAGCAAATAATACTGTATCCTGGTAATCCCCTACTATGTAAGGTAAATCAGTAATATATACAAGAAACAGAAAGTGGTCGATAATAATTGAGCCCTGAGGCACGCCCACTTGTATTATCGACCCGGAAGAACTCATTCTATTAATGACATAAAATACGAATAAGGCAATTTATGGGGCAGGCATTTTATGTTCAGCAGTGGAAGGTCCAACATAGGACTGAAGACAAGAATTTGGTCGCAGGTTTTATGATAGTAATGATTTCTTATATTTACGCGAACACTACACATTGAAATAATACTAGTTTTTACGGAATTTATCGCGTATATTTAACTTTTTAAATACCCGACGTTTCGAACGCTTTACAGCACTCATGGTCACGGGCGGGACCATGAGTGCTGTAAAGCGTTCGAAACGTCGGGTATTTAAAAAGTTAAATATACGCGATAAATTCCGTAAAAACTAGTATTATTTCAATTTATGATAGTATTCACCGACATCAGACAGACTGTTAGCTCGTTTACTTAGTCACCCCAAATATAAAAAATAAATTAAAAATAAATTTTTCCACCACTTACCGACTTCTTCACCGTTTACTCAAGCAAAACGTATTTCGAATCTACGTGTAATTAAATCTTAGCTCGGAAGTCTTACATTGGGTTTGAAAATACACGTTTGCAATTCATAAGCGAAATGTGCTTGTTGAAGTTACGACTCGGGATATCAACTCGTGAAGCGTCAAAACGTATGAAGCATCATCGAACGTTACTCGATTGCTCTCGTATGAAGAGCATTCACTTATTGGCAGACGTTTCTTCAGTTAAAGGAAATAATACCATAAAAATAACTCTTAATAAATAAAAAAAATTTAATAATAATAAAAATAAATTTTAATAAAAAACAAAAGCCGGCGTTACGTAAATCGAGCTGAAAGGTTTCGGGCGAACAAGTAAAAATAATATTTAAAAAAAATCCCACTATGATTAATTACCGCGAATACTACACGCGGAATAAAACTAATTTTAATTTCTTATTTTACTGTCTTTAGTTCTCTGTAGTCAGTTTTTACTAAAAGTAAGCTTATTAAAAGTAATTGTTTCATTTTTGAGTGGTCTAAGGAACGTCACATTATAAATGACGTCTAAATAGTTACTTCACCCCTTTTTGGGGTGAAATTCTTCAAATTTATATAGGACCACACTTAAAGTATAACCTATTTAATTAAAAAAATATCGCGTAACATACATATATATACAGAAACATGATAAATATACAGTCGAATTGTAAACCTATTCCTTTTTTGAAGTTGGTTAAAATATACATTATTACATGTTTCGCAGATGAGTGTCTCTATGACTAGGATATTTGCCCTGTAGTGGGCGACGTATGAGAATGAACTACTTTATGTCATCCCGTGGGCATCGTAAGAGACGACAGAGGAAAACAAAAGGAGATAGGCACCAGCAACTTCTTTATAACAACAAAAATAATAAAAAACTACGATTATAAATCCGCTGTCTAAGCGTGGCAAGCATGGCAAATATCTCCCTATGAGGCAATCTATGGGAGAGATCTTTTTTTCTATGTTCTGCAGTGGATTTGAATGTTTAATTAATTAATTACATTTTTATAGGATAGGGTGACAAACGAGCACACAGTCCACCTAATGGTAAGTGGATACTTTGGCAAGTGGTCGCTGTGGCCCATATACATCTACATCTACCCTCGATTACGAATCAAAATGCAGATACGTTGTCGCCCGTGAGGACTAAGATAGAATGCCTCGTTTCCAGTAAAAAGGGTCTCCAATTCTCTACACTCACCATACGAAACACATCAGCATTAAGCTACTATTTCACGTTGGTGTTCTGTGAGAGCATGGTCCTTCCCCGATCGAGCCGACCCATTCGTGCTACAACTATACTACTAATGTAACTGTAGCATTACTCTACCAGCTATAAAACATATAAATTTATATGGAACCATGCCAGATAGGATTTCAGTGCATAAATGTATCAAGTCCAGGTGCGATCTCTATGCCCTTACTTTTATACTCTGATGGGACGGTAATACGACACGACTGGAGAGAGATCAGGCACAGGACCAACGGCTTTACATGCTTTCCGAGGCACGGGGGTGAGACGGCCAAACTCCTGCGCCTGGGCTGCTACTAAGAATTTCTTAACAGAATAGCCCTGATTTTTGGATTTATCAAAATCAGATTTTTGGCTCGACCCGGGATTCAAACGCGGAACCACATAAACAGCAATCGCGATTACGACCATAAGACCAACGAGGGAGTCGAAATACAAGTAAGTACCTAAAACATACTTTAGTTTTTATAATATTTCCCTTTAAAAATTTTAAAAAGCTCACGGGCGGAATAAAAGGGAGAGACTTTTGGGCAAATCCAGGTCAGGTCAGTCCAGCATTGGTGTGACGGTATTAAAAAAGATCGAAAAATTACATCATGGTGTTTTAAAGTAGGTATACATAATTCATTTCAATGAATACTTTTTCGCAAATATTGAAGGTGGGTAAATAAAATGCAAGCACTTATCGCGTTTTATGTTAGAACAAACATACGAGTTATTTACGAGTCGCGTTCGAGTGAGACTCGAAATAAACGCACTGTCATGCTTATGTACTTTCCGGTTTGGTATAAGCCAATACTAATTATTTATTTTATTTTCTGCTAGTCATTTTCTACAATTTACTAAATTGCAGCACTTATAAAGATTATATGGAGATTTTTAATTGTAATTTATTTTCCGTAATATACACAACATAAATTTATAAACTATTTTGACGATATACTGCGGTGATTAATACAGCAAACCTATTAATAGGCCTTCACGCGTCTTTACCATTTCATCGGAATAAAGACGATTCAGATAAGAGGTCACCGTGCATCCAGTTTATATTTGACAGATCGGAAGACCAATTTTTTATCGGGACAAATTTCGAAAATGTCAGGATTTTGCGGTTGTTGTCGGGAGAAATATAATAACGAATATAAAAAATAGAAATACGCGATAAATTCCGTAAAAACTAGTATTATTTCAAAATATAAAAAAGTTAATTTTTTAGGCCACAAAAAGTACTTTAAACTTACTACTTATTAATTTTGGGTCCTTTAGTAGTTAGTATTCAGAAAAGATTTAAAATTCAAAGTTCAGTCTAATTACGAACTCAGCTTTTATTAATAAATCAAAGGCCATATGTTAACTTCCCGACAAGCTGTTTGTCTGGAGATTTTTAGTTTTGTCGGGAGTCTGGAGACCATTTGAAACGTCGGGAGAATCCAGACGAATCCCGACCATCTGGCAACCCTAATCAAGTTGCACGGGCACCAAAAACCCACCATACCTTAAAATTAGTAATGTGACTACTGTACAAATAATGGCTCGTAATCAAACTGAGCACATACAAAATGCTAAGCTACTAAATGAATTATCATAAACGTCACTTACAGCCCTTCAAAGTCTGCTGCCATAATCACCACGTTTGGCAGGAGGATTTGTGATCGCAATAAATTTCGCTCAGCCTGGTAACATCTGGCGTAAACTTGGTGATTATACCGTCTGTCTATGGATGTCATGAGATCTTTTTGATGTTTTTCATAGTTGACTTACAGCATTCACGGAAAGTTATATGGTGATGCATTTTTTTAACTCTGCAACTACACGCCTTACTTTAAATAAACTTTTTGACAAAATTTAAACATAATCAAACTTTTTTGCAATTTTTTTTCGCAAGTTAATTAAACTCCAAACTATTTAAATCTTTAATCTAAATATATGGTTTCTTATTTAACTCCCTAAAACGCAACCCCTTACATTTTAACCCTAAAAGCTTGCATTCGTTTCTTAAAAATTTACATTATTATTCAAGAGACCCTTAGTGCTATAGTAACAGCAGGAGGGTTTCCCACATTGAAGGGCCCCGATTGAGTTCAATTTTAAAATTCGAGGCTATCGCTCGGTTTCAGAATCGGGCGTGCGTTTGGCTTCTCTATCCCTTCCAATATTTCCTATCCTTTCATTTAACTTCTAAATCTATATTTTCACTAACAACCTTTTGCTACTATTTCACTAAAACTTAAAATAACAATGAAAGTCCGGGCTGTTATTTTAGGCACAAACCTCTTTTTATTGTTCAGTGAAGAAAAGAGCGGGAAGAACCCAATGTGCGATATGTTCCGAGGATATGTAAACTTCTTAATACACACAGGTTTTTATTTATAGAATCAGGGTTGACAAACAAGCGCACATCCATCTGATGGTATAGTTGTGGCAAATGGACATCTACTTTTATCCTTGATTAAGAATCAAAATGCAAATACGTTGTCACCCCTGAGGACTAAGTTGAATTGCCCCATTTCTAGTAAAAAGGGTTTCCGGCCTTTTACACTCACCATACGAACCACAGCGGCATTAAGCTGGTATTATGTGTGAGCGCGGTCCTTCCCCGGTCGAGCCGACCCTTTCGTGCTACAACCTTAATAATTATGTTTCTACCACGTTTATAAAAAAATTGCAAATTATATTACGAAATATTTCCTTTGTGTGTAAAACTCAAACGCTCTGCTGCTCTTTACACCGGTCTTCTTATGATAGGTCTACCATTTTTTAATTTAAATAAGTTTTATGATTTGTTTCATGTTTCGTCACATAAACATGGAGTATGCGTGAATAATGGGACTAGCCACCGCTTGCGTGTTTTCCACAGGTTTGTCCTACTTTTGGGGGCGCCCGGGACGCGTTCGAGTAGGGTTTCATACTCCGTTCGTATTTCGAAACTTTAGAAACAACAAAAATGTAACTTTGTTTTAGTTTATATCGTTTTGTTTTGCAATGCTAAGAAATTCTTATTAATTTTGTTTAGTGTTCTTATAAATTCTTACTAACTCCGGGGTTTTCCGATTCCATAAACTAGTTAAACGATGCAAAACGACGTACACTCGCAAGGTAATAAGCATGAGATAACGGTGATAAGTTCTCTTACACTATCGTGTATAGCTTTATAGAAAAAACCATTGTAATAGAATTTCAAGAAGTTAGTCTTCCGATATCGGTTGCCAACTCCTGCCCGCCTGCCAATAGTTTACGGCATTAGTGAGTAGTGTTTTCGTTCTTTGATAAATTATTCTATTGCGTCTTACAGAACTCGTGCAAAAAGTTTTACATCCGCCTCAAGCTCAACTGAGAAGTGGCTCTGTCATCCGTAAAGGGTGTTAGACAAATTGTCTGCAGTAACAACCGGCCTTGAAGTGTAATTGATCCTACGGTTTAGACACGCACGAACTTCGACTTACGAGGAGATTAAGCAATTAAATAAAAGGTCGGAGTAAACGTACTATACATAAACTTTATTGTATTGATAGCTCAGTATATACAATATTACATTATTAGCTTATATAAGTAATCTATTCCTCTGTGCACGCGTCAGTGCTCTTTCTTCTTTTTAACAGCCCTTCTAAGCTCTGGTGCAATTCTAGCGTCTATAGAGCTTTTTTTAAATATATACGTGCTAAAAATATCAAATAGACTAGTAGACTAGATATTTTAGTACGTATATATTTAAAAAAAAGCGCAATGGACCCTAGAATTGCACTTGATCTAGCGCGAAATGCGCTAGAACGGCAACTCTGAGTCTAGTACTGGACACTAACCTCTCCCTTGGTCCAGCGGGTTTATCCAAGATGACATTCTACGATAGTCTAAAATCTGAACGTTAAGTCTCGTGATAGCACATGACACATTGATTTCATAAAGAAGTATGAACGAAAGAGGATTTACCTAAAATCTTTAGGTCGTTCGTTTCTTTAGCCGTTTCTTCTTCCGGTCAAGGGGACCTTTCCTTTTAGTAGGTTGTTTGGAAGAAATTGTTGTTTATGCAATAAGACCCCCTTTTGGTTGTTTCTCTATATTTGTTTCTTGTTATATTATTTGTTTTCTTAGTGTAGAATTAATGGTATTTATCATATTGTAATGTAACATTTCAAAAAGGTGGTAGATTTAGTAGGTTTAAAAAATATATATTTGATAAACGAATTTTTTTTTGGTGGATTGACGTTTGCACCACCAGACATCTAGAACCTTTGACATTGCTCCCCGTCGCCGGTCTGTAATTTACTATACATAATCAAAGCTTACTTATGCATACTTTAAGGTATTTTACGTCTGATATTAAAACGAGATGGTTGTATCGCCCTCTAACGTAAGCCATGATATCTTGCTGGAATTTCCCACAGTCGTCCCTTAGGTCACCCACGATACGAAATAGGACGATAGAGTAGCGCCAGTATTTTAGTTTATTTGTTATTTAAATCTAGCCTGTGTTTATTTTACATTTTTCTAGAGAAATAACTTTGAATCTTTATTAACGCCGATGATGTACGTCGAAATTATCAGTTTTACATTTCAGTTTAGAGTCATCAGAGTTCATTTCAGAAGTGGAGTCCGATTTTATGGATCAAATGGTCAGATTTTAGATGGATTTAAATCAAGAGCTATGTTTTTAAATACTACCTTTTGTAAATTCTATTTTGTGATTGGACCAATCTATGTTATTGACATGTACAGGTTCAGATTAACTCAACTATGGAAATACAAAGCAGGAGGTGGAAATCAAAATTAAAAATAACCAAATGATGGAGTTTAATTATTTTAGCAACTTAGATGATAAGTTCTCGCTTTTAATTTTATAGTATGTTCGATTCCTGATAAAACTGCTGAAATTCGCTGATTTAGGAGCTGATGGATGGAAAAAATTGTGGAGAAATCTGCATGTTAGAGAAAATAAGAACATTTTAAAAACATACGTACTGGAACAGCACGGCATTTCGTCTACTTAAGCGAATTCTAACAATGTATAAAATCTGTTGAAATTAAAAATTAGAATAGATTAAAATAGAATAGAATATAATCAACATAGATTATGAGTAATTTTAAAGGTTATGTATGCTTTTACCACTGATTCGGAAATACCTCGATCATGAAAAGAATTAGTAAGAAACTCAGCGCGACTTGTTTTTGTTACGAAAACTGCGGCAAACAAACTTACAGTCCACCTGATGGTAAGAGGTTACTGCAGTCCATGGACATCTAAAGCCTAACTTAAACAAAAAAGACTACAGGTGAAGATACAGTGCACGCACTGCCAATAAGCGGCAGGAATAGGTAAGGGGAAAAAAGTCCGATCACGTTTTCGTTCACGGCTACTTTTTACCACGTTCTTATACAAATTGTACAGTCAGTATTAAACTTACTTCCCCGTACGACTAATCTTTACTAGTAATAGAAATGCGACATAATTATAAATAATGAATTATAAATTACAATACTGTGCAATTAAATATACCACTTAGAAACAGCATGCTAGTGACTAAGTGTACTTAACAAGTGGGTAGCGATTACGGATTCAAATCTTATGGAGAAATTTATGTAGGTACTAATTTAACAAAACTATTGAAATTCGGATCAAAAAATTGGAGATTGATCTAATAGTCGTTTTTGTTAAATATGGATGACATACTTTATACACATAAATATCATCAGATGGTTAGCGCTCGCTGTAAAAGATACATTACGCGAGCAATCAGAGTTCGATCCCCGCCAGCATCAATGAAATTGTTAATTGCAATTTTAGGTGCTGATTTACCACGTGCTCGGCGATGAAGGAGAACACGAAGAAACCTGCATGTCTGAGAAATAAAAAAAATGTTTCGAAGACATGTGAAGTTCGCCAACACGCATTGGGGTAATGCAGCGGACACTTCCTTGCCCTAAAACCCTCTCAGAAATGAGAGGAGGCCTGTGCCCAGCAGTGGGACGTATATAGGCTGTAACTTTAACTAACTTTATACACATAAATATGATACACAAGTTATGTGCATGTACAAAACACATTAAGATTTTACCAGACTAACAGAGTACGTAATAAATTATTTTATTTTCTTGAAGTGCCTTTAGTTTTATTGCCGCGACCCTCAGAATCTAATGTAATTCGGTCTCGTACGTTTCTCGTTCCTTTTAGTATTAAGTTAGACGATCCAGACATATAAAAAATTCCTATCTCCGATATATCTCTGATAATTTTAGAGCATAGACGTTACATCGGACATCTCGGAGTCTCTCGTAAACTAATCTGTACAATATATCCTGCGTAATGGATAGCTTCCAATATTTTTGTAGAAGTAAGGGTAAACGAATACTTACACAGTGTCCAAGTGAAGGTTAATAAATGCTGTGACCCATATACATCTATGTTTATTATAATCGACGAAAAATTAAAATGTACATGCGTTTCACACCTGAGAACTTAGATGGAATGTCTTTTTATCAGTAGAAAGTCAAGCGTTACTTTCGGTATATCCATTATCCGCGCATTACCAGTCTCCGATCTTAGCTAATAAATTGTTAACATCTCAAAAAACACTTTTCCAGTTCTAATCACTTACCATACGAAAACCATTAGTACGAATATTTTAATAAATATTTTAATAGATATTTGTGCGTGTTTGGTCCTTCCCCGGTCGAGCCAAACTATTCGTGCTATAGCCATAATATAGCTGCAGTGTAGCTCTACCACTTACTGTCCAATGTCACATCTTACTTCCTCGTATAATATAATTACCACGTGCTCGGCGGTGCATGAAAACATTGTGCAGGTTTCCCGCATGTCTGAGAAATAGGAAAAAATACTTCTAAGACATGTAACGTCCGCAAACACTCAATGGGGATATCCTTGTCCTAAAACTCAGAAATAAAAAGAGGTCTGTGATCAGCAGTGGGACGTATAAAGGCTTTAACTTAACGAACAACTCTGAATAGCGGATTACATAATAACATCCAATTACACAAGTGAACATATTACATTAAATTATTGCCCTTCCTGAGCTTAACCACATATATAAAAAAAATCAAGTCGATTATACTGCTATAGCTTAAGGTGATACCTCGAAAATTTTGTGGTTTTTCTATTTAACATATTTTTTTAAGTTTTATAGATTACAAACCAAAATCTTAGTATATGATTTTTGACTATATGATCTTGGATTGCATAAAAGGAAAACACGATATCATGAAATTTTCTCGATAGAAAAAAATTGCAAAGTAGGCTCTAATTATTTATATTTTTCCATGACACCACAGTATTCTTTCAAATAAATTCATGGAATAATTTTTAAGGCATAGTAAATAATCATATCTAAGTTTTCATAAATCAGTTTTTTAATCCATAACGAAGTTTTGTTAAAATAAATAAAAATGTTGTTTGGCGCTTACTTAGTTTTTTTCCCGAGCGCTTGCTCGATGTGGCTATCTCATAAGTTGCGTACTATGAAGTCATTGCATCACTTTCATTTTGACACTCCCTCAGTCGACCGTTAGCTTCGCCGACAAAGGAATAAGCCACGCCCCTAAAACTTCGATTCATTTTCAAGGTATCCTCTTAAATTAGAGGGCGATTAGATTAGATATACAAACGTAAGGGACAGTGAAACTCACCACAAGCGAAAGTCTGTGGTGCGACGGTGGCGGTGGCAGACGCGACGGTCGACGTGACACCGTGCATTGCTCTTTCTGTATAATAAAAAATAATACTCTTGAATCCTGAGAAGTTAACAAGAGAAGGTTGACGGGAACTTTTCGGCCGGCGGACTTCTGCTACTTGCTGCTAATTGTTTAAATAATGGTATCAGGTAGATTTTCATACGCAGAAAACTATAAAACCATTGTTTCAACAATATTAAGTAATGCGACTTCGTGTATCAAGTTTTTGCACATATGTACCTACTATTAGTGGAAACGAGGAAACAAGTGCTCCGATATAGATACTTTGTTTATAGCATTGGATGACAAACGAGCACACAATCCACCTGATGGTAAGTGGATGCTGTGGCCCATAGACATACACATTTATCCTCGATTAAGAATAATATGCAAATGCGTTGTCACCCCCGAGGACTAAGATGGAATGCCTCGATTCCAGTAAAAAGGGTCTCGGGTTCCTCTACACTCACCATACGAAACACAGCAGCATTACGCTGCTATTTTACGCCGGTATTCCGTAAGAGCGTGGTCCTGCCCCGGTCGAGCCGACCCATTCGTGCCACAACTATAATATAGCTACAGCGTGGCTCTACCATGTAAAAAAAATATGAACCTACGGATGTGTTGTCACCTCTGAGGAATTACACGGAATAAGCCTATAAATATACCCTTCAAATCGGAACACAGTAGTGCACGCACTGGTGTGGTATTTGGCGACAGAAATAGGTGTGAGATCCAGGCGGACTCCTTGACATTAAAGAGGTACTACTTAGACATTTTAGCACAAATGCAACAAAACAATTTCTGTTTTAAAACGTTTTATTCATAATTACTAAATATAGGTAAACTTTTATAAAAAGGTAGGAAGGAAACTACGAGTAGATCTATGCTTCATCATTATCATTACAGCACTTCACGAGTCCATTGCTTAATATAGGCCACCACCAAAGAATGCCACAAAGCACGATCCTTAACTATCTGCTTCCATCGACTTCCTGCATATCCCACCAGGTCGTCACTTCATCAAGTGGGGAGTCGTCCTACTCTACGTCATCCGGTACGAGGCTACATCCCGAGAACATTTTTCCTCATCGGTTGTCGGTTCCTTGAGCTATATTGCCGGCCCATTACCACTTCAGCTCACAAATCCGTTGGGCTATGTCAGCCACTCGGTCCTCATACGGCTACCAGTGAAGGATCAGATTAATAAGTACAACCAGTGCAAAATTTACTGGTTGTACAATCACGTGTTCAGGTTTTGAGGTATACCTGACGAGAAGATGTGTCGTAATTTCCCGAACGCTGCCGAGCTGAGTTGTTTATATACATAATCTTTGCTTTGTCAATGTTCATCTTAAGACCTATCCGTTGGGAGACACTATTGAGGTCATTGTGCTTAGGTCCTCGAGCGATACTGACAGAAGGACTATATCGTCGGCAAATCGAAGGTGAGTGATGTACTCGACATTGATGTTACCGTATCCTTTTCCATATATATATATATATATATATATATATATATATATATATATATATATATATATATATATATATATATATATATACATATATATATATATATATATCCCTACTGTACAAACACTTCAGCACTTCAATATACCGACAGTCAACTTGACACCGCTAAAGGCACTGAGCACTGACCAAATTTCGAAGGAAGCAAAGGCTTTCTCATAGTCCACATACGCAAGGCAAAGTGGGCAGATTGTACTCTTTGGTCATTTTGTACAATTTTCCGATGGGTATGTATGTGGTCTAGCCTTTCTACTACATGCTTAGTCTTCTACTATTCGATATTATTTACAAGAAATGAATAGGAATTTAAAATGAATGTTATACGTACCACGTGGGCGGAGAGTGTTGGCGCCGATTTACCAAGCGCTGATCTGCGCATGCGCAGGAGGTTGCCCCGCAACCCCTTGCCCGCATCTGCCAACAAAGGAAACAGGAGTGAATATGTTTTTAGTTACTAAGCCATCATAATATCACCATCATTAAGAGACCACTACTGAACATAGGCCTCCCCCATTGATTGCCTCAAGGGAGGATTTTTGTCATAATAACTATAGATATTTGGGAGGTGAGTTAGCAACCGCTGTTTTTTAATATTTGAAGTTGTTATCTAATCGACGATAATGTTATCTCATCGAATCTAACTCCATTCCTCTGATTAACTTTCCTTTGTCTCTTTCAACATCCACGGGATGATATAGGATAGTATTTTTTCTGACGCTGTCTATATGGTAACACAATATTATTATAATATCATACTCATACACAATATGTTCATTCTAGTCATAGCAGTTTGGTGGTTAAACAAAGCCCATAAGACATTGAATTTCAATTATACTAATGATATTGTAGCAGTTTTTAATTGTCTAAAAACATGGATAAAACGATATTTTCTAAAAATTCCTAGTCCTATTTAGATCGATTTATTGCCCACTTGAAATTTAGTATACCCCCTGCATACTAAATTTCGTGAAAATCGTTGGAGCCGTTTCCGAGATTCCGATATTATATATATATATATATATATATACGACGACTTGACCTGGCAACATTTAACGCACGCACCCTGAGGACTGACGAGAAGATCCTGGAGCTGGAAGAAGAGATAGACAAGTTGCGCTGGAATATTATAGGATTATCCGAGGTGAGGGGTTACGGCGATTCTCGAATCTGGAAACTGGTTCTATCACCGGGAGGACGACCATCGTTCCAAGGAGGTGATGGATTTATCGTCCACAAGTCTCTCGTTAACAACGTTTTAAAGATTGGGAGTGTATCGACGAGGGTTGCGTACCTTATACTCAGAATCACCAATCGGTATTCGCTTAAGGACATACAGGTTTACGCTCCAACGTCGGAACATCCCAATGAGGAGGTGGAGAAAATGTATGAGGACATTTCTAAAGCCATGCATTCCTCCAAAACTCACTATACGGTGTTAATGGGAGACTTCAACGAAAAATTGGGCACAAGAAATAACGGTGAGCTGAAGGTAAGGAAATTTGGGATAGGGCAACGGAACCCAAGGGGCCAGCAGCTGGCCGACTTCATGGAGAAAGAGGGACTTTTTATGATGAACTCTTTCTTCCAGAAGCGGCTCCACAGATAGTGGACCTGGTCGAGCCCCGACGGTTCGACAAAAAACGAGATTGACTTCATTATGACGACCAGACGCCAACTGTTCAGTGATGTCTCAGTGATCGCAAGGGTGAAAACTGGCAGCAATCACCGAAGGCACACTGAACCTAAACGTTAAGTTGGAGAGGTCTCGTCTAATGAAGTCAACGCTCCGTCACTCTCGTGTTCTAATTCAGAATCCCGAAACCTTTCAGCTCGAGTTACGTAACTGCTTTCAGTGCCTAGAAGATTGCAATGCAGTGGACGATACGAATGACAAGCTCGTGGAAACTGTCCATGCGGTCGGAACTAAGTTCTGCAAACCCGCCGCAGAAGAACACAAAAACTCTCCGATCACACTCTTAATCTCATGGCTGTTACACGGGAGATGAGGCTGCAATCATCAACAGATTTGACAGCATACAGGCAACTGAACAGACATATCTCCAAATGCATGCGGCGAGACTTACGCAACTTTAATAATGCTCATGTTAAAGAAGCGATCGAGCAGAACCAGGGCTCCAAAATCTTTGTCAGAGATCTGTCTGCCAGAAAGGGCCAACTGTCAAAGCTGAAGACTGAGTGTGGCAGCATCGTTTCCGGGACACCTGAGATTTTGAGTGAGATTGAGAGGTTCTATGGGCAGCTGTACACATCATCGTTGGAGCCACACGCAAGTGTAACGATCCAAGAGCAAGTCTTATCCGACACTATTCCGATGATATCCCGGACGTCAGTCTGAGCGAGATTAGAATGGCTCTCCAGCACCATAAAAACGGCAGGGCCCCAGGCGAGGACGGAATTAGAGCGGAGCTCCTGAAAACGGGTGGAACACCGGTACTTGAAGTCCTTCAGAAGCTCTTCAAGTCCGTCCTCCATGGTGGCACTACTCCGGAGGCGTGGAGCAGAAGTGCGGTGGTCTTGTTCTTTAAGAAAGGCGACAATGCTCTCTTGAAGAACTACAAACCGATTTCCCTTCTGAGCCGCGTCTACGTGCTGTTTTCGAGAGTCATTACGAATCGTCTCGCACGCAGACACGACGACTTCCAGCCTCCCGAACAAGCCGGTTTCCGAAAAGGCTTCAGTACCATAGACCCCATACATACCCTACGGCAGATTGTACAGAAAAGCGAAGAGTACAATCTGCCACTTTGCCTGGCGTATGTGGACTATGAAAAAGCCTTTGATTCCGTCGAAATTTGGGCGGTGCTACAGTTCCATCAGCGGTGCCAAGTTGACTGTCGGTATATCGAAGTGCTGAAGTGTTTGTACAGTAGGGCTACGATGGCTATCCGAGTACAGAACCAGAGTTCGAAACCTATCAAACTGCAGAGATGTGTAAGAGAGGGTGACGTTATATCCCCGAAACTCTTCACCCTTGCATTGGAAGACGTTTTCAAGCTACTGGACTGTATATATCATGTATATATCATATATACATCAATGGCGAGTAAATCACTCATCTTCGACTTGCCGACGATACAGTCCTTATGGCAGAATCGCTGGAGGACCTAAGCACTATGCTGAATGACCTCAATGGTGTCTCCCAACGGATAGGTCTTAAGATGAACATGGACAAAACATAGATCATGTTTAATGTCCACGTCACACCTATGCCGATAGTTGTTGGGAGCACTATGCTCGAAGTTGTTGACGAGTACGTTTACCTGAGACAAATAGTCCGACTAGGTAAGTCCAAGTTCGACCCAGAGGTCAATCGACGGATTCAACTCGGCTGGGCAGCGTTCGGGAAATTACGACACATCTTCTCGTCAGGTATACCTCAATCTCTGAAAACTAGATTGTACAACCAGTGCGAGTTGCCAGTGATGGCTTACGGATCTGAGACGTGGTCCTTCACTGCTGGCCGTATGAGGACGCTAAAGGTCGCTCAGCGAGCTATGGAGAGGGCTATGCTCGGAGTTTCTCTGCGTGATAGACTCAGAAATGAGGATATCCGCAGTAAAACCAGAATGACCGACATAGCCCAACGGATTAGTAAGCTGAAGTGGCAATGGGCCGGCCATATAGCTCGAAGAACCGATAACCGATGGGGAAGAAAGGTTCTCGAGTGGCAGCCTCGTACCGGTAGGCGTAGTGTAGGGCGACCACCCACTAGATGGAGTGACGACCTGGTAAGATATGTAGAAAGTCGATGGATGCAGGTGGCTCAGGACCGTGCTTTGTGGAATTACTTGGGGGAGGCCTATGTTCAGCAGTGGACTTGTGAAGGGCTGTAATGATGATATATATATATATATACATATATATACATATATATATACAGTACCCGGTTGACCGAGCTTTGCTCGGTATTTTTTAATTCGTGCGTTTTGGAAATTATAATTAGATACAAATTTCATACTAATGAAATACGAATAATATTTTTTGATCTTAGCGACATAATAGAAAAAAACTGAACTGGTTATTTGAATAAAAAATCATGAGTGCAATTAGTTTAATTTAAATTTTCGTGTTTTTAAAAAATACTAAAAAAAGGGCTCGAAAAAATAGATTTTCTCAAAAAGGAAAAGAACTTGAAAAAAAAAATTAAAAAAAGTCGGTCGGTCTGGGCTCGAACCATGGTATTAAGATTTTGTGACCGCCCATTATACCAATTAAGCTATTTGTAATCATTAAAAACTGTCAAAATTTACCTTCTTATTCTAACGATATTGTAGCAGTTTTTCGTTGCCTAAAACACGGACAAAAAGACATTTTCTAAAAATAAATCCTTGCTAGATCGATTTATTGCCCCCGAAACTCCCTGGACACTAAATTTTATGAAAATCGTTGGAGCCGTTTCCGAGATTCCGATTATATATATACATATATACAAGAATTGCTCGTTTAAAGGTATAGGATATATATAATTTAATTACGTGTCACGTTGTTTGTCCGCGATGGACTCCTAAACTACTTAACTGATTTTAATTAAATTTGCACACCATGTGTAGTTTGATCCAACTTGAGAGATAGGATAGTTTTTTTGCCCATGAATGACCCACAATTTTTTTTGCGAATTTAAGGAATTTTTAATAGGACATGATAAAGGGTCGTCGAAAAGGGCAGAACAACGTCTGCCTAGCAAGTATATTTATATATATATATATATATATATATATATATATATATATATATATATAATACATACATACATAAACACTCACGCCTGTCACCCAGACGGGTAGGCAGAGACTACGGACTTCCATTTGGCACGATCCTGACATACCTCTTTCGCCTCTTTTACATCCATATATCTACGCATACATGCTCGTCGGTTAAGGGTACTTCTAACGTGGCCCATTTTCAAAATATCGCCAATTTGGTCGATAAACTTTTTCCTAGGGCGTCCCTTCCCGACTCGGCCGTTCACATCTGCCATATAAATTTGCTTTGTCACTCTTTCCTCATTCATTCTTTCCACATGACCAAACCACCGAAGCATTCCCTTCTAAATCCTGGTCACAACATCATCTTGCATACCACATTTATCTCTTATCACGCAATTTCTCACCCTGTCATTCAGATTCAACCCTAGCATATTCCATAAAGACCGCATTTCTACAGCATTTATTCTACTTTCGTGCTTCTTCTGCCACACCCAGCTTTCACTACCATACATTAAAGTAGGGACTAACACAGCATTATGAATTACCATACGTGCCTGTTTTGACACATTCTGGTTCTTCATAATAGAGTGCAGTGCCCCATTCACTCTATTCCCTGCATTTACTCGTCTTTCTATATCCCTATCATATCTACCATCCCTGCTAAATACACATCCCAAATACACAAACTCATCCACTTGCTCAATTAACTCTCCTTCTATTCTTATTTCACATACCGTTTTGCTTTCTTCTCTTTCAAAAACCATCACTTTCGTCTTACATGCGTTCACTTTCATTCCCCTTTCTTTTAACTCCCAGTTCATTAATGTAACCATCATTTGCAACTCAGCCGCCGATGACGCAAATATGACTTGATCATCGGCATACAGAAGGCATTTGACGGTTAACTCGCCCATTCTTAACCCACATTCTTCATCTTTCAAAGTTTGCAAACACCGGTCCATAAATAGGTTGAACAGCCAAGGGGAAGCTACACAGCCCTGTCTGACACCTTTTTGGATGCCAAACCAGTCCGAGTAGACCCCATTGATCCTGACACAAGCACTAGAGTTCCTATAAAGAGACCTCAATGCCTGTATCAAACCATCGCTCAACCCATATGAGTTCAGTGTTTGCCATAACACATTCCTGTCCACTCTGTCGTAAGCCTTTTTCAAGTCCATGAATGCACAAAAAACTTTCTGGTTTTTGGCCAAAAACTTCTCCGCAATCATGCGCATGGAAAAGACTTGATCTGTACACCCCATTCCCTTTCTAAAACCCGCTTGCACATCCCAAATTTTTCCATCAGTTTCTTTCATAACTCTTTCAATTAACACCTTAGCATACAGTTTACCCACAATACTAAGCAAGCTGATACCGCGGTAGTTTTTGCAGTCCTGCTGTGACCCTTTTCCTTTATATATTGGTACTATAACTGCTTTACACCAGTCATCCGGTACCCGTTTTAATTCCCAACATAAATTAAACAAGGTGTACAGCAGGCCTGCCACCACTCCCTCTCCAGCCCTTAGCATCTCGAGTGATACTCTATCATATCCAGCTGCCTTACCTGCTTTCATGCTTTTCATTGCTTTCATTATTTCATCTACACTTATCTCCATACCCATTTCCACTTCTTTCGAAATTTCTAGTTCATTTAATTCAGACGACTCTTCACTCATAAATACGCTTTCAAAGTATTCCTTCCATCTGTTTAAATTCGAAACTTCATCATTCAGAATACATCCATTCTCGTCTCTTATAGCATTTATTATAGGCTGTTTTGTATTTCCCCTGGCAGTTCTTACGAGTTTCCAGAACATTTTTTTGTTAGCCTGGAAATTATCAGATATCCTTCTATCATTCTTATCCGTTCTTTCTTTCTTTTTCCTTTCAACAACTTCTTTTACTCTCTTATTTAGACGTCTAAATTCTGCCTTTTATCTTTCAATCTCATCATTCATACCAGAAGAATTACCAGCTTTGGTTGCTAGTAAATCTAACCATGCTTTCTTCTTTGATTCAACTTCCACCCGTACCTCATCATCCCACCATAACGTATTACTTTTCCTTTCATTTGTTCTCTTACTTACACCACATACTTCGGTGGCGGTATCCACCAAACCTTTCTTAATATTATCCCACACAGTATTCAAGTCTAAATCATTCATACACAACTCATTCAAACATCTAATATTTTCTCTCAGTCTACATTTATACTTCTCTTTCACATCTTCATCTTGTAACTTCTCTATTCTTATACGCTGTAACGCAGTGGTAGACACAGATGTCCGATGCCGCCAACGCTTGAAAAGACCGTTAATTCGACATAAGACCAAGTAATGATCCGTCCCTACGTTGGACCCCCGGTAAACCCTTGTATCTACGACTGCGCTCCTCATTCTTTCATCCACAATTACGAAATCTATCATGCTTCTATCATCACCTCTTTCCCATGTATACATGTGAATCTTCTTATGACGAAAAAAAGTATTCGTCACAAAAAGATTCTTTTCCGCACATACGGTGAGGAGGTCTTCACCATTCTCATTTATACTTTCATCACCAAACGTTCCCAATATCCTTTCATAACCAGACCTCTTCACCCCAACCCTTCCATTAAAGTCTCCTAACATAATAATATTTTCATTTTCCTTACATTTTGTCAACACCATCCTTACCATGTCCCAAAACTGCTCTCGGATGTAAGTGGGCTTAGACATGTCTGGGGCGTACACCCCTAGCAGGAACAGTTTCTTTAAGCCCACTTTCATTCGTAACCATAGCAGTCTCGGGCTTACACATTCATACTCTTTCACACATTGACCCATTCTTTCTGAAAGGATGAGACCGACTCCCTGGCATGCCCGTTCGGTCTCGCCTACACCAGACCAATACGCGGTATACGTACCATGTGCAGTGGCATCCTTTCCCTTTCGTTTCGTCTCATTCACACATAACACATCTATTCCTCTGTCATTCATCATTTCGCATACTTCATCCATCTTATCGTTCATTCCTCCACATACATTCAGCGTAGCCAGACGGGTTTCCGCAATCCACTTTTCGCCCCTCCGGGAGACAGAACGTGACGGGTGGCGAACCTCGTCGCCGGTTTTTCTCCCGGAGATTCTTCGCACCCCTGCCCCATTTAAGGGGCGCCGGGAACTCGGGGCCATTTCTTTTAATAGCTGCGTCATGGTGCGAACAAGGGGTGGTGGTAGATTTTACGCCGCTACCATACGGCGAGGAGCCGAGTCTATTTTTTCGGCTTTGTCGCTCGTTTAGCACCACCCGGGGGACACGTGTAGGGTGGGCCTAAGGTTAGGTGGTCGAAGCCTACGGACGCGAGCGACTCATCCCCCTATATATATATATATATATATATATATATATATATATATATATATATATATATATATATATATATATATATATATATATATATATATATATATATATATATATAAAAATTAGAACCGTGGTAGCTCAGACGGTTAGCGCTCGCTGTAAATTTTTTCAGTACGCTAGCAAACCTGGTTCGATCCCCGTCGACACTAATGCAATTGTTAATTGCAATTTTAAGTGCAAATTTACAACGTGCTCGGCGGTGAAATAAAAAAAACATCGTAATGAAACCTACATATCTGAGAAATAAGAAAAAAAATGTGAAGTTCGCCAACACGCATAGGGGAATCGCGGCGGACAATTTCTTGCCCTAAAAACCTCTCAGAAATGAGGGGAGGCCTGTGCCCGGCAGTGGGACGTATATAGATTACTAACATTGTTAAAGTGCAAAGCAATAATTTAACTTTAAATAAAAAACACAAACAGCCATCAAATGGTAAGAAATAGAATGCACACAACATAGTTAAATTAAAATGTTCCTACCCTTTCCATTTTTAGGTAAGAATCTTTTTATTTATTTATATGAGACTACCTCTCAAGTACATTCTCTTTTATAAAAGAAAGAATTTTAATCCGTTCACACTTCTCAAAGAAATCTGTGAACATATATAAAATAATTGTTTTTGTGATTATATTTTTTAATATCACGTATTCCGTTGAAATTTTCAAGTCTCTAGCTCATCGGCAAGTTAGTTTAAAATCAATTACTAATTTTGACCATAAAGACATACACAAAGTTTGTATCTGTTCATAAAAATCATTAGCGAATTATAACAAAAACGTGGTGATAAGAATGTAGACGTCACATATAGAACCTTCTCGATTTTTTGAACTCGTTTCAAAACTAGAAAACCAAAGCCAAATATATCAGCCAAAATCATCATCGAGCCTATAGATATTAGACAACAAGATATTTTCTTGGCGGTCAATTAAGACACATGTACATCAACGAATCAATGTGTCTACAATTTCATCACTTTATCAATCAACGTATGAACAACAGCGTTAGGATCGTCGCACACTGAAACTACTATACGCTAATCCAACTCAAAGGTAGATTAATGTGAAATGTAAGTTTTATGTCGTGACAAGTACTGGTAATTTTACTATAATATCCACGATCACCAGGATCCACGTTGCCCACTTAACGAACACATGTTGACTGTTGTCGCACACAACTACGCACGGCAGCAGCGTTAAGATCGTGGCATACTGGAACGCCAACTCGAATCAAAGACAGATTATTGAAAAATTTATGCTTTATGTCCCAGAATGGAACTAGTATTACGGATGGATCCACGTTGCCCACTTGACGAGGTGTTGCCTGCGGTTTAACCGACCTGTAGTAAGCTTGCAGTTCGCGCACTGTTGTCGCTTAACAGTACACGACATATCTCACTTTAAATCAATCAAAACCAAAATATGGTGGTTCTAGTATAGTTAATCCTAAATTGTAGCTTTATTGACGATGTACTTTTGTCTACCGATGACGGCACGGTGGACTACTGGACCGTCTTGTGGACGCCGAACAGGTTGACAATAAAATGATGTTCATTTTGTGTTGAGTCGCGACTTTGATACTTTACTATACACTACTGCAGCAAAAACTTTTGAGAAGCGACAAGTGCGAATGACAAGTGCAATGCATCTGACAAATGACAAGTACTTAGGGCGTATAAACAAGCAGTGACAAGTGATAAGTGTGAATAAAGTGAGCACTAAACTTTTGACATAGTCAGTTGCACTTGCCACTCGCATTTGTCACTTCTCAAAATGTAAACCGGGCCTTAGTGTTTGACCGTTGTTAATGTTTGCGTCATTCGTTCGGACACACCTACACCGCGCCTAAAATAAATGTTTATAAATATTACTACATAACACTATAATCCAATGAGTCGGATGCCGCTTTAAAAAAAAGAAATTATGTGTGTATTTTAGTACATAATTTATCGAAGATACAACATGTAATTTAAATATAGTACAGAAGTAGATTTGTCAACTCTCTAACATGTATCCAACATGTAATCCATATTTTATGGGCCATATTATTAATTTCCCAGTCCCAAAAATAAGTAAACAAACGAAATGTTTTCATGAATGTGACTCATGCTGCTTGGTGCGTTACTGATCCGGTATATAACAAATTTCCATTTTATTTATGATAATTTCAACTACGATAAGGCGTTGACAAACAACACTTTTAAAAAATACACCGATTCCGGAATCCGGATTTCTATATCAGAAGCTTTACATAAATTTACATAAATGTTATTGACCAACATAAAAGTAGGAAATTAAAACGGAAAACTAATACTTATTTATATATATATATATATATATATATATATATATATATATATATATATATATATATATATATATATATATATATATATATATATATATATATATAGCATAAGGGTGACAAACGAGCTCACAGCCCACCTGATGGTAAGTGGCCCATAAACCTCTATCCTTGATTAAAGATCGAAATGTAAACGCTGTCACCTTTGAGGACTAAGATGAAACACTTCGTTTCCAGTAAAAAGGGTCTTCGGTTCTCTACACTCACCATACGAAACACACCAGCATTAAGCTGCATTTTACCTTGATATTTAGTGAGACCATAGTTCTTCCCCGGTCGAGCCGACGCTTTCAAGCTACAACCACAATGTAGTAGCAGCATAGTTCTACCACGCATCATCATCCCCCTCCCCCAAGTAATGCCACAAAGCACGGTCCTGAGCCACCTGCATCCATCGACTTCCTGCATATCTTACCAGGTCGTCACTCCATCTAGGGGGGGGGGGGTCGCCCTACACTACGCCTACCGGTACGAGGCTGCCACTCGAGAACCTTTCTTCCCCATCGGTTATCGGTTCTTCGAGCTATATGGCCGGCCCATTGCCACTTCAGCTTACTAATCCGTTGGGCTATGTCGGTCACTCTGGTTTTACTGCGGATATCCTCATTTCTGAGTCTATCACGCAGGGAAACTCCGAGCATAGCCCTCTCCATAGCTCGCTGAGCGACCTTGAGCGTCCTCATACGGCCAGCAGTGAAGGACCACGTCTCAGATCCGTAAGTCATCACTGGACACACGCACTGGTTGTACAATCTAGTTTTTAGAGATTGAGGTATACCTGACGAGAAGATATGTCGTAATTTCCCGAACGCTGCCCAGCCGAGTTGAATCCGTCGATTGACCTCTCGGTCGAAGTTGGACTTACCTAGTCGGACTATTTGTCCCAGGTAAACGTACTCGTCAACAACTTCGAGCATAGTGCTCCCAACAACTACCGGCATAGGTGTGACATGGACATTAAACATGATCTTTGTTTTGTCCATGTTCATCTTAAGACCTATCCGTTGGGAGGCACTATTGAGGTCATTGAGCATAGTGCTTAAGTCCTCCAGCGATTCTGCCATAAGGACTATATCGTCGGCAAATCGAAGGTGAGTGATGTACTCGCCATTGATGTTAATACCGTATCCTTTCCAGTCCAGTAGCTCGAAAACGTCTTCCAAAGCAGCGGTGAAGAGTTTCGGGGATATAACGTCACCCTGTCTTACACCTCTCTGCAGTTGGATAGGTTTCGAGCTCTGGTTCTGTACTCGGATAGCCATCGTAGCCCTACTGTACAAACACTTCAGCACTTCGATATACCGACAGTCAACTTGGCACCGTTGAAGGGACTGCAGCACCGCCCAAATTTCGACGGAATCAAAGGCTTTCTCATAGTCCACACACGCCAGGCAAAGTGGCAAATTGTACTCTTCAGTCTTCTGTACAATCTGCCGCAGGGTATGTATGTGGTCTATGGTACTGAAGCCTTTTCGGAAACCGGCTTGTTCGGGAGGCTGGAAGTCGTCGAGTCTGCGTGCGAGACGATTCGTAATGACTCTCGAAAACAGCGCGTAGACGCGGCTCAGAAGGGAAATCGGTCTGTAGTTCTTCAAGAGAGCGGTGTCGCCTTTCTTAAAGAACAAGACCACCGCACTTCTGCTCCACGCCTCTGGAGTAGTGCCACCATGGAGGACGGAATTGAAGAGCCTCTGAAGGACTTCAAGTACCGGTGTTCCACCCGCTTTCAGAAGCTCCGCTGTAATTCCATCCTCGCCTGGGGCCCTGCCGTTTTTAAGGTGCTGGAGAGCCATTCTAATCTCGCTTAGACTGACGTCCGGGATATCATCGGAATAGTGTCGGATAAGACTTGCTCTTGGATCGTTACTCACACTTGCGTGTGGCTCCAACGATGATGTGTACAGCTGCCCATAGAACCTCTCAATCTCACTCAAAATCTCAGGTGTCCCGGAAACGATGCTGCCACACTCAGTCTTCAGCTTTGACAGTTGGCTCTTACGGGCAGACAGATCTCTGGCAAAGACTTTGGAGCCCTGGTTCCGCTCGATCGCTTCTTTAATACGAGCAGTATTAAAGTTGCGTAAGTCTCGCCGCATGCATTTGGAGATCTGTCTGTTCAGTTGCCTGTATGCTGTCAAATCTGTTGACGATTGCAGCCTCATCTCCCGTCTAACAGCCATGAGATTAAGAGTGTGATCGGAGAGTTTTTGTGTTCTTCTGCGGCGGGTCTTGCAGAACTTAGCTCCGACCGCATGGACAGTTTCCACGAGCTTGTCATTCATATCGTCCACTGCATTACAATCTTGTAGGCACTGAAAGCGGTTGTGTAACTCGAGCTGAAAGTTTTCGGGATTCTGGATCAGAGCACGAGGGGGACAGAGCGTTGACTTCATTAGACGAGACCTCTCCAACTTAACGTTTAGGTTCAGTGTGCCTCTAACCATTCGGTGATCGCTGCCAGTTTTCACCCTTGCGATCACTGAGACATCACTGAACAGTTGGCGTCTGGTCGTCATAATGAAGTCAATCTCATTTTTTGTCGAACCGTCGGGGCTCGACCAGGTCCACTTCCTGTGGGGCCGCTTCTGGAAGAAAGAGTTCATCATAAAGAGTCCCTCTTTCTCCATAAAGTCGGCCAGCTGCTGGCCCCTTCGGTTCCGTTGCCCTACTCCAAATTTCCCTAACTTCAGCTCACCGCTTTCTCTTGTGCCTAGTTTTGCGTTGAAGTCTCCCATCAACACCGTGTAGTGGGTTTTGGAGGAATGCATGGCTTTGGAAATATCCTCATACATTTCCTCCACTTCCTCATCGGGATGTGCCGAGGTTGGTGCGTAAACCTGTATGACCTTCAGCGAATACCGTTTGGTGATTCTGAGTATCAGGTACGCGACCCTCGTCGACACACTCCCAATTTTTACAACGTTGTTGACGAGAGACTTGTGGACGATAAATCCGACACCTCCTTGGGACAGATGGTCGCCCTCCCAGTGATAGAACAAGTTGCCGGATTCGAGAATCACCGTGTCCTCCCCCTCTCTTCGGACCTCGGATAATCCTATAATACTCCAGCGCAACTTGTCTATCTCTTCTTCCAGCTCCAGGATCTTCTCGTCAGTCCTCAGTGTGCGTGCGTTAAATGTTGCCAGGTCGAGTCGTCGTAGGTGGCAACCGAACCTCCACCGGAGATTCTTAGCACCCCCTGCCCCGCCGTTACCATGGTCGCCACCGTAGCCAGGAATAGCGGGGCCGCCGGGGACTGGGGGCCGTCTATTTGTGTTATTGTTCATGGGGGGTATATTGCCATAGTTGCCACGCTTGGCGAGCGGGTTGGCAACCGCAGTTTTTTTTTGTGTAATTGTTGTTATCAGGAAGATGCTGCTGCCCATCTCCTGCCTGTTTCCCTCTGTCGCCTTTTACGACACCCACGGGAAGATATGGGGTAGTGGATATTCTTAACCGCCACTACACGGTGACACTACCACGCATAACATAATATAATTAAACACATAATTAAAAAAATGTTAGTACGCAAGGAACCTGAGTTCAAGATTAGCAATTATCGGTTTTATATAGTATCGGTTTTTTTTTACTTCGTTAAAACATGAAACCGATAGACCGCATGAAATTAAATTGTCTTCTTGAATGCTTTCAAATAGGGTTATAAGCTTTATAAAATTTTACCTTAGTAGGATTAAATTGGAGGAGCCGTGGTAGCTCAGATGGTTAACGCTCGCTGTAAATATAACAGAACGCGAGTAACCCGGGTTCGATCCCCGCCGACACCAATGAAATTCTTAATTGCAATTTAGCACGTTCTCAGCAGTGAAGGTTAGGATTAAGAAGAAAAAATATTTCGAAGATATGTGTAGTTCGCCAACACGCAGTGGGGCAGCGCGGCGGACACTTCCTTGCCCTAAAACCCTCTCAGAAATGAGGGGAGGCCTGTGCCCAGCGGTGGGACGTATATAGGCTGTAACTTTACTTTTTTTTAGGATTAAATTAAGCGTTTTCACGGGTTGTAATATGAAATTATACTTTACTTTAACCCGTGTATTTTGTACTAATTCTAAATTAATCAGGGTCAATGTACTACCTCCACCAAACGGATTTCCTGCCGTGTCCTTCTTGAACAACTTTATGCCTTATCGTGACGACAGGGCTAGTAGTAATAACTAGTTAACCCACAATAGAATAAAGGAGACCACTCTAATGGCCAGTATTTGCTATTAGTTCACTCATTTTCAATTAACGTTGTTTTTTATAGTCTAGTCGTGGACATTAGTATAATTTACGTATAAAATTGTAATAATATCTATATAAGTTACTAGTGTATATTATATATATTAATTTAGTGTATAGTTGCTAAACCTTCATTTAAAGAGATATCTTAGTGTAAGAGTGCAGAGTATCGCTGTGATATTTTATTAAATTGGTAAAGTTCTTAGCCATTTTTGTTTTCGTAGAAATCATTCTTATCCAATATCTCAATAACAGAAATTCCCAAAAGTAGAGAAATTTCTATTAAAGTTATACATCGATGAAATTGGCCACATGCCAGTTACGCGGTGGGAATTCTATTGAACTAACTTGGACAATACTGACTTGTTAACTCAATTTATTAAGGTATTAGCAATAGATACTTTTTTATTTAATATTAGATTGACAAACGAGCTAACTGTCAACCTAATGGTAATCAGTTAATGTATTCCATGTACCTTTCCTAGGTATTGTATAACGCTAGTGATTGTGTAACAAAACCAAAATAAACAAACAACATATGCTTGTAATTTTTTTTTCAAAAATAAATTTGGTAGTTTGGGTAGGTAGTAGCTACCCTCCTAGTCTATTCTGCCACCAAATAGCAGTCCAAAGTGCGAAGAGAGCGAGTACAAGCTAGTACTTAAAAATTGTTACTTATGTACCACAATCTAAGTAATTTTCTATATAATATAAAGAAACTGGTTCGGCTTTCTTTTAACGTATGTTGTTCATTGAATCTCCTTAATCGGTTAAATCGTTGCATATGTATGTTTGCCTCCGTTATCTTATAACAACTACATACACTACTTATTAGATCTTAAATAATTTATCAATATTTTAAATGAAATATAGAGGTTATAGGTAATGCTAAACAAGAGATGTTAGTAAGAGTTGTACTTAGTCAGGTCATAAGTTCTGTCAAAACCTTTTTATAAAATTAATGATAGGTACACTTATTGATAATTATATAGAAATTGTATATGAAATGAAAGGTAATTTAATTTAGAATACAATTTTATTTACAATATTTAAAATGGCCTTCCCTATTTTGAATACATGCCCTTAATCGACACGACCAATCATCAATCGCAGCACGCACCACACTCATATCTATTTCTGCCGCTGCTTTAGCCAAAGATGCTCGGAGAGATTCCAAATTCTGATGAGGTTTAGCGCAGACTTTCTCCTCCAAATGTTGCCATATTTTATAATCCAGTGGGCTTAAATTTGGACCAGTAGAGGGCCATGGGCGGTCAACCAATGTTGCTTGCTTCGTGCCCTATGAGCTGATACAGAGTCCTGTTGGGACATCCAATGTCTGTTTTTAAACATTGTTTGAGAAAAAGGTTCCAATATGTTTGTTAGGAAGGTATTTTGGTACCCCTCCGCACTGGCTTTTACACGTATTTCACAGAAAAACACCTCAGTTAAGCCTGAATATGATACTCCAATCCAAACTATGAGTGACGAAGAGTAATGTGCCCGTTGAACCCTCGGAATGCGTGTGCTGGCTTCTTCACTGCTATGGGCGTACATCTTATCATTGTGTTTATCATAACTTTTTTCGATTTTTAAAAAAAAATTTTATCCGAAAACAAAATTTCGCGGTATTTTTTCCCGCGTACCGCCGTAACAAAGCGCGGGATCTATCCAGCCTAATTTTTTCAAACGCTAGTTCAAAAAATCAAAAAATGTCCGGTTTTCTTACGATAAGCTCCTTGTCCTAGGTCTGCATTGATCACTCTCTTGACCGTGGTTCTGCTCAGGTCCATCTGAAGAACTAAAATTTTTTGTTTACGAACAGGATTTCGTTGGATTCGCGCCTTCACTGCTTTGATGATCAGGGGTGTCCTAACTGTACAAGGTCGGCCGGTCCTCTTACGATCTTCGAAACTTGAATCTTCAGTAAATCGTTTGATAAACAAATCGTAGGGTTAATTTAAATTTTTGTAGAATATTGAAAATCTCTGCTGGCGCATAACCACAGCGGTGCAACGCGATAACCGCTACCTACTCTATCTTCTTCCTTCGACCACTCCATGTTTGAAAATGAATGAAAATTAATGTCTTTTTTATTTTCGGAAAGCACAAACGTTATATTATTAAAATTGGTGAAGTACATCTAGCCAGTATTCAAAAATTTTAAATAATATAGGCCAGTAAAAATAGACGTTTTTTTGATCAAGTTTGCACTAAATTTCCGATCCAATTTTTATTTTTTATAAGGATCGCTTACTGAGCATAAAATCACAAAATGCTCACAGATCCAGGTGGCGCTTCAAGCGCCATCTTGAAAAAAGGTTTTCAGCCGTTATCTCGAAAACTATGCACTTTAAGGCAAAAGTTATACGGACGATTATTGTAGAGAATAAAATTTCGCATCTTTTGTTTCAAGTAAATTTTTTTGTAAAACTTACCATTTACGATTTATGACCCATTTAATGAACCAGTTTTTCTATCGCGGCCAATAACTCTTGAAGTATTAGATTAATTAAAAAAAAATGTGTATTTCCATTTTTAAAGATCGGTTTATTCTCTACAACCTTACTTTTACTTTTTCTAATGTCCATTATTTTTGAGTTATAGGACGTTTAATGTTGGACTACCGGGCGTAAAATTGAAAATTTCAAGATACGAGCACATAAAAGTACACTACTAGACATGAACCACTCCTGCTATTGTCCGCTATTTTCCCGATTCGCCTTAAACGTCACCCTTGGTACGCGGATTGACTGATCATGCATTACACACCAAAAATTAAGCCTTGAATCGTATTTGCTCTGTAGTATATTAGACGCCAATAGCATTTCAATTCCAGTTTCTCGTATTTACCATCCAAAACTTTTACGACGGCATTCGCTAAAACCCACTCTCAACACCAAAATTGAATGGAAATAGGATCACGTGAGCCCGCCTCGGCTAGCATCCAAATATTTGCGTTTATATCGCTTGTTTGTAAGCGTTAGACCGAAGCTCAAGTGCCGTAAACATTATTTACAGAGAGCTAGTATAGTTAATTAGTCAGGTGGATTTTGAGTTCGTTTTTTACTGCAGTGTTATAAAAGAACTCACATCATTAGAAAAAAGAAATCTAAACTGCTGACTATTAAAAAAAAGTATAGAAAAGCACCTTTGCAACTATCTAACCTAGATAGTTACAACTTACAACAAATACATTATTAACACAAATTTCGATTGAACCGAAAGGCTACCGACTAAGCATTATGCTTACAGCGACAGTTTTTATGACAGCGGTGATATTGTCTCACCACACCACAGACAAAAAATCTCGCGAGCAATCGTAGGACATTTTTTTAATAAAACGAAAATACAGACGAACTTACAGTCCACTTAATGTTAAGTGGCAACTGGAGTTAATGAAAACCTGCAATGAGCTTCACACAATGAGACTACAGATGCGTTGTAACCTCTGTAGACTAAGATGGAATGACTCCCAGTAGGGATGTTAAAAAATAATCGATTTTTATTCAAATCAACTATTATTTTCTTATAATCGATTTTTATTATTGATTTTTATAGTGAAATTAATCGATTTTTAGTAAATCGATTATATAAAGTACGTGTTTAAATCGATTTTCAGAAACAGCTTGTATCCATGCGATGTATGATCTATGAAAATCCTGCAGTAAGTTCAATTTTATAAACAGCGCATCTATGCGTTGGATGAAAAATCTCGATTCGAACGATCGATTAAGTTCATACATATAAGTTTTTTTTTTTTTTTTTTTTTTAATCTTTATTTTCAAAAAAGGGGTTTTGTCACACAGTGACCATGTCACCCCCGTGATATACACACAAAAATAATAACAGAGAATAAAGTAATGAACACATAATAACATGGAAAGAAACAGAGCTACATAAAATAAAAATAAATTTAGCAACAAAAATAGGTATTATGCAAAATCCTGTGGTTATGTTTAAACTTATATAAGAAAATATTACACCTCGCTAAACTCACATTACATGTAAATAAAGTTTGATTAGCATTTTGGCCTCATGACAAAGTGGAGATGATAGGATAGTATTACATATGCCTACATTGTGATTGTTCAAAAACGTCATATCTTGCCTTTGAACCTCGTTCCGAGCACACTCCATCAAAACATGGTGCACATCTTCTACAGTATTACACTCCGAGCAATTAGGGGAGTCTGAAATTCCTATCAGAAATCGGAACTTATTTGACGGGATGTGCCCAGAGCGGAGTCTTAAGAGCGTAACAATATTTTTCCTGTTAATTTCATTTTTTTCAAACCATGGATAACGAGAAGGTTGACCCTGAATGGTTCTGTACCATATTCCCTTACTAAGTGAGCGTTCATCAAAATACTCTTGCCATAATTGTCTACAATTTACTTTAACCTCACGTAACAGTTCGGTGTGTACAGGTAAAGTACTATATGTAATACCGTCACTAATAGCGCGGCTTGCAGCTCGATCAGCCTCCTCGTTACCCATGATGCCCGTATGAGAAGGTATCCATTGGAAGATTACCACCTTATTTAATGCACTAAGCTTACATATAGAATCTAGGATACTATAGGCTATCGGAAGTCCTCGAATATTCGAGGGCAGCCGAGCCAAATGTAACAGGGCGCTCTTAGAATCGGATAATATGACAAATTGATTGTAATTCAAGGTTGTAACGTACGATAAAGCCTCGGATATCGCGATCAGTTCACAGTGCATTATAGAAACGTCAGCTTTTATTTTAAACCGTACACAGATGTCCATCTGCTGGTCAACAAAGGCCGCACCGCATCCAGTTTTGTCCTTTGATCCGTCTGTGTAAATCTTATAGTGTGAGTTGTAATTGTTATTTAGGAAGTTGCAACATATATTACGTGAATTATCTATACCGACATGCCTCTTAGGGCGTTCCATTCCGTCTACTATAGTCTTAATATTATGAGATATTTCATATCTACTAATCCAATCGCTGAGAGAGTAAATCAATAGTTTGGAGTCAGAATGCATAGAAAGATTACAATATTTGTTATAAGTTTGAACCAGTAACGGAACTTTCTTTCTCCTCCAGTATAAGCCCTGACACTGACTGTTTAGTTCTTCTAGAACGCGTGTTGTTATATTATTTTTGATTGACCTAGACTTAAACCAAAATTTTGCCGCAAGATATCTTCTACGGATGAACAGTGGCTGTAAGCACAGTTCACTTTCCATGACATGGATAGGGGTGCTTCTTATGAATCCGCCTATCACCCGCATCGCTTGATTTTGTACTTTATCTAGTTTGTATAAATATGTATTTACACTACTATCATATAAGAAACAACTGTAGTCTAGTCTGCTTCTAATTAATGACATATAAAGACGCCTTAAATGCATTGGGTGAACGCCCCATTTGGAACCTGCTAACACTTTAAAGATGTTTAGAAACTTAAGTAGCTTTTCCCTCATTTCATTTATGTGTCTACGCCATTTTAAATTTCTGTCCAGCCACACGCCTAAATATTTAACACTATCGACTCTTTCAATACGTTCGTTGTTGATGTTTAAAGTAATATTACTACTGTTTGAGTTTCTCAAGTGTCCTCTTGTAAATACGCAAACTTTGGTTTTTCTGTGAGAAATGTTTAAACCGATGTCTGTTATCATAGAGTTTAAAGCAACTAGCGCATCTTGAGTAACAGAAACTGCATCCGTTATATTTTTACGGCTAGTATAAAGTACAAAATCATCAGCGTATTGAGATATACATACTTGATTCAGATTTTTGCAGATATTGATAGTTGCTGCGTTAAATAATAATGGCGATAAGGGGTCACCTTGTGCTATGCCGGTTCCTGTATATCTGCTTACACACTCTTCATTGCTTAGTTCGATAAATAACCTTCGTGAGTGCAAATATTGGTAGAGGTAATTACATATTACGGTGCCTACTCCTAAATTATCTAGCGCACCTAAAAGACTTATAATATTGACATTGTTGTATGCGCCGTCGATATCAACAAAACACCCTACAGTAGCATCTCCGTTACCAAAGCCACTCTGTATTCGTGACACTAACCTAGTCAAATTGTCCAGGCAAGATCGCGATCTTCTAAAGCCTACTGTTTCATCTGGTAAACAATTATTTTTTTCTAGGTACCATTCCAATCTGCGCGTAATAATTGTGTGAAAAATCTTGCATGGACAAGACAGAAGGGCTATAGGCCTAATATCTGAATTTGAGTTATTGCTAATTTTCGGTTTCGGTATAGGCATTATTTTTACATATCTCCATTGTCTTGGTACAAAGCTTGAAAGCAAAAATCTGTTGTATAAAGATACGAGCACAATTTTAGCAGCGTTCGGAAGGTTCTTGATCATAGAGTATGAAATGTCGTCTGCGCCAGGTGCAGTATCAGACTGTTTAGTTGTGTTTGCGAGTTCATGAATCGAAACAGGTAAGGATAGATGTACGTTCTCGCTATTAAACACAGGAGCCGGTGGATCTGCATAATCAGGTGCTAAGCTACACAGTAAGGAATTAGCTGACTCACGGGTAATAGTACTTCTCGCTGTCCTGCACCCCTTCAGCCACTTCATTTTAGACCACATTTCACTTGAAGTTGACACACTGCCAATGCTGTCACAGAAACCTTGCCATGACCTATTTTTGCTACTACGAATAATTTTTTGTGTCAACCTGACCTTGTTTTGTAATGCTTCTAAATTTACTGGTGTAGGGTTTCTCCTAAAAACAGCAAGTGCCCGACGTCGTTCCGCTACAGCTTTTGAAATATCCGGATTCCAATATGGTCTAGGAGTGAACCTTTGTTGTTGAAGAGGATTTTCACATATTTTTATAAACGGGATACACTTATCAGCTGCCTCGTTAATAATATCGATGAAAGCGTCGTACGCAGACTGGTGATCATCTGGTAATATAAAGCCTTCAAGCTTTCTCTCTATGTGTGTCTTATACTGCAACCAGTCAGCCTTTTTAAAATTGCGTTTTCTTTTATACATATTGGATGTGCCAATATTAGTTTTCATCTTAATCATTAAATGGTCACTTCCCAAATTTTCATTTAGTACTATCCAGTCGAACTTCAAAGCTATATCCAGAGAAGCTAGAGATAGGTCAGGGGCAGATTTTTGTACTATGCTGTTAACCAGTTTAATTCTAGTATGTGAGCCGTCATTCAGTGAAACAAAATTGTTGTCTAAAATGGAATCCAAAATTTGATCACCTCGTGAGTCCGTTCTAGTTGACCAGTTGGTGTGGTGGCCATTAAGATCTCCCGCAATTATTGTCTTTCGTCTGGCAAGATTGAAGATTTGGTCCCAGTCTCTCAAGGTGGTACGAGCGGATGGTGGGCAGTATAAGGAGTATACATTTTCTATATGTTTACAATTTAAAATTCTAATATGGAGGATCTCAATTTGTGAATTTAGCAGTTCAACATTATGTTTTTGTGCCTTAATTGACCTGTGAGTCAATATAGCTACGCCTCCAAATCCGTCAGCACGATCCGTTCTAAAGACGTTATAGTGGCTAATGTGAAAGTGACTACCCGGGTCTAACCAAGTTTCGCTTATAATAGCAATGTGTATTTTTTCTTGAGTTAATAGAACTTCTAACTCTGTACATTTAGGTTGAATGCTTTGCGCGTTCCATTGTAGCACATTTACGTAGGTTTGTGAGTTGTTGTTATCCATAATTGTTTTACGAAATTACAACAAGGCTGATCAGCAATAAACTGCAACACTAATGATATTAACGCCTCCAATATTATGTTTCCACAGCCTTTTATCTTGTCTTCCCACGAGCTACTTTCCTCTTCCAATATCTTCTCTTTTAATTTTTTAAAAAATAATTTCCAAGACAATTGTTCTTTATTTTTCGATCGATTCTCATCACTTAGCTTGTCGTCCATTCTGCTTTCTTCTTCACTAACTTCGGTAAGAAATTCAGGCATATTTTGTACCTGTTCTTTGAGGGCCCTTCTTCTATTCCGTCGTTTCTCTGACTTAGAGCTTTTTCTCGTTTCTTCCGGGGGTGTTTTCGTAACACTAGCGTAGGTATACACATCACTAGGCCCGGGAATCTGCTTATCTTGTTGTGATGATTCATTTTCAGATGTAGGTTGTGTAAGTAGAGGTGGGTCATTTTTCGTCATCGGTGGTCGAGGTGACGGCGGGACATACAGCATAAGGGCTTTTTTGTAGGAACAGTTAAATTCCGCCATGAGTTCTCTAATTCGTTTCTCTTTCAAGAAAACAGGGCAAATTTTAGCCATTGCCATGTGTTTTCCCATACAGTTATTACATTTGAAAGTTGTCGTTTCACAGTTAGGATGACTTTTTGTACATTTAGGACAAATTACTTTAAGAGAAGGGCACATTCTAATCGAGTGACCAAATCGCCAGCAACGGGAGCATTGCGTCACTGGATATGTGTAAGGACTCACTTTTACCCTAGTGTCATAGATGTAAACATACGACGGTAATGACGATCCCTTAAAACATATTCTTACAGACTCGCTATGTTCCCAATGACCGTCATAAGTGTTCTTTCGCTTTAGTCTTTTTACTGCTAAAATTAAAGTTTCACTTTTAAGTCCCAGTAATATCTCTTCTTCGCTCAACTCTAGATCAATATCTTTTATGACCCCATATGATTGACTAATTTCTAAAGTTTTTTGGCATTTAAAACCATTCTCGTTAAATCTCTTGCACTGTACAATAGATTCAGCGCTTTCTTCGCTATTAAAATGAATCAATACCTTAAATGCATTTATGTACTTAATTTTCGTGACGTTTTTAATACTTTCTGCTTTTAACATTTTTGCCAATCCAAATTGTTTCGGAAGTTTATCTGTGCATGTCAAACATACTTCAATTTTATCCTCCGTAATTCTCGTAAGTACATTATCCTCTGTACATTCATTATATCTATTTGCCTTTCGCTTTTTTGAGGGTCTCCCTAAGAACATGTCATTCATATCTTCCGTACTACCCATCTGTGAAGTATCCTCCATGATCACTGTAATCTCTCTTTCATTGCTTTCATTAAATACACTACTTTCCACATCAATCTCACTTTGCACATAATTCAACATAGTATTACTACTCATAATTAAATGACCTTACTGTTAACATGGTCTACAAAAGCGCACTGACGTGCGGAGCGCGTTGCTAGAACTAGGGACAGTACGTAATCGAACGGTAGATCGTCGCGTCAAGCTACAGCGAGCGCCCACGCGCAACTGTACATATAAGTTGTAGGCGTGTAAAGTAGTTTCAATGTAATGCTGAGTGAGATGAAGTTGTTGCCGTTGTTGGTAAACAATAAAAATGTCTTCTAACCGTAAAACACCTAAAAGCGGCCAGCTAAGGCATTTTATCACGAAGAAAGGGATAATACCACAACAATATGCAAGTACTGTTCGAAAAAATTAAAAACCTGTAGCAATACAACAAATTTAAAACAGCACATAGAACGAAAACATCGCGCTGTCTTACAGGTAACAAATGCAAAATAGGACTGGACATTTATGGCAAACTTTTTTATTTGATTTATATTTTAGTTTTTGAGACAATAAGCTTGTCATTTTGTTGGGATGCTCATCATTTCATATTTATTATAATAAATAAAACGTTTAATAGTACTAAAATATGTATGTATGGATAATGCTATTTGGTTTCATAATTCCTTACCTTGAAAGGGGAATGCCCAGTCTTCATAGACACTTCGGCCATGAGTGCCCACATATAAAAGCATATAGATATGATAATATGCAATTAAAACAATGAAATGGTAAAGGAATTGCTTTAAAAAAAGTCGGGGTTTTGAAAATATTTGAAGTTTTTATTTTCACAAATGCAGTTTTTTTAACAACTATTTTTATTGATTTTATCGCGTTTTATTTCTTTGATTTTTAATTCCAGACATTTCGGGTGCTTTCCAGCACCCATGGTTACGGCAGACTGAGGTGACCGACGTCCCAATGTCAGTGTTAACCCGGAGTACCTTCAGATTTTTAATTTTTATTTATTGTCCGATCTACAGAATGAACTTACTGTGTCTAGAAGTCTTGCAGTGGTATGCTTGGGTTTTTAATTTCATTAATTACAGGGTCCTAAGCAGGTGGTAGTACCAAGCCTCCTTCCTAAAAAAGAATTTATATATTAGATATTATATAGAATTTATATAATAAAATACACTTTACGACTAATAGTGATGACTTGCAATTCTAGCCCTAAGTAAAGATCAGCTAGGGCTTAACTTTATTCCTTCCATAATGCTGCTCCTCTGGTTGTTACAGAGTTCTATCCGGTAGCAACCATTAAATCTTATATGCTCACCATAATAGTAGCGAGCTTGCTTTAATTGGTATGTGACACAAGCAATTAATATTAAGTCGCTGTAAGTTAAAACAGGAAATTCCCTAACATTTTAAAGTCTACATTTATATTTCTAAAGTCTGCCTGCCCTAGCTCTATTTAGATTGTTTTCCCTAGCATACTCAGAAAAATCATTATTTGTCTCCATATTTTGATGAACTATTTCAAGTATTTGAGCCGCATCATCCCTGTCCCTTATTTTTGTGTGGAATTTATTAACTATAGCAGAAGCCACAGCAGTCTATCATCAAATGTGTAGAAGCCCTGTTAAAGTAATTTTGATGAAATATTTTAAATTCAGTTTTAAAAATGCCATTCACCACCTCTACTACCCATATCGACACATAGTCACGGCTCTGGATTTATTAGCATATCTTGTCATTAACTGAGATTCACCATCTGCTGGAGACATTTCTGCGACCCTTAGACATCCACATCTATCCTCGATTACAAATCAAAATGCAGATGCGTTGTCACCCGTGAGGACTAAGATCATTTTCTCGTTTCCAGTAAAAAGGGTCTCCGGTTCTCTACACTCACCATACAAAACACAGCAGCATTAAGCTACTATTTCACGCTGGTATTCTGTGAGAGGGTGCTCCTTCCCCGGTCGAGCCGACCCATTCATGCTACAACTATACTTCTAATATAACTGCAGCATGGCTCTACCAAGTATAACACACATACATAGTACTTGTCACTATGTATGTTTGTTATCGCAAAATGTAGTTAATCACAAAAGAGACATACTTGCAATGCTGATGGAACTGTTACAACCTGGTAAAAAACAATGTGCTTTTATATAATTAGTTAGCAGTACACTGTGTGATGTATGATCTAAGCTTTGTTGTTCTGGGTGCAATACATTACTCACTTCAGATTGCAACGAGGACGGACTAGATGATTCAGATGGTTCCCGTTCTGCAGTTGAACATGATGCTGTTCTATCAGTTCATTGCCAGCAATTATGATATACACGGCATGACAACTGAAATAATGTAAAATACAAAAAATGAAGTCAAAGTGAAAAAATAAAAATAAAATAGATTTATTTCAAACTCAAATATAAATAAAATATTTATCAAGTTAAATGTTACTGCACAAGGACGGATTTAATGCCCTATATTATTTAATAATTAAGGCCTGACAGACTACCAGCAGTCCAAAAACAATGAAAAATCAACTGTCTCCTTTCTTGGTAGTTGATAAAACTGGTCAATCTCATAAATAAGCTAGTATGTTTGTCAGATATAGCTAGGGCAGATGTGAAAAAATAAAACAAGTTCTTGAGTTGATATACAATCAGTGTAAAAACATGTATAATTATCAGATATATGGATCACATTTAATAAATTGAAATGTTAAACATGTTAAACACTTACCTCACGTAGCGCAAGTAGTTCCTCACGTGGAAAATCGAAGACAAACAATGTGTGTGATCTTATTCTCATAAGTGTCAGTGCCACAGCTGATGTATAGATGTTCAAGACGAACTATTGGTGCATTTTGCGAGTGCCACACTACACGTTCACTGTACTCGAAACTTGTACCTAATAAAGAAGCTACAATTATTATATTGATATTATTCAAGTAAACTCAGTTATAAAGCATTTCTTAGAGGAAGACATACCACATCGTGATATGTACCAACTATTTACCTGCTGTGTTCGAACCAATTGTTGAGAGATCAACAATTGCATTTTACTTTTACAACAAAATAATAACACGATAACACGTAATTTAATTCTTGTGACATAACAGTGACAGCGGCCTACCTGTCGGATACGATGTTGCCACTTAACTGTCATAAAATCTATGGAATGATATCGATTTTTATTCGATTAATAAATATCATAAAAAGAATAATCTTTGACGCGTTTTAAGTTCTGCACGCTTTTTAAAATATAATTTCCTTTATTTATTGAAACTCTATTTCAAATGTATTTTTAAGAACAGTTAGCTTGTGCTGTATTGTTTTGTTATGCTTTAGAGAATTCGTGGTAAATCAGCTGGAAATTAACTTCTTGAATTATCATAACATGATTCCATTTTAAATGTTATGTTAAAAACAGATAAGAATAACAGTTAACTTGTGCAGTAGCGTTTTGTTATACTCTAAAGAATTCTTGGTAAATCAGCTAGTAATTCGCTTGTTTAATTATCATAACTATAAATGTGAAGGTTGTCAATGAATTCAACCGAGCCTATAACAACGGTTGTTTTAGTTTTTAACGGTTGACTGCCGCTTTTGATGACTTGAAATTAATAAAAACCCATTTTGCGCAATAAGTTTTTTCTCTTTGGTAATGAATAAACCACAGAAACCCCTTTAATGTATAATAGTCCTTTTTTTGATACAAGTAGCACATTTTAAGGAACCGCAAAAACAACTTTGTTATTTATACAAACACTATGAAAAACAAAATAATTTGTTGCTGGCGATAATGATAGTGGTATTTTGACTCGATTTAAAATATATGCTTGTTACTACTAAACTCTTCATGGGCCTGCGAGTCCGACTCGCACTGAACCACTTTTTTTCAACATTTAGTTTTATTCTAATAAATAGTTTTTTCGTTTAAGCGGAGCTCTTTTACTTTAGGTTTATTACCTCTTTATCTATAATAATCAATCTGAGTAAGTAAAGTGTGTAAATACGATTCTTAAATTGTAAAAATAATAATTGGATTTGAACATCTTAGGTAGGTATTTAGTTTTATTTATTTAGAAAATATTAATCTCACAATTATTTATTGTAATAATATAATTTATCACACAGCTAACGCCCTCATTAGCAATGTAATGGTGAAAGAATTTTCAAAATCGGTCTAGTAATTTTTGAGATTAGCCAAAAAACGTATTCATTGAAAGTAGCGCCCTCTATAATAAAATTAACCCTATATTAGATATCTAAAATTATACATAACAATCTAGTGGTGAAAGAATTCTTAAAGTTGGTCAAGTACTTTACGAGTTAAGCGAATAAAATATTCTTTGATAGTAGCTCCCTCAATAATAAAATGCATCCTACGTTTTAAGCACCATAGCAAAAAACGATTCAACATAGCCTAATCCGCACACACAGTAAAAACATAACCATCCTTTTTCGTCTGTAGTCGGTAAACATTTGGTTAATAACGGTTGCGTATCGACTGCTTTGGATAAATATCCATTGTCAACGGTTATTTTAAACCTATATCATAACATCGTAATAATTATCGAAAGATCATATAAGCATTGTAATAATGACACCATAAGTAATCGATCGAAAAGGGGAATCGATTTTTTAATGATTTTTGTGATTGGCAACATTTTTTATTTTATTCACAGACTAATGAATTACGTATTTACCTAATTTTATTTTTATCTTTTCGGTACTTTTAATTTGTGCAAAAATATTCCCATTGTTTTAGGATAAATGAATACCGCGATTAATAACCATAAATAAAGATATATTTTTTTAACAAATGCACATTGTTGGGCGTTCCATGGCCTAATATGGGCATCCCCCTTTTAAAGGAACATTGCCTTTGATTTTTGGTTTTGAACTTTTGAATAGGTTATTTTTTTTATTCATATAATTTTATTCGATTTTTAATCTGATAAATTGTTAATATGAATATCTTAGGTTTATCATTGGAATATTAAAAGCATGTACTTTTAAATAATACAAAAATCGATTTTTTCCGAAAAGTCGATTATTTATTTTTGTTAAAACGATTTTTGACAAATCGATTAATTTTATATAAAGAAAAATCGATTTTAATTTAATCAATTCTTTTCCATTAATCTCACATCCCTAACTCCCAGTCCCAGCCTGTAATTATACTCTCTTTCTCTCTCACTCTCACTCCCTCTCTCTCCCTCTCTCTCTTTATCTCTCACTCTCTCTCCCTCTCTCTCTTTATCTCTCACTCTCTCTCTCCCTCTCTCTTTATCTCTCCCTATCTCTATCTCTCTCTCTCTCTCTCTCTATACCTTTCTTAAAGAAGTCAAACATAAAGAGAGCTCATTATAATTAGTCGAGACAACAGCTCAGCTAGCGCAGATGCGGCCAGGAGCTAGCTATTATAATTTTTATAACTAAAATCGTAATAATTTGAACCTCCCTTAGAAAGTTGATGGAGATGATTTGGGAAAACTTTTCAGCAATTTATGTGGGAGGCCTATATTCAACCGTGTAATTTCAAAATAGGCTGCAATTATAAACACTTTTATAGATCGACAAAATTCTAACGCATCGACGTCATGCTTTAGGTCGTATGTTTAACTAGGTTAAGGTTATTTTAAATTACATTTGCCACGACAAAATTACCACTCGAGATTCCTTTTTCGACTAAATCGCTACGGGCCGCGTATTCGATTCCCGCTCGCGAGAAATATTAGTATTGGCATATATATATATATATATACTTGCGCCCTCCTTTCTGCCAATGAGGGTCGCGTTCGTATACGGCTTAGAGATCTCTAGTCAGATCGTTAAGCCAAGTCCTAAAAGGCGGTGTTTAGTGGGTAAAAGTCTCCACATAACCACGCAGCCGGCTGCGTGGTATGCTATGAGCATTCACCGCCTCCCTCCCCCGCTTTCCGGAGGGTTGCCCATATTTGCTTCGGGCGCAAAAAAATATATATATATATATATATATATATATATATATATATATATATATATATATATATATATATATATATATAGGGCCCGGATTAATATGTAAATCCATATTTTTATTTGAAATGGCTTTTGTTCTTAATTATATTTTCTACATAAATTATGATATTTAGATCAAGAAAATGCAATTTCTATTTTCCATATTTTTCCATATTTTAAGTATAAATCCATATTTCACAAGAAATTAAGTAAATTTATCCATATCTTCATTATTTTATGTTAGATGAATCAGCAGCTCTGTAAAATACCTAAAAATGAGTTTTGCGCCAAGATGACAGCGGTCACTGAATCGCGCTCGCGTCACCCGCCCCGCACCGCCTTTCCTCACCTGACTCGTGCGTCGTGCGTGCCCCATAGAGGTGGGTCGTCGACGTAATTTTCTTTAACGAAACTAGACCGTCTATTGCCGTTTATCGACTAGGTGATCAACTAGTTGAATTCGTCGACTAGTTAACGCGATAACGGCAGACGTTCAATCGATTAAAGCGCGGTGTCTACGGGCGCAACGCAACGACGACGGTTTTGCCCACTATTCGTCAGTTGAATGAACGGCAAAGTTAGTTAAAATTCAAAGAAATTTGATTTGAGCACAAGGCACTCTGACGGTGTGTGTGGTGTATAAATACCTACTATCGAATTTTACAATCAATCGATTTAAACTTCCCTTCGTACTTTTCCAGGCTTAGGACTAGTGAATAAGTTTTTAAAAGATTTTACTACTATCGTATTTCAGGCGTATTTAGAAGATCAACTGATTTTATGTACATATTTAATTATTTACATTTTTTATTTAAATATTTTTATGGATAGGTGTTTAAGGAATATTTTTATTTGCTTTTTTCTTTGTTTTCGTTTTTTATTAATGTATGTACAGAATAATCACATAAATTATTTTATAAATGAATTAAAAAACCTCTCCTTTTTTTAATCTCTCCTCAGGTGTATTTACGTTTAGGACATAATTTGCTCAACTTTGCTTGTCGTTAGTCTCGTTCGCCTTTCATTAATTAAAACATTATAAGACCTGCTTTAGAAAACATCCGTTCGCAAGGAACAGATGTTGCTACAATGTTACAATGGATTACAAATATTTTTTTTTATAAGACCTGCTTTAGAAAACATCCGTTCGTAAGGAACAGATGTTGCTACAATGTTACAATGGATTACAAATATTTTTTTTAATTTGGGTGGACGTAGGTAAGTATTGGTGTTTTCTCCACCATTCAAGGGGGCACGCCAAATGTCCTCTCTGGTCCTTTCTTGGAAGAATTTCTTTAGCTTTGACCTTGCGGCGCGAGTCGACACACTAATTTCAAATTTCTAAACAACGGCAACGTTTAGGCACGGTAATATTATCTAGTTTAGGTAAACAATAGTCCGCCAGACCGTCGACATACTCTTTCACGCAATATCAGAATGCTCTTGCCTTTTCACTCAAACAATTCTATTAAAAAAGAAATATTAACTCCTATATATACTTAAGGTTTAAATTGGTTTGTACAATGATACTAATTCAACGAACGCATGCACTTATATTAACCGGGTATGTTTACGGCGTCGTCGTCGCATTGTTAGTAGATAAGAACGCTGTGGACTCTCAGTTTAGCCGTCTATGAATTCGACTAGATAACGAATGAACTGTAGACCGTCGAAGCGTCGATTGAACGTAGACCGTCTATTTAAACCGTTCGTTGATTCAACGCCCATTACTAGTGCCCCACAGTTCGTAAGTGACGCTCGTAATTGCTTGCCGTGTCGATTTGTCGCGTGTGATTGTATTTTGTTACTTACTCGCATTGCAAAAATGCCTAAGGATAAGCAACCATTGCGGTTCAAATTGGAAAAGTATATCGAAGATTTCCCAAACCAATGCCTAACTACAGATGGAAAAGTACTATTTTGTAATGCTTGTGAAAAATCTATATCCACCGAGCAACGTTTTTTGATATCACAACATGTGTCTACTGTTAAACACAAGCAAAATATTACAAGAAAGAACAAATTTAAGCAACAATTTTTTACTGATGCAGTCGCGAGCAGCTCCCAAAGTTCTACTTTCTCGAAAGAATTATGTGAAGCTATGATATGTGCAGATATACCCTTATGGAAATTGAATAATCCTACTTTTAAACAATTCCTGGAAAAATACTCTGGCAAACGCATTCCTGATGAATCCACACTTAGAAAAAATTATGTGTCTGGTATTTATGAAAATTGTTTGGCTTCGATTCGTGAATATATAAAGGATGGCCCTATATGGGTTGCCATTGACGAAACTACAGATTCTCAAAACCGATGCATTGGCAATGTGATTATCGGACGTCTAGATGAAGAAAATGCCAGCAAATCCTTTTTATTAGCATGTGAAGAACTTCCTAAATGCAACCACCAAACGTCAGCAAAGCTTTTTAATGATGCAATGAGTGTTTTGTGGCCTGATGGAGTTAAACATGAACAAGTTTTCTTGTTACTTAGCGATGCTGCTCCTTATATGGTAAAAGCTGCAAGTGCCCTTCAAGTTTTGTATCCAAAAATGATTCATGTGACGTGCTTGGCTCATGGTATAAATAGATTAGCTGAATGCATAAGGTCTCTGTTTAAAAATGTTGACAGTTTAGTATCAAACGTAAAGAAAATTTTTTTGAAAGCACCAAGCAGGATCTCAAAATTTAAAGAGATGTATCCCGACATTCCTTTACCACCAGAGCCAGTGCTGACTCGCTGGGGAACTTGGCTGACAGCAGTTGAATACTATACCCAGTATTACACTGAAATCAAAACTATTATTTTTGAATTAGAGAACGAGGCTGCTGCTATTTCAATCTCAAAAGAACTTCTCGAACATGACACTCTACGTAACGATTTGCTTTACATAAAAAGCAATTATTGCTTTTTATCACACGAGATAAAGGCACTCGAAAATTCTTCTACTTCTCTAAATGATAATTTGAAGATTATCGAAAATATCGAAAAAAAAGTTTTAGCATCAGAAGGTCCCGTTGCTGAAGTAGCGAGGCAAAAATTAAGCTACGTACTGGAAAAAAACAAAGGATTTAATACCCTAAAGAAAATTAACAGCATGCTGTGTGGAACATTAGAAGGCACCATAGATGTACCCTACTCACTTGAAGAATTATGCAAATTTAAATATGCTCCAATCACATCCTGTGATGTTGAAAGATCATTCAGCCAGTACAAGGCATTGTTTCGTCCGAACAGAAAGGGTTTTAATTTTGAAAATTTAAAGAAACATGTAATTGTATACTGTAATTCAAATAATAATGAAACAGAAGCGAAGTAAAATTGTATTTTTTTTGTTTTCCTTAATAAAAAGTCGATTTAATGTACAATGTCGTTATCTTTTATTATACATATTTTTCCCATATTTGAGGATTTTCAGTCCATATTATATGTACATATTTTGATGTTTTCAATACATATTAATCCGGGCCCTATATATATATATATATATATATATATATATATATATATATATATATATATATATATATATATATATATAATCGAAATCTCGAAAACGGCTCCAACGATTTTTAAAATTTAGTGTCCGTGGGGTTTCGGGGGCAATAAATCGATCTAGCTCGGACTCAGTTATAGAAAATGTCGTTTTATGCGTGTTGTCAGGCAATGAAAACTGCTACGATATCGTTAGAATAAGAAGCTCAAATGGATTATCGGGCGGTCACGATATTGTAGTACCCTGGTTCGAGTCCTGTCTTCAGTCCCCGACTTTATTTCATTTTTTTTTCAAGTTCCCTTGTTTTTTGAGAAAATCTACTATTTCCAAAACTTTTTTAGTATTAGCCTTACAAATTATTTTTTATTATAATTCAAAATATAATTTAGTAATAAACTTGCAAATACATATAATTGCTTAGTACTATATTCCTTATTAGCCTGTTTACAGTTCACGTCTGAACATGGATCCATTCGCCTTAGAAAGATGGATGATAAATCTTCAGGGCTGGTCCTATATAAATTTGGAGAGAATGTTCCACCTAAGGGTTAAATTGGATAAAGTTTTTACCATAACGCCATTCTAGTTGCTACCTCGAGCGAATGCACTCTTAAAGAAAAATAGGTTTTTCTAAAAAGCAGTTTACCTACGATTGTTAGTTTTTGAAGTCGACTTTCACGTTTAAATAGTTTTATTTACTTACGTTTAAACTAGTTTTAGTTTTTACGTTATCGAGCACATTAACATTTTTATATTCCCGACGTTTCGAGCACTTAACAGCACTCATGATCACGGGGGGTAATTAGGTGCTCGACGTCTCGATGTCAACGTTAACCACGGCTACCAACAGATTAAAATAATTAATTTTTGTTCCGATCTACACAGTATGAACTTAAAGTATCTTGAAGTCTTGCAGTTGAATGAAAATGAAAAATGACAATCAAAATGCATATACGTTGTCAGTCCTGAGGACTAAGATGGAATGCCTCGTTTTCAGTAAAAAAAGTCTCTTGATCTCTACACTCACCATACGAAACACAGCAGTATCAAGCTGCTATTCGACGCTGGTATTCTGTGAGAGCGTGGTCCTTCCCCGGTTGATCCGACCCATTCATGCTACTACCATGTGTAGCTGCAGCCTGGCTCTACCATGTTCTCGGTAAGTCGATCGACCGGAGAGCGGCCCTATGGAGCAATTATTATATACTTTCCTAATCCCATCATTATCAGCTATAAGAAGCACGATATATGTAACGTAACTTTTATTACTCCCACAAAAACAATATTCTAATCCAGGAGCATAGTATCTCTGCCAAGTATGCTAATAGGTCGTTTTAGTTGTGAACGCGAGGCGCGCGCAATATTTTACGGGAGAGCCAAACCATCGCTTGATTTTATTGTCATTTGTTGGCCATACTTATTTATAACAAATACAACTTCTCCTTAAAATTTCTCTATCTTTCAACAATCCTTCAATGGATCTACTGAAAGAAATTTCAACATGGAATATAGCGAAGAAATGCGGCATCTACAAAAGTTATTAATCATATCTTATTGGGTTAGTAATTATGAAGGCGATGAGCTAGCCACCTAACACTTGTTTTCCCATGTAAAGCGATATTTTTTGGCTAAACAAGATCGCCGCTCGCTGCATTTTGAACTCTGCCCACCCCTAGGGCACAGGCGTGGCATATGGACTTATAGCAATTTTAGTTACCATATTTAACGGACCTTGAGAGGTCCTAAGTAGATGATTATTTGTAGTCACAATCTCCTTTCGATTCTTATCTATCACACATATTGAAATGGACGTGTAAATCGAGGGCACCCGCCTACCAACCCATAGAGATGACTAACGGCTAATCGAGTCGTATGTCGACCTGGTTAATTACAGTAACAACGGGTTTCTATTCGCAAACCCATCGAAGTTACGTGGGCCGAGCGATTATTGAAAGTGAAAGTCGAACCTCAGCAGCCGGTGGTGATTTATTCACCATGAGATGAGGGCAAAGTAATAAGTCATAAGACTTTACATATAATTAATACCGACCGTAGTAAGAATATCTACTACCCCATATAGTCCCGTGGGTGCGTAAAAGGCGACAGAGGGAAGCTAAAACAAAAGATGGGCAGTAGCATCTTCCTGATAACTTAAAATAAAAATAACATTGCGTTTGCAAGGCCACCTGCCAAGCACGGCAACTATGGTAAAATTCTCCTTAAGTGGTATAACCTAAGAGGTAATATATGTATGTTTAATAGTGGACTTTTCATAGGCTGTAATACATATAATTAATAGAAACGTGTGTAAGTTGCTAAAAATGGGATAAACCGATGAGATCAAAGATTCAAGGTGCATTATCATCATTACAGCCCTTAACAACTCCACTGCTTAACATAAGCCTCCATCAGGGAACGCCACAAAGCACGGTCCTGAGCCACCTGCATCCATCGACTTCTTGCATGTCTTACCAGGTCATCTCTTCATCTAGTGGATAGCCGCCCTACACTTCGCTTACCAGTACGAGGTTGCCACTCAAAAACCTTTCTTCCCCATCGGTTGTCGGTTCTTTGAGCTATATGGCCGACTTATTGCCACTTCAGCTAACTAATCCGTTGGACTACGTCGGTTACTCCGGTTCCACTGCAGATATTCTCATTTCTTAGTCTATAATGCAGAGAAATTCCGAGTAAAGCCTTCTCCATACCTCGCTGAGTGACCTTGAGTTTCGTCACACGGCCAGCAGTCAGAACGCGGTCAAGATTAGCAACCTCGTAAAGACAAGCAGAGTGGAACACGGCCCCTCACTAAACGAAGTGGCGCCCTGGCAGAACAGGAAGTAGATGGATGCTGGTAGCTCAGAACCGCGCTCCGTGGCATTACTTGGCGGAGGCCTGCGTTTGGCAGTGGATCTGTGAGGCTCAAATAACGATGATTATGCATCATTTGGCTATTCCTCCGATCGGATTTAATTCAGGACTACTAAAATTACGTTACGTGACAAAAAAAAATTCATATGGACTCCGAATAAATGATAACAAAATAGATAGTTAAAAGTGGTTAAGTCATTTCTACAAAAACATACATTTCATGTTAATGCTAAATACAAGTTTATAATCCAATGTTTATTAGACAGGCGTTTCCCTAACGGGTAAAATCCATGTGTAATAGTTTTGTAGATTAATTAGTTAATGACTATAGCTTACTTTTGAATCCAACCAACGCAACCGCCGTTATAAAACTATATACATCGGTATAAAGAAGTATTGTGATATTAATTATGGTGTAAGTGTTCTGATAAAAGTTTACCGTTAAAATACCGCCCTCAAAGAATACAAATGTAAAACAGCAGCTTAATACAGCTGTTTCGTATGGTGATTGTAGAGATCCGAAAACCCTTTTTTACTAGAAACGAGCCATTCCATCTTATTCCTCAGGGGTGACAACGCATCTGCGTTTTGATTCTTAAACGAGGATAAATGTAGATGTCTATGGGCCACAGCATCTACTTACCATCAGGTGAACTGTGTGCTCGTTTGTCACCCTTATTCTATAAAAAAAAGAAAAATAAGAAAGCTTTGTTAGGGGGCGTTCAAGTATTACGTAACGCAATTCAGGGGGGTCTTGTAAAACGTCACGATGCGTTACAGGGGTGGGAGGGAGGTTCGAACAACGCGTTACGCAACATTGTTTTTTTTTTAAAATAAAATACTAGGGAATTAAAATACGCTAAGTTGGCAACCCTTTTCGCTTATGTTTTATTGGGGAATGCCTCGATTGTATTATACATTATTTTTATTTCGTTCTCCCAAGTTGACAACTCTTTTCGTCTATGTTTTACGGAGAATCTCTTGACTGTATTGTACGTCATTTTTATTTTGTATTCGTTACCAGTATTCATTAGTGTTTACGCAGAAGCACATTACTGTAGTCAGTGTTGTTAAAGTGATTTCGTACTGTAATGTCTTCAAAAGAGGATGTTGGCGACGCGCCTATAAGAATATTTCAATTTATTAATTAACCGATTACGAATAGCTTCTAAAAAGCAAATTGTCGAGCGACAATATTCCGATAAGAAAATGCTTAGTTGAATCTAAAAGAAATATCGAATTAATGATATGAAGGTCTTGGGTTCGACTCCCAGGCCGGAATAGTTTATTGTTTTCTTAGCAATATCTTTTAATAAATTCATATAGGGAATTTTTAAGATATAAATTATGTTACCGGATTTGTTCCCCGGTCGAAATCATCTTTCCAATGATGTTAATTTAAAGAAATATTAAAATAAAGTTAGAGACCGGATTTGTTCCCCGGTCGAGATGATCGCTGTGCATAAGTAGAATTAATGGAAATTGATTGCATAAGTATTGTCTTATATGGGTTTGATATGTTTTGTATGAAAACAAATGCTTATTTTCAATGTATTGATTCATGAAATATTTTGTCTATGTTATCTGATAAGAAACATGATAACTGATAAGAATCTGATTAGAAATAGTTTTTTACAGTTTGAGAATTATGTAGAATCATTTATTCACCTAGTATTGTTGATATTAGTGTATATCAGACATACCATTTTTTCTGATAGTCGATAGCCGTGCAAAAGTTAGTTGTTCAATTAGTATGAGCTCATAGACGCACGCTAGCCACGTACTTAGGAGGCCAAATATGTAAAAATTTAAATATTTGTATTTTCAGCAATTTATGTATGTAATGACTTGTGAAACATTTCAGATTGATTGTACCTGCAAAAAAGGTGAATTCTGTGTTATTTTTATGTGAAAATTCCTGTGAACAAGTGAAATAATGATAGTTTTGTATAAGAAATTTAAAAGTGTTTTAATAGTGAAATGTAAAGAGAAAATGTAAATTAAACTGTTGTATTGATTAAGATATGTATAATTTCAAGTGGAAAATATTGTTTTAACTTTCTATGTTAAATATTTAAGAAATTTCAACTTGTTCGATGTGAGTAAAATAGGCACATTTTGTTTAATAAATAAAAGGTTTTTTGTGATATAAGAATGTAACGTATATCGTTGTAAAGATATTTTTTTGTGCTATCTTTATAAGTAAATTGTATAAATGTATGTCTTATACAAAATAAATGATTGAGAAAACCGTGAGAGAGTGATAGTACAAATTGATGTAATTAAGTTGCGCGAGCGCGCAAATGGCGCGGCTCACTTTCGCGTATAGCTCAAGGGTAGCTCAGTAAACGAGTTTTTTTGCAATTCGTTCGGGAATCAAACCAGCAGTCAATAAGAAGAAGAAAGAAAAAGTGTAGGGAAGTGATAGGGAAAGTGATTACTCTCTCACGGAACGGTTTGAAGATAATTGCTGTTTTATTCCCAAGAAATTCATCCCTCAAAATTATACAGTCCACATCGAAGAATTAAGGCGTTGGGACCGGGACGACTTCGGAAGATCCGTAATCCCCGCCTGAACCTATTTTCTGAAAAGGAAGAGGTTATCGCCCTTGTGTGTTACTCCGTTTGCGGAGATCACATACGTTGTTCCCGAACCCAACGTAGGCGTGATAGGAGGCCGGATCGAGAGAAGCCTCGATTCCTCCCTTCTGTTTCAGAGCCCGAAAGTTTATGTCCTGCTGAGTGTCCTTTTCAGAGGGATATTTGCATTATTAGCCTATCATTCTTGGCGTATAAAGAATCTCATGCTGACTTGCCAGCGCAACTGTGCCATAAAAGCCAACGAAATTTAGAAGACGGCTGAAGAAAAAATAAAGAATAGTTTATAGAACGAAAATGATTTTATACGAGAGTTCAAGGTGAGGGCCACCAAGAAAAAAGCAACAATGCTTAGTTATTTTGCACAGCTAAGTTTATTGCTAAAATGTAATAATATCACATATAGGTAGGTATATAATATATAAACCATTTTAAGAAATGTATTTTAGCGATTTTTCGGTACTTTGTGACTTTTAGGTAAAAATGGTCACTTGGGTGTTACGTAACGTTTAGGGAGAGGAAGGAGGTTTAGTTATTATTACGTAAAATACTGGTCCCCATACCCTGGTTTGTTTCGCTCTGTCGCCTCTTGCGAAACCCACGGGACGATATAGGATAGTGGATATTTTTACACGGTCAGTTTGACCGACCGCAACAACTTAAATGTTAGAAATCTTTCAGCAGCCAATTTAAGTTGGCCGGCGGTGCACCTCCATTATGTATGGGAAACGGAGCGGACCGAATGAGTCAATAATGTCGGTGCGCGTCTCGACGGCGTTTTCACGCCGCCTTGTTCGATTTAAACGAACGCACCGTAACGTTTACTGTTACGCCACTTTAAACGTTTCGTTTGTATCAAATAGGTATACTTGTTGACACGGCGGACTTGTTAGCCACGTCTATATAATTTATGATTTATGAGAAAAATTTGTAGTATTGTGCGTTACACGTTTGCTATTTAATTTTTTTTTATTTTGATTAAAAAAAAAGATCAATTACACGTTCTTACTTTAATACGAGTACATACGTAGGCGGTCCCATAATGAATTGGCCTAACTATGAACCAATGAAGGAAATGGAAACGAAACCAATTTTATTTTTCAATATAATCACCATGAATACTAACACACTTCTGACATCTGTGAATCAACATCTCTAAACCTTTATAAAAATAATCACATTTTTTATCCTCAAAATGACTGAAGACGGCCGCCTGCAGCTCTTCATCGCTTGAAAATTTTCTTCCTCTTAAGTCCCGCTTTAAATTTGGAAATAAATAATAGTCGGACGGGGCCTTGTCTGGACTGTAAGGTGGAGGTTGAACTTCTGTGAACCCGCATTGACGAACTGCATCCTTCGAAACACCAGGGGTATGAACAGGGGCGTTGTCATGGAGCAACAACAGGACACCTTTAGACAGCTTGCCTCTTCGTTTTTCCTTTATCTTGTCTCGTAATTTATATATTAAAGAAGCATAATATTCGCCGTTCACGACTGTATTACGTTCTTTAAAATCCACCATCAAAATGCCTTGAAAATCCCAAAATATTGTGCACATCAGTTTTTTAGTCGATTGTTGCACCTTTGCCTTTCTAGGGGGCTTTTCACCCTTATAACGCCATTCCATTGACTCGCGCTTGCTTTGTGGATCATAATACAAGATCATAGTTTCATCACCAGTCACTAGCCGCTCGATCACAGTCTTTGGATTTTCGCCACAAAGATCCAAAAACTCCGAAGCGCAGCGCACTCTTTCCTGTCTCTGTACCGCTGAAAGAAGTTTCGGTACCCATCTTGCACTCACTTTTTTCATGTGAAGATGTTCATGGATCGCGCGATAAACGGTACTCTTAGAGAGCCCAAGCCTTGCTGCAATTTCTCTAATCTTCAAACGGCGGTCACTCAGAACCTCCTCTTCGATAAGAGCAATCGTTTCGGGAGTGAGCACTTCCACAGGTCGACCGTCGTGGCCAAAGTCTTCGACGGTTTCTCTCCCGAGGCGAAACTCTTTCACCCAATTTTTCACTGTGCTATAGGAGGGGGCAGACTCCTTATACACGCCATCCAATCGTTCTTTTATTTGGGCAGGGGATAAACCTTCTTTAAACAGAAACTTTATGACACTTCGATACTCAGTTTTCGACATTTTGAAAAAATACGCGACTCTCGTTATTCAAATGCCTGTTAAACTAAGACTAAGCATTTCATGTCGATGCATGTTTCTTATATTAAGTGCACGATAAACGTACTATTTAATGCAACACAACATGTAGCGACATGTCGCGTTGAACTATATCAGGCCAGTTCATTATGGGACCGCCTGGTATACATTCTATCGCTTGGTTTAGATAGCCAATTATTCATAAAGTTGCTTCGAAATTTAGAGGTCATCTATCTCAAAAATATTACGCATATTACAAAAGAGAGAAATGAAAAAATATTTATTACTGAAATAAAAGAATGTAGGTACACATGACATGGTTGTTGAGCGTGAAATTTTCCTTCTGAATGTAACATTTCTGATAAGTCATTTTATGATCTCATCGCCATCATGACCTACACGAAGTGTATCCTGCTAATTAACAGACGAGGCACTGACACACAGTTGGCAGCATATAATATACATTCATAAATGCAAACAAATATTAAGATGAATGATGTAGCATTACCTCTGCAAGAGGTAACGGTGCATTCTTAACAAGGCCTATACATATTGAATAGTTTGTTTAAAATAGACAAAAACATGATATATTAATAATAATATAGAAAAACATATTAACATAGTTTCAGTAAGAATTAGGATATAGGTTGTAGAGAACAGAAACAAAACGTTATGAATTTTATGGCACCATTTAAAGTATTTCAGTCATTTTTGTATTGAATCACCAATACCACAGCCTACCAAAAATCCACTGCTGATTAAAGGTCGGGGATATTTGCCATAGTGGCCACGCTCGGTAGGCGGGATGGCAACTACGGTTTTTATTATTTGGATTTTTTTTATAGAATACGCTGACAAACGAGCACACAGTCCACCTGATGGTAAGTGGTTGCTGCGGCCCATAGACATCTACATCTATCTTCCATTACAAATCAAAATGCAGATGCGTTGTCACCCGTGAGGACTGAGATGGAATGCCTCATTTCCAGTAAAAAGGGTCTCCGGTTCTCTACACTCACCATACGAAATACAGCAGCATTAAGCTACTATTTCACGCTGGTATTCTGTGAGAGCGTGGTCCTTCCCCGGTCGAGCCGACCCATTCGTGCTACAACTATACTACTAATATAACTGCAGCATGGCTCTACCACGTAAAAAATTTCCCATGATTAAAACTACTTTTACGGATTTTATCGCGTTTATTTTTACTTCTTATTTTTAATTCCCGACGTTTCGGGCGCTTTCCAGCACCCATGGTCACGGGGGACTGAGATGACTGACGTCCCGATGTCATTGTTAAACCCGGAGTACCTTCAGCTTTTTTAATTATTGTTTATGGTCCGATCTATGCAAAATGAACTGACTATGTCTTGAGGTCTTGCATACCAGCATACCACTGATGCTTGGGTTTAGTTTTAATTTTAATGATTATAGGATCCCAAACAGGTGGTAGTACCCAGCCTCCTTCTCTATTGAAATTAGGATGTTTTTTAATTTCAATAACCTCACGTATCATCCTTGGTAGGAATCGGTGTTCTTTCGCGAGGATTTGTGGTCTATCAAATCTGATGTAATGGTTGGGGCCGTCTAGGATATGATCACAAACTGCAGACTTCCCGGAACGTTGATGCTTCACATCAGCTATATGTTCTTTTACGCGGGTCCTAATTGATCTTAGCTTGTACACTCCTGCATCTTGTAGAGGATCGTCGGGAATTAAAAATAAGAAGTAAAAATAAACGCGATAAAATCCGTAAAAGTAGTTTTAATCATGTGTAGTGTTCGCGTAAATATAAGAAATCATTAGATCACATTTCCCGTTCAGTTTCCCTCTGTTACCTTTTAGCAAAGAGGCCCTTACTCCCAAAAGGTGTTATGGAGTATGGGATATTCTTATATCGCCAAAATACGGTACGGTTATCTTGAACTGTGTCATCAGATCATAAAAAACGTAAGAGACTCTGAACACACCATGTCGTCTGCAAGTCGATTTTATTACCGATTTAAGCCTTATAGTATCTGCGTTAACAAATAGTTTATAATATTAACTTGAGTAGTAGCAGTAAACGCTATCGCATTGGCTTAATATCCAGTTCAAGGTCTACTCTCGTAGAAGCTGTGGGTTTATTCGACTCGGTAATACCCTTCGTGCTCGATAGTTGTTTTTTTTTTATAAATGAACGGCAATCAAATGTTTTGTTCCATTCCGTACAATAGGTACCTAATGATTACTTTTTAAGTGTTTCAGTATTAAGCCATTAAGATAAAGTAAACCTAGCTGTTTTATCTGTCACCTGCGTTGGAAAAATACATTATGTTATAGATATGAAAGTGAAGGAAATATAATATATTTAGAAAATGCATAGTGTTTAGAAGTTGGCTATGGTAACGCCGCACATTTTACAAAGAGATCGCATCTCCACTACATTCAACTCGCTTTTATGCTTCTTCTGGCATACCCAGGTTTCGCTGCCATATGACAAAGTCGGCACCAACACTGCGTTATGTATTGCAAGGCGTGCACTCTTCACTACGCCTTGCCTTTTGACTAACGCATTCAGGGCACCATTGATTTTCTTCCCGGCAGCGACACGCCTGTCCACATCCAAATCACATCTTCCATCCCGGCTGAAAGCACTCCCCAAGTATACAATTTCATTTACCTGTTCTAGACATTCCTGATTTACCCATATTTCACATTTCATTCTCTCTTCGTCCTTTTCAAATAAAAAATTGATATGGCCGTACTCCGATGGTTTGGGCACGTTGAGCGAATGAGTGAAGATCGAATGGTGAAGAAAATATATAGCGCGAAAGTAAATATTAAAAGGTGTCGAGGTAGACCGAGACTAACTTTCGAAGACTATGTGGGGAAGAGGGGAAGGTCAAGAGTACTCGGATACCTAGACGTGCATGTATGAAGAAGATAATGAACCTAAAAGAAGCGAAAGAGGTATGTAAGGATCGTGACACTTGGCGATCTGTTCTCTCTGGCTACCCCGTTAGGGATTGTGCGTGAAGATAAGTAAGTAAGTAAGAAAATGCAAAAGGATAGTAGTAGACATAACGGCAGTACATTACCAATCGGCACAGGAACCAGGCTAGCTAACCGCACTTCACCAGTACTTAATAATTAGGCGCGGGATCACAGGTGTATTCACAGATATGTGTGAATTTAGAAGCGAAAGTAGCTTAATGGCAGGACGCGGACTGCGAACTCAAAAAGGTCGTGGGTTCAAATCCGCCATTCGACTACTGGCGTGAACCACACACAAGCAATTTAAGCTTACCACGGGTGGTTAAGGGAAATATTAGTAATTTATAACATTGTTAATATTCTTTTAAAAATAAAGATACATAACGATTCGTTCACTTTTTTTATAGAATAAGGGTAACAAACGAGCCCTCTCCCCTACCACACTGTATATGCTGTGGCCCATAGACATCTACACTTATCTTTAATTAAGAATAACAATGCAGATGCGTTGTCACCCCTGGGGTCTGAAATGGAATGCCTCGTTTCCATTAAAAAAGGTCTTCGGTTCTCTACACTCACCATACGAAACATAGCAGTGTCAAGCTGCTATTTTAGGCTGATATTATGTAAGAGCTTGATCCTACCCGGTTGAGCCGAACCATTCGTGCTGCAACCACAATATAGCTGCAGCATGGCTCTACCACGGCCGCGGCACAGTCTGTTTAACATTCACCCGTCGTTATAAGTGGAGAATAGGATTAAAAAGGGCCAGGCTAGGTGCGGGGAAAAGGGCGTCCGTATGAAAAATATTACAAAGGGTCAGGTTTTTACTGTACACAGTAAGAAAGGTAAAGGCAATGTCAGAGACCTTTAAAGCGACAGTAGCTTATTGCGCACTGCAAACTTGAAAACTCGTAGGTGCGAATCCACCCACTCGACTACTGTTATGAACCACTCCTAACAAGAATTTTTGACCTAACTTAGAGTGGTTATCTCAAGTATTAGTAATTTTAATAGTATTCTTTAAAAAAGAGATACACTAATGGCCAAATACCCAAACGTTTTAAAATGTCGTTAAGTCTAGTGGTGTCACAGTTAAAGTGATAGAGATAGCACGAGACTTAACGGCATCTTAAAATTGAGCATCGTTTGAGTATTTGGGCATAAGACAATCTAAGCACATTCAGACACGATTCGTAATGAGTTGTAGTTTTGTAGAAATCCCATAAACTCCTGCACACAGGGCATGCGGCTTAACTGCCTTAACTGGCAAGGCATATTGATATATAGTTGCTATTAATATAAGAAAAAGGTCGACAATGTTTTTTCAATACTGGTACATAAGTGCAATCGCTCTTCTAACGGAAATGGTGGCTTTGAACATAAATGGTAAAAGTCAAACACTATCTATATACAATTTTCATCAATACATATAAATAAAAGGAGATGTATTAAATTGGTTTTCCCTCGGATTACAGGACAGTAGATTGTTGCGCCCACATAATGACAATAATGTGGTACTTGGGTTGTGAGAGGAATAGGAACAGACAATGTACAGCGTCCGGCTGCTTTTCTAGATGACATTTTAAAATTAATTGCAGAAAATATTTCAACAATTAAAATACTGACTTTTATTTTACTTCATTTAATAATAACTACATAACTGCATTCATTTGTGTCCATTTCAATTATTTAAACAACTTATCACAAGAACGTGTGATTTTACCAAATTACCTACTAATCATATAAAGTAGTAGTTAAATACGTTAAAATCCGGTTTTATTTAATTTAATTATTATAAAAGTAAAGTTACAGCCTATATACGTCCCACAGGCCTCCCCTCAATTCTGAGAGGGTTTTAGGGCAAGGAAGTGTCCGCCACGGTGCCCCAATGCGTGTTGGCGAATTTCACATGTCTTCGAAATATTATTTTTCTTATTCCTCAGACATGCAGATTTCCTCACGATGTTTTCCTTCACCGCCGAGCACGTGGTAAATCAGCACTTAAAATTGCAATTAAGAATTTTATTGGTGAGGGCGGGGATAGAACCCAGGTTACTCGCGTTCTGTTACTTACAACGAGCGTTAACCGTCTGAGCTACCACGGCTCTTATCATATAACATAAAATAAAAACAAAACCGCAGGTCCTGCAAAAATATGATTTTTCGACCTGAGTAGAAAATGTTTAATTCTCCAAAATAAGATATATTTGAATTTTGTTCACGTCAAGCCTGTATGGAAACATACTGTATGGTTCGTGTATGTCTTATATTGAGCTGAAGGGCTAATTTGCATGCCATTAAAACATAAATACCATTTTTTTTATTTTAGCCTATCTGTCTGTTTGCCTGTACGGGCTAATATTTGGAATGACTGAAACGATTTTATTGAATCTTCACGGGCAGGTAGAGAGCAATGCCAACAGTGATGTAGGCTATGTTTTATACAGAATGGGTCCCACATATATGCAATAAATGAAACCATATACTTGTTATCGCCTTTGCTGACGATATACAAAAAATGAACGTAATCGGTCCAGTAATTAGGTCAAAAAGTAGAGTTTTAATTTTAAGCAAATTTGAACACTCTATAGAATTGGGTCACTAAGTCAATGATTCAATGAACTTGAATGAATCCTTGAACATTAAAAAGCGACGTTGCCACGCAGTGCAAACTATTGGTATTGCGACATATCGACAGCGGTGTCTTTTGTCGGCGTGCCACCCGCGTGCAACGTTGTCACTCTTCCAAGGGGTCAAGGTACGTTGTCTACACAGAGTGTTCACTTTTACTGAATTTATTTTAATATTTATTTTTTTTTGAAAATTTCACTTTTTTATGTTACGGGTTTTAATTTAATATTTAATTTTTCTACACTTCTACGGACTAGTATTACTTGTGGTTTCATTTATTGCATATATGTGGGACCCATTCTGTATAAAAAGCTTGAAGATTATTTTTTTAAACTAAAAAATGGATGAAATATGAAAAAATTACGTGTCACATTAAAAAAATCCTACCCAGCCAAAGCCGGGGCGCACGGCTAGTTTTATAATATAATCATTGGTAGTACCTACATTTTGCTAGCGATCGTGGCATTACAGAACGACCTCACCGATTCAGGTCAAAATCACATAATACATTTGCTATGCAAAACGATGGTTCATAACTATTAAATTCTAATTCTCTAGTATTTATAAATAAAAATGTCTCGTTTTCGTTTTATAGCACGGGGTGGGACCACGCTCTTACAGAGTACCGACATAAAATAGCAGAATTAGTGCCGCTGTATCGTGTGGTAAGTGTATAGAACCGGAGACCCTTTTCAATGGAAACGAGGCATTCCATCTTAATCCTCAGGGGTAACAACGCATTTGCATTTTGATTCTTAATCAAGGATAAATGTAGATGACTATGTGTCACTGTACCCACTTACCATCAAGTAGACTGGATGCTCGTTTGTCACCCTTATTCTACATTAAAAAAAATCATTAAAATTTCTGTAGTTAATTTGGAGTGCAATGCATCGCGCCACCCACACGCGACCCTGTGCGAACCAAAACTTCGGACGCTTTTTTGTCAAGAATTTTGGATAAAATTAGTGTGAGATGATAAATAATACCCAGAACTAAAAAAATACTTTAAAACTTTGTACAATAATACATATATTTGTGAAGCGGCGTTTCCTAACTTAAAAAAATGTTTTTATGATTTTCCCATGTATTACAAAAACAAAAACCATTTATTTATGCTTATAATTTATCGTTTTATTATCTTTATATTTTTGTATACTGTTACGAACGTTACGTATTACTGTTATACACAGTGTATAGGAAAAACACCCACACCAACCGATATTTAAAAGGTGAATCTCACCACCATCCTTCACAGTTATTTACCTTGGGAAAATCTTTGTTTCAGAGAGCACAAGAGATCTTGTGACAGAAAACATATGGCCGCCGAGATTTAACACGTCAAGTATTGCAAGACAACAGCTTCGGGTGCCGCGCCTACGTCACAGTGACCGAGTGAAGCCGGTCACAGTCGAGCCTATACCTGTTGTACTACTATAATAATGAGGAGTCACAGACAAGATTGGCTACATCTTGAAGCGCAAGTAAAGTAAAATCTACTATAAACCACCGAAGAAGATTAGTAATATTTACCATCCGTCAAGTACAATATTCCTCTACATGATGCAGGAGTGTACAAGCTGGATTATGAATGTGGTCTCTCGTATATAGGACAAACAAAAAGATCGATAAGAGCCCGCGTAAAAGAACATATAACTAATGTGAAGCACCGACGTTCCGCGAAGTCTGCAGTCTGTGAACATGTTCAAGACCTACCCCGCCATTACATTAGATCTAAAAGACCACAAATCCTCCCAAAAGACCACCGATTCCTATCAAGGTCATTCGCGAGGCTATTGAAATTAAAAACATCATAATTTCAATAGAGGAGATGGATGGGTGGGCACCATCTGCTTGGGGTCCTATAAGTTATAAAATTAAGTCCAAGCCCAAGTATACCACTGCAAGACTTCAAGATACTGCAAGCCCATTCTGCGTAGATCAGACCAGAAGATAGCCGGGCTAACTATGACATCCGGACGTTAAACATCTCAGTCCCGCCCATGACCATGGGTGCTGTAAAGGCTATAAAGCACCTAAAACGAAAAGTTATATTAAACGCGATAAAATCCGTAAAAAAATAGTTTCATTTAATGTGTAATGTTCGTATAAATATAAGAAATCATTATGTTACGACCGATGCCCAACACCTAATTTCATACATCTCCTTTGTAAATGTGTATAATATATTAGTTTTTATCCCGATAAGTGACTCTCAATATTTTTATTGCGAATTTATAGTTTTTTAAAAGACAAGGTTCGTCGAAATGGGCAGAACAAACTCTGCCTGACCAGCTAAAATAGTATATAATAATATAGATTCTGTTTGGCACAGAATCCAAATTCGTAAAGTGGGCCACCTAAATACACAAATGTATAGATTATGCATAATTTTATTTCAGGAAAACAAATACTGCGTAAGGGCGAGGACGTACTGTGGGATTAACCGGCGCGGCACGACGCGACGGTGCGGTACCACAGCGGTAATTATGCAGCAACAATGTCCTCCAGACCGAATTTTCGGTCACAGGAAAATGCGTAAAAACAGGTGCATTCTCTATTCCCTCAGTTTCATAGTCCGATGGGATGATTATCCGACACGACCGGAGGGGTCACACGCAGGACCAATGGCTTTACGTGCTTTCCGAGCCACGGCGGTGAAGCGCCGCCAACTTCCTGACTCCGGGTTGCTACTAAAAAAATTCTTGACAAGTGAATTCGAACCCGGTATTTCATAATCAACAACCACGTTTACGACTATACTAGACCAATGAGGCAGTCATACAGCATTATACCAAAGTAGAGAAGAGAGTACGTAATGATGATATTATCATTTTTGCTTTTACCTTTGCAGTACGGTGATGTAATCTCGGAATCGGTGTGTGGATTAATGTTGAAGGCGTCAGTGTCACCTTTATCTACAATTTACATTAATACATAATTTCTCGTGTAGGCCCCCCTACAATGGACTCCTTTTCTGTCTGGGAGTAGGTCTGGGTTTGTTCTACCCAATACTATGTCCGCCGCCAGGCAGCGGTGCATTCACTGCTGTTCAAGCGTGGTTAAGACATCTACACTAATATTATAAAGAGGAAAGATTTGTTTGTTTGTTTGTTTGAATTAAATAGGCTCTGAAACTACCGAACCGATTTGAAAAATTCTTTCACCATTAGAATCCTACATTATTCCTGATGAACATAGGCAATAGAACGTTTTCAAAAAATTTTGGGATCCCTATGAAAACTTCGTTAATGTAACCCAAGGTGTGAAAAAAATATCAAAAAAAAACCTTGTATCGCGTACACTGCGGAAACTATTGACAATAGAGCAAAGTGATGTGCTACAGTTTTATGGAGGACATCAATATCTACATAAAAGTCTGCAATACCATATGTCTTACTATTATAGTTATCTCACAATAACGACTTTTCCACGTTAAATAGTAACGTCGAAAAATCCTTATATCACGTACACTGCCAGCACCATGCGATGCGGGTTTCACTGGGGTGTGGGAGGGGAGTCTATGTCAAAAATAAATTGCCGCGCGGCCCACTCGCGCGGTCGGCCCCCTACGCAGCGGTTGTGTGCGGAATCCAATAAATTTAATATTTTGAATTCGCTTTAAATTCATTTAGTAGGTGTTGATTAAATTTATACCCAACTAAAAAGTTATTTTTAAAACCAAACAAAAGTTATTTTCAGTTCTAAACCCATTTTTAGGGTTCCGTAGTCAACTAGGAACCCTTATAGTTTCGCCATGTCTGTCTGTCCGTCTGTCCGTCCTCGCTTAATCTCTGTGACCGTTAGCACTAGAAAGCTGAAATTTGGTACCAATATGTGTATCAATCACGCCGACAAAGTGGTAAAATAAAAATTGGAAAAAAATGTTTTATTAGGGTAGCCCCCCTATATGTAAAGTGGGAAGTGATTTTTTTTTAATTTCAACCCTAACGTGTGATATATTGTTGGAAAGGTATTTAAAAATGAATAAGGGTTTACTAAGATCATTTTTTGATAATGTCTCCAAAAGTAAAAAACAATGTGTCCCCCCCCCTCTAACTTTTGAACCATAAGTTTAGAAAATATGAAAAAAATCTGAAAAGTAGAACTTTATAAGGACTTTCTAGGAAAATCATTTTGAACTTGGATGGAAAGTCGGAGCGCCTGCCGCGGAGCGTGCAATGTTGCACGCTCCATGTTCGCGCACGTACCCACTACCGGGAGCAGTTGCAGGAGCGCGGAGCGCTGCTGGAGCACGAACATAATGGATACCCACCTTTAAACTCATAAGTGGGAACACTTATTGTGACGGACGGGAAACTACGGAACCCTACACTGAGCGTGGCCCGACACTCTCTTGGCCGGTTTTATTTATGTTATATTCAGTAGGTACTAATTGATAAATAAATATTGTGTACATTTAACTATCCAAACAGCTTAGTAACTTAGTAGTTAACTAAATGAGCGAGGTGTCATATCATGTCGCGCGGCAGAGACGCGTGATATACGCGGGTGAAACCGCAGGGTACAGCTAGTTCATTATAATTATAGGCTGAGGCATTCAATCTCCCTCAGATTTAACAAATCATCTGTATCCGACTTTGTTTAATGTTAGTTACAGGTGTCTATGAACTGCACTTATAGTAGTCACTTATCAACAGGTGTACTATAAAATAGAATTAACACATCTGGCTTTGACAGTTTTCAAGTCAATAAATTGCTAAGGACAGATCTTATCAAGCTACGATTATTTGCATTACACCTCGCTTCAAAAAAACTAATCATTTAGCGATGGTGCTACCTATGGGCCAGGTTCGCTTCGTCGCTAGTATGATTATAACTATAGGTTTGTGATATTTTACGTAAGTTTTATGCTTTCTTAACACGCAAGCGACTATTTCTCTCTTCTTGGACCATAAGGAAATAAAAAATTCCGCCATAAACAAATATTTTAGAAAACAAAAACAGTATGTATACTGCTCGAACATTGTCTCGTTAAAATCTGGCTAGCGTCCAAATTAAAATGTCTCACGAACATTCTTCAAGTGATAAATATTTAAAATCCAAATTCTCCACAAACAAACTGTAAACAAATTTACATAAACAAACTAAACGAACTATTTAAAACTATTTAAACTATTGCAGATAAGGGAAGAGTTGTCGGTTGTGTTGTTTAATCAACTAAACATACAGTTTATGACCCTATTTTAGGCTAATCATTCTTCATCTCTCTTTCTATACCGAAATTTTCATACATAATTACCTAATAAAAAAGCATCTACTTACATCATCATTACCACCATTAACTTACATCCGGCTAGTGCTAGACGTAGGCGTCTCCAAAAAAATAAACTTAATTTATTGTCATTTATACCCCAAATCATTAGAGGTCAGAGTCGGATGTTTTAAACCCTTTAACGTCAATGCTTTAATACTATCCCTCCTGACACTAGGTGACGCAGCCGAAGATGGAAAAGCGCTCTGATTAAACTTTCTCTTTACGTGGTAGAGTCATGCTGCAATTATATTAGTAGTACCTATAGTTGTTGCACGAATGGGTCGGATCGACCGGGGAAGGACCACGCTCTCACAGAATACCAGCGTCAAACAGTAGCTTAATGCTGCTGTGTATCGTATGGTCAGTGTAGAGAACCGGAGACCCTTTTTACTGGAAACGAGGTATTCCATCCAAGTCCTTACGGGTGGCAACGCATCTGCATTTTGATTCGCAATCGAGGATAGATGTAGATGTCTATGGGCCACAGCAACCACTTACCATCAGGTGGACTGTGTGCTCGTTTGTCACACTATCCAATAAAAAAAATCTTAATAAAAGCCTGGAATAAAACCGTTTTTACGGATTTTATCGCGTTTAATTTTACTTATTTATTAATTCCCGATCAAGGGGGTCACTGAGGTGATCATTCAATGTACTACACATTTCGTATCACGTTCGCGTAAATATAAGAAATCCTTAACAAAACCTATCCACTCTTGAATACACCTTTGAGTTCTTTGTATCTTCTGGTCGTCTTTGACAACATACAAGACACGAAATGCACTGGATTTTCTTACATTGCCTCTGATTTGGAGATAATATATAAAATCTAAAACAATGATCAAAACCAATTTTTACAGATTTTATCGTGTTCATTATAAATTACGTCATCAGGATCAAGGCGTTTAACTTCTTGATATCATAGTACACGCAAATGACATGACAAAATACGTTTATATACGAGGTGTGTTCAAAAAGTAAGACTTTATATTTTTATGAAAAACTATTTATTTATTCATCAATATTTATGTTGTCCCCTTCAAAGTAATCCCCTCAGATATAATACACTTGTGCCAACGCTTTTTCCAATCGTCAAAGCATTTCTGATAATCACTTTCTGGTATAGCCTTCAGCTCTTTCAGCGATGCAGTTTTTATCTCTTCAATCGTTGCAAATCTTCGTCCTTTCATAGGTCTCTTCAGTTTTGGGAACAGGAAAAAGTCACATGGGGCCAAATCCGGTGAATATTGTGGCTGAGGCATGATTGTAGTGTTGTTTTTGGTCAAAAATCCTCTCACAAGCAACGATGAGTGAGCAGGTGCATTATCGTGATGCAAAAACCATGAATTATTTACCCACAATTCGGGACGTTTCTTACGTATTGCTTCTCACAAATGGCGCATAACTTCAAGGTAATACTCCTTATTGACCGTACGACCTTGTGGCAAGAACTCATGATGCACCACACCCCTACAGTCGAAGAAAACTGTAAGCAAAACCTTCACATTTGATCGAACTTGGCGTGCTTTTTTTGGTCTTGGTGATTCAGTGTGCTTCCACTGGGACGATTGAGTCTTAGTTTCGACGTCATAACCGTATACCCATGTTTCGTCACCTGTTATGACCCTTTTGAGCAAATCTGGGTCGTTGTTGACATCATCCAATAGCTCTTGAGCGATTGTCATGCGACGGTTCTTTTGGTCGAAATTGAGCAATTTTGGAACAAATTTCGCTGACACACGTTTCATGCCCAAAATATCCGAAAAAATTTCATGGCAAGAGCCAACCGATATGCCAACATCCTCCGCAACTTCTCTGATAGTGATTCGACGATTTTCCAAAACAATTTTCTTCACTATTTCAACGTTTTCATCGGTTGTTGACGTGCTGGGGCGTCCAGAGCGAGGTTCATCATTGGCATCTTCTCGGCCATCTTGAAAGAGCTTGTACCACTTATAAACGTTTTTTTTACTAAGAGTAGACTCACCGTATGCCACTGTCAACATTTCAAGTGTTTTGGAGCACGTAATTCCATTTTTTTACACAAAATTTGATGCAAATTCTTTGATCCATTTTTTTTGATAGAAGAAAATCGCCGAGCACACCAAAGTACGTCTGACCTTTGTAACTGTCAAAAATAAACTAAACATGCTATACACTTCAAACTTGAAACATATGCTCAGGACATGTGTACCAACGCAACAAAATACAAAAATCGAAAATCGAATGTGCGTTGCCCGCGAAATTCAATAAGTCACCTTACTTTTTGAACACACCTCGTATATGGAAATAAATTCCTTTGCTTTAAATATTAAATAATTACTGTCTCCTTGGTCTATAGTGCTCGGATTTTTCTGTCAAGAAATTTAGGAAGTTTGGCTTTAGATATTTCACCCCCGTGCCATGGAAAGCACATAAAGGCGTTTGTCCCGCGCCTGATCGCTCCGTTCGTAACCGATTGCCGTCTCATCGCACTTTGAAAGTGAGACAGTAGAGTGCACAAGTAGTGCGCTATAATCCAGGTCTGCGCAGATGTCATACGCGATCTTAGTTTCCGTAAAAACAAATTTATAGGTTACTGTGTCTGTAATTATTTTAAACCGATCTACACAAAAACAGCTTACTGTACGTAAAATATTGCAGTATTATTTTTTCTTTGAATTTTAATGTATTCATCATTGGATCCCATAAGCGCACACAGACATCTGTTGCTTTGCAATTTTATTAATGCTGCAGTTATGTTAGTAGTATAGTTGTACGTATAAGTAGTACGTAGCACGAATGGGTCGGCTCGACCGAGGACCACGCTCTCACAGAATACCAGCGTAAAGTAGTAGCTTAATGCTGCTGTGTTTTGTATGGTGAGTGTAGAGAACCGGAGGCCCCTTTTACTGGAAACGAGGCATTCCACCTAAGTCCTCATGGATGACAACGCATCTGCATTTTGATTCGCAATCGAGGATAGATGTAGATGTCTATGGTCCACAGTAGAGCCACCTACCATCAGGTGGACTGTGTGCTCGTTTGTCACCAAATCCTACAAACAAAAAAATCTCGACAATTGAATCATCCTAGGCAGGAATCTATATTCCTTTGTGAGGATTTGAGGACTATCAAATCTGTTATAATAGTGAGAGCAATTCTGAAAATTCAAACTTTCTAGTGCGTCGATTTGTCACAGTTGATTCATTTATAGTAAGTTGACCATGATAAAATCCGTTAAGGAACAATTGGTGTATATACAAAATATTACTAGTCTAGACTTCAAATGATTTTCTCAATAAATCCTAAACGGATCTGAGTTGAGCATGTTGGGAGGAAATTTGAACTCGCGTCTCGATAATATAAGTACGCTGACCGCAGAGCTACACGGTTACAAAATAACATTTCATACAAGGCGCGACAAACGAACAACAGTCGTATATTATTAATGCAATGGCAGGCAATAGCATGTTTGACAATATCGCTGCGTATGTTTATTAAAACCCAGTCTCGTATCGCAATAAGTTTGTCTTATTTCCGCGTAATTTAATTAAATTAATTGAAATTAAAAAAAATTAAATGAAATAAATTTATTACACGTGTTTGACCGTGTAGTGGCGCTGTAGGAACATCTGTTACTCTACGTTATCATCCCGTGGGTATCGTAAGAGGCGACAGGGGGGAACTGAAGCAGGTGATGGGCAGCAGCACCCTCCTGGGTTTTAATTCAAACTAATAAAAAATTTCAACCTGCCTGCCATGTGTGCCAAGCACGGCATCTATGGCGAAAATCCCCCCATATAAGGCAATCGATGGTAGAGGCCTATATACGACGTAAGGAAATAAAATTTCGTATTTTTTCCAATCTACTACGGTTTCGAAACGAGTTACCTCTGACAGTAAAAGTAACGTATTAAATAGGCAGTGTTTTTTTCTATGGTTTTTATAAACCCAAACGAGGAACAAAATAATTTTTATGCGAATTAAATAGATTAAATTATACACTCCCTAGTTGGAAAAGTATCTCTAGTCGCAAGAAAACCCTGTATTAAAATTTCAATGTCTTTGATGTTTTTGAAACAAGAGTCACTGCAAATGTACAACGCAAGCAGGTTTTTTATTTCATATATTTTTTTAAGTATTATAGATTACAAACCAAAATTTTGGTATATGATTTTATGACGTAAATTTAGATGTAATTTTCTCGATAGAAAAAAATTGCTAAGTAGACTCTAATTTTCTTAAACCGCTGTTATTCATAAAATACTTTAAATAAGATCATGAAACTTTACATACTAACTGAACTAACTATAAAGCAGGGCTTATATTTTTTTTTTAAATTACCATTATTTTCACTGTAAAAAGAAATTACCTAAACTATCGACGTCCTGTAGCTTGTTTCCTGCCGCCCGGTTCCAAAAAAAAATAAAAAAAAACATAGGCCCTGCTATATAGTTAGTTCAGTTAGTATGCAAAGTTTCATGATCTTATTTAAAGTATTTTATGAATAACAGCGGTTTATAGTTCAGTTTGGAGGTAACTTTGGATTTTTTTCTATCGAGAAAATTTTACGGAATCATGTTTTCGTCTAATATAGTACTTAACATTAATCCTCAACTTTACCATACAATTATTTCAAAATTAATGTTACAATATTTTCGGTATAACGGAGGATCTTGCTAAGCCATTTGAGGTTATATTTCCCCTTAACAAACCTTATAAGCAGCAAAGATATTAAAAAAAAAATTTAAGCATTCAGAACATTACCCAGTTAATTGAAAAGCCGAACATCTAAATGTTCTCACAAACGAATTGTGAATGAAAAAAAGTGACTTTCAACAAGTACTATTTATAATCCATATTGAATAAATAAGTTTCTGTTTCTGTTTCTACTTTTCTTGACATGGGCCTATGACGTATTAGGGAGCACTCAAAGTAGAACCAGATCCGCCAGTGGTATCAGGAAGGCTAATGCTTCCGAGTACTTGTGTTTCCTGGCTCCATAGCCTCCACGCATCGGTCACGGCGGGTGAAGTTGGAGGCCGCGGAGAAAGGTGCAATTTACGTTCTGGGTGAGCCTTACCTGAGAAGGTGATGAGATGATTCTCTCTCGAGAAGGGGCCGTCATAGGGCGGCCGGCGCAGTTAGGGTCGCGGTTATATGCGAAAGCGTTCCCATGGCCCTGCCAATATGTGGCGAAGGTGGTACACCATGAGGTTTTAGTCGGTGCGAAAACGACATAGCACGTTCTAGCAACGGATACGCATAGGTATTTCCGTATGTAAAACTTATATATTCAAAAGCTACATTGACCTTGGCGTTGCAGTCAGTATGACTAACAAAATAACAATAACTGATTTTGTTATTCAATTTTGTTTACATAACCTACCCATATATCGATTATCGACCCAACAAGTAATAACTATGACTGCTACAAACGATTCACAACATGACTGAAGATTGAGGATTCCTTGATTGTGCAAAAAATTAATGGCTCAAGGGTTCAAGAAGTCTGTCCCTATGATATTGGTAGTACTTATATTTTAAACAAGAATAAAAGTAAGTAACATCCTACTTCCATCACACTGGTGGGCACAGACCTAGCGGCCTCTTATTGAACACAACCTAAGTTACCTCGGCATACTGTTAATACATTTACTTTATCATTATAATCAGCATCATCAAACCAGCCTATTATAAGGCCACTACAAAACATAGGCCTTCTTTAAGGAATGCCACAAATAATTATTAAATTAATAAATACATTTACCTTATTGCTTCAACGATGAAGTACCAATGTAGTGATGTCTATGCAAACAGATCAATTACGAAATCTTTGTTTTCGAGTTTTATATGTGAGTATTACGCTAGAAGCAAATATAGCTCCGTGAGTTCTATGCCAGCCAGCCATTTACTGCATTTGAACCAGCTGCCAGACGTCTGCAAACATTGTAAGCAATGACATTGTATTGTACTTACTAACATTGTCGTTTCCATTAGTAAGTACATCGTTTATTTATATAATATTTGCAATCGCCACAGTCACAACATGTTTGCGGATGCGGTGTAAAAAAGGATTTCATGTTTATATTAGAAACTAGCTTTCTCTCACAAGTTCATTCACATAGGATCTTTTATAGCGTATTTTTAAAAACAAAAATTATAGAAGTACAATTAAACAAAAAGGAAATGTGTGCATTTGAATTCTTAATCGACGATAAATGTAGATGACTATAGGCAACAGTATCCACTAATCATTAGGTGAACTGACTGGTTGTTTGTTACCCTTATTTTTTATTTTTAAAAAAAACCATTGAAAAATCCGTCCTTAGTCATATGTAGTAAACAAAGCGGTTTTACTATTTAGTTCCGTACAGTATAGATTAGCCTGGTGTAGTATGTGTGAGTACACGCCACTTTACATCGCGATTGTGGTCAGACTTGCATAAATGTTAAGCAGATAAAATAACACACACATAATATATACATACTCCCTAATACGTTTCACCTCTAAAAATTTAGGAGACATGACAACTAAAGGAACAAAAACCCTATAAACATGTATGTAGTGCTCTTATGGAAGTTTGCCAGCTTATGCGACCATAATACCGTTATATAACGTAATGTACTTTTTATTTACATAGGAGTTCAAGCTAGGGTAGCAAATAATAGTATATTTATTAGAGGCCCTTACTAATTTGTATAAAAATAATGTAATGAAATAGAAGATCCTGGTTCGCTAATGAATCCTGGTTCGTTTTTCTTAAATGAGTGCCAGTCTGGCAGTCGGTGTTCTAATCCCGGAAGATGGCGCGATAAGTTTCATTCCGAATCCACTTCGCACTTATTACAGTATAGATTTAAAAGACGCACCAAAGCTTATATGTATAATGTATTAAGGGGAAACATAACCTCAAATGGCTTAGCAAGATCCTCCCTTATACCGAAAATATTGCAGCATTAATTTTGAAATAAACATATGGTAAAGTTGAGGATTAATGTTAAGTGCTATGTTAGACGAAAACATGATTCCCTAAAATTTTCTCGATAGAAAAAAAATCTAAACTTACCTCCAAACTGAACAACAAACCGTTATTCATAAAATACTTTAAATAACTAAGGAGTTAGTTCTTTTCACGCACGCACGCAAGCACGCTCGCACGCACGCACACAAACAGCGAGAGAGAGAGAGAGAGAGAGAGAGAGAGAGAGAGAGAGAGAGAGAGAGACACACACGGGATGATATGGCAAAGTGGATATTTTGACACAGTCATTACAAGGTTTAATTCATAATTTCATAATTCTTTATTGCATGTCACAAAGTATAAAGTTGGAACAATATATTGAATAAAACTATTATTTACGGATTTTATCGCGTTTAATTACTTTAATTTATTTTTATTATTATCCCGACGTTTCGGGCGCTTTACAGCACCCATGGTCACGGGGGGGACTGAGATGTTTAACGTCCCAATGTCATAGTTAGTCCGGCTACCTTCAGTTTTTTTATATTAATTTTTGGTCCGATTTGCGCAAAACGAGCTTATAGTATCATGAAGTCTTGCAGTGGTATGCTTGGGTTTGGGTTTAATTTTGTTAATTATAGGATCCCAAGCAGATGGTAGCACCCAACCATCTTCTCTATTGAAATTTGGATGTTTTTTAATTTCAATAGCCTCGCGTATCATCCTTGGTAGGAATCGGTGTTCTTTTGCGAGAATTTGTGGTTTATCAAATCTAATGTAATGGTGGGGACGATCTTGAACATGTTCGCAGACTGCAGACTTCCGAAATTGCGAACATGTTCAAGATCGTCCCCACCATTACATTAGATTTGATAAACCACAAATTCTCGCAAGAGAACACCGATTCCTACCAAGGATGATACGCGAGGCTATTGAAATTAAAAAACATCCGAATTTCAATAGAGAAGATGGTTGGGTGCTACCATCTGCTTGGGATCCTATAATTAACAAAATTAAACCCAAACCCAAGCATACCACTGCAAGACTTCATGATACTATAAGCTCGTTTTGCGTAAATCGGACCAAAAATTAATATAAAAAACGGAAGGTAGCCGGACATTGGGACGTCAAACATTTCAGTCCCCCCCGTGACCATGGGTGCTGTAAAGCGCCCGAAACGTCGGGATAATAATAAAAATAAATTAATGTAATTAAACGCGATAAAATCCGTAAATAATAGTTTTATTCAATGTGTAGTGTTCGCGTAAATTTAAGAAATCATTATTGGAACAATATATTTACAGAACATGTGACATCCTGTACGGGCGTAGCATATTAAAACAGTTTAAATTTTAATTATTATGGAATTGATTTACATTTCATTCAAATTACAGCGTTTATAGTAGTAGTACCTGGTTGACCGAGCTTTGCTCGGTATTTTTCGCTCGATTTTTTTTAATTCGTGTGTTTTGGAAATTATATTTAGATACAAATTACATACTGATGAAATATAAATAATACTTTTTGATCTTAGCGAAATAACAGAAAAAACGGAACTGGTTATTTGAATAAAAAATCATGAGTGCAATTATTTTAATTTAAATTTTCGTGTTTTTAAAAAATACTAAAAAAAGGGCTCAAAAAATAGATTTTCTCAAAAAAGAAAGGAACATGAAGAAAAAATTAAAAAAAGTCGGTCGGTCGGTCTGGGCTCGAACCGGGGTTTAAAATTCTGTGACCGACCATTATACCAATTAAGCTATTTATAATCACTAACAATCCGTCAAAATTTACCTTCTTATTCTAACGATATTGTAGCAGTTTTTCAATGCCTAAAAACACGGACAAAAAGACATTTTCTAAAAATAAATCCTAGCTAGATCGTTTTATTATCCCCGAAACTCCCTGGACACTAAGTTTTATGAAAATCGTTGGAGCCGTTTCCGAGATCCCGATTATATATATATATATATATATATATATATATATATATATATATATATATATATATATATATATATATATATATACAAGAATTGCTCGTTTAATAGTATAGGATTTATAGTATACAATATATAAATTATATTATAAAATGTCAGACTAAATAATACTCACACATTTATTTTAAAAATTAAATTTCAATAAATATTATATGTCAACTGATCATTCGAATTTTTTTTATGAAAAATACTAACAATGTCAAATATGTAAACAGAAATAAAGAAAATTGTCAAATAATTAAAATTGATTAATAATTTATCATTAAAATATTCATTCGAACTGTAATATGTTTAAGTGCAGTGCAGTGCATATTGGTGTGGGAGTTTAATTCTGCTGAAAACCATCAGAAAAAAAACCACAGTGATATGAGTGAGACAAACAAACAGGTTATTTGGAATAATCGATGTTTCCATAGAATTATTAGTCCAATTACTCTATGGATGTTTCCATGAGTGTGCATTTTAAAGTAGGGTGTATCTGTGAATGTATAGTAAGTAATTCTGTACAACCAGTTAATAAGCACGTTCATTGTGATTATAAACTCGAACTTGTTTAATAACTTATACCAACAGCTGCGTTTACATGATATACTGATTATAAAATTATTCTCAGACCTATTATAAAGTGGTTCTATAAATATGCAAACGAGCAAAAATTTCATGCGAACTGTAATAGCGTCGGTACAGTGTAACAACTAACAAACGAACGAACAGGTAGAGCTACTCGTATATATAGTGTTCTTACGTTCCAAGTTTATTATAATTTCCACCCTCGAGTCTCGGAAAGCACGTAAGCCGTTAGTCCTGCGCTGCGCCTGATCTCTCTGCGGTCATGTCGGATGACCATCCATCGGACTATGAGAGCGAAGGAATAGAGGTGAACCTGTGCATCTGAGACTGACAGCTGTGACCGAAATTCAGTCTGGAGGACATCATTATAATTTTACACATTAACAACTTCTGAAGTCGCTGCTAAAATATATAAGAATTAGACCCAACTTCAGAAGCTATTTTAGGGAAATAATTTTATACTGATGAATTATTTGACCCCTTAGGGTGAGAAATAGTTTACAAGCTAAAGGTAACAACTTGAAAATCGTCTAAGTACTTACGAACATAAAAATCTTCCATTTTTACATTAAATTTGTATCATTGATAACTATTACAATCGGCACAATAAACAAAGATATCACGATACATACACAAAAACATACAGTGTAAAATGTAAATGATACACTCTTCCACACCGAATTAGGCTAAAAAAGTAAGGAGAAAAGGCTACATACGTAACGGCTCTGTAGCACGGTGGCTTAGCGCTTGGTACCGGCCCTAAGACTTACTGAGTCCAATAGACATGTGTAAATCGTGAATGATTCGTTCATTTGACCCGGGTCGGGATCGAAGTATTGATGATTGCAATTACATTTTTCGAACGTTCCCGATCAAACGATTGACAGGACCTACAACCAGAGAGTGTAGTAATGTCCGATGATCGTCATTACCGAGCGGATCTCACAGATCATAGAATAAGACGAATTAATACTTGAATGATCGTGTCACTAAAATGAATGAATGACACATGTTTAGAGTCCGATTCCCGTAAGGAGCAAGTATTTGTACAGTTTGCAAGATAATTTTATTAGTCTGGGTGTTTGTTCACGTGTATTTCATGTATGTGAAACTCCTGCACGATAAAGGAGAAATAGCTAGTGTGAGGATGGAGTTTTCATTAAAAAATGTACCAATACGTCCCAGAGTAGGTATAGAACATACCTCCTTCTACGGCAGAAGTAATAACGAATATGTTTCCCATGTACATAAGCGTGTCACCGATATAATATAACAGCCAATCTAGTTTTTATCTTTTGATAGTAATTTCAAGATGCGGAATTTATGAACATTCTCTTCTTCGACTAGGATCCGGTCTGATTATCGTGTGATCTCATTTTATCAAGATCGCATTCAACTTCCTTTACTTTTAAGAACATATTTTTATTAATTGCTCTCGTAAGTAATGCGCTTAAAGTGACAGTAGTCTAACGGTTATCACAACTTAAAAAACGTCGTGGGTTCTAATCTACTGCCGTGAATCACTCCTTGCACAAGCGCTTTAAGCTTACTTGGGATAGTAAACTGAAATAATAGCAAAGTTACTGTCATTGATAGTACTGTTTTTTTTAAAGAATGAAGGAAAGTCCACTGCTGAACTCAGGCCTCCCACATAGATTGACTCATAGGGGGAGATATATGCCTAGCACCTGATTTGTTTTCCTCTGTCGCTGCTTACGACGCCCGCGGGTTGATATGGGGTAGTGGATATTCTTACACCAACACTATACGGCATGTTTATCACCATGTAATGTTTTTAGGGTTCCGTAGTCAACTAGGAACCCTTATAGTTTCGCCATGTCTGTCTGTCCATCTGTCCGTCCTCGCTTAATCTCTGTGACCGTTAGCACTAGAAAGCTGAAATTTGGTGCCAATGTGTGTATCAATCACGCCGACAAAGTGGTAAAATAAAAATTGGAAAAAAAATGTTTTATTAGGGTAGCCCCCCTATATGTAAAGTGGGAAGTGATTTTTTTTTAATTTCAACCCTAACGTGTGATATATTGTTGGAAAGGTATTTAAAAATGAATAGGGGTTTACTAAGATCATTTTTTGATAATGTCAATAATTTCGGAAATAATCGCTCCAAAAGTAAAAAACAATGTGTCGCCCCCCCCCCCCCCCCCCGCCCTCTAACTTTTGAACCATAAGTTAAGAAAATATGAAAAAAATCTGAAAAGTAGAACTTTATAAGGACTTTCTAGGAAAATCATTTTGAACTTGGATGGAAAGTCGGAGCGCCTGCCGCGGAGCGTGCAATGTTGCACGCTCCATGTTCGCGCACGTACCCACTACCGGGAGCAGTTACAGGAGCGCGGAGCGCTGCTGGAGCGCGAACATAATGGATACCCACCTTTAAACTCATAAGTGGGAACACTTATTGTGGCGGACGGGAAACTACGGAACCCTACACTGAGCGTGGCCCGACACGCTCTTGGCCGGTTTTTTTTGAATAAGGGTGACAAATGAGCACACGGACCACTTGATGGTAAGCGGATGCTGTTACCCATAGCCTATGGGTATATATTAATCGAGGATAGATATAGAAACCTATGGGCCACAGGCTTCTATATCTATCCTCGATTAAGAATCAAAATGCAAACGATGCGTTGTCACCTTTGAGGACTAGGATGGAATGCTACGTTTCCAGTATTCTTTTTACTCACCATACGAAACACAGCTGCAATAAGCTGCTATTTTACATTGGTATTCTGAGAGAGCGTAGTCTTGCCCCACTCAGACCGACCCATTCGTGTTGCAATCATAATTTAGTTGCAGCGTAGCTCTACAACGTATAGTATTATGTATGAAAATGTCCCCAGGAAAGGTAACAAAAACAACCCTATTGTGAACATAACATCTTTTATTTAATTAAAAAAAAATAACTGAGTAACGAATAACGATGCTAATGCCTAACGGGTGCAGCTATGACGTCATCCACACATCAATATTTACTCTAAACCACCTGAATAACCCAATCATCAACTGACTCATATTCCATTTGAATGTGCTCAGCGCAGCTGTGTACTTTCATTAAAATAATTTGGCTCTTTATACGTGCTATTGCAATGGGTGCTTTTCAGTAATATTTGTTTATTTTACAAAACTGAAGTGACAGAAGGTTTGTGTTTCTTACTTACTGCAAAATTATTTCACACACACACACACACACACACACACACACACACACACACACACACACACACACACACACACACACACACACACACACACACACACACACACACACACACACAATATATACATAGAACGACTAACACCAGGACTCTATTTTTCAAAAAATGTTTTTATAGGATAGGATGACAAACGAGCACACAGTCCACCTCATGGTAAGTGGTTGCTGTGGCCCACAGACATCTACATCTATCCTCGATTACGAATCCAAATGTCTCGTTTCCAGTAAAAAGGGTCTCCGGTTCTCTACACTCACCATACGAAACACAGCAGCATTAAGCTAGTATTTTACGCTGGTATTCTGTGTGAGCGTGGTGCTTTCCCGTTCGAGCCGACTCATTCGTGCTACAACTATACTACTAATATAACTGCAGCATGGCACTATCATGTATAAAAATCTGTTCTTAATTTTTTTTATAAAACTTAAATGGTAAAGAAACTTACAGTCCACCTGATGGTAAGAGTACCTAAGTGAACCCGCAGCCAACTTCAATCAAAGAAGGCTCCATATAAAATGTCACCTCTGAGCCTCACAGCCTGTAATCATACTGGCTCTCTGCACCCTCTAAACGAGAACACGAAAATGCAGGTGCTATTTCATGGCAGTAACAGCTGAGAATATTACTTTTAGTTTGCATGTGGAACTTTTGCTGATGAATATGTGAACATTTAAGTTATTTAACAACTTCCCACGTCTACCATATTTCTGCAAATGGTTGTTATTTCATTGCATTTTATTTCATATGCAATGCTGCTTGACGGCAGATTACCTACACAAACGGACTCGCTGAAAAAAAGGAGTCCAATTGTTTTTATCTATTAATTGGGTTTACAACAAAACCCATGCTCATATTATGTGTACAGTATTTTGTGATTGAAAATAAAGCGAAAAAAAAAACACAAATTTTTAGATAGCAAAGTGACGAAAACCAAAAAAAACTTATTACTTATTGTTTACTATACTAACACTTCAATTTACAATTGACTTCAGCTAATCACTTCAAATTAAAAAAGTCAAAATGTAATAAGTATTTTAATACTGCTTTCAATTCATGGAGCAACACGGGTCACCGGCGGACCAGGCATGTCAACTCCGAAAAAGGCATTTCCGAGATTAGCCAGCTCGACATCCGGGACTTGGGTATATTACGCGAGGCACAACACACCACGTACAAATTGGTTAGAAAAAAAACACAATATAGTTTTTAATCTTTTTAAAATTTTCAATTTATTTACATTTGTGCTTTAAAACTTGTACTTATTTTGCGATTTTGCACCCTTTTACAAGTTTTTGTTTTGCAATACGTAGTTATAAAATTCACTGCATTTGTTAATAGAACACCGATAGATCGAGAAATTTTAATAATGTGTAACAAATTAGTGTAGTAGTAGTGGACTTGGTACGAGATAGATACTAGTATCATATAATCACTGATTTCCGGGACAAAAGGCGTCCCGCAAGGGGTCACGGCCAGACGGCCCAAAATTAACCTATAAGCGGGACGTCCCGGAAAATTCGAGACGGTTGGCAACATTGATTTATATAATCCTAGATCAGTAATAACCGCGCCAAAGCGTTGCCACTGCACATATGGCCACAGCCATATGCCTAGCTAACGTGAGTTCATTGTTCAATGTGACGCCGACAGAGATGAGCCGCGACAAAAATGGGTAAATGTGTAGTGAAAGAATGCTATTCAAGGTCACAAAAACGTAATAAATCAAGCGGCATCACTTTCAACACATAAATTTTAGTTCTTGTTTTCATATAAGTAAACATAAAAAACCTCAAATAATTAAATAAAATTATGGAATATTGCCATTTAGGTTCAATGTTGCCACTTTTCCGCATTTGTGATTATCCTACATTAATGGGAGACTATATAATTAATGGAGTAAGTTAATTTGTTACCTCTGATTTTAAATATTTTGGAAATTATAATAAAAACTACGTTTTAACTTTCATACAAAATAATTAATTATTCTTATTTTAGTTTATTCATGATTTATCTATTAAATATATTTTATTACCTATTTTATATTAATAATTTTATATTATTTATAATTTCATATAAATTATAATTTTATCTATTTACCTATTTTATATTGTTTGATTTATTAGAACCATAAAAATACGTTTTATTTCATCATTATGTTTACTTCTATTCATCTGATAAGCTTTGTATCCCTTTTTTTCTAAGGGGCGTAATAAAGAGTTTAAAATAAAATATACTTTTTTAATATAAAAACAGTTAAATGCAGCTTAAAAAAAACTCATTTTTATCGTATTTTAGGTAATATTTCATATAGTAAGCCACACCAACCCGCCATTGCATCTTTATCTAATCTTATGACGACGATATTGTTTTCGCAACTTGTGTAAGTGAGATAGATATATGTGTACTTAAAATTGTTATTAGTTTCAAAGCTACGTCGTCGCGTTTGGATAGTGGTTACACTTTTTTCGACGCGCGGTAATGTGGTTTGCTCCTCTAGTGTTGTATAACTCAATGGTTGGCAAGCACAACCCGAGGGGAGTAGCCATAGCGTTTTTTCCCGATACGGAATTATCTGTACTTTTTGCAGGGGGAAATCTGCGCACACAAAAAAATCGCCCATCACTACGAAACGCACACATAAAAATTAAAACAATAAACAAACTAACAATTTCACACACACAGCTCCGACAAGTCGGATACAAATTCGGATCAGTCGCTCGACCGATCTACATATTTTATGAGGGCAAGCGGCCTGTGTTGGTAAGCTATTCCGAAACAACACTACCATTATTATTATCATTTTTAGGTTTCAAAAGAAGTAAAAAGCAATAAAGTGAATAAAAATTACTTATGTATGAAAGGTAACGCCATCTTTTTGTAAAGAATCATGTCCAATTTTGACCTGAAAATTTTCTAACGCGTCTTGTGATGTAAAATATCTCATACAATTGCTTTTATTTTGCTTATTTCGTATCGCGTATTTGAATTTTCCAATAAAGCTAGGATAGAAAGTAATATTACTATGTTTATCATTCTCAATAGACATTTGGAGACGGAACGCGTTTAACAATGACTTAAAAGCCCAGAAGCCATGACAATATATATTAGAAAAAACGTGTTTTACACATTTTGTTTCACAGACTACGAAAATCTTATTAATTTGTCATGTGGTTTATGAATGTTCAAAATAACCAATTGTTTTTTGTTACTTATCTTATTATTTTATAATTAGATACGGTTTTTTGTGGTTACATACTATGGTGTGGAAGTTATTTTTCTTTCCACGGCATAGTATACCATAGTGTACGGTTGACAGGTTATAACCTAAAAACTTATTTACTTTATAGTATTTTTCCCTGGCCTCTAAATAAAAAGGCGATAAGTTATTATGTTATTATAAATAATAATTGATTTTATGCAACAGTAGTTGTAGGTAGACGTGACCTATAAAACGGATCAAATGACAGGTCAATCAATGTATGGAAAGTGGGCATACTTCTTTGACGTGACAGATCTCTTTTTGCAGTAGCAAAATTGAACAATTCGTAGGACGTCGATTCAGCCGCGCAACTAGATCTAGATTTAGTCTAATGAGCAGTGCGGCTGCAACTAGTTTTATTGTATTAGTTATGCTAATTAGTTATACACAGACAAAGGGCAACGTGACAACGTCTGCGTATGGCTACTCCCCTTCAATCCATCAGTACCGGTGTTGCTTTATGTTTCAACCCAACGAACTCTAAACTTTTTCAACGCATTAAAGTATAAAGTACTTACGTACCTATGATGTACAAAATATGTTTCAACGTAAGCCCAATGATTTATAATATAAAATAAATAATATAAATATAACAAAAAATAAATAACCTACATAATATATAATGCAGAAAATAGAAATAAACTTAAAGATAGAAGAAAACAAAAGCATTTAGGTTGCGTCGTTGTAATAAAGACCTTGGGCCTAAATCTTGCCTAAACCCATTGACCGTGAACAGATTTGGAGATTAGGCTTAAGATTGTTTGACCAGATATGAGCAGGGCAAACGCCATAACAGTTGATCCGGACATATCCATTTGAAGCTCGAACGAGCGAAACGAGCACACAGTCCACCTGATGGTAAGTGGATGCTGGGACCGATAGATATATAAATCCATCTTTGATTAAGAATCAAAATGCAGATGCATTGTCACCCCTGAGGATTAAGATGGAATGCTTCGTTTCCAGTAAAATAGGATCTCGGCTTCTGTACATTCACCATACAAAACACTGCATAGCTGGTATACTATGAGAACGTGGCCGACTCATTCATGCTACAACTATAATGAGCGTGACTCTAAGGTGTGTGATTTTTCCTTTTTATAAATGATGTAGCGTCTACGGCCACATAGGCCGTAGATGGAAAAGTGGAGATTTCCCGCCGGGCAAGGTGTTGTGCCCGGGGAGCGGCCAACGCTCCGTGTGATAGTTCGGAGCTGTTCTATATATACTGTTTATGATTCGAAACTTTGATAGTGCGATTTAGGCTTCGGTGTGTTTCGCTTGTGGCGCGACGATAGCGCCGCCACACGTACATATGTTGTAAAATAAGAGCTCTTTAAGTGCCACGACTCCATAATATAGTCCTTATTATACTTAAGCCTACCAGCTTTTAATTTTAGAATTGTAAAGTGGACATAACTTCGTTATCATACGTATGTGAGAAGCCTTGCTAATAAGCAAATGGTACTGAACAAATAAATTGCGATAAGTCAGCCCATAAATAAACAAATTAAAAAAAAAAACTTTTTTTATAGAAGATGGGGCAAACGTGCATGCGGCTCTCCTGATGGTAAGTGACTACTCCCGCCCATAAACATTTGTAGTAGGAGAGGAATTACAGACGTGTTGCCGGTCCTTTAAAAAAGAGTAGTAGGTTATTTTCTTGAAGGCCCCAAGTAGCATCGGTCCAGAAAATCTGGTCGTGACAAAAAATTCCAGTGTGGACATATGTCGTTATTTAACATTCAAAAACAGCAAAAAAAATAAGTTTCACTTATATTTCACCACATATTATCAAATCCACAAAAAGCGTAACTAAAAACTAAAAAATAAATTTTTCCGACTCTTATTTAACGTAATTTTCATTCAACAAACAATCAATAAAGCTAGTTATCATTATTACCATCGTAACTGCACAGGCAACTCCCTCAAAAGCATAGTTAAATATGAATACTTTCGGTTGTAATTTCCCCAGGCGTCGGCGACAATTACAACGTTATTACAGTACACATTCCAAATACATTTCGATATACTTAATTAAAAGTTGACCTCGATTGTCGCTCTTCAGGCATTTCGTAATGAAGGTAAATAGGTCGCCATGCATGTCATGTTTTTTTAAATGTGTTGCTTTAAATACAATTTCTATTGTATTAACTGCCAAAAACGCCAGCTACAATTTTGTACAATGATAGAAATGCATAGTAATATGAAATTATTTTCATTACGCAATATTATCGCGATGGATCAGTAAGCTGAAGTGGCAATGGGCGAAATAGCTCGAAGAACCGACAACATATGGTGACGAAGTGTAGGGCGCACCGCATTAGCTGGAGTGACAACCTGGTAAAGAAACAGAAAGTCGATGGATGCAGGTGGCTCAGGACCCTGGTTTGTGGAATTCCTTTGGGGAAGTCCATGTTCAGCTGTGGACCTGAGACTTATACTCATGATTGACCTGTGATAATGATAATGATGTTGATGATAATGTCTAATTACGGCCGCGTGACGGCGTGGTTCAATCTCATAAAAACTATAAGAGATATAAAAGAAATCTTATATTAAACATTTTCTCACATCACACATAATTTTCGGGATAATAGCAAAAACCTTGGTATGAAGTGGTTTTTCGATAATTGAATTACTTACCCAAAGCCTACTGTTATAGATCTGCAGTTTTTGGTAAAGGTCCACGTGGAAGAAGACGAAGACGCGTGTTTAAATAAATAAAGAAAAAAGTAAGAACTTTTCTCTCATTAACACGATTGTACCTATATATCTTAAACATAATTACCAATATCGAAACTTTGAAATACAATGTAGAAATGTATTCCAATAAGTGTATTAAATCTTTGTAATTATAATTTTTATAGAATAACGGTTACGAACGAGCACACAGTCCACCTGATAGTAAGATGCTATAGCACATAGACATACATATACACTTATCCTCGATTAAGAATCAAAATGCAGATGCGTTTTCACTAATGAGGGCTAAGATGGAATGCCTCGTTACCAATAAAAAGGATCCCTGGTTCTTTATACTGACCATACAAAACACATAGCCGCTGCATTAAGCTACTATTTTACGCTGGTATTCTATGAAAGCGTGGAGCTTCTCCGGACGAGCCGACCCGTGCTACAACCATAATATACCTGCACCGTGGCTCTATCACGTATAAAAAATATATACTAAAGTTAAGATTAAAGTAGTCCATGTGAGCTTAACAGTTACAGTTATGAAGTTCAATCCCCGTCGGTACATATGAAATTATTTTTCGATAAAAGGAAACAGTGGGAAAATCTGTGCTGTTGAAATTGTATAATCGTTGTAAAATATGTATAATCATTAAAACGATTTCGAGTTGACAGGTTTTAGGCTCCCACGGTACTGTTTATTTATAAAGAATCGATTGACGTGCCACAACCGTGATGTGTAGTGTTACCGTATGTAAAGTACGAAGTTGAAGTAAAAGAATAGAAAACAAAATGCCAAAGTACAAAGCCATGCTGCAGCTATATATATTTATGGTTGTACTAGCACACATGAGTCGGCTCAGCCGGGGAAGGACCATGTTCTTTCAAATAGTGAGTGTAGAGAGCCGGCGACTCTTTTTATCGGTAACGAGTCATTTTAGTGCTCAGGGGCGATAATGCATATACGCATTTTGATTGTTAGTCGAGCATTAATGCAGATGTCTACGGGCCATGGCATTCACATATCATCAGGTGGACCATGTGCTCGTTCGTCACCCTTGTTCTATATATAAACACGAAGGCTTAACAAACATTCATACGAGAATGCCTATGCTTTTAAATGAATCGAGGTCTTCAGAAATAGCTTCTAACTTAATCGAAATACAACTGATTTTCTCTACTATCTGAAATAAGGGACATGTTAAATATTGCAAATAAATCTGTTACCATTTATAGTTAACTTTTTTATTTTTAAAACATATGTCTTAACTCATAACTACTCATAATTAATTAATAGAATAAAAAACATTTTAACTTGCGTAAGAGAGGTATTATAATATTAATAATAAATTATATAATGATATACCATACTTACTATATGACTTTTCGATTCATGATCATCATTACAGCCATTTAAATTCCTAACCCAAGGATTATTAGAAAGCACGGTCCCGGGCCACCTGCATCCACCGACTTCCTACATCTCTTATCACGTCGTCACTCCATAAACAGGGGGCCCACTTTAAGCATCGCTTACTGATCATAGGCTGCCACTCGAGATCCTCTCCTTCCCAGCGGTTGTCGGTTCTTCAAGCTCATATCAGCTTACTAATCCATTTGTTTATGTCAGCTAACCTAATTCTACTGCGGATATCCTTATTAGGAAGTCTACCAAATAGAGAAACTCGGAGCATAGCATTGCCAAGAGCCATCTAAGCGACATTGAGCCTACTCATAGGACCAGCCGTTAAGGACCATCTCTCAGATCCATATGTCATCATTATTTACAATATAGTATTGGAATTTTTATCTCTATTATTTTACGTTGTATCGAACGCCCCAACTGGGTTTCAGTGGCATTCATTAATTTTTGTTCCGAAGCATAATATTATTCCGAAAATTGATAAGGCTAAGATATCAATAAAAATAAGAATTTAAATTTTGTTTGTACTGAACCTTAAACCACCGAAATTTCTTCACTGATTGCTTGAAATTTTGACACAACATTGCATTAGAATACGTGCGTGTTTTTATACAGTTTTGAGTCACAGCAACGATTGGTCGGGTACAGCTATATATATATATATATATATATATATATATATATATATATATATATATATATATATATATAAATTGAAGTGTCCGTCACTACGTGTAATACTGACTTCTATTAAGCAAAAGGGGTTATTAAAACCACTGCTGGGCACAGGACTCCTCTCATTTCTCAGAAAGTTTTAGGGCTAGGAAAAGTACGCCGCGCTGCCTCAGTACGTTGGTGTTAGTGAACTTCACAAGTCTTAAAAATATTTTGTTTAATTTCTAAGACATGCAGGTTTCCTCACGATAGTGTGTCTTACCTGGAATAGTGGTGTTGAAAGTAGTGGTGCCGGGAGTAGTAGTGTTGGGAGTAGTGGTGCTGGGACTAGTGGTGACGGAGTTAGTGGCGGTAGAGGGAGGGCGGGAGGTGCTCTTCAATCCCGGTAAGACACATCATTGTATTTAGTTGGCGGAAGGTTGCGAAGTAATTAATATTTTATTATAATGGATTTCCGCAAAGTAACGCCTGATTCTATCAATTATCTTCATGTATACACTTAATCAACACTTGGCATGCATGGCACTAAAACATAAATAACCATTTTTTTATTTTGTCTTTTTGTACGTCTGTCTGTGAAAAATGAAAGATCTTATCCAGACGAAGGGGCGGCTCGCCAGTTAACAAATAAAGTAAGACATGAGACTATGGGCAATACGTTATTTATTATTTCATACGACCGAGTTCTGAGGATCGAGAAAACTTAATGAAGGCTTTCAGACGAAACTCTCAGTGAATTGCTAAGGCTAACACAGTTAACTGTAGAACAATAAAGATCGAGATCGTGACCGAACTAATCCCCTGCTCCTTTCACTCAGGCGAACTGCGAACCGGGCTGCAGCTTTATAGCACATTGAATTAGCCGACACGCTTTAATGGGAAATCACCTTTGTGATTATTTATTCGTGAAATAAGCAATTTTTTTAAAACTACAAGATTTCAGCAACAGCATTCTAATTGCCGATGTATCAGATTTCTGCGAAATATGCATGTCTGAAAAAAATAATTTTGACGTATTTTTAAATTAGCTAACTCGCTTAGAAAAAAAATATAGCCGAATTCTATTTACTGCTGTTTCTAGAGTAGACCTGCGTAACAGTAAAACGAAAGTTAATTGTCAGTTGATTTTTTTTATATTTGCTTGCTTAAAACTTTATTGATTTTTGTTTTTTTGTTTTTTTTTTTAATATATAGGATTTAAGGGTGACAAACGAGCACAGGTTACAGAATTGATTTCTCAAGAAATTATCTTATGTTGCATTCTATTTTTTATAAAATATCTACAACTTTCCTCTATTAAGAATTAAAATGCAGATGCGTTGTCACCCATGAGGATTTAAATGGAATGCTTCGGTACCACCAAAAAGGGTCTTCTGTTCTCTACATTCATCATACATGGCAGAGCAGTAATTGATGTTTCACGCCGATATTCAGTGACAGCGTGGTCCCACCCCAGTTGAGCCGACCCATTCCTGCCGTAGTAAATATAGCCGCATCATGGTTTGACCACGTGATAAACTATTCCAGATACATACATATTAAGGAACTTCCACAACAAGGACAATGAATTGGAAGAACAATTTATTATCTTTGCGAACTATGTTTCTACTTTGTTTCCATCTCTTAGAGTACATTATAAGCAAGCTATGCCTAAGTTTACTCTAAGTTCGATTTACAGAAATTATGAATTGAAAAATAGAACACTCAATAAAATAAACGACCGGTTAGAACTACATAATTTGAAAATGAACCTAAATAAAATTAAATCCCACTGATTAAAAACATATCAAAAATACTGCGATTTAAAACCTAGCAAATTACCTATAAGCATAATAATTAAATTAAATAAAACTACATTTATAGATTTTATCGCATTTAATTCTACAATTTTTTTCATTCCCGACATTTCGGATGCTTTGCTTTTTGCTGCGTCAGTCACCCTGATGTCAAAGTATAACCCGGAATACCTTCAGCTTTTTAACCATTACTGACTTACGCAGAATGAACTTACTGGTCTCTCTTATGTATGGCAAACAAAAAGATCTATAAAAACCCGCGTAAAAGAACATATAGCTGACGTGAAACACCAACTCTCGGGAAAGTCAGCAGTTTGTGATCATCTTAGACAGCCCCCGTCATTACATCAGATTTGATAGACCACAAATCCTCTCGAAAGAACATCGATTCTTACGAAGGTGATACGTGAAGCTATTGAAATTAAAAACATCCTAATTTCAATAGAGAAGGAGGCTGGGTACTGCCACCTGCTTGGTATCCTGTAATTAATAAAATTAAAACTAAGCCCAAGCATACCACAGCAACACTTTAAGACACAGACAGAATCAAATGTAATAATTAAAAATCTGTAGACACTCCGGGTTAACTTTGACATCGGCACGTTCATCACCTCAGCCTCCGGGACTAAAGGTGCGGCAATGCACCCGAAATGTCGGGAAATAAATACTTAATAGCATTAAACATGGTGAAATCTGTATAAATAGTTTTATTCAATGTGTAGTGTTCGCGTAAATGCTTATAAGAAATCATTATAATAATTAAACTTAATTATTTTCCGATGGATATAATTACAAATAAATCTTAATAAAATTAAAATAAACAATATTCATTACCACAGTTCAAGAACTGAAACAATTTTTTTTAATTACCATACAGTCCTACTTCGTAATTCGTACGTCACATTATGTATACGCCCAGTCTATAGATACCAACTAACGGCAAAGTCATCTGGGGCAACTGTACTGACATTTTTCAAGTTGTTTGCAATCATAATCTTGAAATATATTATATAAAAATAATGAACTCTTGCTAGATTAATTCTATAAAACTTTGCGTACTCACAACTTGATATCTATGTACATAACCTAATATTGTAAGTTCGTTAGAAAACAACCGTATTATGTATATTTTTATAATATAATATATTATTTCAACAGTGTTTACTGGATATATATTAAATATATATCTAGTAAACACTGTTGAACTAAATAATCGAACTCTAAATAAGCTTAACATTCAATTCTCTGAATTGCATTTATTTTCAAGAAGACCTCATTCGATAGTGATTTATATATAAATCACTATCGATTGAGGATGATATGATATAAAATAACGCTACAAATAACATTAAAAATATAATATAGACAATACTAAGTATCACCAGCGCTGACGAAGTCTCGGATACAGTTCCTTTGGGAATTTCACCGCTCGTGGATCCCATGTAAATAAGAAAGCTAGAGAAAGAACAAAATAAATTTTGAAAGAATCAAATTTGTTTTAAAAAATAAAAATATGTAGATATTTTAAAGCAGTATTTCATAATTTCCTAAATATTATAAGTATTAATTAAAAACTTTTTATAAACGTTAATAAATTTAAAATCTATAATCGAAATCGGCAACTAAACTAAATTGAGTCAAAACCAATTTAAGTCCACTTCTCAAACAAATGTGTGGAAATGCCAAATGCAACTATACACTGGCGTAAAGAAGAAAAAAGATTTCCCACGCACTAGAAACTGGTTACTCGACCGACTAACCCACAGACTAACTGCTTACTTCGTCTAGATTCTCAGTTATTTATATGAGAAAAAACTATCAACCTGGTATGTAGTCATGAGACGGAATACACAAGAAGGTAGAAAGCTCTAAAATAGTAAGCTTCGTTTTCTTATAATTAAAATAACATATTATGGTTTCCCAATAATTATTCGTAATCAAGTATAGATATTTTTTCTTAAGTTTTGGTATTTAGGGCAAGGAAAAGGACAATGACTGGAAAAAGTATTTCGAAAACTGGTTCTGAGGGATGAACTTTGTTGAAATGGTGAAAATTGCTTTTATCAGATTCACAAAACTTTCTGAGTAGCCCAAGTACCTACTGTGAAGTAATTTTTAAACAGATTATTAGAAAGAATAATTTCATATTAATCGACACTGGCAAAAGCACAACCGAACGAGTCAATTAGCAAAGCAAAAAAAATTGTATCAAGCGCAGCAGACTTCCCACCGCTCGTATCGACCAACAAGTGTAGGGAGGAAGACGAACACGAACACAATAATCTGCCGATAATCCTCTTAGGGGCGTCTCAATCACGAACCGATGCAGCCAACTAAATACACCAATGCAGTCATGTTGCAAAATCAAAGTTAGTCAGGCGTATTGTAATTTGGACAAAACGAAAACGATTATTTTATCGCAGATTATGATGATTTGTTACGTTTAAAAGAAATATGGGTGATCATAAGTGAACGCTGTGGCCTATAAAGACGTACATCTATCTATGACTAACAATCAAAATACAAATGAGAAGTCACCCCTGAGCACTAATATATAATGCCTAGTTACCATTAAAAGGAGTTTCCAGTTCTCTATTCTAAACATAAGAAACACAGCAGCATGAGGCTGCTATCTTCGATTAGAAATTAAAATCAGACCCCGAAACGATGATGATAATTCCTCGTTACCAGTAAAGGTAGATTTTCCCGTTCTCGTCATTCATCATACAAACATCTTGAGTAATTCTACGTCATAAAACGCACAGAAGCAGTGCGGTGGACTATTTGCTACGTCACACCCCAAAAATGAGAGGAAGTGTGTATGTGCCCATTAATGGAACGTACATGTAACTTTTAATATATTAAAAGTTTTGTAGATAGCCTTAATCATATCAAAAGTCGAGCATAAATAGACAAGAAACTCCCTTGTTTATTAGTGCCAGTCCCTTGAATAACACATACAAAGTAGAATCCGACTTCAAAGAGCTAATAGTATTTAATATTTATTGTTTTTTAATAGCATTTAGTGACAAACGAGCACACAGTCCACCTGGTGGTAAGTGGATGCTGTGGCCCATAGACATCCACATTTGTCCTCAACTAAGGATCAAAACGCAAATGCGTTGTCACCTAGATGTAGGCCTAAGATGGAATGCCTCGATTCCAGTAAAAAGGGTCTCCGGTTCTCTACACTCACCATACGAAACACAGCAGCAATACGCTGCTATTCTCTGAGAGCGTAGAATGAAATGTATGAAAACTAAAAGGAATAAAATTATATACTCGTAACAGCTTCAGATGTAGGTGCTAAGACATACAGTATAGAAGAGTTAAATACCTGACTTCAGAAGTTAAGGAGACGGCATTCACTTTTTATAAGGTGAAAACTTAAATTATTAACCAGTGCAATGCAATACTATATACTAATATATCTACCATTACACGTGGCAGAGTCATGCTGCAGCTATATTATAGTTTTAGAACGAATGGGTCGGCTCGACCAGGGAAGGGCACGCTCTACCAGAATACCAACGTAAAATAGCTGTTAATTGCTTCTGTAACTCGAATGGTAAGTGTAGAGAACCGGATACCCCTTTTACTGGAAAGGCAACTTGATTCTTAATTGAGGATATATAATTGAGGATGTATAATAATTGAGTATAGGTGGACTATGTGTCCGTTTGTCACATGTATTCTATAAAAATAAAAAATAAGTATTAGAATGCCGTCTAAATTAGGCTTTCCCTATTAAGTCTTCAAGTACGATTTTCATAAGAGGCGCTACTTTATAAAAATTTCTTTATCCTAAATGCTAACACAGATTAAACAACCGAACTCAATACAATAGGAAAAAGTCTAAGCGGACGTTTGTTTACTTCCACGCGTTATGCATTCACATTGTACACGTCTCTGATTACGCCACCAGTTTTATAGGCTATGTTAGAGCTCGTGTGAAGCGATAGTGCTAATTGAGTGCTTGCAAACAGTGCTCTTGTTAGTTGCCTGGTTATTAATTTTATTGCTGTGTAGATATGAACGCTTGTTTGTACGTAACCACATACATTGATGGCTATTGGAATTTTTTGCTAAACTATTATTATGGACGTAGTGGTATACTATACTATTAATTAAAGAAACGGTAAAGCCAGGCTGCAGCTTTATTACGGATATAACAACGAATGGATCGGCTCGACCGTTGTAGGATTACGCTCTCACAAAATACCAGCGTGAAATAGCAGCTTAATTCTGTTATACTTCGTGTGGTGAGTGTAGAGAATCGAAGACTCCTTTTACCGGAAACAAGGCACTCCATCTTAGTCCTTAGGGGTGCAAAATATCTGCATTTTGATTCTTAATTGAGGAAAAATGTAGATGTTTATGAGCCACAGCATCTACTTACCATTAGGTGGACTATATGCTCGTTTGTCACTCCTACACTATTAATAAAAACTATTATTATTAATATTGTTCTGCAAACGGAATTTCGGGCATGGTGGCCACTCTCAACGAAGACTAAGAGGCGCAGGTCAGGATTATAGTGACCGAGTATATGCGCAAACACAGTTGCACTCTCTATTCACTATTCCCTCGCTCTTAGTCCGATGGGACATGTTATTATTATTACTATTTAAAAGTAAAATTGCAACCTAAATACGCTACTGTTGCATTGCAAAGAGAGTTATGGCCTTATTTGTCCGCCGCGTTTCCCCAAAGTTTGTTAGTGGACTTCCAATGTACACAAAATATTTGATTTCTCACAAATATTCTTTCACTGCAGGAAAGTAATAAGAGTCAACCTATTCTGAAGTTCCCGGTCACAGGCTTTGTTTCATTTCTGAGAAGGTTTTAGGGCAAGGAGGTGTCCACCGCGCTGCCCCTATGCATGTTGGTTGACTTCACATGCCTTCGAAATATCGTTTTATTTTTTAATTTTTCAGACATGCTGGTTGCCTTACGATGTTTTCCTTCACCGTTCAGCAAGTAAAATCTCCACTTAAAATTGCGATTAACAATTTCATAAGTACCAAGCATCGAACCCGGTTGCTCGCAAACTGTGAAATTTACAGCGAGCGTTGTATCCCTGAGCTACTACGGCTCATTCTTTACTGCTGAGCACGTTATAAATTAGTCGAATCCGGGTTGCTCGCGTATAGTGAAATTTACGGGAAATCGTTCTTCCGGAGCAAGTACAATTTCATATTTACGGTCCTCTAAAGGGCAAACATACATCACGTGATACTGTTCAAATAATCACAGCGCCGTTATATCGTTTTACGGCCCTATAAAATATGGTATTGGTGTGATTTAAGTAGTATGAAACGAATTATAACACGCTTTAAATTTTACTACTGACGACCATTCGATTAATTTTGCGTAGAGCAGTTAAATTAAAATTTAAAAGCTAAAGGTAACCAACGTTCAACAATGCCACCATGACTACGAGAGCTGCAAACTATTACAACCGTCGTGAATTTAAAACATCACTTGAAATGTGCGCCCTGCCAATCCTTCTTTGTTGGTCTCAGTCGCATACTATACAAATAAGTGTTTCATACGAGATTACAACCAGCAGCCTGCAGCACCGCAGATGAAGGTATTAACATAAAGAAGCTGTGGTCTACATTGGCTTGAAAGTCGTTTATTACCTACGTGGTTGAGCCATGCTGCAGCTATTTTATGGTTTTGGACAAATAGGTCGGCTAGACCGAGGAAAGATCACGCTCTCACAGAATACCAGCGTAAATATATAAAGTACAAACGAAAATATATCACAGTTTCATAAAATGCGTAGCATATTAGCGTAATATACGTCTCACAACATCTAAAAGATATGTTTTTTTATTACGTGGTACCACGGTACAGCTATATATGGCTGCATGCGGTACGAATGGGTCTTCTTGACCCTAGTAGGAACATGCTCTCACAGAACAGCGTGAAGCCGCTGAATAATGCCGCTACTTCAAAGGGTGAATGTAGAGAACCGGAGACCCTTTTACTGGTAACGAGATATCCCATCTTAGTCCTTAGAAGTGACAACACAAATGACAGACGTCAGCATTTTGATTAAAGCGAGGATAAATGTAGGTGGGCCACAGCATCCACTGACATCGGGTGGACTATGTGCTCGCCTGTTATCCTTATTCTATATTATAATAAAAAAGTAAATATTTGATTTAGCTATGATAACTTGACAACTCACAAGAGATGGCACTAATAAATAGGATTCATTCTACTATTGGCTTAACTATTTTTAATCCTTAATAAGATTCAAGTACAGTCTTGAAGGTACTTCATTCCAAAGTGGATTCTAAAGCCGCTATTAAGAGCCAATCTCGAGTTTGAACTCAAGCTTTACAAATAGTGGTGCATAATATGGAATAGACCCAAATTTCGACATTGTGGAGTTCGAATTTAAACTCGAAGTTATCTACTTAAATAGGCCTAAAAGCTATTTAAAATAATTACTACTTCAAGAAACTGTAAAATCAGCCATTCTGCTCCATAACATATATTGGTTTCACAGCTTCTTTTATTTTTTATCAACCTCATGCAAATCCGAAAAGCGACAGTCGCCTAATGGTAAAGTGCGTACGGTAAACTCAGAAAGTCGTAAGTTCGAATCCGCCATTTGACAACAACTGACACAAGCATTTTATGTTAACATGAGAAGGGAGTATTAATAATGTTAATAGCGTTATTATTTTTATTTATTAACAAATCTACTAAAAGCTTTTAAAGTTTTTTTTTTATAGAATAAGAGTGACCAAAGAGCACACAGTCCACCTGATGGTAAGTGGATGCTGTGGCCCATAGACATCTACATTTATCCTCGATCAAGGACCAAAACGCAGATGTGATGTGACCCCTGAGGACTAAGATGGAATGCCTCGTTTCCAGTAAAAAAGGGTCTCCCGGATCTCTACACTTACCACACGAAACACAGCAGTATCAAGCTGCTATTTTACGCTGATATTCTGTTATATCGTGGTCCTTCCCCGGTGGGGCCGCACCATTCGTACTACTACCATAATATAGCTGCAGCGTGGCTTGATTCAAAATCTCTGAAGATAGTATGTTTACTCACCATTGTTCTCTTTTAATGTTCAGCGGTTCAGTTCTCCAAATCCTCCAAACCGGAACACAGCAGTAAAGCACTGTTTTTTCGACTCCTAGTCTATATCTATACTAATAAATAAAATTGAAGTGTCTGTTTGTAATGATAAATTAACAGTTTTTACTAAATGCATATGAAAGTATGTTTTTTTTATATAGAAGAGAGGGCAAACGAGCATGCGGCTCACCTGATGTTAAGTGACTACCGCCGCCCATGATCAACGCAACACCACGGGAATTGCAAGTGCGTTGCCGGCCCTTTAGAAAGGAGTAAGCTCTTTTCTTCAAGGTCCCCAGGTCGTATCGGTCCGGAAAAATCGCCGGTGGTAAATTATTCCACAGAGAGGTTGTACGCGGAAGAATACTCCTTTCGAAACGTACAGTGGTGGACCGCCAAGCAACCAGATGGTGTGGATGGTATGGTATCGTTTGCCGCGTAGTGCATTCACGAAATTTGACTGCTGGGATTAATCCGAACAATTCCTCAGAGCACTCCCCGTGGTATATGCAAAAGAAAATGCAAAGAGATGCAACATCTCTTCGCAGCGCCAGTAAATCGAACCGATCGGAAAGCACTCGGTCGTCGACGATTCGAGCCGCTCTGCGCTGGATGCGGTCAAGTGGAAGGAGCTGGTACTGGGGAGCCACAGCCCAGAGATGGGAACAATATTCCATGTGCGGCCGAACCTGCGTCTTGTAAAGTTGTAGGCGGTGTACCGGCCTGAAATACTGTCCCGTTCAGCTTGAGCACGCCAAGCTTTTTAGAGGCCAATTTGGCCTTCTCTTCCAAGTGACCACGAAACTGCACGTCACTCGATATGTCGACGCCGAGGATTCCGATACTGGCTGAGGTAACAAGGGGAGTGCCTTGAAACTGAGGAGATACGACAAAGGGGTTCTTTTTAGCAGTAAACGCGCAAACTTGTGTCTTCGGGGGGTTAAACTGGACTAGATTTAGTCGCCCCCAATCCGAGACTCTGTTCAGCAAAGACTCGGTTTAAGACACAAGTTTGTCCCGGTACTCGGAGACGTTTTCCCGTTTCCCGACCAGTGCTGTCATCTACATAGCAATGAATGTTACGGGTTTGCAACATATCATTGATATGCAGAAGAAACAGCGTTGGCGATAGCACGCAGCCTTGTGGAACACCAGCATTAATAGGTTTGTAATCGGAGCTTGCACCGTCCACAACGACCTTGATGCTCCGATCTGCAAGAAAGCTGGTGATCCAATCGCACAATTTCTTGGGAAGCCCATAGGAAGGGAGCTTCGAAAGAAGCGCTTTGTGCCAAATCCGATCGAAGGCCTTCGCAATGTCCAAACTAACGGCCAATGCCTCCCCCTTGGGCTCTACTACCTACGCCCATCTGTGAGTTAGGTAGACCAGAAGATCACCAGCTGACCGACCACGGCGAAAACCGTATTGGCGATCACTAATCAGCTGGTGATCCTCAAGGTACCTCATGAGCTGGCAGTTAACAAATAACAATAGACTCCATTGTTTTGGAGAACAAGGAGGTGATGACGATAGGCCGGTAGTTCGACGGGTCTGAGCGGTCGCCTTTTCTAGGGATCGGGTGGACGAAAGCCGTCTTCCATGATTTCGGGACTACGCCTAGACAGTAGGAGTACCGGAAAAGACGCGTCAAAACCGGTGGCAACTTTAGAGCACACGTCCTCAGTACAATTGGGGGGATTCCGTCAGGCCCACTCGACTTGTGGATGTCCAGGGAGAGGAGTGCTTTGCGAACCGAGCGCTGTGTGAACTGCACTTCCGGCATGGAGCACTCACACCGCGGGATGGTCGGCTGCGTACTCCCCCCGTCATCGAGAGTCGAGTTGGACGCAAAGAAAGAGCCTAGCAGATCGGCTTTCTCCTTTGCAGTATGTGCCAGTGAGTCGTCCTACCTGTGCAGAGATGGAAGAGATAGCTGACAGAAATTCCCCTGGACTGCCTTGGCGAGAGACCAGAATGCACGGGTTCCAGAAGGAAGGCGAACTAGTTTCTCGCCAATTCTGCCGATGTGCTCTGACTTTGCCTTGGCAATGACTCTTTTGAAGGACCTAGAGGCGGAATTATACTTCTTTTTTAGAGCGCTGGTGTTTACATCCCGGGACGTTGATGCGTCAGCCCAGGCTTGGTAGCACTCCTGCTTATAGTATGATGCTATTTTACAGGAGCGAACAAACCATGGCTGAGAATTGCCTCCAATGGGCACCACAGAGGAAGGAATAAAAAGTTCCATACCCTGAAGTACCACATCAGCGACAGAATCCGCAACAACGTTGGGATCGTCCGGCGAGAAGCAAACCCGCCCCCAAGGGTAGGACGCAAAGAAAGACCGCATCCCATCCCAATCGGCTGACCTATAGTGCCAAACACGGCGGCAGCCTGCAGAATGCAACTGCGATTTCAGCGTGAGTGGCACCACACACCGGACAAGACAATGGTCCGAGGAGCCTAAAGGAGCGTCGACAGAAATCTGATATCTGTCCGGGTGAGAGGTCAGTAGAAGGTCCAACAGGGAAGGTGCATGATCCTCCACATCTGGAATCCGCGTAGGCGAAGTAACCAGTTGTGTCAGACCATATGCCAAGGCAAAATCATGAACAGATCTCCCCGCATGATCGGTTAAACGTGAACCAAGCCATTCGGCGTGATGGCCGTTAAAGTCGCCGAGGATCACGATCTCTGCGGAGGGGATCTGCTGTAGCAACGAATCTGTAGCCATTTGGACGTGGTCGAAGAGTCGGTCTGTTTCGGCATTACCGCTATGGGACCTATAGAGGCTCCCGTAGACGCGCGGATGGTCGTCGCTGTCTACGCGTAGCCAATGGATGGACAGGTCCGAACCTACAAGACTGCCGAGGCGTCGAGAACAGATATCCTCTCTGACGTAAACAGAGGCACAAAGGAGTGTTCCAGTTTGTACCCCGGGTAGGAGAGATATGAGGACATCAGCCAGAGAGGGCACCTGCAACTCGGTCAGAAAGAGCAGAGCCGGCCTTGCCGTGAGATGGTAGTGGACGGGGTTTAGGTTAGAGTGAAGCTCCTGATATTACAGAAATTCACGGATAGCGTGGCAGGGGTTGCCTTGGTCTTGTTGCTCCGTTTGCCCCAAGCAGTTGTAGTCTTGAGCGGAATTTTGCCCCCCCCCCAGAATACGCGGGGCAGCCCGAGCACCCACGCTCAGGAGTGGAGAAACATGGTCGTGGATGCTCAGCGAGGGATTCTCCAGGGGTACTGGTACCCTCCTAGGGTAGTCTATCATCATTTAATTCCGCTACCGCTTAGGAGGGGGGGGGGGGATTTGGGCCACCGGCCACCTGCACTCACCAGACGATACGCGGAAGCAGAGCTTCCACTTCAGGCCGGTATTCTATGAGGTCGTGGTACCACCCCGGTTTGAGCCGGCCCATACGTGCAACAGCAAAGCTGCCGTGTGGCTCTACCACTGTGATTGATGATGTGACTGATGATGTACGGTACTTATAAAAAAACACAATTTTTTAAAGTTCTGTCTGCCTGTCTGTTTGTTCCGGCTAATCTCCCAAGCTTCTGAACCGATTTTGACGGAATTTTCACTGGCAGATAGCTGATGTTATAATGAGTAACTTAGGTTACTTTTAGTTTAGGAACAGAATGAGGGTTCCGCGCAATAAATTAAAACCCTAAATTACACGCGGGCGAAATCGCGGGGAATACATAGTGTATAAATATAAATAAGCTAGGTGGATAACAGTCAAGCAATGGCTAGTTGGCTAGACACTGTAAAAAATATAACAATAGTCTTCTTTTTAATTCCTTTAGTCTAGACGTCAGCTTTATAACGCAGTACGCTTAAGGCACGTAGATATACAATTAGTTTACAAAAAATCCCTCGATTTTGTTTTTTTTTAACCAAATTTTCACATTCTTGCATTGACATCCGAATCTGAGCTATGTTCAAAATTTAAAGTTTAGCTCATCGGCAAGATGAATGAATGAAATGAAAAGAAGCACTAATAAATAAAAATATTTACCTACTCATAATAGATATATTTCAAAAACTCTAGAATGAAACCCCAATAATGTTCACACGCTTCATACATTCTAAGTGTCCGTTCTGAATTAGCGGGAGGCAATAAAATCTGAACCTGCTTTTGCGTATATCTTACTTTATAAAAGGGTACACTTCTAGCATGCACTTCGCCCTATTTTAAACGTCTGAAAGCTTTCAAAAGCTTTTAACTGAGCAGGTACTTCTTACTCGACGTGGGTAAATTATTCCACCTAATGGTAAGTAGCTACTGCAGTCCATGAACACCAGCGGCCAACTTCAAACAAAGAAAGCTACAGATAGGTTAAGACCCCTGAGGACTAAAATGGAATGCCTCACAGCCGGTAATGACACTGATTTTCAGACCTCACAACACAGTAGTGAGACAGGTGGGAGGGCTCACCACCCAAAAGTGAGACAGGTGGGAGGGGTGGGAGGGGTGGGAGGGACCCACCCAAGTGGGAGGGACCCACCCAACCCACCGAAAACACGGACTCCCCTAGACAAAACAGGAATCCTAGGACCTCGTTAAAGTGTATTTTCTTTTTTATTTTACAATTTCAAGGAAACCACAGTTGAACATTTTTATATTCACCCGGCCTAAGCCGGGTGAATATAAAAATGTTCAACTAAAAGCTTAAATAACAGTTTTATAGTATAATTATTGAAGTTATTATAAAAGGTAGAGTAATTTGAAACAGTTCAGATATCCTTATACCATACTGACTTGAGTCAGGCCTCTATCACTCTTGCTACGTACTAAGCTGCACTAAAAGTGTCGGGAATGGAATATTTCCACTGTTCCTGTCATATTAAAATCTTTTTAATTGAAAACTCCTTGGTTTTAAAAATCGAATACCATTTATTTATTTAAAAAAAGATCTAGGTCTTGTCAAACTTGTTTAGTCGTGGAGAAAATGGAATTGCCTCGAGAAAATTCAAGAGCGATGATTTATTATGACTTTCCAAATGGTTTAACACAAAAACAGTGTGTTGGCCGGATGATTTCTGCATTTGGTGATGAAGCCCCATCCAAAACCACAATTTATCGCTGGTTTGCTGAATTTCAACGTGTCAAGATCAGTGATGATCCCCGTCAAGATCGTCCAAAAACTGCAGTCACCCAAGAAAACGTTGATGCTGTGCGTAAGCTGATTGAGGAAGATCGACATGTGACATACCGCGAAATTCAGGCAACTTTAGACATCGGCATGAGTCAAAATGAAATACAAATAATTTTGTATGAACAATTAGGCGTAAAAAAGTTGTTTTCCCGATGGATACCGCATTCGCTCTGTGAAGAGCAAAAAGCGGCTCGCATTACTTGGTGCGTCAGAACTCTCGAAAGATTCCACGCAGGATCCTCAAATGCTGTATACAACATCGTATCAGGTGACGAATCCTGGATATACGCGTACGAACCAGAAACAAAAAACCAGTCACGAGTTTGGGTGTTCGAAAATGAGTTAAAGCCAACAAATATTGTTCGTTCACGGAGTGTTGCAAAAAAAATGGTGGCCACGTTTGTCTCCAAAACCGGCCATGTTACGACTATTCCCCTCGAGGGACAAAGAACGGTTAATGCAGAATGGTATGCTAGCATTTGTTTGCCACAGGTCTTTTCTGAACTCCGTAAAGAGAACTGCAGCCGCCGTATCATCCTCCATCACGACAATGCGAGTTCTCACACCGCACACAGAACAAAAGAGTTTTTAGAACAAGAAAACATAGAATTATTAGACCATCCGCCGTACAGCCCCGACCTAAGCCCTAATGATTTCTATACTTTCCCTAAAATAAAGAATAAATTGCGTGGACAGAGATTTTCATCACCTGAAGAAGCTGTGGACGCCTACAAAACGGCCATTTTGGAGACCTCCAACTTCCGAATGGAATGGTTGCTTCAATGATTGGTTCCATCGTATGGAAAAATGTGTCAAATTTCGCGGAGAATAGTTCGAAAAGCAATAAATACATTTTAAAATAGTAATGTTGTGTCACTTCCTTGATTCCCGAAATTTTCAGTGTCGCCCTCGTACGTGAAATAATTACCTAAAATCGCGACGCGCCCGGGCGAAATAACGTAGTCAGGGCTAGCGCGTTGGAGGCGATTTTTAAAAAAAGATTTTTAAAAAAAGTTTTTTAACGCTGTTTACGTATATAACTTTTTGTAAATATTGTTGAAATACTTTTTGTTTAGTGGTTAGTATATTTAATTATAGGATAAAATAGTTCAAAAGTTTTAATGTAATTTAAGAACTATATGTTATGTATATTACCCATTATTTAATAAATTTTAATATGGCAAAACGTCGTTCCTACTATAATTGTTGCGTGGATAGACGGTAAATAACCAACACAATATTTTAGATATTATATCATTTATTATTACCGAATGATTTTAGTAGGAAGTTATGAAACGTGAATTTATTTAATTTTTATTGTTAGATAGGCACATATAGTAAAAAAGAATTAAGTAATAATTTATTTAATGTCTACGAACTTTATTACAAAATTTAATAGAAATTTACTTCACTATCCATAACAAAAGACAAGTATATATGTGTATTTACTTACACATATATACTTGTCTTTTGTGATTAAAATATTTTAAGTTATAACACAAAATACTAAAATTAAAACTTTGTATACTAACAAGATTTTACTAGACTAAGTAGAATAGATACATTTCTGTAAGGAATCGTATTTCAGATTTATTTGTTGTTTACACTATCTACCTATTGCTTCCGAACCAAGCGTTGCGAATTGCGATTCCCGACGAATGACCTTGCAATTTGCACGCGTTATGCATCGCAGATCTCACATAGGGGCGAAAGTATGGTCAGTCGATCATAGTCAGAATAGGTACTTCACCTACGTAACATAATTAACATTTCGCAATGTATTTTTAGGGTTCCGTAGTCAACTAGGAACCCTTATAGTTTCGCCATGTCTGTCCGTCCGTCTGTCCGTCCTCGCTTAATCTCTGTGACCGTTAGCACTAGAAAGCTGAAATTTGGTACCAAAATGTGTATCAATCACGCCGACAGTGGTAAAATAAAAATTGGAAAAAAATGTGTTATTAGGGTAGCCCCCCTATGTGTAAAGTGGGAAGTGATTTTTTTTTTGTAATTTCAACCCTAACGTGTGATATATTGTTAGAAAGGTATTTAAAAATGAATAGGGGTTTACTAAAATCATTTTTTGATAATGTCAATAATTTGGGAAATAATCGCTCCAAAAGTAAAAAACAACGTGTCCCCCCCCCCTCTAACTTTTGAACCATAAGTTTAGAAAATATGAAAAAAATCTGAAAAGTAGAACTTTATAAGGACTTTCTAGGAAAATCATTTTGAACTTGGATGGAAACAACAGTACCCACTACCGGGAGCAGTTGCAGGAGCGCGGAGCGCTGCTGGAGCGCGAACATAATGGATACCCACCTTTAAACTCATAAGTGGGAACACTTATTATGACGGACGGGAAACTACGGAACCCTACACTGAGCGTGGCCCGACACGCTCTTGGCGGCTTTTTATTTTACTATCTATTGACATCCCTTAATAACCACATAAAGTCCGCCGTGACTTAGGAAGCGAAAAAGATGCAAAGTAATATATATACCTATATAAACTAACGCGCAGCGATAAAGTTTTATTTAGCTTGCGTGCGTGATTTATCTGATTAATAATAATTATGTAGGCTATTAAACATCGGCAAGCAGTCGACATCAAAGGAGTGCAACTTCTGTACGTTATACTATTATTTATTCTGTGCTTGAGTGACCCTTAATTGGTAGGATGCTGATGCTTTTAAAATGAAAAAAATGTTCTAGTAATTGTTAGAATGTATTTCTATATTTTCTATGATTATATTGATTATGCGATACATGATTGATTATGCGTTGCATAATCTTCCGATGGGTGGCGATTTAACCATTTAGATTACGTCAGATGTAAAATACTCAGACTGGAGACGAAGCAGCGTCAAAAATGCGAGACATCTGGTCTACAGTCGCAAAACCGTGGCGATTATAGCCAATCCTAACGATGGGAAAATGGAAAATACCCATTTCCAGGAGTAGACTTATAGAAGCTGATGAAGAAGAAACATTTATGTTAAATAATATAAACAATTCTTTTAACGCAGGTGTAACTCAGGATCATGTTTTGTGACATCCCATAAGGGAAGCTTATATTCATGAGAGGACTTGACGGGCTCTGATGACGATGATGATTACGAACGGGGACAAATAAGCACACATTTCACAGCACACCTGTTGGAAGTCATTCATCTATGTACCCTCGATGGAGAATCAAAATTCAGAAGTGGTCCCAAAGGACTGAGATGGAGTGTCACATTACCAGTAAAAGGTATTTGGTTTTTGTCACTCAGAATACAAAACACGGCGGAATATACTGCTATTTAACGCTAGTCTCCTGTGCGAGCGTGGTCCTTCCTCGATTTAGTCGAACCATATGTGCAGTAAAACCACAGATATAGTAATAATAAGATAATAAAAATGAATTAGCGCCCGAAAACCGATATCGCCACATCTTATCGTATTATAAACATACGCAATGCACAATGATATCTAATGTTTCATATTACAATGCTTAGCTTAATTGCATTGCATTGCTTATAATTAGTAAATAGTAAATAATCAACTTACCGATGAAATGTTATGCCTTTATTAGTTGAATTACACGTCCTTGATGAGTTTTTACAACAGATTATGCTGCAGTTCACCATTATGAATTTATAATAATATAAATTCACGTATGACGTTCCCCGCGCAACTAAATCACAAAATGGTGAATGATGTTCGTCAACACATCACAGCGGCGACAAGGTCACGCGTCTACGCGACTTCTATTGTCTTATTTATTACGATTTCTGTGAGTAAAACAATTCCCAAAAATAAAAGTGATTGCTTCTTACAAAACAAACCCACTGGTTAAAACAGATTTAAAAATAAAAACCGGACTGCGTAAAAAAGTTTACTGAAAAGAGAACAATTATACACCCTTTATCATTGTCACATCCACAACCAAGACGAATGTAACGATATTCCATTTTTTAAAATCCATCAAAAAATTTCGCTTACAGAGCGTACCACAGATATAGACATACATACATAAATACACACTCTAAAAACCGGCCAAGAGCGTGCCGGGCCACGCTCAGTGTAGGGTTCCGTAGTTTCCCGTCCGTCACGATAAGTGTTCCCACTAATTAGTTTAAAGGTGGGTATCCATTATTTTCGCGCTCCAGCAGCGCTCCGCGCTCCTGCAACTGCTCCCGGTAGTGGGTACGTGCTCGAACATGGAAAGTCGGAGCGCCTGCCGCGAAGCGTGCAACATTGCAATGTTGCACGCTCCGCGGCAGGCGCTCCGACTTTCCATCCAAGTTCAAAATAATTTTCCTAGAAAGTCCTCATAAAGTTCTACTTTTCAGATTTTTTTCGTATTTTCTAAACTTATGGTTCAAAAGTTAGAGGGGGGGGGCACATTGTTTTTTACTTTTGGAGCGATTATTTCCGAAATTATTGACATTATCAAAAATGATCTTTTTTTTTCAATTTATTGGGTAAACAAACAACATCACAATAACAAATGGTTATAATAGTGTTAACCTATACATTATTGACAATTGTGACATCCACACCGTTTACCACGAGCATTATGAACGAATTGTTTTTACAGGTTGAGAGTTTCATTCATCTGTATATTTTCACTGTTGTGTGTAGTATACAGTGTCATGCAGTTCCTTAATTACTAAGTTTCTGTAAACGCTTACACTATTTACAAAAATATCAATATGAAAGAAGTTGCGGTTATAAGAATTTAGTATACGACGAATAGGTGCACGCATACCTGCGTTAGTGCGTGATGTTCGTGTGGCAAATAGGTGTTTCGAACGACAAGCTCGCATGTACGATCTAGTAGGCACTCTATAGTTAATATTATTGACAATATCAGAGCAGTCGTACCTATTATGGCAAATGTCATACAAAAGCATGGCTTGCATTTGTATTCTCCTAGACTTCAAGTCTAAGAGTTTGTATCTCTGCAATAGTTGGTGGTATGACTGATAGTTATGACAACATTTATAGTGCAAACAACGTAGAAATTTCTTTTGCACTCTTTCTAAGCCATCTGAGTATTTTATATACAAAGGATCCCAAATACAAACAGCATATTCTAATTGTGAACGGATTAAGGTCTTATAAATATGTAAATATGTATTAGGACGTACGAAGTCATTACTGGCTCGGAGTACAAAACCATACATTTTATAAGCCCTACTACATATGTTATCAACATGTGCATCAAGTGTTAACTTAGTATCCAATGTGACTCCAAGATCGCGAATAGTTTGTACTCTGGTAAGATTGTGGCCGCCTATGGAATAATTATGTGTACTCCACGCTCGTTTTTTAGTAAATGTAATAACTTTACATTTATCGAGACTTAGTTGTAGTTTGTTAATGCTACAGTAATTGTTAAATCTATTCAGGTCCTCCTGGAACTCGAGGTGATCATTAGAATTATGTATAGTTCGATAAATTTTTAGGTCATCTGCATATAATAAGAAATTACAATGCTGAAAGCAATTATTTATATCGTTAATAAACAGAATGAATAATAGGGGGCCAAGGATAGATCCTTGTGGCACACCAGACGTTATAATAACCGTTCTTGATTCATATCCATTGATGACCACTTTTTGTGTTCTGTTTGTTATATACGACTTAAACCACCTCCAAAGATTTCCGCGAATCCCGTTGAAAGCAAGTTTTTCTAGCAGTATTCTATGATCCACTCGATCAAACGCTTTCCGAAAATCTGTATAGACACTATCAGTTTGTGTATTAGCGTCTATATTGTCAAACAATTCAGAAGTATAAACAATAAGATTAAATATCGATCTTAGTAAACCCCTATTCATTTTTAAATACCTTTCCAACAATATATCACACGTTAGGGTTGAAATTAAAAAAAAATCACTTCCCACTTTACATATAGGGGGTCTACCCTAATAAAACATTTTTTTCCAATTTTTATTTTACCACTTTGTCGGCGTGATTGATACTCATATTGGTACCAAATTTCAGCTTTCTAGTGCTAACGGTCACAGAGATTAAGCGAGGACGGACAGACAGACATGGCGAAACTATAAGGGTTCCTAGTTGACTACGGAACCCTAAAAATGGTTGTAACACGAATAGGTCGGCTCAACCGGGGAAGGACCACGCTCTCACAGAATACCAGCGTAAAATAGCAGCTTAATACTGCTGTGTTTCGTATGGTAAGTGTAGAGATCAAGAGATTCTTTTTTACTGAAAACGAAGCATTCGATCGTAGTCCTCAGGGGTCGTTGTCACCCCATCTGCGTTTTGATGAGGATAAATGTAGATGTCTATACCTAGAAGTGTGAATATTATCAATATTTAAATATTGTTATCACATCTAAATTGAGATATTGTAAGTTACGCCTTTTGACACTCGGCTCATATCTGAGGTCATTGTCCGTTTTTCTCAACCAATTTGGCACATACTATACATCCAGTGCATGTTGCCATCAATGATACATATATGAATATATCATGTCCACCTCTTGCATGCAGTGTCCACTGTTATTAAGAATGAACAATTGTTTATTACTTTTTTATGTTACCTGAACCATGTAAACGTTACATTTCATTTGTGAACCAAATAAAAAAATGAATCTGAGACATAATCCTTCACTGCTGGTCATATGAGGAAACTCAATGTCGCTCAGCAAGTCATAGAGATGATTATACTGGATGTTTATAGTTATACATCTATAATAAGGTTTAAGGGTGTTTACTAACATTAAAACTAAAAAAATGTGACTCCAACATGAACAAACAATACAAAAATACTAAAAAATAAATACAAAAAATATCTAAATGGAGTTATATGGACATATGATACTAAAAAATCGTATTGTGAAGATGTTTTCCTGTAATTTTTGGTTACAATGGCTGGCAATGTATAAATCTAGCATTAGGTACTTTATCTAGTTACTAGCCTTTGTCCAATGGCTGTAAGACAATAACTGTGAGTCTTCACGTACATTCTTTGAAACCATAAAAGATGTATTTGATTACACATATATATATATATAGTACCTGGTTGACCGAGCTTTGCTCGGTATTTTTCGCTCGATTTTTTTTAATTCGTGTGTTTTGGAAATTATATTTAGATACAAATTACATACTGATGAAATATAAATAATATTTTTTGATCTTAGCGACATAACAGAAAAAACGGAACTGGTTATTTAAATAAAAAATCATGAGTGCAATTATTTTAATTTAAATTTTCGTATTTTAAAAAAATACTAAAAAAAGGGCTCGAAAAAATAGATTTTCTCAAAAAAGAAAGGAACATGAAAAAAAAGTTAAAAAAGTTGGTCTGTTGGTTTGGGCTCGAACCGGGGTTTTACGATTCTGTGACCGACCATTATACCAATTAAGCTATTTATAATCACTAACAATCCGTCAAAATTTACCTTCTTATTCTAACGATATTGTAGCAGTTTTTCATTGCCTAAAAACACGGACAAAAAGACATTTTCTAAAAATAAATCCTAGCTAGATCGATTTATTATCCCCGAAACTCCCTGGACACTAAATTTTATGAAAATCGTTGGAGCCGTTTCCGAGATCCCGATTATATAGATATATATATATATACAAGAATTGCTCGTTTAATATACTCTATATATATACATATATATATATATATACACATAAATAAATCATGCCAGACTCTATCAGCTTAGATGGAGGGTAGTTAATATATTTTTTGAAACTTTTAACAAAAATCACCCACGAATTGTGCTGAATGTGTACCTTCAATGGCAGCAGATAGAAAACTCCATTAAAAATTATTAATAAATTCTCCATTAAAAATTAAATAAAGCATTTATTTTTTACAAATTTATTGTTAGTTACAAGTTATTAAACTTCATTTATTGATATTAAAGCAAATAAAGGTGCAATCTTTTCATCTTCTACTTCTAAGCAAAAGCTTACTAAAGTTATAGGAAATCAAATAAATTTTTTTTTGATAAATCCAAATGTGTATTGTGCATGCCCTTAAGCGTTCATGTTATACATCAATAGTTTTAAGTATTTTAAATACACACCATTTTCACAAATCACCTTATTACTATTACTTCTAATTTTCCGATAACTTCATGTCAAATGTCAATAAAAAAATTTGGAAATCTAATAGTGGCGGCGGTAGTCACTTACCATCAGGTATGACGCATGCTCGTTTGTCCCCTCTTGCATAAAGAAAATGAAGAAGGTTCTCTTTTGAGAATAGATAACAATGACACCTCTGATGTTAAATAGGAACAGATCTTCACCATACTACCTGCGCCAAATATACTTATGAAGGGTAACAGAGTATCCTACAAGTTTCCAGAGCCAGTTGATGTATTTGAAAATTAATTGTTGATTGTTTTGCATTTAAGTAAATAATATTTATTTTAGTCGAAATTATTGATTAAGATACAAAATTTTTAATTTTATCACTTTTGCAAAACAAATGATAAAATTAAAATTTTTGTACAACCGACTTCTATATAAATAAAATAAGAACATCATCAATGCATTTTAAGTCAATTAAATATGCATACAATTATTAAGATAACTCAAAAACTACTGGTCAGATCTTGATCTTATATGAGATCACAAGAGAAACACCAGCTTTCAAATAAAAAAAGAATTGTCAAAATCGGTTCAACCAGAAAAAATTTCTAAGGTAACACACATAAAAAACATACAATCAAATTAAGTATCTCTTCCTTTCTGAAGTCAGTTAAAAATTTTCATTAATACTGTGCTTCAATTATACATGCTGTTAGATAGCCACGAGACTGATAGGTGTATCATTAGATATTACTATTGTTTGGTTTTGGAACTGAAGTTTATCTTTTTGTTTTATTTAGAAATTTTATTTAGATCGCCTTTACGTTTTTTAAATTTTATAATTAAAATCTATCAAACAGCATCCAGTCTCATTTTCTATTAGATAATTACTTAATTTGTTTAAATCTCAGATGAAACTGATAAGCAGAAATTATTAATTCTGTTATTTGATTCAGGTAATTGAAACTTAAGCATTAATATAAAAAATAAGTTTACACTTAGGAAGTATTAAGACTGAATGTGGTTTAAATATAAAAATATCCAAAGACTATAATTTATATGTGTTTTATTCTATATCATTCCCCTTTCTTATCCAATAATTAATGGCCTGTCACTTCCCTGATTTAATTTGTAACTACTCTGCCTAATTTGTCACTCCCCTGATGGCACATTTTCCCTGGTGCTTATAAAATTCACAAAATGAAAAAATCTTCTGGCCCTTATCATTATAAATGCAGAAATAGTGTCATGTAGTGATATTATTAATATTGAATTAAACAAATAACATTTCCTTCAGGGACACAAAAAAATCGAATACCATATGTATATTCTCCCTTATATCATTTATGTGTTCAATATGATTGTTAGATATAATTTCTTGCAACAAAACATTGGATTCTTGATTTTTAGGCGCCAGTAGAACATACCTACGCACTATGCGCTAAAGGCATGCATCATGCAATAAAAACAATAAACAACTTAAGCATTATTTTTTTTACAATTTCATTATTTATTAAGTTTGTAATATAACTTAGTGTGTACATAACTTTATATTAAGCTAGTATAGAAAGGCTGTGGTTTATTGTAAGCAGAGGGTGAGCCCTCCCCCCCTACTAGATGCAGTGATGGCCAGGTAAGAGATGCAGGAATTCCATGGATGCAAGTGTACTTTAGGACATTTCTTGGGAGAGGCCTGTGTTAAGCTGTGGACTTATGAAGGCCTGCAATGATAACGATGAAGCTTATATAGGTAGTGCTACTCTATAGATATGTACGGACATTTATAAAACATAATATGCAACTCCAGTCGGACTCCTTGACTTGTTTAATACTCAAACGATTTCAGAAAGCAATGAAAACTTTGTATCAACATTCTCAAAACTTGCTCAATTTATCTTGTGGAGATTTACAAAACCTAGGTACAAAACTTTTCAACTTGGGAGTGGCATATGTTCAGATTGTTAATTTCACAGAAAAAAAGATAGCAGGATCTTTTTAACTTCTATAAGCCAGTACTTGACTACTATCTCATCTGATAGTAAGTAATGATGATGCCAAGATGCCAAAATGAACTGACTTAGCTTATCAGAAGCCTATAGACTCTAGCCTTGAAGACACTCACTTTGTAATAGAATGGATATGTTAAGGTGGGTCTACAGATTTTCAACTAACACAAAGGGATTTGCATTGCGCTTGCAGTGCGACCCACCCCACCCAGTTTTGTTAATGTCTATTGTCTATGAGGATTAGACGATTCCAAATGTGGAAGATATTGAGGATGTAGAATGTGGCTAGCAATAGATATGTTCGATGTATATTAAACATAACATATATCATACATACTAATATGTCACACCACTTAACACAGAACTACATACAACATACTCCTTAAGACTAACACTCTACAAAAACATATTACACACAAAACATCAATCAAATGCATTTAATAGTTTAGAGACTAGTTTTATTTGTACATATGCTGTAGATAAATAACTTCAATATGCAAAGGTTGATAGGATCAATAGAATGTGTCTGCAAAATAAGAAAAGTGATATTGCCGCCATTAATGGTGGTAGTAAAATTTATGTTATACAAAGTGGGTTGTAATTTAAAAAAAATATATACTTTTTGTTTTGTTTACTAAGCATTTTATGGAAATTATTATTCTATTAACTATAATTCGGTTATTACCACATCATAAACTAGTAATTATTGATTTTTTATTTATTGTATAATAGGTCAACCAAAGATATTACCAATCATTGGGACTCCACCACATTAGGGTAAAAATATAACAGTTAAAAAGCTAAGAAAATATTAGCAGAATAACAAAAGATTCCAGCTATAATAATAAAAGTTTTCCCACAATTCTATTGCTGTTAGTTCAACAGCAACACAACCTTGTTAATTAAAAGTGCTGCTATCTGTGCCACTTAAACTAAATGAAACTTTGAAAAGCACCTCCCGTCCTCCATCACATAGGTAAGACACATAATTTTTATTATTTAAGCGGATGTTAACTAATTAATTTTATTGTATTTAATTTATTTGATTTCCGTAAAGTAAAAGTAGCCACACAAGCTAGGATGTACCTGTCAAGTTTGCCTGTAAAATTACATCCGTCAGGTAAGCTTGAGCTGAGTAGAAGACATACATGTACCATAAAATGCCCTAATTTGGTTTACCTAGCCATATTTTGTCTAATCCGATCATTTAGATTTCATTAGCAGGCTATTCAAGCTAGAGACTTTATTTTATGGTACGATTTTTGTCGCATGCCAATGTTTACTTTTGGTTCTGGCAAAAAAGTTGTAAAACACCTGTGAACGTCAGAATTGTGCAAATAGTGGTCGCAGATATTTTGCCAGCACTTCAAAATTTTACTTTAAACTATTTTTATGGATTTTAGGAACCTAACTAAATGAAAAATAGTTTCCTATCATTCTCTCTATGTCTTGATCTCCTAAAACGAGTTTAAGTTGGTAAAATCAAGAAAAACAATTATGTGTCACTTTTTATGAAAAATCAACAAAACTTTGCCTAGGGGTAGAGTTGTCAATTATTATTTTGATAATAAAACTAGTGAAATTCCGCATATGCGCAAGCATGTAATATTCAGAACATAATATAACCTTTACGTTTTACATAAATATCCTAAAAAAACTTATTATTTTAATATGTTCGTACCTATAAAAATAATAAATTTATTGCAGTTTTATTTGAGAATAGACTTGCATTTGACTACCATCTATTTGTTAAGATAGATACCTACATTTTAGAACTTACGTACTAAATAGTCTTAAACATACCTTATAATTGTTAGAAGGTAGAAGATGCCTTGAGACAAGAAAAACACCAGTTCTCAAAACAAAACAAAATGAAATAATCTCGGCAGTACGTGAATTATTCTACCAAAATGCTAAACTTAGTGGTTGATATCATAAAATCTAAGGAATTATCATCATATCACAAAAGCAATTTTGGATTTCCAGGCATATCATTTGCAATAAAGTCAATATAACTATTTTGTCATGAAAAATCCTGACAAATATGTTTTAATGCAGGTTGAAGATAGTATTTATTTTTATTGATTTATAATTTTTGCTTATAAACGTAATTTCAAATAATAATAATAATTTGTTAATTTAGGTATTTATGTACCTGCTTTATTTTGTTGATTTATAAGTCTAAAATCATGCCAAAGTTGTCAAAATATTATAACCTAATTGAAATGTACCTAATCAGAATAGAAGATTACCTATGCACTTTTTTTTTGTAATCATAAATATATTACTGTGTAAGTACAAATTGTTACCTAGGTACATAATAAAACAAAGTAACATTGATGATGTTTGAATTTTAAGCAGTTATTCCGTTTATCCACCCTGAAATATATACTACTTTATTACAATAATAATAAAGAACATATTTAACTTATTTTACCGTAGGGTGGATAAACAGAATGACCCTTTTTAACAAATAAGTTGTTTTATTTTCCTATGGTTTAGTCACAAGGTGACAACCCTGAAAGATTTCCCATAAAATGAATAAATGTTCAAAGTGTCTGCTTAACCCTTCAATCCCCATAAAAATCACATGCAGTCGCATGCGCCCGGCCAATCCCAAATGGTCGGCACCCACCTGCAGCACTTAAAACCATTAAAACTTATATTTAGAGACTACTTTTCTATGAAGAAGTTTGGCATAGCAACCAATACTTTATGGGAGCGCATCTGTTTATTTGGAAACGCATTTTAAACTGTGATAATTTTGCCTAGGCAAAGTAGAGGAAATGCCATTAATGCTGCCTGGATATTTGGAAGATTATTTCTTAGAAAATATGAGGTTTAGACTATAGTGGGTTACTTTGCTAGGCGCACAAAGTTATAATTTGATTCACAATTTTTCTTTATATGTGCTATGTCACTTTTTTATGCATGTCAAGAAATACCACAAAAGCCTCTGAATTCATGCAAAGTTAGGGCATTTTACGGTAGTAGTCATACAACATACACTCCCCCTCCTGGTTTACTGTGATGGATATAACTGTACAGGTAAACCATCAGGTACACACCAGCGTGTATGGCTACCATTACACCTGATTATACTAATTATGAATTATCAACCAGACTGCAAGCAAGAATCCCCTCATGGCTAGTAACCACCCTATACTGAACATTAATGCATTGTTAGCTATTTTATGTATTAAATTGACATAAATTATTATATGAGGCTCCCTGAATACAAGCACTTATAAGGTACAGCTGCTATTTCCTGTTCCAATACCCTCTACCTGGTCCTATGACATCCATAGGATGATATAATTTGGTAGTGAACTCTCTTATACCACTACTACATGATTCATGGATCAAATAATTTATAATAATATTACCTAAAAATAAAACATTAATTTAATCAGAGGTGTGTTTAGTTATGTAAAATTTTTAAAGTATTTTGGATTGCTATTTTAAGTAAACATTTAAATAATATAATATAGGTAATACTCAAATAAGCTACCTTTAATATATTTAGTTAAGAAAATATATGTAACATATTACAGCTACCTATTACCCTATATTTAGAAGAATGAAAATTATTGTTTAATTTCTTTTACATTAAAATGGCAAACAGTTAAGTCTACTAAAACTCTGCACTGTATTCAAGAGCTAACCAATTTTTTCAAATAAATCTTTTTAAAAATACATATGTTTCATATGTATAATATTGTAATACTTATTTATATCATAGTCATTAACTAAAAGTACATTCAGATGTTTTTATTTACTTTTGACTTTTTAAAATGTCCCAAAACTTTTGTTGACTTAGTATCTCTGTATGGTTAAAATAAGTCTGGGTGTAAAAATCTTAAGCTAGAACAATATTTTTGTTTATGTTTATAGAATAAGAATGTTAAAAGGGCACACAGTCCACCTGAAGTGGTTACTGTGGCCCATAAGTACCCAGTAAAAAAGATCTTCAGTTCCCTACACTCACCATACAACTAATAGTAGCAATAAGCTGCTGTAAAATTTTACACTGGTAATTTGTGAGAGTGTAGTCCTTCCCCGGTTAAGCTGACCCATACACACTGCAACTATAATTTAGCAGCAGCATAGCTCTACCACAAATAAAAACTACTACTATAAAGTTTTAATGCACACAATTTTTACAGTAAACATTAACAGCCACTGGCCTATTTATCACATATAAAAACGACTATAATAATGGACAGTTTGAATAATAAATGTAGTTAGTACATAATCGATTACATTAGTATGGAGCCAATAAGCAGCAAACATTTATTGACGCCTTTGCAATGTAATTTACACTGACAATCGGACAAACCTTGAAGAAACTACATAAATATTGCCGCGCTCTAATCTGATAGACCATCAACATGAATACAGGTTTTGTTTATCTTACCTTCAGCGCTTTGGTTTAACGACGAGGGGACTCCAGATGAGGACAGATTCTTTTTCAGACCACTTTTTGGCAGGTCTGAATCAGAGTCGTCAAATACTAGCGTCCGGACCGACTGTGAACACCGACGATCCATGGCCTTTTCACGACATAACACACAAATAAACTGATATTATCGACATTTATAAACACATACTAACTGTATTTTCTTGCTCACTACTATAACATTACACAGTTTTATTTGCACAAGTCTAATAAGCGAAGAAAGTCGCTGAATAACAGCAGAAAACACAAAACTGGACTTGATTATTCCATCATAGTAAAACACGACACACGACTTCACACAATCGAAAAATGACACTTTTGCATTTTGAAAGATGTAAAGATGGCCTATCGTCAATGTTACAAGTATAATAAAACAATGTTTCCCAATAATTAGGTACAAAAACATGATCAGAAAGCTGTTAATGCATTACCACAGAATAAATAATATTGCGTTAGTGCGTTTTAAATAACGTAAAGAAAGAAACGAAAAGTCATACGCGACTTAATAAACATTAAAGCTTCTATAAAACATCTATATAATTTAGCCTGCTAGAAAATTAGATAGAATATACAGTGTAATAAGTGAAGAAATACGTGAGGTTTTTAAGAGTACGTTTCATCATCATCATCATCATCATTACAACCCTTCACAAATCCACTGCTGAACATAGGCCTCCCCCAAGGTATGCCACAAAGCACGGTCCTGAGCCACCTGCATCCATCGACTTCCTGCATGTCTTACCAGGTCGTCACTCCATCTAGTGGGGGGTCGCTCTACACTTCGCCTACCGGTACGAGGCTGCCACTCGAGAACCTTTTTTCCCCAACGGTTGTCGATTCTTCGAACTATATAGCCGGCCCGTTGCCACTTCAGCTTACTAATCCGTTGGGCTATGTCGGTCACTCTGGTTCTACTGCGGATATCCTCATTTCTAAGTTTATCACGCAGAGAAACCCCGAGCATAGCCCTCTCCATAGCTTGCTGAGCAACTTTGAGCGACCTCATACGACCAGCTGTGAAAGACCACGTTTCGGTTCCATAGGTCGTCACTGGCAACACGCACTGGTTGTACAACGTAGTTTTCAGGTTTTGAGGTATACCTAACGAGAAGATGTGTCGTAATTTCCCGAACGCTGCCCGGCCGAGTCGAATCCGTCGATTGACCTCTCGGTCGAAGTTGGACTTACTTTTTACTTTACGAAGTTGGTCAACAACTTCGAGCTTAGTGCTCCCAACAACTACGGGCATAGGTGGGACATGGACATTAAACATGATCTTTGCTTTGTCCATGTTCATCTTAAGACCTATCCGTTGGGAGGCACAATTGAGGTCATTGAGCATAGTGCTTAAGTCCTCCAGCGATTCTGCCATAAGGACTATATCGTCGGCAAATCGAAGGTGAGTGATGTACTTGCCATTGATGTTAATACCGTATCCTTTTCAGTCCAGTAGCTTGAAAACGTCTTCCAATGCAGCGGTGAAGAGTTTCGGGGAAATAACGTCACCCTGTCTTACACCTCTCTGCAATTGAATAGGTTTCGTACTCTGGTTCTGTACTCGGATAGCCATCGTAGCCGTACTGTACAAACACTTCAGCACTTCGATATATCGACAGTCAACTTGGCACCGCTGAAGAGACTGTAGCACCGCCCAAATTTCGACAGAATCAAAGGCTTTCTCATAGTCCACATACGCCAGGCAAAGAGGCAGATTGTACTCTTCGGACTTTTGTACAATTTGCGGAAGGGTATGTATGTGGAAGAGTATGTTTACCTGGGACAAAATATCCAGGTTGGCTTTAGAATCCAGTTTCGTAAGTAATTTTGGTCTGAATCGATGTATAACAATGTTGTGATGCACGCCCTACGGGTTTTACGAAAAGAGATATAATTTTCAATAAAATAACGTAAATCACAATCGCACAGTCTCTGTGTACCTGTACTAATCCGTTGGGCTAAGTCTGTCAGTCTGGTTCTACTGTGGATATCCTCATTTCTAAGTTTATCACGTGAAACCCCCAGCATAACTAGCTGAGCCACATTAAGTATCCTCCTACGGCCAGCAGTGAATAACCACGTTTCAAATCCATAAGTCATCACTGGCAACACACGCTGGTCGTACAATCGTTTTCAGATTTTGATGTACACCTGACGAGAAGATGTGTCGTAATTTCCCGCACGATGTCCAGACGAGTCGAATCCGTCGATTGACCTCTTGGTCGAAGTTGGACTTACCTAGATGGACTATTTGCCCCAGGTAAACTTACTCGTCTACAACTTCGAGCTTAGTGCTCCTAACACCTACCGGCATATGTGTGACATGGATGTGTGAGATGGATGGAAACCGGCTTCTTCGGGAAACTGGAAATCGTCGAGTCTGCGTGCGAGACGATTCGTAATGACTCTCGAAAAGAGCACATAGACGTGGTTGAGAAGGAAAATCGGTCTGTAGTTCTTCAAGAGAGTGTGCTCCTTTCTTGGAGAACAAGACCACCACACTTCTGCTGTATGCCTCTACGCTCTTGAATTCCGTCCTTCATGGTGGCACTACAATGGAGGACGGAATTGAGGAATATCGGAAGGACTTTAAGTACCAGTTTCCACCCGCTTTTAGAAGCTCCACTGTAATTCCATCCTAGCCTGGGGCCTTGCCGTTTTTAAGGTGCTGGAGAGCCATTTTAATCTCGCTTAGACTGACGTCCGGGATATCATCGGAATAGTGTCTTATAAGACTTACTCTTGGATCGTTACTCACACTTGCATATGGCTCCAACGAGGATGTGTACAGCTGCCGCACTCAGAATAGAACCTCTCAACCTCACTCAAAATCTCAGGTGTCCCGGAAACGATGCTGCCGCACTCGGTCTTCAGCTTTTACAGTTGGCTCTCCCTGGCAGACAGATCTCTGACAAAGACTTTGGAGCCCTAGTTCCGCTTGATCACTTCTTCAATACGAGCAGTATTAAAATTGCGTAAGTCCCACCACATGCATTTGGACATCTGTCTGTTCGGTTGCGTGTATGCTGTCAAATCGGTTGAAGACTACATTTTCATTTACGATCTAGCAGCAATGATATTAAAAGTGTGATCGGAGAGTTTTTGTGTTCTTCTGCGGTGGGTCTTGCAAAGCTTAGCTCCGACCACATGGACAGTTTCTACGAGTTTGTCATTCATACCGTCCACTGCATTGCAGTCTTCTAGATACTGAAAACGGTTTTGTAACGCGAGCTGAAAGGTTTTGTGACTTTGGATTAGAGCACGAGGCTGACGGAGCTTTGACTTCATTAGACGGACCTATCCAACTAAGCATTTAGGTTCAATGTGCCTCTTACCATTCAGCGATCGCTGCGCAGTTGATGTCCAGTCGTCGTAATGAAGTCAATCTCGTTTTTTTGTCGAACCGTCGAGGCTCGACCAGGTCCACTTTCTGTGGGGTCACCTCTGGTTCATCATAAAGAGTCTCTCTTTCTCCATGAAGTTGGCCAGCTGCTGGCCCCTTGGGTTCCGTTGCCCTATCCCGAATTTCCCTACCTTCAGCTCACCGTTCTCCAACCCAGGTTATTTCACTCCATTGCTATACGCATTACGAAGAATGAAGCCAATCGTTTACCGGAACTGCGTTGAGTATCTACAATAAAGTTGAAACATAAAGGATTTATTTGTGAAATCGGAAATATTGTTAAAAGAAAATATGTTTAATGATTATCTCTTATATCATTAAAAATATAAAGAAAGGTTTCGAACCAAACTATTTAGGTTTGCAATTGCCCATAAAAAAGATCCATTTTCTTTTAAACTTACTTTTTTAACGCAAAATCGATTTTTTATTTCTTTTTTAAATGTTTTTGTTTGAATTTACAACTTTTTTATTTTCTTAAACACTGAACGGCTTCAGTTGTAAGCGGTTGGAAATCCGTCGTCCTGAAAAACAACTATTTTACAACAAACCTCATTCAAACATACAAGACTATGAGTATTACAGGATTAAGTGAGAAGACCCTTTTTAATATAAATTTAGTAACTCTTCATATTTTAAATATCGCACAAAGTTTCAGACATAATAGCAGAGAAAACGTGTACAGAGTGGTTTTTCGATTATCGGACTACTTTAGATCTGCAGGTATTAATGTTGTTTAAGTTCTAGGTGAACGAAGTCGCCAACTCGTAAGCTATAACACAAAAATACGTGTTTGAGCCATGCTGCAGCTAAATGGGTCGGCTTGACTAGGGTAGGACCACGCTCTCAAACAAAACTATTGTAAAATTGAAGCCTAACGCTGTTTGTTTCGTATGGTAAGTGTTCAGAACTGGAAAACTTTTTTACTAGATAGGAGGTGTTTCATTTTAGTCCTCAGGGTGACAACGCATCTACATACTGATTCGTATTTGAGGATGAATTTAGATTTATCTATGGGCCACCACATCCACTTACTATCAGGTGGACTGTGTGCTAGTTTATCATTCTTATTTTATAAAATAAAAAAAAATATAGTGATAATAAATCAACAATTTTGAAACAGCTTCTCTTTCAAGCTGGATCTTTCTACAACTCGTTCGGCTGGTATCTTTCTACAACTATGCTGTCATCTGCATTCCCATAGATACCGGACTTAATAAATGATTAATAAACAGAAGGAAGAGTGAAGCACGGAGAACGGATCCCTAAGCAGCAACAACTTTTACGGAATCACGTGTAAAAAGAACTAAAAGTATTTATTTTTTATAGTAAAATCATTCCCTTATTTTTGCGAGTGCAGTACATTTTATGAATTTTATATCACAGCTGTGCTCGCTGTACACGTGTTTTTGACTGTTACAGAAAACTAACATTAAAATTATTGGTCCGCATTATTACTTACTGTGAGGTGGTGGCGTATATACGCCACCCCATTTTATCCCGTGGTTGTCGCAAGAGGTGATTCTGGGAAAATCCAGAAAAATCTTATGACTAACAAAAAAAATAGTTGTCGATATAACCGTATACCACCATGCGTACAATACTCAAACTGGTGATGGGAAGAAATGTATGCTCATGCCTAGTAGTGGACTTCTACAAGCTTCTGAAGAAGAATAAAAAAAGAAAAACTTACAGACATATCCACAATTCTTATAATATTGTTAATTATAACATAGTTCATTTATTACATTAAAACGATTCAAGAAAAAATTTCTAAGTTATCTGAAATAAAATACTTTTTTCTAAATATTCCATTAACTATTTCTCTTCAACACATCAACCGATTTTGATGCGGTTTGCGGTATTTGACTGCATTTTTTAAGTTTAGGAGCTGATTAGATATTGGAATTGATCATATATATCTGTTTTAAAGTAATTTCAAAAAGACATTTTTTTCATCTAGGTTTGTTGAAGCCCTTTCGAACGCTGCCGAGTTCGTTCACATCGATCAAGTCAATCAAATCAAAAGTTATGAGAGGGTTACATACATCCATACACACACGCACACACACACACGTGCGTGCGCGCGCGCTCTCACGCACACACACATACAGACATAGTGACATCCTCGTAGAAATAGTCAGAACGACTTCCTAGGACCTCAAAACATCGAGATAAGATGAAAACTCGATTTTCGAAAATTGAGGTGAAACCAACTTCCCGACTTTCTGAAAATCATTGATTTTCATAGCGGGAACTTAAAAATCGGTACTGTAATCAGCAGTGCGATTATGTGCCTCTGGTGGTTCTTCTTGGTTTGTTCACGTTAAATTGTCAGCCAAATAATCGATACTAGTGCTCTAGTAACGGTTATAAACAGATGACATTTTTTCATTCACATCCCGCAGGCAAACAATTCCCACGAATTTTCTTTAACAGAACCGAGTAGGAAACAGGGGAATACGAGTTGAGGATTTCGTCAATTTTTTGGGTTTCGAAATTTAACAACATAAGGAACCCTTATAGTTTCGCCATGTTTGTTGGGCCTTCTGTCCATCCGCATTTTTACTCAGAGACCCTAGGTGATACAAAGCTGTTATTCGGTAAAGTTATAGATATAATTGACGCCTACAAAATTGTAAAATAATATCTTGAAAAATATTTTTACTTTGGCGGTGTACCCATATAGGTATTTTTTTACTCGTCTATTCCATCATGTGATGTGTCGTTGATAAATATTGTCGTTAGATAGATAAATATTGGCGTAACGGAACAAAATTTTTTTGGTTCAGGGGTCCATTTGTGAAATATTTAGCTCAAAGTGGTATTTTTTATTAGAGATATGTGTCCTTCCCTCTACCAACTAAACGGAAATGTGAAAAGTATGCAAGATAGTAGTATATATAAGAGTAGATAGAAATACAGAAGACTATCATAACATATTAAATAGGCTTAACAAATTAACTAATGACAGTCGACCAGCTTATAAAATGCATTAAGAATCAAAATGCAAAAGCATTGTCACCCATGAGGACTAATGGAATGGAATGGCTCGATTCCAGTAAAACGGGTCTCCGGCTATTTACACTTACCATATGAAACACAACAGCATTACGCTGCTATTTTACGCCGGTAATCTGTGACAACGTGGCCAAATAAAACACCAAAATGTTAACTTTTACAATGACTTTTATTTAAAGAGTTAGCCATAGTCTTTGCTAACCAGTCGTGAATCTTGCTGGTCAAGTAGTTATTTTGCGGATTGACGGTTTGTAAGACAAACTCATATTATTCGAAGCTACCTATTTTTGATTAAATTACTGAAAATTATCAAGATTATTTGCAAAACAAAAATTGCTGAATGTTTTTTTTATTGCAAACAGAACCTTTAAAAGCTAACCCAATTATTTAAATGCTGTTTTTGTGGCTTACCAAATTTTATTAGGGCTTAACATTTAATTCCTTCTCTTTTTTTTTCAGTCAACGGAAAATAACTTTTTATTGGTAGGTAGTTTCCTTTTTACATGGTAAGGTTTTAGAAAGAGCGAGAAGAAAAAATATAGCGTACTCTTGTGTGAATAAAGGATAGAGCCATCTGTTTGCAAAATGGTAAACTATAACTTAAAAGTTACCATTATAGTTGGAAATTGTAAGTAAGTGTTACAAGTTTTTAATATTTCGCTTTTTATTTTAAGTTTCATAAAACCTTTTATTAAGAATAAGATCTATACAGTTAATTGAAATTTCTTATTTGATCTTCGTACGACTATTATTTTTAAATTATAATTCATATTTTTATTTTAAGATATTACATCAAGCGCCCTCTAGTGAGGAAAAGATGGCAAATTTGAAGTTTTCAGTGTCAAAAGAAACGGAAAAATACGAGTGTGCGTCGCCTTAGTAGATATCAGCTGAATTATTCGGCTAAAATGCCCTGGCACGGGCATACGTAGTCGTCGGTCCGCCATTACGACGCAGCCGAGACACGTTCGTCGTATTTAGTTAACTATTTTCGTTTATAAATGAGTAATAACGCTCATGATCTAAGTAATCGACTTCTGAATGCGTTGGATAACAATTACAATGTAAGTTTGCTGATTTTGAAGATCATAAATCCGATAAGTAAGTCGGAGATACGGAAACGTCCTGCTCAGGCCTGTGTCACCCGATTCAAGTTACGATTTAGCTTCTTGGGAGGTTGCCTTGGAAATTCCTATCGCTTTTTGACGATATTATGAAGTAAATCGGCTCCATGTGAAAATAAATCACCTTATGTCTCGCAATATTCAAAGAAAAAGTGTCTATGTGGATACGTGAGCGATTCGAGTGCGGTGTACGGGGCCACTGACGTCGCCAGCGCTCGTCCCTCCGTCCCTAGTGCCAAATGTTTTGCAATGTGAAAGTATGGAATTGTGCCACGCGTGACCTCTCCTGTAGAATTTAGTCAGGTCAAGCCGACGATCTGAAAATCTGGCTAGTTGGCAGTGTAAATATGTTTTATGTCTCACGATCTGACCTTACGTGAGTGGAGGTGTGAGCGCTGGCGGTGTGGCGTTCCCCGTGACCGCACAGTAATCTTTCGGCAGCCTCATCAAGATTGATAATAAGTCTGTACCGAATTAGTCGTTTTGATGGTGCAATCACAGGTCAGTTTAGCTTTCGCAACAATTTAGCATAAGGATGTCATTTTCGAAGCCTCCTTTCATTGAAACACTATTTTCTTGGCATGTGGTATTAAAATGTTATTTCAGGAATTTGCCTATACTATGACTTTATGATAATTTAATCTCGTAAAGCTACTTTTTTAAATTTTCACAGGTGTGTTAGTAGTTATAGGTTACCACAACATGATGTTTCTAAATACATTAAAACTTTTGCTTTTCATTATAAAAGCACTATTGCTTTTGACCATTTTAATATTCCTTAGAGAAAAAATAGGTACTTATTTTGCAAAAAAACATATAATATGCATTCACATCATGGAGTCATATTTCAGTAATAAAAATTTGTAATCTTAGACTAACAATAACATACCTCAAATTGAGTTCTTTTATATATGAAGTATAATAAACTACTAGAATTTCCATTTTTTTATACTTGTAAAGGTTTTTTCACATATCGATAGGGTTATACATTTTTTATAGTGAATTTTTCATTTCTTTTATTACGTGGTAGAGCCATAAGTAAAAGTAAAGTAAATTTACAGCCTATATACGTCCCACTGCTGGGCACAGGCCTCCTCTCATTCCTGAGAGGGTTTTAGGGCAAGGAATAGTCCGCCACGCTGCCCCAATGCATGTTGGCGAACTTCACATGTCTTCGAAATATATTTTTTTCTTATTTCTTATACATGCAGGTTTCCTCACGATGTTTTCCTTCACCGCCGAGCATGTGGTGAATCAGCACTTAAAATTGCAATTAACAATTTCATTGGTGCCGGCGGGGATCGAACCCGGTGCTCGCGTATTGTGAAAATTACAGCGAGCAATAACCATCTGAGCTACCACTGCTCTCAGTAGAGCCATGCTGCAGCTTTATTAGTAGTATGGTTGTAGCATGAATGGGTTGACTAGACTAGGGTAGTACCATACTCTCATAGAATATTAGTGTAAAATAGCAGCTCAACGCTGCTGTGTTTCGTATGGCGACTGTAGAGAACCGAAGACCCATTTTACTGGAAATGAGGCATTCCATCTTAGTCCTCATGAGTGACTACGCATCTGCATTTTGGATCTTAATTGGGAATAAATGTAGATGTCTATGAGCCACAGCAACTACTTGCCATCAGGTGGACTGTTTGCTTGCTTGTGACCCTCATCCTTTAAATAAAAAAAATCATAACTTATCTGCAGACCCAGTCAGTATACTTACCAATAATGGAATAATCTCCATGTAGTGGTTGTGTAAAATAATCTACTTCCTCGTCACCCCATGAGTGTTGTAATGGACGACAAAGGAATAACGAAATAAGTGGCAGCAGTATCTTCCTGCTAAGAGCTCAAATAATAAAAAGACTAGTTGCTGAACTGCCTGCCAAGTGTGGCAACTGTGGCAAACATTAAATATCGTAAGTCCACTGCTGAACAAACAAAAAAAGACTAGCTATGGATTGCCTTTTATGACACTCAAGGGATGATATTGAGTAGTGGAATATGTTACCCCTCCACTAAACTGTTATCTATATACTGGATGACCTTTTTTACCGTCTGGAATAAAATAAAGTGTAACATCTGAACATAGTAGAAGCCTGTGGCACTGATATTTTGCAAAAAATTAAAACAAAAATTTTGAATTAAATAAATAAATTAATAAAAATCTGTATAAATTCAAATCATATCCACCCTACTTTATGAATGGCAACAATAAATTTAGTAGGCATATTTGACCTTGTCACTTTGCAGGGTTACAGGCTAGGGTGGATATGATTTGAACTTTGATAGATTTTAATTAATTTAATTCAAAATTTTTGCTTTAAATTTTTGTAAAATATCAGTGCCATAGGCTTCTACTCAGTTCACATGTTACACCCTATTTTTTCCAGAGGGTAAAAAAGATCCTCCAGTATATAAATAAAATTGAAATGTTTTCTTCCTTTTTTTAAAGGCAGTATTGATTGTTCGACAATGTCGTCTGTAATACTGAAATAAGTGGCTTCTATTATGCTTAGGGGGTTATTTGCATAACAAATATTTTAGTACAGTTTATGCTGTGTACTGTCCAAACAAAAGGCTGATGGATGCTATGTTTCCTGTGTTACAAATTATGCAAAACTGAAGCAACACCCATATGTACCCAATGTTCATTTCCAGGAAATCTTATTTTAATTGTATTGTATAGCAACATTGTTTATCACCTTATCAAACAAGATTATTAATAATATATTGATATCACACTGCACCTGTTATACACAATAGACTGGTTTGTGAAGCAGCATTACTAATGTGATGATATTGCTGTGCTAACTACCTACCAGCTTTTATGAAATGTGTTCCTGATGTTGTATTATTAACCAAATCTATGTAGCATTAGTGTAAAACAGCTTGTTGTGGTGAAACACCCATTTACTGCATACCTTACAGTTCAGGTTAATTATGGATTTATCTATTCAAAAATGAGGTGATAAATTCAGTACTTGGATTTTTTTTAAACTCAAGTGACAAACGAGCTGATGCTCTACCTGATGGTAAGTAGCTACTGCAGCCCTTGTATACCTGCAAACCACTTTAGATAAAAAAGAAGGCAGTGTAATAAGAGAAGAGTGTGGTTTGCAAGATGATGTTGTGACCAGGATTAAGAAAGGAATGCTTCGATGGTTTGATCATGTGGAAAGAATGAATGAGGAAAGAGTGACAAAGAAAATTTATGTTGCAGAAGTGAATGGCAGAGTCGGAAAGGGACGTCCTAGGCGAAAATTTATCGACCAAATTGGCGATTTATTGGAAAAGGGCCAAATTAGGAGTACCTTTAACCGACGAGCATGTATGCGTAGGTGTATGGATGTGAAGGAGGCGAGAGAGGTGTGTCAGGATCGTGCCAAATGGAAGTCTGTAGTCTCTGCCTACCCCTCTGGGTGACAGGCATGAGTGTTTATCTATATGTATGTATGTATGAAGGCAGTAAATGCCTTGTCGTGTCTGAGGATTAATCTCATTATACTCTTCAGACAAGAAACCATGGCTGTTTGATGGCAAAAGTAGTTGAGATGGCAGTACCCACCCAGAAATGGCGCCCTACCCCCTAGAATGAAGTCTAGTTCTGTTATAATAAGCACAGGTACATTAGGTAGTGTCAATGGCTCTGTGCATTCATTTGTGGCACTATTATTCTATTAAGTTCTGCACATAGCTTTTGAGTGTTCAAAGTTGTTACCATGATCTAATTAGCCAAGAGAACATTATCATTGAGTTTCAAAGTGATCGATAATATCAATCTAGCCTAAATTTGAAAATTTTAGTTGTAAACATTTTGTAATTGCATACAGTCTTCATTGACTCTGCATTAATTAATTTCAATATTAATAGTTAAGGGTTAGTACTTTTTTGTTTGTGTTTAATATATTTATTGCTATACTATTATACTACTTTGTACATGTGACTTCTATTTGTGTAAATAAACATTGTTTGCTTTAATTAAAACCTGTAAGGAGAGGATCAGTATCCTTTATTAGTTCAATATTTTTATTGTACTTGTAGTGTTGCTTCATATCAATTTTTAAGTGAAAACATTATTGATAATGTTAGTTGTAGGTTAAACAAAACAAAATTTGTTAGAATGTAAAAAGTAGCTCTCAGATATTATTTGTCATCACTGTTTTATTTTAATAACTTAATAATACTTATTATTCAAATTATTATTAAAAAAATATTAAAATAGTAGTCTAAAAACCACTGAGTTGTGACAATGTAAGCATATCCGCTACCCTATGTCCATAATGGGCGACAGAAGGAACAAACCAGCCAGCCAATACGCCCCCATAAGGTTATCTATGGGTGAGGTCTAAGTTCTGCAGTGAACTGTTGAGAGGCTGTAACAGTAACATTATTTAAAACAAGCTTTAGAAAATGCTATTATCTAACATTTTTGGCTGCATTAGCAGAATTGGTGACACAATGTTTGATATCAGGGATTAATTATTTATTGTGATTTACCATAATACAAGCTAGTTAAATGTTGTAATGAGATGTATAATTCACTTTCCGTTACTTTTTAAAATAGTTAGCTTTTTAGTTCAAGATGTACCAATAGAGTAGAGTGACGAAGCAAACCTATGCTGCAGAAGTGAACGCAGAGTCTGGAAGGGATGCCCTAGGCGAAAGTTTATCGACCAAACTGGCAATATATTGAAAATGGGCCAAATTAATGGGTACCCTTAACCAACGAACATGTATGCAGAGGTATATAGATGTGAAGGAGGCGAGAGAGGTGTGTCAGGATTGTGCTAAATGAAAGTCATAGTATCTGCTTACCCTTCTGTACGATAGGCCTGATCGTTTAAGTATGTTATGCATGTATGTCCCAATAGACTACCCGGATGTTCCACAGAAAAGAAATAGACAAAAGATGTGTCACTTATTCTATACTGGATCATGAAATTATAAGAAAAATGTTTTGTAGAAACTGTTCTATAGAAATTTAAAAATCAATGATTTGTATGATGCTGCTAAGTGCCTTCGTAGTTTATCTATTTAGTAATTTAGTTAAGGTTCTTCTGATATAGCAGCAGCACAAATGGGTTGTCTTGACCAGGAATTGACCACATTTTCAAAGAATACCGTCGTAAAATAGACACATATCCTGCTATGTTTCATATGATAAGTGTAGAGTTCTGGATCTCCTTACTTTTTACTTTTTACTGGCATTCTATCTTATACATACATTTATATTTTAATTCTTAACCAAAAATAGATGTAAAAGTCTATGATCCACAACATCCACTTACCATGATAATAACCCCTGGGAATGAGTTTATAGCTACCATGCTGTTTCTAATATTTGTTTTCATACTAATCGCATAAATTTATTTAAATGAATTTTGTTTAAAGAAAAGTCCCACCAGTTTCTTTGTTTTTCTTTCCAGGAGAGGTTTTTTCCAAACCAGTAGTAAAAGTAAAAAATGACTGCCAATAAGAATTACATGTAATCTATATTGAATAAAAATTATTCTATTCTATTTATCAGGTCGACTGTCTGATTGTTAACTTTTTATTGTAATAAGAAATTTCTCAGATTGATTGCATCCTTACCAGTAATAAGAGACATCAGGCATCTCTCTCACCATATAAAATGGCAATATTATTCTGCTATTTTAGCAAGTAACCGCTATTTTATTTCAATAGTAATATTTCATATATTTATTAACTTAGAAATAATAAATATTAAATTAAATTACAATTTCTAAAAATTTTTCTTTGATATCATTTCACCTGAAAGTATTTTTTTTTTCAATAAAGTTAATTTAGTTACCCTTTTAACTTAAAAGTCAGTGGTTGTTGATAATTGTTGTAATTAATTTAGAAAATATTTCACATAAATTAAGCTTTACCTAGGTACTTTAATTTTTAGCCTTTCTTTTAAAAAGTTAACAATGACCAGCAATTTTGTATGTTACTCAAAATTGCTCAAGTAAAATAAAAATAACGTCTTTTCGACACAATAGTAGGAAATGGAACTTTTATACCTTTTCTCCACACACTTTAACCAATTGATTGTGAGCACTGCTCGTAAAAGTGTTTGATAAACAGATTGTTGACTATAATTGAAATTGAATTTCCTAACTACAACAAATCAATGCTCAAACAAATAAAGGATTTACAACTTCCTAAATTACTAAAAAATTTTAAAATAATGAGTTTACTAACAACTTTATGGATTTTCCGAAATAGCATAAATACTTATTATGTGTTATTAATCAAAGTAAGGCTTCTGGAATTATGATAGAATATTGATAACTAAGTGATTTAGTAGTAAAGTTAGTGAACATTACACAAGTCAATATGTTTCTATTGAGTGTAAACTGGTCCATAAAAGGCCACTGCTCCCTCATAAATTGCCTCTGGGTAGGAATATATGCCATAGTTGCAATACTTGGTAGGCTGGTTGGAAACTTTTTTGCCTTGAGTTGTTATCGAGAAGATGCTGCACGTCTGCTGTTACATTTTCCCTTTGTCGTCTCTTGCGATACCCACGGAATAAGATGATGTAGTAGATTCTCTTAAGCTACCATTACACAGCATATCTGTTATTTATGATTAAAATTGTGTTGAATACTGTAGGTTTTTTTTTTTAATAGAAGTAAAGGTGACAAGTGAGCACACTGCTAGCGTGCATTATGCTACTATTTCAAACATATTATTTGTAATATAACAAATATTATAATTTGTGTGATAATATTGTTGTTTTAGATTTAATTTTTTTTTACTTAAGGCAACGCAAACCTACATTTAAAAATGTTTTAAAAACCGTATAATCTTGACATATATCACATTTAAAATGTTGATCCAATATTTAGATTCTTGACTAACATTCCATCTGATGGCATGGTAATGGAGCTAAAGATGGTAATTCTGATGTACTCACAGTTTTTAATTGTACATTACCTTTTTTAATTCCAGGTTGTCGACATGCATGCTGTCAACGAAATTATATCCATTTTGGAGAAAATCAATATTACAAAAGAGCTGTTGGAGGTAAGATTCCACACAAATTCTCCAAATGTTGGGAATTCATGGCTGCACTAATTATTCTGTTAGTAAATATTAACTAATTAAGCAAGCATGTATGCGTAATGATTAGAATGAAATTTACATATGATGCTGTATTTGGTATTAAAAGTATTTTTTACGATATAATGTTATTTTTTTAAATAATTTATGGTGTTTTTTTTTTTTACCACGATTTTATTAAATCACTTTGTGTATGTCTGTTTAGGTGGGAATTAGTATTTGATTTTAAACTAACTTCCTGATGAGCTAGAGACTTCAAGTCTCTCAAGTTACCTAGTCTTTTTAACATAGCTCAGAATAAAAACGTGGTAAAAAACAAAAAGGTTTTTTGAAAATCAAGTTAATAATGATCTTAAAATTTATTGATAAAATGTGATAGGAAAAAGTTTCATTCAAGCAGGATGTAAAAACACCTGCCTGCATATGATCCACTGTTGTTCACAGACTTCCTTGCATTTCTGAGAGGATTTTATAGTAAGGAAGATATTATGCCTTTGAAGTATTTTTAATTTATCACAGTTGCAACTTTTGGCAAAAACTGAACTTGGGTTATATGGAGTGTAGAAGTAAGGAGTACAGACTGTGTATTAAAAAGTGTCCATAGAAAACCGTTAAATAAGGGTGGCGCCACTATAGCTACTGGGTATACTGTAAAGAACGCACCGAAAAATATTAGTGGGATAGACGACTTTTTCGAGGTTATATTTACTAAATAAAATTATTTTAGATTTCAGAGCTACTGAGCAGTTTGGCAGCACACTTAAACCGTCGACAATTGCTAAGTTCATTTCATCCCTGTAGCTACTCGAGCGCTGTTGTGGAGAGTTTTTGTTACTGTTATTTACTGCTTACAGATGGCCACTTTTTCAACTATTCTACTATGAGAGTTGGTACTCCTTACTTCTACACTACATATTGGATTAGCCTTGCCATTGGCCATGGTAGTTCAGAGGCCCAATAAATCTTTATTATGGCAACATTTTTTAAAATGAGTTGACATTAACACGCTGATGATGATGATGATGATAATTTTTCCAAATTATTATTATATTAAATAAATTATTATTATATTAATAATAAATTACCATTATATTGTTATGTGAATAAGTCAACTAGCGCCATCTAGTGTCAGGAGCGAGAGCGAGGTGGGCTTTGCAGAGAATGACATCGCGGATCTCTCGACCGACAGCGCCGCCCGGAGAACTAAGTTTCTAGAAAATCTATACTCGATTTCTCGGTACCTTGCGCGTGTTTACTTGAACATTCCGGATACTTTGCTGATTTGAATAAATAGATGGCGCAAGATGCGATCGGGAGAGAGTTTAACTCGGCGACACAAGCGAAGCTTCGGAGTGAAATTAAGTGTTTTAGTGTGTTTAATTATTAGTGTTTTTTAACTTTAAATTGTATAAAGTAAATTAAAGGTTAATTTAGGTAATTTTATCGGCAATTTTTATTGTCACGAACCTCAAGCTCGTAACAATTGGTGTCAGAAGTGGGATAAAATCATGCCGATTTTACCTAAGGAGGAAACGGAGGGTGTCCGTACCCGAAGTCAACGCCAGCAGGAGACGGACCAAAGGAGATTTGGTGGTGCAACGCCGCCGACGACGGAGGGTCAGCCGCCGGCTGCAGGCCCGTCAGTAGCTCCTACATCTGCAGCACCTGACTTAGGTGCTCTGATGGCGATGCTACAGGAGCAGCTGCAGCGCGGACGAGAGGAACAGGCCCGTCTGTTGAAAGAGCAGCAGGAGGAACAGGCTCACCGACAGGAGGAACAGGCTCGCCGACAGGAGGAACAGGCTCGCCAGTTGAAAGAGCAGCTGCAGAGCGGACAGGAGGAACAGGCCCGTCGCTTAGAAGAGCAGCTCAAACGCGATAGGGAAGAGCAGATGCTTCTCATGAAGGAACTTCACGCTACCTTCGGGAAGGAGATAAAGGAGGTGAAGGATAGAGTTGCTCAACATGATAACCGCCTGTCGGAAGCTGAGACCCAAATCAACCAAGTTAGGAAAACGCTGGATGAACTCAAACTTGGGGATGGAACTACAGCTCCCGTAGTAGCTTCAGCACCTTCGCTACGTGGGTTCAAGGTGCCACCGTTCGACGGGACTTCTTCCTGGTCGGCCTACAAAATCCAGTTCGAGGCTGTTATGAAAGCGAACGGCTGGAATAAAAGTCAGGCCATGACTGCTCTCACACTAGGCCTGCGCGACCAAGCCTTAACAGTTCTGGAAGCTCTCGGTGAGGAAGTGACATATGAGCAACTCCTTGAGGCATTGGAGGCGAGATATGGCGACGCTCACCTGGAACATGTCTTTCGTGCGCAGCTTAAAGATCGTGTGCAGCGCAGCAACGAAAACCTGCAGCAGTGGGCTCTAGAAGTGGAGAAGCTGGTGCGAAAAGCATACCGGTCTGTACCTGCGCTCATTGAAGGGAACCTGGTGCAGACATTCATCGACGGCATCCGCGACCTGGAAGTCAGAGCTGCTGTGAGGCTCGGGCACCACGAGACACCTAAGGACGCCTTGGCCCATGCACTGGAAGTGGAAGCCGTGCGGCAGGATCATCGTTCCCATCGCGTCAGGGAGGTTGCAGCAGCTACAGTTCGCGACCGCAACAAAGGATACAGCCCAAGGTGCTATGGCTGTGGGGAAAAGGGCCACCTTCGATCCAGCTGCCCTAAGCGAACCCTAGAAAGGGAAGGTGAACGATCTCAGGAGGGTAGTGCGGCCAACCGCACCGCCCAGCAGCAGCAGGGAAACGAGTAAAAGCCAGAACTGCGGGGCGGGTGCTGGCTGATGTTAAAAGAGCCCCAAGGATCTCGATCTCACAAACCCATGATGGGAACAGTCTAATCATCAAGGGTGAGGTCAACGGAATGCCGTGTAAACTGACCATAGACACTGGAGCCTCTCGTACGGTTGTTAGTTCCCAACTTATAAGTCAGTTCCTTGGGGACTCCGCATACAACCGAGAACGCATTAATTTGGTAACAGCCACCGGTCAGCGTATACCCGTCCGTGGAGAGAAGGAGATGGAGTTGAAGCTTGGCAACGTGATCTACCTGCATAATGTCATCGTGGCTGATATAATGGACGACTGCATCCTAGGCCTAGACTTTATGAGGAATAATTGTTGTGAGATCGACGTTAAGCAAGGTGTTTTGAAATGTGGACAGGAGGAACTTTTTATGGAAGGTGCGTTACCAGGGAACGTGTACAGCATTAAGAAGATTGTTCTTCCGCCGAGATCGGAAACGATTGTTCCGGTTAGTCTTCCCCGAAACGCTGGGCAAGCTCACCGTTGTGTACTTGTGGAAAGGGTAAACAATGACCTTCCATGGAAAGTAGCTCGAACCTTGGTCAGGACCACTGACATCTCAGGAGTACGTGTGCTGAACCTTTGCGACCAGGAACAGATTATAGAAAAAGGCACACTGATTGGTACTTGTGAGGAAGTGGATTGGTTACGTCGGTGCCAATATCTATCGACTGGGACCCCCAGCAAGGATGCAGAAACGAGAGTGACCACACTTTTGGAAGACTGTCGCAGTGTTCTCTCCCCGAACGAATTGGTCAAGGCGAAGAAGTTGTTACTCAAGTACGCCGATGTATTCTCATCAAACGATGCTGACATAGGAAAGACTGGTTTAGTTCAACACAAAATAAACACAGGTGAAGAGTTGCCTATCCGTCAGCGGCCAAGACGATTGCCGGTAGCACGTGAAAAGGAAGTGGAAACCATGATTGAAGGAATGGTGAAGGATGGTGTTATTGAACCTTCCTCTAGTCCATGGTGTTCGCCAGTGGTGCTGGTGAAAAAGAAGGATGGCAGCATGCGGTTTTGTGTTGATTACCGCCGTCTGAACGACGTTACAAAGAAGGACAGCTATCCCTTGCCAAGAATTGATGACACGCTGGACATGCTTACAGGAGTAAAATGGTTTAGCACGCTGGATCTAAAAAGTGGCTACTGGCAAGTTGAAATTGACCCCAAGGACAAGGAGAAAACTGCGTTCTCGACGGGAAAGGGGCTGTGGCAATTCAAAGTAATGCCGTTTGGGTTGTGCAATGCTCCAGCAACGTTTGAAAGGCTGATGGAACTTGTACTTACCGGGCTAATTGGCGATGCCTGTCTGGTCTACTTGGATGACATCATTATCGTGGGCCGTACGTTTGAGGAACACCTTGAAAACCTGGGACGCGTGCTCATGAAGATTCAGAGTGCCAATCTCAAGCTGAGTCCGAAGAAATGTTCACTGTTCAAACGGCAAGTCAAGTTTTTGGGGTATGTAGTGTCGGAAGAAGGTATCCGCACGGATCCAGAGAAAATTGCAGCTGTAAAGGATTGGCCGGTTCCAAAAGACAAGACGCAGGTTAGAGCATTTTTGGGTTTGTGCTCCTATTACCGGCGATTTGTGAAGAACTTTGCAGATATAGCCAAACCTCTGCATAAGCTAACCGAGGAGAAGCGACATTTCTGCTGGGATGAAAGTTGTAATATCGCATTCCAGGAGCTCAAGGACCGTCTGTGCAAAACACCTATTTTGGGATACCCTGATGCAAGCAAAGAATTTGTAGTTGACACAGACGCAAGTGATATAGGACTTGGCGGTGTGTTGTCTCAACGGAATGGTGACCAAGAGGTCGTGATAGCGTACTTCAGCAAGTCGTTGTCAAAACCGGAAAGGAACTATTGTGTCACAAGACGCGAATTGCTAGCTGTGGTAAAGTCGTTGCAGCATTTTAGCAAATATCTTCTGGGGCGAAAATTTCACTTACGAACTGACCATGCTGCACTAAAATGGCTATTGCAGTTTAAAAATCCAGAAGGACAAGTTGCGAGGTGGATTGAACTACTGCAGGAATACGACTTTGAGATCGAACATCGCAGCGGGAAATCTCATGGCAACGCAGATGCATTATCACGAAGACCTTGTCCTGAAGATTGCAAACATTGTACTAGGCAAGAGAGTAAGGGAGTAGTATCCGTGAGGATGCTCAGGGCAGACCACCTCAGCAACGAGTGGAAGGACAGCTTACAACGTGCACAGCAGGAAGATCCGGACATCAAGCCGATCCTGGAATGGATGAAGGCCAGTGCTCCCAAGCCCAAGTGGAGCGACGTCTCAGCGATGAGTTCGATCACTAAAAGCTATTGGGCCCAGTGGGATAGCTTGCTGCTTCAGGATGGAGTTCTGTGCCGTAAATGGGAAAATGCTCGGGGAGACAGCTGTCATTTACAAATGGTTGTCCCTAAAGCTAAAGTACCGGATGTTCTACAGCTGTACCATAATGATTATTCAGGAGGCCATCTGGGAGTTAAACGAACTCTACTGAAGATCCGAGAACGGTTTTACTGGGTCCACTGTCGAAACGATGTCGAGGACTGGTGTCGCAAATGTACAAGTTGTGCGGCTGTAAAGGGACCTCAGACCCGTAGTAGAGGTGCATTGAAGTTGTACAATGTTGGTGCACCATGGGAGAGAATAGCCATTGACGTGGCGGGGCCGTTTCCGGAGAGTGAAAGCGGTAACAAGTATTTCATGGTTGTAATGGATTACTTCACTAAGTGGCCAGAAGTTTTCGCCATTCCAAATCAAGAAGCTTCAACAGTTGCAGATAAACTAGTCCATGAAGTCTTCTGTCGTTTTGGAGTACCTTTAGAGATTCACAGCGATCAAGGAAGGAATTTTGAATCTCAAATATTCCAGGAAACTTGCCGAGTTATGGGTACTCATAAAACAAGAACGACTTCTTATCACCCGCAATCTGATGGAATGGTGGAACGATTTAATCAGACATTGGAGAGGTACCTAGCAAAAGTTGTGGACAATCGGCAACGAGATTGGGACAAGCACATACAACCGTTTTTGTTGTCATATCGAAGTTCTGTTCACGAAAGTACGGCAGTGACACCAGCTTTCGCAAACTTTGGAAGAGAATTACGGCTGCCTGCAGACCTGATCACTGGGATACCACCTGATGCCCCACGCAGTATAACCGATTATGCATATGACTTGCGGAACAAAATGAATGACATTTATGAGCACGTCAGACAATCGGGCCAGCAAATGTCTGAGAAAATGAAAACCCGGTATGACCGCAAAATGAACAATAAAGGGTTCAACGAAGGTTCATTAGTGTGGTTGCACAATCCAGTCCGCAGCAAAGGGAAATCTCCTAAGCTTCAAGCTAAATGGGACGGCCCGTACCGGATTGTAACCAGGATCAACGATGTGACCTACCGGATACAGAAAGGCGCAAGAGGGACTCCTAAGATCGTCCATATGGATCGCTTGGCGCGTTATTATGGGACCGATAATGCTCGGGACGAGCATGTCTTAGGAGGGGGCAGTGTTATGTGAATAAGTCAACTAGCGCCATCTAGTGTCAGGAGCGAGAGCGAGGTGGGCTTTGCAGAGAATGACATCGCGGATCTCTCGACCGACAGCGCCGCCCGGAGAACTAAGTTTCTAGAAAATCTATACTCGATTTCTCGGTACCTTGCGCGTGTTTACTTGAACATTCCGGATACTTTGCTGATTTGAATAAATAGATGGCGCAAGATGCGATCGGGAGAGAGTTTAACTCGGCGACACAAGCGAAGCTTCGGAGTGAAATTAAGTGTTTTAGTGTGTTTAATTATTAGTGTTTTTTAACTTTAAATTGTATAAAGTAAATTAAAGGTTAATTTAGGTAATTTTATCGGCAATTTTTATTGTCACGAACCTCAAGCTCGTAACAATATTATATTTATTTTGCCAAATTATTGTAAAATCGAGATATATAAACTAACACTTAAATGTATGTTTTTTCTCGTGTTCGCAGACCACCCGACTGGGCAAGCATGTGAATGAACTACGACGGAAGACCACAGATCCGACGCTCGCCCGCCGCGCTAAAGTGCTGGTGAAGAGATGGCGGGACCTCGTCATACCCGCGGTCGCCTCGCCAGCGCACACAGGTAAACATTAACTTTAAAATATGGTTGATCTTCTGTTTTTATTTATATTTGAAGTTACATCTTGGAAGATTATGGATGTTAACATTCAATATTCAATTTCATATGATGGGAAATCTATCGATTAATAATTACACTATATCCTATACTATTAAACGAGCAATTCTTGTATATATATATATATATATATATATATAAATATATAATGGGGATCTCGGAAACGGCTCCAACGATTTTCATAAAATTTAGTGTCCAGGGAGTTTCGGGGATAATAAATCGATCTAGCTAGGATTTATTTTTAGAAAATATCTTTTGTCCGTGTTTTAGGCAATGAAAAACTGCTACAATATCATTAGAATAAGAAGGTAAATTTTGACAGATTGTCAATGATTATAAATAGCTTAATTATTGTAATGGTCGGTCACAGAATCGTAAAACCCCGGTTCGAGCCCAGACCGACCGACCAACTTTTTTTAATTTTTTTTTCAAGTTCCTTTCTTTTTTGAGAAAATCTATTTTTCGAGCCCTTTTTTTAGTATTTTTTAAAAACATGAAAATTTAAATTAAACTAATTGCAAACATGATTTTTTTATTCAAATAACCAGTTCAGTTTTTTCTATTATGTCGCTAAGATCAAAAAATATTATTCATATTTCATCAGTATGTAATTTGTATCTAAATATAATTTCCAAAACACACGAATTAAAAAAAACCGAGCGAAAAATACCGAGCAAAGCTCGGTCAACCGGGTACTAATAATAATAATAATATGCTCCAGACCGAATTCCGGCCACGGCGGCCAGCCTCAACGGAGGCTAGCCATCGGCGCGGGACAGGATTATAGTGCCGAAGTGTATGCACAAGCACAGGTGCACTCTCTATTCCCTCACACTCATAATCCGATGGCATGGTAAACCGACACGACCGGAGAGAGATCAGGCGGGGGACCGACGGCTTTACGTGCTTTCCAAGGCACGGGGGTGAGACACCGCCAACTTCCTGACTCCGGGCAACTACTGAGAATTTCTTGACGGAAAAACTCAATAATTAATTTTTTTGCCCCGACCCGGGATTCGAACCACGACCTCATGATCAGCAGTCGCACTACTACAACCACTAGACCAACGAGGCAGTCAATTACACTATATACTATCGTAAACACTCTTTCATATAATGTTTATATTTATTCTTAGGTATGATGAGGTCTAAGGTGTATAGGTATAATATGTTGGTAAAAAATAGTATTTATTAGTTAGTCAGTAGATTGCCTTATAAACAGAGTTATTTAGCATAGTTGTCATCTTTGACAGGCAAGTTCTCAACTTCAATATTTATTATTATTAGAATCAAGGCTGCTGCCCATTTGCTGTTACAGTTTCCTACTGTAATGGGGTAGGTTCCTCTTACGTCGCTTCTAAAAATCGATACCAAATAGATCATTTGTATGCAGACAGACACACGAGCAAGAGTATACATTTACATATAATAACTCTAACTTATATGTGGTAAAGCCATGCTGCAGTTATATTAGTAGTATAGTTGTAGCATGAATGTGTCTGCTCGACCAGGGAAGGACTGCACTCTCACAGAGTACCAGCGTAAAATAATAGCTCAATGCTGCTGTGTTTCGTATGGTGAGTGTAGAGAACCGGAGACCCTTCTTATTGGAAACGAGGCATTCCATCTTAGTCCTCACGGGTGATAACGCATCTGCTTTTTGATTTGTAATCGAGGATAGATGTAGATGTCTATGGGCCGCAGCAACCACTTACCATCAGGTGGACTGTGTGCTCGTTTGTCACCCTATCCTATAAAAAATTTAAGGTTTGTCTTAAGATTAATAGTAGTAGATGTATGAGATTTGATGACTACTAAGCTATGTGGTTTCTAACAAGACTTGTCTGGTGTTCCACTTCTTACTCAACTGTGTTCAGTGTTAGCATCATGTTTGCTCTTTGGTATGTGACATACTTACTCATTATAAGGATTGAAAAAAAACTACTCAAAATCATGTCAATTGAAAATAATAATAACAACTATATAACTATCGCAAAATCCCCCGTAAGGCAGTTTATGGGGGAGGCCTATGTTTAGTGGTGAACTTTTGACAGGCTGTTATGAATGAATGAATGAATTGTTTGTAATTGCATTAAGCTATGCTTTGGCTTAATTTTTTTCTTTCTAAAAATCATATTGTGCTACAGGTTCAAACCGGTCGTCGGCAGAGAGGCAGGTGCGACGGTTGGGCGGTACGCCGCTCACATCCCCAGCGTTGACACGGGTATTTATCAAAATTTTGTTTTTATTTAGACAATTTCTATTAAAGTTAGAAAGTTAAAGTTACATCCTTTATACGTCGCACTGCTGGGCACAGGCCTCCTCTCATTTCTGAGAGGGTTTTAGGGCAAGGAAATGTCCGGCGCACTGCCCCATAACGTGTTGGCGAACTTCACTGTCTTCGAAATATTATTTTTTTCTTATTTCTCAGACATGCTTGGTTTCCTCACGATGTTTTCCTTCACCGCCGAGCACGTGGTAAATCAGCACATAAAACTGCAATTAACAATTTCATTGGTGCCGGCGGGGATCGAACCCGGGTTACTTGCATACTGTGAAACAGCGACCGCTAACCATCTGAGCTACCATGGCCCCAGTAGTACTTGTATTGCCTACAAACAATTGTTCCTGGTATGGATGTTTGTCCTTGTGAAATTTCTGTGTGTAAACTGCCTCTATGATACAGGAGAAAATCTCCCTCCATTCGTAATCTCTTTTACACACATCCTTTCTCGCTCGCCCTCACTCCTGCCTGTATAGCTATACTTTGTTATAATCTTACATATATATAGGAGAGGATCATGCGAGCAGTGGATGTCGCGACACTACAGATGTTTTGAAGACGGCAGAGCTGCAAGTCCCTCGAACTTTCTTTATTTGTGTTTGGATCTGTAGTTTTGGGTTTACTTTTATTAGTGTGATATACTTAACAATCAATTGCAGTGGCGGTGTAAGAATATCCACTACCCCATTTCCTTCCGCAGAGTGGAACTGAAACAGGAAATGGACAGCAACATCTTTCTGATAACAACTCAAAATATTAAGAAATTGCGGTTGCTAATCTGCCTGCCGAGCGTGGCAACTATTGCAAAATCCCCCCCATAAAACAGTCTATGGGGAAGGCCTAGATTCAGCAGTAAACTTATAGGCTGTAATGGATGGATGATTCAACAATAATTATCACATAAATTAATTTGCAGCATGTCGTGAGCCCGGCGGTGCCCAGCCCCAGACCTCCGTCTCGGCCGGGTAAGTTTTTTCATGAGTATCATCTATATACATGGTATTCTGTCAGCCAAGTTCTGAAAAGAAAAAGTAGATGCACCAGCATTGTGTATATTTACACGAACAATTTCGAGCTACTTTTGAACGCCTATAACTCAGAAACAATTATATTTGCATATTTATAGTTTTGCATATCAATTAAGGACCCTTTCAGTACCAAGAATTCTGTATTTCATGAATAAACCTGTTAAAATTTTTGAGTTATTAAGGTCTGAGAAAATCATTAATGTTATTTGTGTGGTTACTTCTAAGCACTGTACTCAAAATTATTCGTACCAAACAACTTTGTCGACATTTGATTCTTATATCTGAATTTAAAAAAAAAAACAGTAAAGTGTAAACGTAAGAAAAATTTAGTAATTGTCGCCCATACATTTATTTAGATTAATAAAAGGATGTTTATAAAAAATATATCCCACGAGAAACATAAATTTTCAAAGCGGCTAAATTCGGTTCAAACAATATATGAGGTTGTCAATGTTACTAATACAGTTAAAAAGTTAATAAAATCTGCATAAGTTGTTATCCTCGTATCCTCTTCTACTACTTTTTCTCTTTGCCTCTTGGTATTTAATGATATCTTAAAATTTTTTACATTTTTGTTTACACAGCAGTGGTTACTCCATTCTCTGAAATCCTAAGTCTGTACTAACTGGAAATATAAAAGGACAAGGATAATATCAAAAATTGAAAAAACAAATCACAAACAAGTTCTATAAACCGTTATAAAACATTCAATCGCTAAAATCTGCTGGTTATAACGAGTTATATTAGCTATTTATAGCAAATTCCGGTCGAGCCGACACATTCCTGATACTGTTATTAATTGTAATTATTTTCCAGCGTGGGGTGGCTATGAGTCTGACTCGCAGGACGTGATCCTTGTAGACGACGACCCGCCCACAGTGTTGCCGCCGCCTCCTTTGCTGAACGCACTGCACAAGCCGGTCACGCCTCGTAAGTGAACTGATTAGTTTCTTATTCATGTCCTTGGTGTAAATTTAGTTAAGATTTTACAGAAGAATTGGTTCACACAAACTAGAAGAGCCTAATACATAAGAGTTGCTCCCTGATTTTTGATTAATAATTAAATAAAAAAGTATATTAAGAATAGAAATAAAATATACAGCAGTAACTATGTTATCCAACATTGATTTTTATAGGATGTGCTTTTAATTTTAGCAATAAAGAGGCAACCATCCCCCGAGCCTCTGCACGATGACAAGAAGGCGAAGAGAGATAAAAAACCCAAGAAAAGAAGGTAAGGGCCGAAATTTATTCAAGAAATATTAATAGTGATCTGCCCTGCGTGATGACATCTGATGGTGAATTCTTGATAAAACCTGTATATCCAGGTGTGGACTTGTGTTTTTAATTCTTAAAAATAATATATATAATTATTTGTAATGTTTACTGATATAATTCTTTTGTCTGTGTGTACGTGACTGAACTCCACCTAAACAGCTGGAATTTTATTATGATCAAAGATTTAAATAATTAGATGCGCCTTCACCTTGAAAACTGTGGCATTATTTTTGGATGTGTTCGTTCGCAATACGCTGAAGCGCGCACACTAAAGCAATAGTGTCATCTCTTATTATCTTACAGAAATTGTGTATACTACTTTCTCTGTCGCACAAATGAACATTGATTGCGAATGAGTGAGCTCACTCATTTGAGAATGGACACATTTCCGAGTAGTCATACTATGGTAAGGGCGCATCTAACTATTTAAATCTTTGATTATGCTGTTGTAAATAATCTAAAGTATTCTTTCTTACAGTCAAAGTACCCTGTTGTCAGTGATTTTAATACCGAACTACATAAAATGAAGATATTTTACTTAAAATCTTATGCTGGTGCTACAGGATCTTTAAACTTCTTTACAAACAAAGGATTGATGTATAAAAGAGTGGTCTGCGTGCTAGATTCGGCAGACTTCGCCTGACGTTCGTATGAGTTCACCCGACGTTTTGCTGTAATAGCAGTGATTTAATTAATCCTTATGGTATTATGTGATTATATGATTTATGGTATCCGCCAAGTCTTTAGAAAAAACTCTTGATGATAACTTTGTTACTCCTTTTTAATTTTGCTTAGTCTACGGCGGCCTGGTTTGTAATTATAACAAGATCGCATAGTTAGGTATGTGCGATTTCTCGGAGTTGAACGATTATGTAGCTCCAGCATTAGCATATCTACGTTGCGAAGATTTACAGTCGTGTAGAAAAAAATACGTATACATCTTTTTACATTTGCCAGGGGCCACAGTCGCGCCGGTTCCGGTACGGAGACGACAGCCATACCGGAGGGCGCAGGCCCTGGGGCACCCAGTACGGCCTGGAGCGCCCGCAACGGATCCGCACACGCACACACGCACGCAGCGCCCCACACACATACGCATACACACGCACACGCACACGAGAGGAGACGGAACGGCTGCCGACGAGACGCTGTGGACCCGTACGCAGCGCTTGTTAATAGGTTGCCACCGGCTGGCGCGAAGAAGGTGACTTATTAATTTTATTTTTAAAAGATGGGGCTACAAACAAGCACACAGTCTACGTGATGGTAAGTTGTGTCTGTAGCTCATAGACATCTACATTTATCCTCGATTACGAATCAAAATGCAGATGTCACCTCTGAGGACTGAGGAGGAAGATGGAATGCCTCGTTTCCAGTATAAAATATCTCTGGATCTCTACACTCACCATACAAAACAGCAGTGTTAAGCTACTATTTCACGCTGGTCCTCTGTGACTTCTATTTATCTTCTATTTAACTATGTAATGGAATATTTCAATGTAATTTTCACTTTTAGACAGCCTATTGACTTGAAAATAGGCACTCGTCTCAATGATAATACAATTATTTAATAACTTGATCCTAGTGTCCTGATCAGGATTATCAGAATAAAATAAAATAATTAACCTTTCAGCTGCGGAGACTCTAACCGTAATACTCCATTGACTGCGGAGCTGTTTAATAAAATGGACGGTTGATAGGGCCCAATCCGTTTAAACGCAAATATCTTGATTTTGGTATATCGAATACTATAATATGTATACATTTCTGAATTCTCTATGAAATTTCCTATAAACGAGTACATATATTTAATAAAGTTTTAAAGTAATTAGTATAACTAAATATTATATAACCAGCATGTTAGTTCTAAGATAGCAGTTTGCTTCATACATATTAAAAAACGATTTTACACGTACTTAATAAGATAAAACACAAAATGAGATTACAAATAAGAAGGTTACTTACCCAGCCATTGTTTTAACACAATTCACCACACAATAAATATAAATTAATACAAAATAATTACAAACAACTTCGTTGTTTGCGCGCGTCAATCATGGCTGACTCAAGGAACGGACGACATTTAAGAATGATTTAAATAAAATATACTACTAAAGTGTAAAGCTGTGAGGTTTTTATGCTAGCCTTTTTTATCCTATACACATTGACATATGGTAGAATGAGTTAGAAATAGCACATAATGCTTTGTTTCTTCATTAAAAGAGCGGGTAAAAATGTCTAACACTTGGACGCCCGCAGTCAACGGAGATATTTTCGTGTCCAAGTCTTGGACATCCGCAGTTGAGAGGTTAATATAGTTTAAGGTTTTAAAACTTTTATATTATTTTTACGTGGTTGAGACATGCTGCTGCTATATTAGTAGTATAGTTGTAGCAAAAATGGCTCAACTCGACCGGGGAGGGACCATGCTCTCACAGAATACCAGTGTAAAATAGCAGTATTAAGCTTCGCGATTATGTCTCCTTGTAGATATGTTATATTGTCCTCAAATGATGTCATCTGTTTACAAACACTCGGCAAATTAATGTCATGATGCGCCTTGCCATTTCATGATACGCTGCCATTTCATGATTTATATGTAAATGTATGCTGCTTTGCTGTGGCCCGCCGACGACAGAATATGCAATAGTTACATTATGTCTTTATTTCTTCTAGTATTGGTTATTTCGTACAGAGCCTTGGTGGTTACATAAATTGTAAACATTTGTGTATGTTTCAGGTGAAGACGACGAAGGAGCTCCTGGAGCAAATCCAGTCGCGAGGCAGCAAGGCAGCCTCCCGACCAGCCTCGCCCGCCTCCCCGGCCTCGCCCGACGTCATGCTCATAGAGCCCGACTGTGAGTGCCTATTTCACTAGGGATAAAATTACTTCTTTGCTTAATAATCTGACTGGAACGGACTTTTACCGATCTGCTACTTAGCACAAGTATATTCTAAACATACATATCAGTCATACATCACAAATCCAGTGGTGCAAGGAGTTTTGCTGCAAAATGATACATACAATTTATAGTAAGGTGGGTGGCTTGTTTGTATTTCCTTCTACTTTTATTAAAAAAATAAATCTTATTCTACTTCTACTGATATACATCCTTATAGTGTAATCAGGGATTTTGGATTTGGGATTTTGCTATGGACACTTACATGAATGAATAAGTCCATGTTACATGTAACAACTGTTATTTTGAATGCTCTAGATCGCTCAGGAGACAAATTCTCGCATTAATATTTCATAGTAATGGGTACACACTTAAAAAAATTTAATGAGGAAACATCTTGTCTTAAAAGTTCAATTGCATTAATAAACAGAACTAGAAACGGTTTTATTTTGATGGTTATTATTATCACTGTCAATATGTAGTACAGTTTGTCAGTAGACATTGCTGCCCATAAAATAGTTAGATTCCTTTTTTCTGTATATCTTTATACAGAATGGGTCCCACATATATGCAATAAATGAAACCACAAGTAATACTACTCCGTAGAAGTGTAGAAAAATTAAATATTAAATTAAAACCCGTAAAATAAAAAAGTGAAATTTTCAAACAAAATAAATATTAAAATAAATTCAGTAAAATTGAACACTCTGTTTAGACAACGTACCTTGACCCCTTGGAAGAGTGACAACGTTGCACGCGGGTGGCACGCCGACAAAAGACACCGCTGTCGATATGTCGCAATACCAATAGTTTGCACTGCGTGGCAACGTCGCTTTTTAATGTTCAAGGATTCATTGAAGTTCATTGAATCTTTGACTTAGTGACCAAAATGTTCAAATTTGCTTAAAATTAAAACTCTACTTTTTGACCTAATTACTGGACCGATTACGTTCATTTTTTGTATATCGTCAGCAAAGGCGATAACAAGTATATGGTTTCATTTATTGCATATATGTGGGACCCATTCTGTATATCTTTATTGACTTATTATGACCCGCATATAGGCAACTGTAATTGGCATTTTCCTAAATTTTAAATTTCTTTTAAACAACATTCCAGCATACTCCAAAGTTGAGTCCCCACTCCGGAATGGTAGCAGCGAGTCGAAGCTCTGCTCTGCACCCGCGAGCCCCGTTCCCTCGCCACCACTCGACGACGAATTTGCGTGCGAACGCGAACAGTGCACTTGTGGGGAGGAGATACAAGACACGTGTCCCGCAGCCGTGCTGCGGCGAGTTGCGCCGGCACACGTGCACGCGCTGCACAACGCGCTTGTTCCCGGGGTGAACGGCACGCGTGCCCCCCTCCACCCCCACCAATTTGCTGTACGCAAGCTCACCGATCCCGATAAACCTGGGCTGTTCACTAGTGTTGTGCCTCTATATAAATACTCTGATTATGCGGATGATTATTGTGTGAAAAATATATCGCGAGTGCCCGTTTGTACGCATTTACCTTGGACCGAATTTGCGCCTCCGCCGCCGGATCCCCCACCACCTCCTTCCCCGCCTCCGCCTAGACCGTATCCTGTTGAAGATGAAACACCAGAAGAGACTGAGGTAAAAGTGGAACCAGACAGTCCAAAGATTGAAGAGATTGTTTATGAGTGTCCGAAAGTGGAAGCGGAAATGGTTGGAGTGCCGAATTTGGAGCCGAGTGAAAGGTTGAAGGCTCCGTTGCTATCTGTTGAAGAAAAGAAACAATTTGGAGAAAGTGAACCTGTTGTGAAGATGGAAGTGCAGGAAGAGTTTGCGAGTGAACCGCAGGAGCATAGGACTGTGGAGCGGACGAAAGAAGAGCTTGATGGGAAAGGGTTGTATGCATTATGCGAGAGTGCTCGACGTGCAGTACCATATACATACGAGCAAGCAAGTGTTGCACCAGTGGTGTCATTGTCTACGGACAGGTTGGAAGAGACGTTTGCTGAAGCAGCTGCGGAAACAACCCGTGACGAGCTAGATCGACCCCCAAGACCTGTTCGATTTGCTGAGTGGCATGAATGTGCTAAACTCGGTGATCTGATTGCTCTCCCGTATGTCGTGATCGACTGACGCGCTCCTGTGATCACTCCCGCGTGCTAACTCAGAGATGTGAAGTGCCAAATTGTACTGTCTCTCGGTCCGCGGCCGCCCGACCAAAGCTTCCGTTGTCTCGCTGTGTTCCAAGTGTCCTTATGTTAGTTTTAAGAGTAACCAATGTATATAAGAGTGTCGGTTAGTCCATGTGAGCGCTCGAATATGTACATACAGTTTAAGTTAGCGAATGTAGATAGGAATGTAATCAGCGAGGATGTTACGCCCGCGACTTCACGATGGACTCTTGTGGTGTTCGTTGCGTGTCTGCTGATGTGTTTTTAGTCATGTATTTATTTTTTAATTGTTTATAAGCGGAGGCATCGTTCTCTCATGTTAGTTGTGATATTGATGCATAAAATCCCTAGCCGAGAGCCTCGAGCGGCTGGTAAAGACTGGTTTTTATACATTCTGTCAGGGCTCCGCTCCATATGATATTGTATAGAAAACTGATGGAAAACAAAAAATCTCTAGACTGTTGCATATTGAGTTATCTTGTTACCGATTGTGATTTATGAAGAGAAATTAGGTAATTAATAATAATAGGAGTTCCAATTGTATATTATACAACATATATATTGATTGCTATATCAATGAGTCAAATATCAATAAAGTGATTTATAACCTTTAAATAATTGTTCTAAATGACCACTGTACAACTGATTGTTCCAAAAATTTGTACCTTTAAAGCTCTGATCCAAGAGGAAGGGTAAATGGAATCTTTTGACTAACAAAAGACATTAAAAATGTGAATAATTCCATTGCTTGAATATTTCTATTTCCTTTTGTGTGCTAAACCACCATGATGTGTTAAATAATTCAGAAATTACATTTTAGATTGCAAACAAGAATATATTTTCCTAAAACTACATTTTGGTTTTGATATTGCAACATTGTGATAAATCTGATTTTAAAAGATACAAATATTAAAACAAAAACTTTATATTCAATAGTTAATACATGCTTTCAGTCATATAAAGCCAGCGACATGTCATTGCAAATTTGTATTCATGAACAAAGAGAATTGTTGAATTTTTTTTGTTTTAAACGCAAAAGTTTCATCTACCTTTTGACGGTGCTCTGAGCTTACGGGAGTTATTTTTCTGTATATTTAAAATGTTGCAAGTGATACCGTTGTGACATGTGGCGTGGACGCACGCGAAACACTTCTTTATGGACCGTTTGTTTTTTGTTAAGAGTACAATATTTTGTTTGGCGCGTGTGTCCCCACCAACCGAAGCCAAAGTTTAGTGGATTCATTAAGTGCTAGATATTTTTGCGCAAATTGTTTACATCACATATGTTTAAGGTAACTTAAAATATGTTTTTCATTGTAATTTGCAGTGCTGGGCTTGTACAATATTAGGTTACAATTATTTGTTGTCTATGAAAGCTCATGATGTAGAATATAAGTAACCTTCAAAGAGCTCTGTTATAATTGGCTTTACCAAAAATTGGAATATAAGTATTTCCCAAACCTCAACAAACACAATACGATTTAAATCATTAATGTACAAATTGTTGACTCAGTTTGTATTTGTTGTGCAAGTTTTGAATTGTATGGTAGTTTAGTAAGGAGTTTAATTTTCTGTAAATAAATAAAAAGTTTCGTAAATATTAAGCATAATTATCAACATTAATATTTTTGTACTTATCATTCACATACTTCTTACACATTCACATGTTTTAAAGATTTAAATTAATTTTTTTAAAATTGAAAACAAATCATTCTTATCACAAATAAATAAAAAATGCAAAATGCATAAAGCATAATAATAAAATTAAATAATTATACCTATAATAAAGCCAAAGGAAACAATTTTCCTGCTTTCGAGTAAATACCATTCTTCTTACAATTGTGTAATTGCCGAACTGCTCTGTAATACATTTGTGCATTACTTCCGAGTAAAACTTCGATAGTTCCGTGCATTTAAATTTTATAATTCTATGGTGATTTTTTCAGTTATCAGATAAAAGTTATTTATCAACTAATTGTAACCTACTTGCATATAGCTCTGTGGTAGCCGTCCCTCCTGTCAACCATGGCATCTGGCAAATATCCTGCCTGTGAGGCAATCTTTTTATATGTGGTAGAGCCATGCTGCAGCTATATTAGTAGTATAGTTGTAGCACAAATGGTCGGCTCGACCAAGGAAGGACCACACTCACAGAATACCAGAGTAAAATAGTAGCTTAATGCTGCTGTGCTTCGTATGGTGAGTGTATAAAACCGGAGACCCTTTTTACTGGCAATGAGGCATTCCATCTTAATCCTCATGGGTGACACGCATCTGCATTTTGATTTGTAATCGAGGATGGATGTAGATGTCTATGGGCCACAGCAACCGCTTACCATCAGGTGGACTGTGTGCTAGTTTGTCACCTTATCCTATAAAAAAAATCTGAGAAGGCTTTTGTTCAGAATGGAATTTTGCATAAGCTGCTATGAATGGATATTGTGCAAGTGAAACAATTGAAACTATTTTATTATTCATACAACTATAGTGTTTATTTTTTTATGTTGTATTTTATCCTATGAATAACTTATTTGATAATTGGAAAATCTGCCCTAAGTAGAAAATGTGTATTTTACCAGATAAATTATAAGAAAGTTGATAAATGTGCAACTAAAATTTATTTCCTTTTACATTTACTATGATAAAGATTCAGACCTTAAATGTCATCTCTGAAAGTGGGTTTTCGGGCGTTAGTGTCGATAAACATGTTTATTAAAAGGAATAATAGGCATTCAAAGTAGAATGAGGACTGTTGAAAATAAGGGATTGAATTTAAAAATAAAAAAAATGTACTGATTTTGCGCCAGTATTATTATATTTATTACAGTTTCATTCGAGAAAATTGTTTCTAAAAATGGATATGTTACGATCAATTCGTAGGTGGACTGTAATAACAATTGTCACTTAATTCATGAAAAAAGATTTTTTATAAAAATTTGAGTGAACTGGCTAAAATAATTGCCATAAAATTTCAAGTCTCAAAACAATTTGTCTCTTTTCTTGTTATTTCATCATATTATTTGTAGGCGAATATTTAGTTGTTCTTAATTAATCTGTCATTGTTTCATTTTCATTTATGGATCGATCATGCGGATACTAGGTACGGCCAAAAATTATTAAAGATTATAGAAATGTACAAAAAATGCTAGATGTTGTCATTTTGTTAGTTACTAATACCATGTTTTGGTTTGGTTTTATCTTTGTTTTATCATCATGTTTATATATCTTTTAGTCCCACTTGTAAATATTGAGCTGACTCAAAAGTATTGTTATGAATTTGTTATACGTGCGCAGGCGCATGTATATTAACTGCACTTTATTACTTATGTATTAAAATAGGGTTGAGCTACTTCGGGATAGTTATGTATTTATCTTTACTATGAAATTTTTGTAGCTTTGTATTGTTTTATAATTTTACGAGGTGGTGAATTCAGTCCCCTTATCTGAGCTCTCTGTAAATTGAGAAGGTTGTTTTGTTCTCATGTGTGAAAATGGATCCATTAAACTTGGCGTTAAACCAAAAGGCCTTATGCGTAAAGCGGCGGTTAAATCCGGGCGCGGAGCTTGTATAGTGACGGTGATGTAACCCGCAGACTGCCTGTTGGACTTGATCCAAAATTTTGGTAAAATATAAAAGCAAAATATATGTGTTTTTATTACGATATTCTGTTTTATTTTACTCTTGTGGTCGTGTGGTGGTAGCGTAAGCGAACTGGTCACCCCAGTGGCGCCCCGTGAGTGAGACGCGAATAGCAATGCCAGAATTTTGTATTTCTGAAAGCTGTTGATTTACTTTTTTACCTTCCCGCTAAGAATACTAAATTTTTTTAAAAATCGGGAAGTTATTGTTTCGTGCGTGCGTGCGTGCGTGTGCGCGCGGGTGTGTGTGTGTATGTGTGTGCGTGTGTGCGTGTGGGTGTGTGCGTGTGGGTGTGTGCGTGCGTGTGTGTGCGTGCGTGCGTGTGTGTGTGCGTGCGTGTGTGCGTGCGTGCGTGTGCGTGCGTGCGTGTGTGTGCGTGTGTGTGTGTGTGTGTGTGTGTGTGTGTGTGTGTGTGTGTGTCGCTGCCGTGTTTCGTATGAGTATAGAGAACCGGAGACCCGTTTTACTAGAATCGAGGCATTCCATCTTAGTCCTCAGGGATGACAACGCATCTGCATTTTGATTCTTAATTGAGGTTAAATGTATCGAGTTATTTCGAGGTTAGATGTCTATGGGCCACAGCATTCACTTACCATCAGGTGGACTATGTGCTCGATTGTCATCCTTATTCTACGAAAAAATACTGTTCTTAGGTATGAACCTAACTTACTTTCTTTAAGGTAAAGACGCTTCAACAGGAATTGATGGAATTCCTTATTCTTTTATTACTAATAGCAGTGAATCTACGAAAGCCCATCTTCTTTCTATTTTGAATTATATTTACATGACCAGTATTCCTCCTAAAAAATGGAAATCCAAAATTATCTTGCCTAAGAAACCGGGTAAGTATTTCACTGATCCCTCAAGCTACTGTCCCATTGCTCTTTCTTGTACTATAGCCAAAATTTTTGAACACCTTATAAAAAATTGTTCGGAATGGTTTCTTGGGAGCAAAAATGTTTTAGCAAAAAGCCAATTTCGATTCCGAAAGGGTTTAAGCACCATGTATAGTTGGATAGCTTTAGTACTCTGGTTACTGATATTCGTATAGCTTACTCAAAACATGAATTCCTTGTTGTCTTTCTAGATATCTCGTCTGCATACGACGAATGTACTTTTACCTGCGCTCACGCAAAATGCTTTATCGGAGTTTTCCAGTGAGGATAGTAAATTTTGTAACGTAACATAACATAAACACTCACGCCTGTCACCCAGAGGGGTAGGCTACAGACTTCCATTTGGCACTATCCCGACACACCTCTCTCGCCTCCTCCACATCCATATGCCTACGCTACTATACATGCTGGTCGGTTAAGGGCACTCCTAATTTGGACCGTTTTCAATATATCGCCAATTTGGTCGATAAACTTTCGCCTAGGACGTCCCTTTCCGACTCTGCCGTTCACTTCTGCAACATAAATTTTCTTTATCACTCTTTCCTCATTCATTCTTTCCACATGACCAAACCACCTTGTCTATAACTTTCTCTCTTCTAGATACATTTATATTGATAGCCAAAATTCTCTACTACCACCAAGAATCGTATGGAAGGGTCTGCCACAAGGCTCAGTACTTAGCCCTTTGCTCTATTCTATGTATACTTATGATTTAGAACTGATTGAACTCCTGGCTGAACCGATTGTAAATGCATAAGTCTGTGAATGAAACTTTACGAGCAGATAGAAAGCAATACCAGAAGTGATCTAGGCTAATCTAATATTTTATCCGTAAAACTTGGACATTTATTTCATAAAAAACGAAAAATAGCCCTTGATGAATAATATTGTGAGAATTCGCTTACGGAGCTCGAATCGAGCAGTCGTGCCTATCAGCAATACAAGTGTTTAAATATTTTCAATAAAACTGTGACCTAGATAAACCATTGAAAAATTTCTGTTGAGTTGTGATTTCACGAATAACAAATTATAATGAAAAACATTTGATATAAAACATGTCTAATACATACGAAAATAGTCCTTTCAATCGGAGCACCATTACATCTCGGAGTCCGCCCAGCACGCCTCAACCACCACACCAGGATGCTGCAGACCCCATCGAATTTTTAGCCACCAGTGACTTACAGAATTGGATGACCTCAATCGAGCAGTGTCTAAATGAAGTTTGCCATATTGCACAGGAAGGAAAACTGAACCATGAACAAAAGCTGAGAGTCAATTCCTTATCGCGCAAGGTCGGTAATGCAGCCTCTCAGATGGCAGTTTACTACCAATCTTTGAAGCAAAAGGCTATTTTAATGCACACCTCTCTTGAAGCACTGAGAGAAAAACAAGACCTAATGGAATGCCTAAATGATTTTAGAAAATCACTCAAGGAAACGATTCAAGAAAGCTGTGCCAAACCATCTACAGAAAAAATGTCCTTTGCTGATATGGTCAAAACTACCAAAAATAATTACTTGCGCCCCAATACATTCAGTTCCATAGCAATTTACCCTGAGAATAAATTAAAAACAAGTGAAAACACAAAATCTCTTGTCCAGAAAATTATATGCCCCGAACAATTGAAACTACACGTAAGAGGACTACGAAAAACTAAAAATGGAGGCGTTATTATCAACACTGATTCAAAGGAGGACATTGAGAAGTTAAAAAAATCTACCCAGCTTGGTAGTTCCGGACTAAAGGTGGAAGAGCCCCATAAAAGAAGACCAAGGATTATAGTCTTAGGAGTACCTACTGCCCTAAGCAAACGAGAAGTCTTTGACTGCATTTTTGAACAAAATTTAGCCGATAAGATCCCTAACTTAACGCGGGAATCTTTTTTGTCCTCTATAAAACTAAGTCATAAATCGGGTAAAAAAACAAGCACTTTCATGCAACTTTATTTTGGAAGTGCCAGCTGGCATCAGAAAGGCACTTATCAACCAGGAGCGAGTCTTCATAAATTGGACGTCGTGCCCAGTTCGAGACTTCACACTTGTGACCAGGTGCTTCAAATGCCAACAGTATGGACACGCTGCAAGAACTTGCCGGGAAACAATCGACACGTGTGGACATGGTGGTGAATTAGGACATCAGTCGAATGCTTGCATTAAGAAAACTGATCCAGCAAAGTGTGCAACGTGCCTGCGTTTTAAAAAACCGAGCGACCATAAAACAGGTGACCCCGAATGCCCGGCTAGGAAGATGGCTGAAAATAGGTATATTAATTCCATAATTATAATGAGAGCGCCTAAGAGCGCCACCTTTTACCTTAATTCTTTTTGCCCTAATTTATAACTTACTAATAAGTTTAAGTTTAGTTTATATATTTTTTTTTAAATATTGTTATTATTTCTGTTGAATAATATGGATAAGTTAAGTAATGAAATCGATGCTGTCAGTTTATCAGTGGCAAAAACATGTGAAATTGATATGTGCAAAGAATATCTCTTCAAACCTGCGAACTCTCTTACTATTTTAACACAGAACATTCGTAGTATAAATAAAAACATGGATAATTTCCATATCCTCCTTCGAAGATTGGACACTGACTGCGACATCATCATACTAACAGAATGTTGGCTATCTAAGAGCCAAAGCAACCTCCCATTACTGCCAGGTTACAATACTTTTAGTAGTAAAAATGTATATAACCAAAATGACGGTGTAGTAGTCTTTGCGAAAAAAAATACGAACATATCAGTCGAGGAGCCTAATATGCTAGATTGTAGCAGGTTATTGGTGAAAGTGGGTCATGAAACTGCTATCCTTGCTGTTTACAGACATTGTGGTTTTAAGCAAATAGACAATTTTATCACGTCATTAGACATTACACTTGGGAAACTGTCGTCGTTCAAAAATATAGTGTTAACGGGTGATATGAATATTGATATTAACCCAGAAGGCAGTGAAGGCGGAGCAAAACACTACCTTAATATATGTGCATGCCAGGGCCTGCTTCCAGCACATTTGCTCCCTGCATATCTAAGTGGTTCTTGTTTAGATCACACTTTACTAAAAACTAGGTTACCATCAATAACCCTTTTCACCAGTCCTATAGTAACCGATCATAGTGCCGTCATTCTTAACTTAAGCCTTAAAATATCGAAACCTAATTGTAAGTACTCTATTACTAAAATTAATACGAAAAACCTTCAACAAGCAATTCAAAACATTGACTTTAGCCCAGTTTATAAAACCGATGACGTAAACATCTCTTTGCCTTACTTAATAAATAACATACGAAATGCTATTGCTAGCAATACTTCGTATAGAACAGTATCTAAAAAAATAATAACTTGCTTGCTAGCCTTGGATTACACCTGGCCTGATTAGGTGCATGAAACACAGGGACAAGCTACACCTGATGGCAAAGTCCTCTTCAGATAATTCCATTTTACAAAATTCATATAAAAGATATAGGAATTTTTGTAACAGTTTATTAAAAAAGTTGAAGTATAATTATCTTACAAACTTACTAGAAGAGTCTGGTAGAGATAATAAAAGATTTGGCGGCATGTAAAAGATATTGCATTTATTTCCAAACAGCATGAATTCTCGTCAGAATTATTACAAAATAATGACTCGCCGCTTATATCAGCAAATACAGTAAATAATTACTTTGTGAACGTTGGTAAAAATCTGGCTGAGCAGATAACAAACAACTCTCAATAATCGTGAATACAGGGCCACTTTATTAACTCAAAAAAACTGCCAATTAAGCTCGTTCACATTATTAGATACGGACCCTAGTGAGGTGGAAAGGATTATAATGGGACTGAAAGAAACAAGCGCGGTTGGATGGGACGGATTACCCACTAGTATATTAAAAAAATATAGACAAATTCTAGTACCACCATTAACCCATATTTTCAGAATTTGTCTCTCTGAAGGAATTTTCCCAGATTGTTTAAAAAAAGCAATTGTAGTTCCAGTATTCAAATCGGGGGACAAAAAAAACGTTTTCAATTATCGGCCTATCTCGATACTCTCATCCACGTCTAAAATATTAGAAAAATTAATTAACAACAGATTAATGAATTATTTACGAAGTAAATCCATATTATCGAATATGCAATATGGTTTCAGGCCTAAAATGTCCACTGCTGATGCTGTGCGGGAAATGACCGATTACGTCTCTCAAGAATTAGATAAAGGCAACCAATCAATTGGCATTTTCCTTGACCTTGCAAAAGCATTTGATACGGTTTCTATTCCTATCCTATTAAATAAGTTAGAGAGCATGGGTATTCGAGGTAAGCAGCTTCAACTTTTTAAGAATTATTTAGAAAATCGATATCAATGCATAAAAATCGATAAGGTTGTTAGCTCTGAACAAAAAAATACTCATTTTGGCGTGCCTCAAGGAAGTGTATTAGGGCCAACCCTATTTTTGATTTATATAAATGACCTTTGCAATCTTGAACTTAACTCAGGTAAAATAATATCTTACGCAGATGATACCGTGCTACTTTTTTCCGCATATACAGTTGACAAGGTTTATTCATATGCTCAGCAAGGTTTTGATAGAGTTAATAAATGGCTCCAACAAAACATATTAACACTGAATACGGACAAAACCAAATATATTCATTTTTCTATGCGCAGCTCAACCCAGCATATAACCATTCCAGAACTTTATGCACATCAATGTTACTCAGTCACAGAGTCTAAATGTTACTGCCCAGTTATTTATAATACAAAAACTGTTAAGTACCTTGGAATAATTATAGATTCTACGTTTACATTTAAAAACCACATAAACCACCTATGCAATAGAGTTCGTAAACTAATGTTTGTTTTTAAAAAAATTCGTTCTTTTGCTGATAATAAAGTAGTAAAACAAGTATATTACGCATTATGTCAGTCAATACTCACCTATTGTATAACCTCTTGGGGTGGAGCAGCTAAAACTACACTACTACCACTGGAACGCGCTCAAAGAGCTGTATTAAAAGTTGCAACAATCAAGTCAATGCAATTTTGTATATATATATCCATTAAAAATGGCAGACTGTAAGAAGGTAATTCGAACATGGTTACAAAATTTGTCATACGATGATACAGAGAAGTTGCTGATTGTTTTAAGTTAATTAATATCATAAGTAAATTAATGATAATGTATTTTACCCATATAACCCTTATTAGTTAGTACGTTATTCATTTTATATAAGAAACAGAAAAAATTTGTTAATGTATCTTTTAGCACATACACCTGAGATACAGGTTTATCCTAGTTCAGGTGCCTGTTATTATAGACTATTTTTAAGTTAAGACTTATTGGAATAATTTGTACATTTTATCAAAATAAAATAAATTATTATATTAATTATTATTATTATTTAAAATCTAAATGATCAACCCAGGCGGAGCAAGGACGAGTTGCTGGTATTTAATATTGTGTAAAACACCGCAAATCTCGTATAGTGATGGGTAAGAATACCCACTACTCTATATCTTCCCGTGGGTGTCGTAAGAGGCCACAGGGGGAAACTGATGGGCAGCATCACCTTTCTGATAACAGCAAAAAGCAAAAAAAAATTGCGGTTGCCAATCCGCTTGCCAAGCGTGGCAACTATGGCAATATACCTCCCATGAGCACCGACGTAAATAAACGACCCTCAGTCCCCGGAGGCCCCCTATTCCTGGCTACGGTGGCGACCGTGGTAACAGCGGGGCAGAGGTTGCTAAGAATCTTCGGTGGAGGTGCGGCTGCCACCTAAGACGACCCGACCTGCCAACATATAACGCTCGCACCCTGAGGACTAAAGAGAAGATTCTGGAGCTGGGAGAAGAGATAGACAAGTTGCGCTGGGATATTATTAGATTATCTGAGGTCCGAAGAGAGGGGGAGGACACGGTAATCCTCGAATCCGGCAACTTGTTGTATCTCCGTGAGGGCGACCATCTGTCCCAAGGAGGTGTCGGATTTATCGTTCACAAGTCTCTCGTTAACAATGTTGTAAAGATTGGGAGTGTGTCGACGAGGGTTGGGTACCTTATACTCAGAATCCCCAAACGGTATTCGTTGAAGATCATACAGGTCATGCAGGCACCAACCTCGGCATATCACGATGAGCAGGTGGAGGAAATGTATGAGTATACCTCTAGAGCCCTGCGTTCCTCCAAAACACTATATGTAACACCATATAGTGAGTTTTGGGAAACTTAAACGCAAAACTAGGTACAAGAGAGAACGGTGAGCTGAATATTGGGAAATTGAGAACCCAAGGGGCCAACAGCTGGCTGACTTTATGGAGAAAGAGGGACTCTTTATGATGAACTCTTTCTTCCAAAAGCGGCACCACAGAAAGTGGACCTGGTCGAGCCCCAACGGTTCGACAAAAAATGAGATTGACTTTATTACGAGGGTGGATTGAAAAGTACTCGGCCTAACCAAGAAAATAAACACATACTAAATCAGTTATATTTTTATTTTTCTACATAATCACCATCAAGTTCGATACACTTTTGCCACCTCCCCTTCCAAGCATTTAGACCGTTGAAAAAAAATGATTCTTCCTTAGAGTCAAAATATCCGTCTACAGCTGCTTTGACCTCGTCGTTTGTCGAAAATCTTTGACCTCCCAAGTGCTTTTTTAGGTTAGGGAACAGAAAGAAGTCTGATGGTGCCAGATCAGGTGAATACGGCGGATGCGGTAACAGTTCAAAGCCACAGTTGTGAATTTCAGCCATTGACTGTACTGACGTGTGAACACGGGCGTTATCTTGATGAAACAGGACTTTTCTTCTGAGCATTCTTCGACGTTTTTCTTTTATTTCCTCTCGTAAACGACGTAGTAAGGTGCAGTAGTAATCAGAGTTTATAGTCTGACCCCTTTCAAGATAATCAATCATAATCACACCTTTCGAGTCCCAGAATACTGAAGCCATCACCTTATTTGCCGACAAAATCGACTTAGCCTTTTTAGGGGGTGGTGAACCAGGTCTTCTCCACTGTTTTGATTGTTGTTTTGTTTCCGGTGTACAGTAATGAACCCATGTTTCGTCCATAGTAACAAAACGATTCAAAAAATCATCTGCATCGGCTTCAAATAACTCCAAACAGTCGCGTGAAATAGTCAATCGCGTCCTTTTTTGTTCAACTGAAAGCAGTCGCGGAACCCACCTCGCAGACACCTTGTGGAAACCCAACTCGTTGACAATGATGTTTTGAGTTCGTTCATAAGAGATGCCTATAATCTCGGCTATCTCTCTCATTTTTAATCTGCGGTCTCCCATTATTAAATCAAGTACTTTTTTTAATATTTTCGTCAGTAGTTGACGTCGAAGGCCTTCCAGAGCGGGGTTCATCTTTCACACTCTCTCTACCACGCTTAAATTCTGCTATCCATTTTTTGATGGATGAATATGACAGAGCACAATCGCCTAATGTACTAACCATGTCATCATGGATGGCTTTTGATGATAGCCCCTTCTTATGGAGGTACTTAATGACGGCACGCTGCTCGATTTGCTCCATTCCCGGAAATTATGCCCGATTATTTGTTAATAAATTTATAAAATCACAACTAATTATCGCACACGTTTCGAACTTCACACAATGAACTAGTCTGAACTGAACTAAATAATGTGGGTAGATTTGATTTTTAGAATTGAATGGACCTGTGTTAGGCCGAGTACTTTTCAATCCACCTAGGTATAACAAACAGGTGACTACTATTCAGTGATGTCTCAGTGATCGCAAGAGTGAAAACTGGCAGCGATCACCAGTGAACCTAAACGTGAAGTTGGAGAGGTCACGTCTAATGAAGTCAACGCTTCGTCCCCCTCGTGCTCCAATCCAAAGCCGCGAAAACTTTCAGCTCGAGTTACAAAACCGCTTTCAGTACCTAGAAGACTGCAATGCAGTAAACGATATGAATGCCAAACTCGTGGAAACTGTCCATGCGGTCGGAGCTAAGTTCTGTAAGACTCGTCGCAGAAAAACACAAAAACGATCACACTCATAATATCATGGCTGTTAGACGGAAGATGAAGCTGCAGTCTTCAATAGATTAGACAGCATACAGGCAACTGAACAGACGGATCTCCAAATTCATGCGGCGAGACTTACGCAACTTTAATACAGCTTGTATTCAAGAAGCGATTGAGCGGAACCAGGGCTCCAAAATCTCCCTGACCTGAGATTTTGAGTGAGATTGAGAGGTTCTATGGGCAGCTGTACACGTCATCGTTGGAGCCACACTCGAGTGTGAGTAACGATGCAAGATCAAGTCTCATCCGACATTATTGCGATGATATCCCGGACGTCAGTCTGAGCGAGTTTAGAATGGCTCTCCAGCACGTTAAAAACGGCAAGTCTCCGGGCGAGGATGGAATTACAACGGACCTTCTGAAGGCGGGTTGAAAACCGATACCTAAAATACTTCAGAAGCTCTTCAATTCCGTCCTCCATTATGGCACTACACCGGAGGCGTGGAGCATAAGTGCGGTGTTCTTGTTCTTCAAGAAAGGCAATAACGCTCTCTTGACGAACTACAGACCGATTTCCCTTCTGAGCCGCGTCTACATGCTGTTATCGAGAGTCATTACGAATCGTCTCGCACGTAAATTCGACTACTCCATCTTTCCGAACAAGCCGGTTTCCTAAAAGGCTTCAGTACCATAGACATAGACCACATACATACCCTGCGGTAAATTGTACAGAAGACCGAAGAGTACAATCTGCCACTTTGATTGAAAAAGCCTTTGATTTCGTTGAAATTTGGGCGGTGCTACAGCCCCTTCAGCGGTGCCAACTGTTGTGTTGACTGTCGGTATATCGAAGTGCTGAAGTGTTTGTACAGTAGGGCTACGATGGCTATCCGAGTACAGAACCAGACTACGAAACCCATCCAACAGAGAGGTGTAAGACAGGGTGACGTAATATCCCCGAAACTCTTCACCACTGCATTGGAAGACGTTTACAAGCTACTGGAAAGATATGGTATTAACATCAATGGCGAGTACATTGCTCACCTTCAATATGCCAACGATATAGTCCCGATGGCAGAATTGCTGGAGGACCTAAGCACTATGCTCAATGACCTCTATATTGTCTCACTAGTTACAAACCAAAAGTCATTCTAATGTCCATGTCACACCTATGCCATTGGTTGTTGTGAGCACTAAGCTTAAAGTTGTTGACCTGGGACAAGTAGTCCAACTTAGTAAGTCCAACTTCGACTGAGGGGTTAATCGACGGATCCAACTCGGCTGGACAACGTTCGGGCGATTACGACACATCTTTTCGTCAGGCATATCTCAAAACCTAAAAACTAGTGTGTACAACTAGTGCATGTTGATGACCTATGAATCTGAGACGTGGTCCTTCACTGCTGGCGGTACGAGGAAGCTCAAAGTCGCTCAGCGGACTATGGAGAGGGCTGTGCTCGGAGTTTCGTTGCGAGATAAACTTAGGTATGAGGATATCTGCAGTAGAACCAGAGGGATCGACGTAGCTCAGCGGATTAATAAGTTGAAGCGGCAATGGGCCGGCCATATAGCTCGAAGAACTGATAACCGATGTGGAAAAAAGGTTCTCGAGTGGCAGCCTCGTACCGGTGGGCGTAGTGTAGGATGACCCCCCACTGGATGAAGTGATGACCTGGTAAGACATGCAGGAAGTCGATGGATGCAGGTGGCTCAGGACCGCGCTTTGTTGCATTCCTTGGGGGAGGCCTATGTTCAGCAGTGGACTTGTGAAGGGCTGTAATGATGATGATGATGATGAAATACACCGCAAAGACAATGTCTGTATAATTGAATGTTTGAATTATTCGGATTAATTCTAGTCAAATTTCACAAACGCACGTCGCGACAAAACTCTCGATACCATCCACACCATCCGGATCCTTGGCGGTCCACCACTCTACCTGTTACTAGTTTTCTCCATCTTACGACCTGCCTGTGGAATCGTTTACCACTGGCGATTTTTCCGGATCGATAGACTTAGGGACCTTCAAGCAAAGAGCCTACTCCTTTCTAAAAGGACGGCAACGCACCTGCAATTCCTCTGGTGTTGCAGTTGTGCATGGGCGGCGGTAGTCACTTACCATCAGGTGAGCCGTATGCTCGTTTGCTCGCGCTCCTATAAAAATGGTTATCTATGGGTGTCTATGGACTTGCCTAAGGTATGAGATATATATATATATATATATATATATATATATATATATATATATATATATATATATATATATATATATATATATATATATATATATATATATATTATATATATAGTATTTAGCTAAAGTTTGTTCATTCAGAAATTCAGAATCGTAATCGATATTGAAATAAAAAGCGTTTGTTAATACAATTTATTAATAATAAAATTATTTATAATTTAACATTTTTACTTTTACGAACATTGACATGTATGAGCTTACGAGGTTAAAACAGTTAATGGCACATTTTTATTAGTTGAATGTACTCATTTGCAGCACTTCATTTGTAAAACTAGATTGATATTATCATATACAAAACTATTATGGATATACCGAGTGAAAATAACATTTGAATGTTACTTATTGCTATGAACAAAGCCGTTAAATTATTTATAAAGATGGCTGGATAACTGTAATTTCTTTTTTGATTTTTTTAAACCTTTGAATAAGAACATACATATTACGTAACTAACCTTTGTGTTGTGTTTTGTTTTGTATAAAGTTTCTACTGTCTAAGTAGTAGATTTTTTCTAGACTCTAACGGAACGGTCCCTATAAATAATTTAATGTCTTGTGAGTAATATCTATTTTAATATTTACTAGCTATGAGTTTTTAACAACTTGGGCTGATTTTTAATCGTCTGATAAAATTTATCTATCGAATAAATTGTAATATAACTGTATATAAACGTGAAAGAATTGAACTATACCATATTCCTATAACTAATATTTATTTTATATATGTTGTATATTATTCTATGAATTTTATCTCACGATTTGGAAACTCTGACCTTAACGATCAAATTGTGTGAAACATTTCAGTTGTTAGAAATTTAGTACAGTAGGTGGTGTATCCATACTATTTGCGAGAAAAAAAATATTTTATAGTTAAATTCCCCAACATGATATTCTACAGTATTAGAGCAAAATATACCCTAGCTTACAAACATCATTTTATTTACACGCCATGAGATTCATTTATCAATATTGATAACAAGAGACTGATGAGATTGTGGTTGTTGTTGTTAATAAAATATTTTTCTAGAACTGGTATACTTGGCACCAACGTGTCATGGTAGCTTCAGGGGGTAAGCACTCGTAAATTTCAAAATACGAGAGCGACCCGAGGTCGATCCCGCCGACACTAATGAAATTATTAATTGCAATTTCAAGTGCTGATTTACCACTTTTCAACATCGGAAACTATTATATTTATTTATTTATTCTTTATTGCATTCCTTAAATCACAAGAATACAAAGGGAGGATTTAACGCCTTGAACTTGAAAATTATCATGCCGGAAATAAAATATTTCAGATTTGAAGACATGTGAAGTCAGCCAACAGGCACTAATCGCACCATAATTCTTTCAGAAATGACAGGAGGCATGTACTATGGGATGTACAATGTACAAAGGCTGTATGTATCTTTAGTTTACTATACTTGAAACCTACGTAAATAAGTTATAGACTGAAGCTCAAGCTTAAATCCTTGTGTAAATCATCAAACAGACCAAAGCTGGAAATAGCCCTTCTTCCAACATTTGCTGTTATCGCCACGCTTTGCAGGTGGGGGGGGGGGGGGTTAGCAGGGGCACAACACTATCCATTCACTATAATTTAGATTTTTTAAGCCATTATAGTAACAAAGAGCAAACAGTTCACTTCATGAGAAGTAGCTGCTACATCCCATACACATTTGAAAGCATTTTTTCTATTTATATAATACCTTTAAACTAAACCTAAGTATTAAAACATTAAAGTATAAATTTACATGACAACCAATCTGATTAAATAATATTTGCTTACAAAATATAATTCATGTTTCTGCGCATTATAAAATACAATGTACTTTATAAGTTCTGGCACTGGAATTGTATAGTGTTTATGGTACAGTCACGTGCACAAGCAGTTTTTGAGTCGTTACAATGTGGTAATAGGTTTATGAGTTTCCTCCATCGAATATATGTACTAATAAATTAATGCGCGCAACACGTACGTACATTTTTTCCATGTTAAAGTCGGTGTATATTCACAGGTCATATTTTATAATAATTTCTAACTATAGATTCTTTGTTTAACTGTTACTTAACAAGTTCATTTTAAAATAATAATATCAAATGCTTATGAAATACACATGACGTGGCTGCATCAAGGATTTGACTGTAGACATTTGTCATATTGGTTTAAAAATCATGTACACATGTATTTTTATAATTAAATATAATAATATAGGTTTATAGTTCATGGCAGCCACGTCCAAACGCCGCGCAGACGCTAGGTGTCAAAAGCGGCTGTCAAACTTTTAAGCGACGAAACCTTTTTTTAAAACACTAAGTATTTCACAGAGCTTTCAGCTATTCTGTAAACGAAATAATAATATACCTACTCGTACAAGTTATGTTTGTAGTTTTTAACCCCTAGCATTATTACTTAGATTTTTGTAGATTTATTACGCGTGTCGTTTTTGCGACAAGACTTGATGTGCTTCGGGTTATTCTTGTGGAGCCCCAGGACTCCACGGAGCACAGTTCGAGCACGTGTGGTCTACATAATGACGCAAGGCATCGCGCAGCACAGCGGCAAGCAGATTGGCACGGCGGTCTTCTTCTCGGAGTGCTTCTCCTTGCTGCGGGAGCCCGCCTCGTACTCGTACATGCCTCGACCGGACGCGTAAGCGCCGCCGCCTTGCATCGACTGCGGGGAATTTAAAATATTATCTTATATTAATATACAGATATTATAATTTTTGAAACTATTTGGCGAGAAGCCAACATAAATGGTAGTAACTACGTATGTTTTTTTTTTATAAAACTGATCAACTGACAAACGAAGTTAAAGTCCACCCGATTATTTATAAGTGGCTACTGCAGTTCATGGAAGCAGCCAACTTCAAACAAAGAAAACCAAACCAAATGCATTGCCACCTCTGGGAACTAAGATAGAATGCTTCACAATCTGTATTTTTTAAATAGAATAAGGGTGACAAACGAGCAAATAGTCCACCTGATGGTAAGTGGACTCTGCGGTCCATAGACATCTACATTTATCTTCGATTAAGAATCAAAACGCAAATGCATTGTCACCCCTGAGGACTAAGATGGAATGCCTCGTTTCCAGTAAGAAATGGTCTCCCGATTTCGACACTCAACATACGAAACACAGCAGCATTAAACTGCTATTTCACGCTGGTATTCTGTGAGAGCGTGGTCCTTCCCGGTCGAGCCGACCCATTCGTGCTACAACAATAATATAGCTGCAGCGTGCCTCTATTACGTATGAAAATTATACTCGCTCTCTATATATACCCATTTTCGCAATACGTAAATAAATGAAATACTTTAAAAAATCATTTGTTAAATAATATGTTCAGCTGCCTCGTTGACCTAATGGTTGTAACTGACTGCTGATTCTAATCCAGGGTCGAGCCAAAGTCCATTGCTGGGTTTTTCTGTTAAGAAATTCACTGCAGTAGGCCCGGAGTCCGTAAATTGTCGTGTTTCACCCCTGGGCCTCGAAAAGCACGTAAAGCCGTTTGTTCTGCGCCTGATCTCTCTCAAGTCGTGTCGGATTACCGACCAGACTAACTATGAGAGTGAGAGAATAGAGAGTGCACCTGTGCTTAGGCACACATTCGTGCGCTATTAACCCGTCCTGCGCCATCTGCCAGTCTTCTTTAAGAGTAACCACCATGACCGATATTCAGTCTGGATGACATTATTATTATATTTATGTGTTACCTCCATTACAATGATCACCTAACGCACAAAGTCAACCACCTACCTAATAATGGTTTAATTTCTTTATAGTATAAAAATCACAAGTAAAATCGGGGGACACAGTCCACTTGATGGATAAGTTGATGCTATGGTTCATAGACATCTATATTTATCCTCGATTAAGAAGCAAAATGCAATTGCGTTGTCACCCTTTCTCTACACTCACCAAACGAAACATTCAGTTACTATTTTTAGCTGGTATTTTAAGCTGGTATTCTGTGAGAGCGTGACCTTTCCACAGTCCAGACGACCCATTCGTGCTACAACTACAATATAGCTGCAGCGTGTCTCTACAACGTTATTTTGATACAGTAAGAAAAATAAATGCTAAGCTTACGCTGGCCTGGTAACCGGCGACTTCCTTCTTAGCGAATGGTGTATGACCGGGTGGGTAATAAACAGCGGGCCCGGCCACGTTCTTGCTGGAGCTCACGGGCGTGGGCTTGACTTGTGTGGCCGGGGTGGGCGTGGGCGTGGGACTCGAGTGGGAAGTTTCGCGCGTCTCGCGGGTTTCAATACGCCGTCGGACTCCACCGTCGGTCTGCGTCGGGAATCTCTGTTGAACAAGAACCAATTTAGACGTACCGGTAATTGATTTTGACGAGAACACGTCTTTAAATTTGCTTCTACAGTGGGCGGTAATTCAGTAAATTGCTATCAAAATCGAGGGATACAGTTTGGTGTTACACGTAAGACCAATTTAATAATGAAAAGATCATACAATTCGTCGAGTGAGGACGTTTTTTATAGAATAAGGGTGAAAAACGAGCACACAGTTCACCTGATGGTAGGTAGATGCTGTGGTCCATATATATCTAAGGACCATAATATGCAAATACGTTGTCACCCCCGAAGGCCTAAGATGCAATGCCTCGATTCCAGTAAATTGAGTTTCCGCTTCTCTACACTCATACGAAACACAACACTATTAAGCTGCTATTTTATGGTGGTATTCCGTGAGAGCGTGGTCCTTCCGCGGTCGAGCCGACCCATTCGTGATACAACTATACTACTAATATAATAGCAGCATGGCTCTACCACGTATAGAATAATATATAAAATAATAATAATGACTGACCGCTTCGGGGAAGTCTGCGAGCAGGTCGTCAAGGCGCTTGGGGGGCTGCTGCTCGTGCGGGGTGGGGGTGTGCGTGCGGGGGAAGGGCGCCGGGGGCGCGGGGGAGGGGGTGCGGTGCCGGTTCGGTGCGTTCAGCGCCTGGTTGTGCGAGTACGTCGTCTCCGAGTATTTGTACGTCGTTGGACCCTGCGGACAAATCAAACAATTACTCATTGTAAAAAGCAAAGTCAGCCAGGAGGACTGTGTGCGTGATTGTTGCTCTTAAAGTAACAACCTATATACGACCAAATGCTGTGCGCTGGCTTGACATCATTTCTGAGAGCTTAGAGCAAGGAAGTGTCCACCGCCTTCTAAGCTTGTTAGCGGACTTCACATGCCTTCAGAATATTTTTTGCAATTCCGTTGTCATCTAGTAAATACGGCTCACTGCTGGGCACAGACCTCCTCTCATATCTTTTTTTAGGGAAGTGTCCGCCTGCTAGAGGATTAGGGAATCCTCACGATGTTTTCATCTCGGCAGGCGGAAGATGACTGAGGGCTGAGGATCGTATTATCTGACGTATTGAACACTTTAAACTGCCAAACTTCCTTTTGTAATCGTTTTTATTAAGGTGTACAACAAATAAATAAATAAATACTATTAATAAATAAATACTCCCCGTAACTGGTCTTATATGTATTCTGGGATTAATATTATATACCTAAGTATATTTTATAGAATAAGGGTGACAATCGAGCATACAGTATATCTGATGGTAAGTGGATGCTGTGGCCTACAAACATTTAATCTCGATTAAGAATCAAAGTGCAGATATATAAAAAAACATTAACAACGAAAAACCATTTGAAAAAAAAAATAAAGCAACTACTTATAAACAAGTGTTACTGTAGTACTTCTGAATTTTTAGAAGATAAAAATATAATATAATATAGATATAAATACAAATTTTAGGTAATAAGGAAATGCCATCCTACTAAATAAATTACAATAAAAAATTACAATAAAATTTAAAATGATTCAAATAATTTAATAAAAATTCAATTGTGCTACCTATAATAATATATTAAATGTCAAAATCAATTAATAAATAATAACAATTATAATAGCCGTATTCCATATTCAATGTGTGTAGGTTTATATAATATAATGAATGTTAATATTAAATAATTATTTAGCAATAATAATAATAAAACAAAATAAATGTTCCTCCTTCATAATATTGCTGTGCCCATGAGGGTCTATAGAGATATCATAAAACTATGTAACACCTTTTGTAAACTATGGAATGCAATAAAGTTATTGAGTATTGAGTATTGAGATGCGTAGACTCCCCTGAAGATTAAGATGGAATGCCTCATTTCCAATAAAACGGGTCTCTGTTTCTAGCTCTTATTTATTCCAATTATCCTCATCGATCACGTTATGCTAATAAACGTAATCGTTTGACATTATTAGACTGTTAAAGCGACAGTAGCCTAATGGCAGGGCGCGGACCGCGAACTCAAAAAGGTCGTGGGTTCGAATCCGCCATTCGACTACTGGCGTGAACCACTCGTAACACAAGCAATTTAAGCTTACCACGAGTGGTTAACGGGAATATTAGTAATGTTTATAGCATTGTTAATATTCTTTTTAAAGAAGTAAAAAAATAAAAAGTAAAATTAGCCTTTTAATATCCATCCTAAGAACTACTTTTTTTATGAAATACATACAAATGGTGGTTCTGATTTTAGAGCCACGGTTCGCGGTTTAGAACGCTTAGCTACTAGGTTTTTGATAATTAATATTTAGCTCACATAAGGGCCATGTCCATTGTGCGGCTCGGCGGGCAACAGTTTCGAATCATTGGCTGGGCTCGGGTAAACCATTCGCTCGTTTGTTGTACTGTGCTCTGCAATGTAAATATAAAAAAAAATATTACAATTGATAATTTTATATTAAATAAATTTAATAGTTTTAATTTTACACTTGTGCAACCAAACCAGTGCGTGTTATCAGTGATGACTTATGGATCTTTATATATATATATATATATATATATATATATATATATATATATATATATATATAAGTAGGGCAGCACATGCCCTAGTTTTCGGAGCGACTGGCTGAAACTTGGGGTCGGGGCAGAATAAAATGGAGTCTTGTACCATATTGCCAGCTTTCAAAAATATAGCATAATTCACTGGCTTACCCCATCACCGATCTTACCCCAATGCACTATACATATATATATATACGTGACAAGAGCACGCCGTCCACCTGATGGTAAGTAGATACTGTAACTCATAGACATCTACATTTAACCTTGATTAAAAATCAAAATGCAGATTCGTGTTACAACCATAATATAACTGCCCGTGGTTGGACGTGGTCTTTCACAGCCGGTCGTATGAGGAAGCTCAAGGTCTCTTTGCGAGCTACGGCGAGAGTTATGCTTCGGGGTTTCTCTACGAGATAGACTTAAAAATGAGGATAAATAGAACCAGAATAACCGATATAGTCCAACGTTCAAAGAATCGATAGCCAATGGGAAATAAAGATTCTCAAATGGCAACCTCGGAAGTGTAGTGCAGCCCTAGATTGCAGCTACTAGATTTAGTGACGACCTGGCTCGACCTCTGTGGCTCAGAACTGTGCCTTCTTTGACGGAGGTCTATGTATTCCTTGGGGGAGTCCTAGTGCTAGTAAAGGACTGTGATGAACGAATGAAATAGTTTAAATCGCTTTTGATTACAATATTTTACTTGGTAGAGCCACGCTGGAACTATATTATAGTTGTAGCACGAATGGGTCGACTCGACTCGACCGGGGAAGGACTACACTCTCACAGAATACCAGCGTAAAGTAGCAACTTAATGCTTCTGTGTGTCGCATGATGAGTGTAGAGATCCGGAGACCCTTTTTACTGCCAATCGTAAGACTCATGGCAAATGGCCTTTCCTAATATGCAATCTTTTAGGGAGGCCTATAGCCAGCAGTGGACATTTGTTAAGCTGTAATTAATGAATGAAACAATGATAAATGTATGGTGCTACAAATGCAACTACTAATTATAAAGTAGCAGTGAATTACCATCGGTAGTGAGGTGTGTGCGGCTGTACTCCCGCAGCCTAGAGTTGCAGTGCGTGCAGTACTGGCATCCAGATGGGGCGGGTGGGGCGGGGGAACCTTCCGTTGATCGTGTTAAAGTTGCTCTGAAGGAAAAATTACGTATTAATGGTTGCGTTAATCGTAGTTCAGGGGATGGATTTGCACCTTAAATTTCACAGTACTTGGTAGCCCGAGGCCTAAGCGGACAAAATAACTTGAGATTTTTACCAACGTAGGTGAACTTGTTTTGTCGTTTCCACTAATTATAGTTTCCTGCGCAGACAACACTCAAAGTCCCTTTACTTTAAAACCGTTATTAGATTTATAAACCAACTTAGAATTTCCGTTGAACATTTATTTTTGGTTTCCATTTTCGTTATAGAGGGCGGTATTTATTATTTTGTTATAGAAATAGTGAAACGCTAGTGAAACGCAGAACAGGTTCAAATATCATCCATCTAGTAGCGCTGTGTTTGCTATTATTTTTAATACATTTTATGAATTAATAAGGAGTTTTTGTCCGCCTAGCTGTCCGGCTGTTTAAATAGCAGCTGCTTAGGTCTTACTGATTCCCGAAGCAGAGTGTTCACTGCTGTGTTCTGGTCTGAAGGGTATAGAGAGCCAGTATAATCACAGGCTGTGAGGTATTTCTTTTTTAACTTAGTCCTGAGAGGTGATAACGCATCTCTAGCTTCTTTGCTTGACGTTGGCTGCAGGTGTCCATGAACTGCAGTAGCCAGTTACTAGCAGCTTTACTGTAAATTTGTTTGACACTTTTGTTTTATTAAAAGAGTTTAGATAATGCGTCCTTTTTTTAAAGATTACTGACAAAAAAGGCTTTTAGCCACAAAGGAGACTCTACACAAGATACACTATTCTTAAATACTACGGTGGAAGTCTTTTTTCTCAATTAAAATTGATAGAGGCCTCGTTCGTTGTAAAATTATCCTAAATTGCCACGCTTGACAGGCGGTTTAGTGATCGTAGAATCACTCTTCTAGCACCTTTGAGACTAACAAATACGCAAAAATAGGACATGTCCTGTGAAATCCGGTTGCGTGGCCACTGTACACAAATCTACGATACTCACGATCGCACGTTGGTGTCGTTGGAGACGTTGGAGACGTTGGAGATGTAGGTGTGGTGGTGGTCGGCGAGCGGCGGCAGCGGCACGCTGGCCGGGTCCTGGTCGGCAGGCACCTCGTACGTGTACGTCTTCACCGTGGTCGTCACCTTATTCATGGGCGTGGTGGCTCGCGACAACTGCGGTATACATAGAGGCTACTTACGACATCTAGCGCTGATTGGAATAACGTGGAAGTGTAACTAGCGCTATCTGGCAGCAGCGGGATGGAAATCAATATAGAACTAGTAGCGCCATCTATGATTTTTTCCACCACCAGGACGGCACTACTTCATATTTCACCTCATTCCTCCACATTTGACAGATTTCATTCCAGAGAAAGTTATTTTTTTAGAAAAATGTATGTGTTTATATTTATTTCAGAATTATTAGTTACATTTGATATTAATTACATTACAAATGAATAAACCAAAGAACGAATATTTCTAAAAGTAGAAAAATTAACATAGAATCTAAAATGTGCAAAAAATTAAAAACAAACCAGTGTACCTCCATACTCCATGCCAGTGAGGCATTTTTTGTGTATTTACAAACTCTAGAAACATAACTTCTCAATTGTAATGACGTGTAACAAATATCTTTAACTAGGGCCATCTGGTGAGCGATAGATTAGCTTTCATTATTGGTTGTAGTCTTGTCCGCCTCGTTGCTCCAACGCGTGTTATTTAACATAATTCACATGATTTTTTATAGTATAAGGGTGGGAAACGAGCACACAGTCCCTGTACTACGGGCCACAGTAAAAACTTACCTGATGGTAAGTTTTTACTGTGGCCCGTAGACATCTACATCTATCCTCGATAACGGATTAAAATGCGGATGCGTCGTCACCCGGGAGCACTATAATACGTAGTACTATTATTTATTCTGTGACTATAATCGAATGCCGCGTTTACAGTAAAAAGGGTCTTCGATTCTGTACACTCACCTAATACGACTCTACCACGTTAAAGTCTTGAAATATTTTGTCTTTGAAATATTTGATTTCTTAGACGTGCAAGTTTCCTCATGATATTTTCCTTCACCGTTGAGCAAGTGGTAAATAAGCATTTATTAAAATTGCAATGAACAATTACATTGCCACGGCTCTCTACTCCTAGCAGTGTTGGTTAGAACTATTGCCATCTGTTAACCAACGAGGCTTTTACAGTTTCATTCGATCATAGGATACTAATGAAGATAGCTTACTCAAGACTTTAACGGCCTCTCTGTCGCTAAAACATAAGGAAAGGTGACTGCTGATGACTGTGATGATGAGTATTACAAATCCTGTCAGCTGCGCCACGTAATGATGAATGACATGATTTTAATATTTAATAAAATGAAATTCTGATTTCAAGTAAACTTCCGTGTTAACGTACAGTGACTGACGTATAAACGTGGTTGTAACGTTTTTTTTTCATAACGAAACCCTAGGGCTACACTCACCGTGCCATTGAGGGGAAGCTGGTGGCAGTGCGTGCACAGCGGCTGCGGCGGCCCCGGAGTCGGCACCACGCGGGACTCTGTAACAGTACACCACCATGTAAATCACATTTTTTTATAGGATATGATTGACGAGCAAGTATACAGTCCATCTGGTGATAAGTGGTTGCTGTGACCTACAGACATCTACATGTATCCTCGAATCAAAATGTAGATGCGTCATCACCCGTGAGAACTGAGATGGAATGCCTTGCTTCTAGTAAAAAGAATCTTTTATTCTTTTATTATTATTCTTATTTTTTTAACATGCTCCTAATAGCTTCGCGTGTCTATCTTTTTATTAATGTAAAGAAATCTTTTAATGTAATTTTCACCAACTAGTCGACGGCCCATTGGCTTAAAAATTTGCCCTCGTATCAAGGACCGGTGATAATAAAATAATTTGAAAACTTTATCCTAGTACGTCCTATCCTATACGTGATAGGACCACGCCGCAGCTATATTATGGTTGTAGCACGCATAGGACAGCTCGACGGGGGAAGGATCACGCTCTCATAATACCAGCGTAAAATAGCACCTTAATACTGCTGTGTTTCGTATGGTGAGTGTAGAGATTCGGAGACCCTTTTTTACTGGAAACGAGGCATTCCATCTTAGTCCTTAGGGGTGACAACGCATCTGGGTTCTGATTCTTAATCGAGAATAAATGTAGATGTCTATGGGCTACAGCATCCACTTACCATAAGATGGACTATGTACTCGTTTGGCACCCTAATTCTATAAACAAATCCTAGTAGGATTATTCTGTTCCGAACTGCTTCAAACGTCTAGTATGCCTGTATAATTATGTAGCTAAATAAAAATTGTTAATTAAACCACCAACAAACGTATTTTATCAAAGAACAAACGTTAATGAATATAAAAAGTTAAAGACCTATAATAAATAACTAAGGAAATTATAAATTGGAGTGGAGGGGGGGCTAACTATAACGCAGATTTTTAATTAATTTTTGATAAATAAATTATTGACTAATAAACAATGATTGATAGAGAACAATCAAGAACAAACCACGAACTAACGATATGTGATAACGGAATTAAAAAAAAATTAGGGAGCTAAGTTTGGTGAGCCCGGGCAGGCTCACTAAACTTTACTACTCGTACTACTACTTTAAACACTAGGCTTTTGGGCTTGCGCCCTCCTTTCTGCCAAGGAGGGTCGCGTTCGTATACGGCTTAGAGATCTCTAGTCAGATCGTTAAGCCAATTCCTAAAAGGTTGAGTTTAGTGGGTAAAAGTCACCACATAACCACGCAGCCGGCTGCGTGGTATGCTATGAGCATTCTCAACCTCCCTCCCCCGCTTTCCGGAGGGTTGCCCATATTTGCTTCTGGCGCAAAAAAAAAGGCTTTTGGGTGTTGCATGTTTGGAGTAAGCGAGATGGTTATACCGCCATCTCTCGGAAGCTATGAGAACTTTTTAGTATTTCCTAGTCGCCTCTTACGACACCCACGGGATGTCGTGATGAATTGGATTACCTATCTTACACCGCCATCACACGCCTAAGTTGCTCTGCTTTGAATCAAATTAAGTGGTGTAATTTAAACACGGTAAAAATATTTCCTTTCATTGAACGCTACTACTAAATAAATATTACTAAATAATGCTACTAAAATAATCACAAACATATATATTTTTTACAATTTTCAATAATTAAATCTCTATGTAAATTTACAGGATAAAACATAAAGTTATATAAGTATATTTCGTAGGAATGTAAGTTTTATAATATTATTAATTATATATAAATATTTTTCTAAGTAGTATAGATAAAAAAGAAAGAAAAAGCTAATAGCAACAACTCACCGGTCTTTTCTTCTCTATACACCTGCTGTCTCACTTCAGCAGCGCGTGAGATGGTGGGTGGAGGACTGGAACCCCATGAAGAATTCTCCAGCCTTTCCTCGTGTTTTAAGGTTGAGTATCCGCTAGATGGCGCTGCTTTCACTGGCGTTCTGAAACATAACGACAAATCATTGTTATAAAGATCACACGTCAGAAAACATATAGTCATTCAAATCCTATGTAAAAAGATCATGTTTTGTGCATAAAAAAGTGACGATACAAAGTAAAGTTTATGACAAAAGTAATGCGATGTGTATAGAATAATTATCTCACGTCACCCATAGAAATAAGTCATGTACAACCAATGCCGAGGTTAAAAAAAACAATTCTTACCCTTTTCTGTAATCAAAGGAAGTGCTCTCAGCTGTATCCGAAGTGTAGCCGCCTGAAAATAGATTCAGACTTCTTATAATTCTTTCATTTCATTTCGTAAATTTTCTACGCTTCAGCTATATTATGGTTGTATCATGAATGGGTCGGCTCGACCGAGGAAGCACCATGCTCTCACAGAATACCAGCGTAAAATAGCAGCTTAATGCTGCTGTGTTTCATATGGTGAGTGTAGGGAAGCAAAGACCCGTTTTACTGTGACAGCGCATCTGCTCTGGAAACGAGGCATTCCATCTAAGTCCTTAGGGGTGACAGCGTATCTGAGTTTTGATTCTTAATCGAGATTAAATGTAGATGTTTATGGGCCACAGCATCCACTTACCATCAGGTGGACTGTGTGCTCGTTTGTCACCTTATTCTATATTAAAAAAAAATTGAAACCAAACGGTTATTTTGAAATACGGGTATGGTATACTAGGTGGTACGGTTAGTTCTACCACCAAGAAGCAGTGTGTTTGCTGTTTTGTAAGTACTCCTAGCAAAATTCAATAAAAAGATCATAGAAAAAAAATTGTCTTCGAATAGAATTATATGCAAATATGAAAAGCGCCACCTGACGGACGTAAGTGAAACTACGTTTTATCACACAAAGGTACTCGATGGTGATACGAATTTTATACGATAGAAAACTAATGTTTCTAAAGGACATAGTGAGCCGGTATAAACACAGCCTGTGAGATATTAGATATTAATTCTCAGCCGGTAGAACAAGATACCTTCTAGGTGTAAACTTCTTTGTTTGAAGTCGGTTACATGTCTCCATGAGCTGTATTAACCACTTACCATCAGGAGGACTGTGAGATTGTTTGGTTATCACTTCAATTTTATAAAAAAGTATCGTAATTAAATAAACTACGAGTATTTAATTGCAATTTTGCGGATTACACGGCGGTGAAGGAAAACATCGTGAGGAAACCTGCATGCCTGAAAAATATAAAAATATTTCGAAGACATGTGAAGTTCGCCAACACGTGTTGGGGCAGCGCGGCGGACACTTCCTTACCTAAAACCCTCTCAGAAATGAGAGGAGGCCTGTGCCCAACAGTGGGACGTATATAGACTGTAACAAGTATCTACCTTATTTCCTCATTATTACAGCCACAGAAATCTAAATAAGTACCTTATTAATTAGATTTCTGTGATTAAAGCCCTTCACAAGTCCGCTGCTTAACATAGGCCTCCCCCAAGAAATGCCGCATAGCAGTCATGAGTCGCCTGCATCCATTGACTTTCTGCATCTTTTACCAGATCGTCACTCCATCGAATAGGGGTCCAGCCTACACTTCGTTTGCCGGTACACATAACACACCTGCCACTCGAGAACCTTTCTTCCTCATCGGTTGTCGGCTCTTTGAGTTGTATTACTGGCTTATTGCCACTTCGACGTATTGATTCCTTGAGTTATGTCAGTTACTCCGGTTCTGCTGTGAATATTTCAAATTATATCACGCATGGAAACTCCGAGCATACCTGAGCGACCTTGTGCTTCCTCATACGGCCAGCGGTGAGGGACCACAGTGGAGATAATACGTGTAAGAAATTTGGGTCTTATTACTTGATAATCAGAGTTTGTTTTACTCTTTTATGGTTGATGAGTTTTTGTACAGGTTTTTGGGAGCAATTAGACCGCGTCACTACCCCAGTGTCGATTATTCGTGTTATATTATTAATTTCTATATAAAAATCAATTGCTATCTATTAGTCTCACTAAATCTCGAAACTGACTCGACCAATTCTGATGATTTTTTTTTGTGTGTGTTTGAGAAAGTCCGTGGATATTTAGATTCACATTTGGACCCGGTAGGTCGAGCTGTTGTCGAGATTCTGAAATCACTCGTGCGAAGCCGGGGCAGTTAGGCTTTTATCCTCATAGTTATAACGGACATCTCCTTCTCAGAAATGAGTCTAGCAGTGGCAGCTGTTACTTTGTTGATGCTTTAACTAAGACTTACTCTTATACAGCTGTCGCTCTTGGTCCTTTTGCAGGTCATCTAGAAGAGAATCCAGTTCTTCCACGTTATGTGACATTTCCTTCTTTACTCTTGAGTTCACCTTGGAGTATCCTGTAAATATGTTTACAAATATTAAAGAAATTACACAATGTGTATTTATACTACAAAATATAAACTTTATGAAGATGCTTACAAATGCTTGAAAGCCACGGCGGGGCTTTGCTAAATTTTACTCGTAGCATTGTCAACTATCAACTATATAACTTTATTTACCATGTATGGTAGAGCCATACCGCAGTTATATTAGTCAGTGCAGTACAGTTGTAGCACGAATGGGTCGGCTCGACCGGGGTAGGTCCAGGCTCTCACAGAATACCAGCGTCAAATAGTAGCTTAATGTTGCCGTGTTTAGTAAGTGTAGACCACCGGAGACCCTTTTTACTGGAAACGAGGCATTCCATCTTATTCCTCACGGGTGATAACGCATCTGCATTTTGATTCGTAATCGAGGTATATGCAGATGTTTTATAGGTCACATCAACTACTTACCATTATCAGGTGAACTGTGTGTTCGTTTGTCATCTTATCCTATAAAAAAACTAACTGAAAAACGATATATTTATAAGTTTGTTTTTAAATTCCATTGATAATCAATGAATTTTATAATGCTATGCTTAGGCATTGGGCATTAATAAACTCAATGTAAATACTGTGCAGTGGAGCAATAGGATAACATATCGTACGTCTATCCCGTTAGTGTCGTAAAGTGCGACTGAGGAAAATTGAAACAGGAAGCATCCCCCATATTACTGATAACACCTCAATAGTAGTCAAAACACCCGCCTCTCAAGAGTGGCACCTATGAGGCAAACTATGGGGGATGTCATGCTCTGTCGTGGATTTTTTAGGCTGCAATGATGTTAAATGAATGTTAAGATTGGAAATCACATATTTAACTTTGGTCTTCACTATTTACACGAACTGATCATTAGCCATTACTTCTAAAAATTATAGATCATTACCTGGGGAGGAGCCAATGGTCTCGTAGGTGTAGGTACGTGTCCCGGTGGTGGTGGCTGGCAGCTCCCTCTCTTCTTTCTCATAGTAATAAGAATTACTCTCGATCGATTTGGGTGTGGTCTTTGGAGGAATTGTAAACTCCTGGAAATAAAAAAAAATGATTTAACGCGTAAAGATATTAAAGCAAAATTTTCACGATTTTAAAATTTTATTTACTTCGCAAGAGTGGAAGTGAAGGACCTAATTTAAGCGTTTTCAGGTATTTTTTAAATAATATCAAAGTGACAAACGACAGTACAGTCCACCTAGTGAGTGGCCACTGCATCATACAGACATTTGCAGACAACTTTAAGCAAAAAAGCAACAGTAGACACTTATGGGGTCTAAGATGGAATGCCTCACATCCTGTAATAATACTGGCTTTCTATATACCCTTCAGACAAGAACACAGCATTGTACCTCTGCTTTTTGACAGCAGAAATAGATGAGGGTTGTGACCTACCCACATGGATTTATAGCCATTAAAGAGTAAAAAGGATTAAAAAGATGTTCGAAAACTGAATTCAATCATATCCTTTCTTTCTACGTTTACTGTGGTCACTGTAGAAATTATGGCTACTTTTAAACGATTGTAAAAATTCACGATCGGCAAAATTCGTGGAATATTAGGATTCGGTATGCTTTAAATGCAAAAGTTTTTGCACGAATATTTGAATGACTAGAAGTTTTGTTTCCGCTGGATTTCGCATCAGACCAAAACGGACCTGTGTCGATTGGTGCAGAGATGCCATGAGCGTACACAAGCGTTGTTTATAACATCACAACACGAGACGAAATCGAAATATAGGTTTATTATTACGGTGCTGCTGTTCTTCGGGACCGGTCCGCTCAAGTTTTACAACACGTTTATTAGCTTTAATTTTTTGTTGTGCAATTTTTATTTTTGATTATTAATGGGTCTTTTAGAACATGCTTTGATTACCTATAGGTCTATTGCTTTTCATTTCTTAAAAAAATATTGGATCATTGTCCTTTAAAAGAATAAAAAAGAGACCAGTCTGCGTAATTTCTTCCGCAATTTTTCTCCGGACATAAGGTCCGACACAAAAAGCTAGCTAATAAATTTGGGTGCGGTTTCAAGTTTTCTAGCGGTGGTTCTTAGACATGTTTTATCAAAAACAGTTCAGCCGTTTGAAGGTCATCAGCTTTTTGTTTCGGGGGGGGGGGGTTTAAAATGTTTAATTTAAGTAATAAACAGTGGTAGATTAAAATAATATACCGAATTAAATGAGAACGATTAGGGCGTCCTAGTCAAGTCGACAGTAATGCTCAACCTCTCTCTAAAGGTAATGATCGATGCTATCGGTAGAGAGTACTATTGTTCTACGGTAGTAATCACAAGGATCAAAATGTACTCTTTGCCTCTGTCGCTTCACGTTCTAGATCAGGGTACCGGGTATTATTATTACAATAATACAGTTATTATCTATGTTCGAGGTTCGAGGTGTGCAATATGTGGACGATGAGAAACGAAATTTTAATTTATTTCGCCTAAAAACAAAGAGTTTTCACTATCATTTCACGTTCAGGAAAAAAAAACAATGCAATTAATGAGTTTTCGACGATGACAAGAGGTCAGCAAAATTATAACGAAACAAGCGTAGCCTTGTAGATAACGTTATGATATTTATAAAAAAAATCTGACCTCAACCGCGTGGAAGTCCTTGCGGTCGTACTTCCCCCCGGGCAGCTTCTCCTCTTTGTACTCGTAGTGGTACTCTCTGGCTCCGACTGCGTTTCGGCCCAGCGAGTCCAGCTTGCTGCCCTTCGGTATCAGCTCGGATTTTATCATGTCTGTAATAAAAAGTATATTTTATTGTGTATTTAGATCGTGTAGTGGAGGTGTAAAAGTATCCGCTTTCTCATATTTAGGCAGCAGAACAGCAATAACACGGAGTGTAGAGGTAAAGAGATCCGTCTCTGTATTAAAGTTTCCATAGAAAAGCTAAATGAGGGTTGCGCCACTGTAGCCAGAGGGTAAATTTTAAATAACTTTTTATAACTTTTATTGCACAGATTTTTTATAATAATTATTGCAATTATTTTTTATAATAGTAATATTATTGTTTTCAAAAATTTTATTTTTAAAATCACTCTCAACGTGTTTCACGGCGATTTTTTCTAGGTTATATTTACTAAATTATTTTAGACAACGTGAGTAGTTGAGGTTTTAAATACTGTAGTTTCATCAACTACTCTAGTAACCACAAATATTAAATTCCTCAATTCAGTACACTTCACTCCGTCGACAACTGTTAAGTTCATTTCATACCCTCTAGCTACTCCAGCGCTGTTGTGGAGAGTTTTTGAACTGTTATTTACTGCTCATAGATGGACCCTTTTTAACTATCATTTCAGCACTCCATGAGCAATAATATCTAAGAAATAAAATACTGCGTTTATGCAACCCACCTCTAGCAAAGGTGGCAACTGTGGCAAATGTCCCTCTTATAGAGAAATCTACGAGGAAGCCCGTTGTTCAGCGGTGGACTTTGATAGGCTGAAATGGTCAGCTTAAAGAATAGAATAGAATCATTTTTATTCAATATAGATCACATATATGTTTTTTTTTGTATATATTACATATTTGTTCTGACATAGATAATATTTATACGTACGTATATATAGATATATACTTACGTATCAAATCAAATCAAAAAAAAATTATACGTGGTAGAGCCATGTTGCAGTTATATTAGGACATTAGTAGTATAGTTGTAGCACAAATGGGTCGGCTCGACCGGGGAAGGACCACGCTCTCACAGAATACCAGCGTGAAATAGTAACTTAATGCTGCTGTATTTCGTATGGTGAGTGTAGAGAACCGGAGACCCTTTTTACTGGAAACGAGGCATTTCATCTTAGTCCTAACGGGTGACAACGCATCTGCATTTTTATTCGTAATCGAGGATTAATGTAGATGCCTATGGGCCACAGAAACCACTTACCATCAGGTGGACTGTGTGCTCGTTTGTCACCCTATCCTATAAAAAAAAATTAAATCAAATAATTTATTTGTAAAACATAGGTAAAAAGTTACAAACTTGGTGGAAAAAGTATGTACGTAACACTATGTTTCGCCTACAAAGGCATACAAATATTTGTTTATCACTATCACCTGACAATATGAAAATTAATTTTTAATAAAATAACAATTTCAATTATAATTAGTATGTTTAGAAATAACATTAATTATTATCTTAATTATCAATTACATAAATATAAACATATAATAAATAAAACGTCCATTAATTGTTGCAGGTACTAAAAACTATTCATTTTATCTTCAAAGTATTCGTTGATAGAGTAGTATACTTTGTATATTAAAAAACTCGAAAGCAATTTCTTAAATTTGTCTATATTATCAGTTTCTTTGATGTTTTGTGGGAGTTTATTAAAAATTTTAGGAGCCATACCCAGGAAACTTTTTGAATACAGGGCTGTTTTATGAGGTTTTGTGCGTAGTTTATTCCTATGTCGTTTATTATTAGCGTTTTCAAATATGCTAAAATGTTTCCTTACAAACATAGCTACTTCAAATATATATAAAGATGGTAGGGTCAGAATGTTAAGATTAATGAAATGCGGTTTGCAACTATCGGTAACCTGCAACTGACATACTGCTCGTAAACATTTCTTTTGCGCTTTAAATACTAGTTCGCGTTTTGGAGAATTTCCCCAAAATATTATACCATATCTCAATGTTGAAGAGAAGGTAGGCGGTTATGACTGTTTCACGATTTGAAATTTTTATAAGGTTATGTAGTGCATAGTGGAATTGATTTATCTTTTTTATTATGTGTTCAATATGTTTACTCCATGTCATTTTTTCGTCCAGCCAAATTCCCAGAAATTTTGTGTGGTATTTTTCGTTTATGATTTTAGTATTATAGTTAATATTAATTTTTGGTTGTTTTTTTCTTTGTTTGAATGCCATAATATGCGTTTTATCCAAATTAATTTTAAGATAATTGTCATTCAGCCAGTCTATTATCCTGTATAAATTCTGAGTTATGTCCGATTCAATTGAGACCTTGTCTCGTCCCGTGAATAATACTGTGCTGTCATCAGCAAATAAGGTCATAGGGTGCTGAGTCACCTGGGGCAAATCATTGATATATATTAGGAATAGTAATGGACCGAGTACGCTTCCTTGCGGCACACTGTAGGTTGTTTGTTTTGGTTGCGAAAGGTATGTTATTTCAATATTAGTACAAGGACAGATCTTTTTTTTTTTAGTAATTTGTTTCCTATCATTCAGGTATGAAATAATAAGATTTAACACATTACCTCTGATTCCATATTTTTCCAGTTTAAGCGCTAAGATATTTAAATCAACGTAATCAAACGCCTTGGTCATGTCCATGAAAAAGGCGGTTGTTGGTGTACGATTATCCATACCGGTGATCACTTTTTCAATAAATCCATACATGGCCATATTTATGTTTCTACATTTTCTAAAACCATATTGTTCGTTTGCTAAGATGTTATTAACTTCCAAATAAGAATATAAGTTGTTATACAGAATGGGTCCCACATATATGCAATAAATGAAACCATATACTTGTTATCGCCTTTGCTGACGATATACAAAAAATGAACGTAATCGGTCCAGTAATTAGGTCAAAAAGTAGAGTTTTAATTTTAAGCAAATTTGAACACTCTATAGAATTGGGTCGCTAAGTCAATGATTCAATGAACTTGAATGAATCCTTAAACATTTAAAAGCGACGATGCCACGCAGTGCAAACTATTGGTATTGCGACATATCGACAGCGGTGTCTTTTGTCGGCGTGCCACCCGCGTGCAACGTTGTCACTCTTCCAAGGGGTCAAGGTACGTTGTCTAAACAGAGTGTTCACTTTTACTGAATTTATTTTAATATTTATTTTGTTTGTAAATTTCACTTTTTTATTTTACGGGTTTTAATTTAATATTTAATTTTTCTACACTTCTACGGACTAGTATTACTTGTGGTTTCATTTATTGCATATATGTGGGACCCATTCTGTATATTACTTTTTCTATTATTTTGGAGAATGTTGGAAGCAAAGCGACAGGCCTGTAGTTTTTAGGGTCATGTCTGTCCTCCTTTTTATATAAAGGATTTATAATGGATATTTTTAAAGCCCTAGGAAAAGTACCATTTTCAATACATAAATTCACTACGTAACTTAGAACTGGGGAAATTTCAACGGCCACTAACTTAACTACTTTTGTAATTATATTATCATCATTACCAGCACTGTTAGTATTTTTTAATTTATTAATTATTTTATATAAATCGTGAGGAATACATGCAGGCATAAACATTGAGTTCAGTCTACTACTTATGGATGTGTTACTTTGGTAACTATTACTAAACTGGTTTATGGGCTGAACTTCACTGATAAAATAATTACTAAATTCCTCAGCAATTTTTTCGGGATCATACATATATTTATTATTAAAATTAATTTTTAATATTATCTTTAGGTAAGTTGTATTTATTCTTATTTATCACTTTCCATGTGGCTTTTGTTTTATTCTCCGCATTGTTGATATAATAACTATTGCGCGATTTTTTGTGATGTATTTATGTGTATATAGTGTATGTATATAGTGTGTATGTATGTAGTGTATATGTATATTGTATTATATATACTCGTATGTTTATGTATTGTATATTATATATATAAAAAATTTTTATCCTCTCTATTTGATTATTGCTTTAGCCTAATGGTTGACTGGGAGAGAATGCCCTATGGCATTAAGTCCGCCATATGTACTACTTTGTGCATGAAAGCATAAATAAATAAATATGTAATTCCTAATGAAAGTAATTGTTTACTTTTACCACTGGTTTACGGAAAAAAACACTGCTGGGAAGAACCAGCAAGAAACCCAGCGGGACTTTAACCTTATATATATAAAATGAATTGATGTCCGTTAGTCTCGCTAAAACTCGAAAACAAATTAATTTTTTGTGTATATTTCAGTTGATATAAAACCCAATTGGACCCGGTAGGTGGCGCTGTTTTCGAGATCCAGAAATCACCTGTGCGAAGCTGGGGCGGATCACTAGTTTACAATCTTTTTTAGAATTCATTCATTTTCTATTCATTCATTACAGCCCGTTACAGATTTTGATAAAACATGTCTAAAAACCACAAGTCCACTGCTGAACATAGGGCTCCGTCAAGGAACGTCACAAAGCACGGTCCTGAGCCACCTGCATACATCGACTTCCTTCATGTCTTACCAGGTCGTCACTCCATCTAGTGGGGGCTGTCCTAAACTACGCTACTGGTACTATATTATGTTATATTACATTGCTCTATGGTCACTCTAAATTACTTGTATGGAATGAAAAAAAAAACAACGCGCCCAGTAATCTAATTAAAATATAATCGTAATTGTCTATACTTCATTTATTAAGGCATTAGAAAAAAGAGGTTCGTAGAAGCAGTAGTACAAAACATTTTATTTCAAAGTTAAATTCAAATAATTTTAAATAAAAATCATTTCATTTAATTATATAAATATTAGTGTTATGGTCAGATACTAAATACTTAGGCTAATGAAATAACGGCCATTTTTAATGAAAATGATGAAATCTTAAATACATGTTACAAGTTTTTAACATGAATGAAACTACGACGATAGATGTTACAACGTCGAACGTTTATTCATCACGCAACTTTATTCATCTCATGATAGTTCAATGCTTACTGGAAATTTTAATCGTTTTCCTATTTTATATTTTATTTCAAATAACAACTTATAACATGAAGGCGTTTGTGAATCTTGCACCAACAATTTAAAAACAACAGCAATAAAGGTAACAAAATTATTTTTTAAAAAACTTTTAAAAATATTAGAATTACTATGATTCACAAGTAAATGACAATTACATATTTACGCAATTCGACAGATGAGATTATAAACCGGCAAAATTGAAACAAAAACTCTGCTCTTACAACTTATAGGGATTACGAAATATTTTAAAATGATGTAGTAATATTATAATGAAATGAAAAACGCTCTCGATATCGTCTACCTCTGCTTCTTTTATGTTTTAGCATTGACATTGATAGTTTAAATGATATAAAATACTATATCTAAATGGAAGCCACTTTATTTCATGAGGTAAATAGTAAAAAGGACTACCTTTAAGTTTGATAGCCGGTGAATAAACAAATTATAATAAATTAGACATCACAGTCGTTACTGCAAAATGTTGTACTTTTGTTACCAAATGTGCCTTATAGACAACCTTTTATAACTTATGTCTAATGCTATTATAAATAGACTATAGTAATAAGTTACGGAACCGGTATCCAGTATTACTATTAAAGCTAATCAAAAAAAAAAAAAAAAATAGGCAGGCGTTCTGCTCTTGATACTACAGGTTTTTGGACTACTACAGGTTTTTTTTTTCAACTTTTATTATATTGTAAAACTAGTGACCAACCCGGCATCTTATGGTGGTGTCCATTAATGTAATTTATTTTGTCAATTTTTCGATTTCAAAATAAAATCGCCTAGCTTTTCTAATAAAATACTGGATGACGTTTTTTACCATTTGGTGTGGTAAAATAGGGTGTAACATGTGAACAGAGTAGAAGCTTATAGCACTGATATTTTACCAAAGTTAAAAACAAAAATTTTGAATTAAACGTTTGATTTTTTTAACAATTACTTTGTCCTTTGCTGTTGAGCCTATGACCCTGAGAAGATAAGGTCAAAGTTACTTACTAAATTTATTGTTTTATTGCCGTTCGTAAAGTAGGGTGGATATGGTTGGAATTTTGATAGATTTTTATTTATTTAATTCAAAATTTTTGTTTTTATTGTTTGTAAAATATCAGTGCCTTAGGCTTCTACTCCGTTCACATGTCACACCCTATTTTTTTCCAGACGGTAAAAAGGTCGTCCACCAGCACGCAATCCTTTTTTCGCTCACCAAAGTGATGCAAGAAGTCGATAGATGCAGGTGGCTTAGGACCTTGTTTTATGACATTTATTGAGGGAGGCGTATGTTCACCAGCGGACTTTTGATGGTCTGTGATGATGATGATGATGATATTATAAATAAGTACCTTTAATCTTTTGACAACGGTAAAAAGTTGTATTAAGGAAAAAAATAAAGAGAGTGTAAAGTACATTACCGAATTGTTCGTCGTTGTAAGGCACAGTGCCTCTGCTTGAAAACTCCTTGTACTCCTTGTGTTTCGTATATGATTTCGTCGCCATTTTGATTTTTATGCGCTACCTGCAACAATAAAAAAAATATTTTTTTTAATATTATATTTGTACAATTCAGAAGAGACCACATTTCTGAAATTCGGTATACGAAAGAAAGACTTATCGTGTTTGCTGTGTCCAGTAGTTTGCGGCTACTGAACTCCCATTTACATGCATAGCAAACCCGAAATCAATAGTTTATTAAAGTTTAAATAATCCTTCCGGAGTGTCAAAGTTACGAGACGTCTGACATTGTGATCGTCAGTCTAGATGCCAAGCGTGCTGATGAAAGCAAATCGTTCCTTCAACGGGTGACGCCCATGCCCAGCAGTGGAATTTACGAGCTGATGAAGAAGAATGTCCGAAACGAAAGCAAATTAAATGATTAAGATGTGCTATGAACAGAGCCGTGGTAGCTCAGATGGTTAGCGCCCGCTGTAAATTTCACAGTACGCGAGCAACCCGGGTTGATCCCCGCCGGCACCAATGATATTGTTAGCTGCAATTTTAAGTGCTGATTTACCACGTGCTCGGCGGTGAAGGAAAACATCGTGAAAGCCTATATGTCTGAGAAATAAAAAAATATTTCGAAGATATGTGAAGTTTACCAACACGCATTGGGGCAGCGCGACGCGGTCGTCACTTCCTTGTCCTAAAACCCTCTCAGAAATGAGAGGAGGCCTGTGGCCCAGCAGTGGGACGTATATAAGCTGTAAATTTGTGAATAGTCTAAGAATTCATCATCTTCAAAAATAACCAACTTGTTTCTTAACTCTTTTACTTCTGAAGGTAAAAGTAAATTTTACTTTCAGACGGTTTGATAGCCCAGTGACTTAGTGTTTGGCTGTGACGCTGGTTGTTTAAAATTTTGCAGGGAACAGATGCTTGTATTGTCTACAAATAATAGTTTCGCATCTGGTTGTCGGTCTGTCAATCTTTTTTAAACGTTCCTAAAACGTCTTCGCAATACTTGAGCCTAAAATCCAGCCAGAATCGTAGATTGCAATTTTAAGTGCTGCTTTACCATGTGCTCGCCGGTGAAGAAGAACATTCGTGAGGAAATCTGCGTGTTTATGAAATAAAACATTTAAAATTCATGTGAAGTACGCCAACACCGTAATCCTCTCAGAAATGAGAGGTTTGTGTCCGGCAATGGGAGATGTAAAAGCATTCGCATTATGCATACGAAAGCATTAAAAAAACTTATCCAGTTACGTCATCTATTTCCATTCAGGTTAAATTAACCAAGTAATAATGCTTTAATTGATTCATTCATTAGCGCCTATCGAAAGTCCACTGTTGGACTTAGGCCTCCCCCATAGATTGCCTCATTGTTTTGATTATTATTATTTTTTATAGGAGAAGGGTAACAAACGAGCACACAGTCCACCTGATGGCAAGTGGTTGCTGTGGCTCATAGACATTTACATCTAACATCTATCCTCGATTACGAATCCGGATTACGATTACGAATACGAAATTGTCATCCATGAGAACTAAGATGGAATATCTCCTTTCCAGTGAAAAGGGTCTCTGGTTCTCTACACTCACCATACGAAGCACAGCAGCATTAAGCTACTATTTTAAGCTGGTATTCTGTGAGAGCGTGGTCCTTCCCCGGTCGAACCGACCCATTCGTGCTACAACTATACTACTAATATAGCTGCAGCATGTCTCTACCACGTAAAATATTTCTGTAATCGTTTGTTGACAAAATAATCGAAGATATTTGAGAATTTATCAATTCAGAAGTCAGCATTTTGAGTCGAAAATAGTTGATTAATACACAATATAACTAAATTCCGTTAGCAGGTAATTGATAACCGAGTGAAAATAATAAGTCCTTTAAATTTTGAGTTAGTTTAACAATCAAAAGAATTAGTTTCTTTGATTTACTCGCGCCCTATATCTAAACAACGCATAGTCTATTGACCTGTCACACTCAAATTGAAAGCACTTCAACATTGCATAATCATAATTTATAGCCAGCATTACGAGTCATTTCGTACTGCGAGCTACTAAAGTTAGGCACGTTCCCTCTTCTGTGTTCAGATTTAAAGATCTGTTAGACATGTAATGCTACCTCTTATTGATTTAGCAATAAAACGTGTATTCAATGCTTTAGAAATAATTAAGCGTGTGTATTACTTGATAGGAATCTGTCGGCGCCTTCACATATAACAGTTTGTCGTAGAGTTGCAGAAATTCTAAGAATAATGTCCTCCAGACCGAATTTCGGCCACGGCAGCCTGCCTCAACGGAGGCTAACCATCGGCGCAGGACAGGATTATAGTGCCCAAGTGTATGCGCGCAAGCACTGGTGCACTCTCTGTTCCCTCACTCTCATAATTCAGAAGGAGAGAGATCAGGCGCAGGACCAACGGCTTTACGTGCTTTCCGAGGCACGGGGGTGAGACACCGCCAACTTCCTGACTCCGGGCAACTACTGAGAATTTCCTGACGGATAAATTCAGTAATTAATTTTTTGTCCAGACTCGGGATTCGACCCAGGACCTCACGATCAGCAGTCGCATTACTACAACCACTAGACCAACGAGGAAACGATATACATACATACATACACACACACATATAATATATGTGTATATATATATATATATATATATATACAGAATGGGTCCCACATATATGCAATAAATGAAACCATATACTTGTTATCGCCTTTGCTGACGATATACAAAAAATGAACGTAATCGGTCCAGTAATTAGGTCAAAAAGTAGAGTTTTAATTTTAAGCAAATTTGAACACTCTATAGAATTGGGTCACAAGTCAATGATTCAATGAACTTGAATATATATATATATATATATATATATATATATACATATATATATATATATATATATATATATATATATATATATATATATATGTATATGTATATTCTAATCTATATACTCGTAATATAACAGGAACAGCACAACACTGTACTGAATTACAAAATATTAGTCTAGCCAACTAACAGTCCACGTGATGTGGTGGTATGTGGTTAATATAGTCCATGGACATTTGCAATCAACTACAATTGAAGAAGACGACAGATGCGTAGTCCAAAGGACTAAGATTATATCGATATTTATAAATATATAAATATCGGAGTTTTATATATAAGTTTATTTATGGATATATCGAAAATTCGATATTTTAAAAAATATCAACATTCCTATTGATATATATAGTTAGAACTAATCAGTTGGAATGATCAGTCGATCTGACCGTGTGTGTCGTTAATTACAGTCTACCTGCTGGTAAGTGGCTACTGCAGCCATAGAATACTATAATACATACATAATAGAACGGGGGAGTGGGTGGAGCCTGCGTAGCCACAAAAATGTCACTAACACGTCAATTCACACGTATAAATGTCAACACGAGATGTGTTTTGACGTTACAATCGTTTCCAAATTTCGCATGCAAATTATTTAAAAAATGCCAAATTGCACCCTATTTACAAATAAATATGTATTAAAATTTATATATTATAGATTTTTTTTATTGATGGTCTTGAACATTAATCAAAAGTCTAAAATGTTTAAATTTATTCAGTCTGTCAACACAGCGAATCGGGTTTGGCGACGCCAAACCTCGTACAAAGTAAAGTTGACAGCCATTCTATTGTGTATTATAGTATTCTATGGCTGCAGCCCATGGACATCTGCCAACAACTTTAAATAAAAAAGAAGGCTACAGAAACGTCATCACCTCTGAAGACCAAGATGAAATGAAAGAATATGGGATGCCTAAAAATCGGTAATTATAAAGGCTCTCTATGTATTTCAGACCAGAACGCACTGCTGATTGGCGGCAGATATCGGGTGGTACCCACCCAGGGGAACTAGGCTGAATTTAGGCTGAACTCCCGGGAACCTGAGTTTATGGGAACGCGATTACACACTGAATAAAATAAAGCACCGGGAATGTAGGGAATTAAAAATTAGTTAAAATAGTAAATTAAACGTAAAACGTAAATATAGTTTTATTCAAATCCCTAAAATCAGCCAAAGTGACATTAATTCTAATAATTTCAACAGTTATTTACTTTCTACTGCATATTTTGTTTCGTTTAAATTATACATAATTCTGCCAGCAGAGGCAGCACCTAGTGTGATCGATTTTTGAATGATTTTTTTTCATTAAGTTGCGGTTAATTGAACAATGAAATTCTAACTCACGCTGTAAGAGTTTTTATAATTTTTCATATAAATACATAAAAATCAATGAAGCCAACGGGGTCAGCATACCTCGGGGGTAGCCAGTTAACCAAGCTGGCTAAAATAAGTTGGTTCCTCTCAGCACGTCATGATACATGATAGTAGGTAAATACAGATTGTCCGTGACGTGATCGATTTCATGAAAATTCGGGAGAGGTTACCCACGAGGAGAGCGGTAAAACCCAATTGGGCTGACTTGACCCTTTTTTTGTTTGTACACATAAGGTATTTTATATCATAAACACTTCTTTATACAGCCTGCATGATACGTGTATATGCATAACAACATTAGTATTAGCACAGAATAAATAATAGTACTACGTATATTAGGTAATTTAGTTAAAAATGTTTTTTTAAAACGTTTTGCATACTTATGATGTGTCTAGCCAAGTACAATATTATATATCGAAACGGAACGTAGGTACTATACTACAAAATTTAAAAGTAAAAAAGAGAAATAGCAAACTTGAAGTTTTATCAAGTATAGGTCTTAGGTATAGGTACACGGTTTTATTTTCAGCGAACTTTGTAGGTATTTTTGGCGATTATATCACCAATGCGGCGCTGTCACGTTTTATGCCATGTACAAGAGACTTCAATCGATTATTGAATACTATAGTATTATTATTCGATAGTAAACCATAATAATATTTGAAGCGACAGTAGCCTAATGGCCGGGTGCGGACCGCGAACTCAAATAGGTCGTGGGTTCGAATCCGCCATTCGACTACTGGCGTGAACCACTCGTAACACAAGCAATTTAAGCTTACCACGAGTGGTAAAGGGGAATATTAGTAATGTTTATAGCATTGTTAATATTCTTTTTTATAAAAAAAAAATTTAAATGTTTAACTTCCCCGACCTAAAAATCTCGTACAAAAGTTATTCTTTTCACCGACTGCGTAAAAGTGAATGTTATAGTAAATTAGTAAATATTAGAAAAAGTAAAGCCCACGTTTGTCGTTCCCAGAATTTAAATAGACGAATAGATAAAAGTCGGGACGTTCCGTAAAAAGCGAGACGTATGTGACAACGGTGTCCCATACACCATAAATTTTGAACTAAACAAGATCAACAAAGTCAAAGGCAGAATATGTAAAAATATATATAGATACGAAATATATAAAGATAAATATTAATATTGAGTTATAATCTTCTTCTACGTCATGAATCTTTGAAGTCTACTGTTTGAAATGAGACTAACCATAGATGGGAAGAAAAGGAGATCCGTATATTAAATAAACTATGCGTGGCAAAGAATCGGCAATTGCAGAACCAAAATATCTTGCACTTTTGAATTTGCTTTCCTTGCCCACGCCGCGCCGGCTTGAGCTCTGAGTATTTACACGGCGAGATGATTATATACCGATATCTGGTTACACGAGATGATTACCTATATACCGCGATATTTGGTATACTGGAGTCCAAAAGATTGTAAATATTATTCGACACCCACGAGATAATGTCATGGATTACCATGCGTTGAGATCGTGCCGTAGAATTTATCAAATTATTGTGTTGGAGGCCAGTACTTTAGGTATTGAAAAGAAATTAAATCTACAGAGGAAAAAAGAATATTTATGTCTAGTTTTTATTCAATAGAACAGCTAGAACGCTTCGGTTGTCATTGTATTTTTAATTCTATTTTTTTTTAATTTTGAGATACCTACCTTTTTTGTATTTGTCAGAATCAGAATACAACTCCCGGGTTTCATTCGCCGTTTCATCGGTATTGAAAGGAAATTGCATTTTGAATAGCTGTAGCAGACTAGGCACGGACAGCACGGACTAGACTTGTACGTTTGACAAAGTAAATTTCATTTGCTTCACTTCATCCACTCCCATTTGATCCATTAAATTCACTTCATTCATTTTATTTTATTATTAATCTGGGCACTTCCTGTTGGACTGTAGTATCTACTCTAGCCCCTTGTACTTTGATATGAATAGAGCAATCCAAGTGAGGTGTCCTACGCAGTTTGCTTAGAACATCTTTCTCTTTCACCGACGTCAGATGACATTAGAATTGTGTTGATGAAAAGAAAAGTATTACACTCATAGATTAGAAAGCCGTAGACAAAGAAAGAGCCGTGGTAGCTCAGATGGTTAACGCTCGCTGTAAATATAACAGAACGCGAGTAACCCGGGTTCGATCCCCAATGAAATTGTTAATTGCAATTTTAAGTGCTGATTTACCACGTGCTCGGCGGTGAAGGAAAACATCGTGAGGAAACCTGCATGTCTGAGGAATAAGAAAAAAAATATTTTGAAGACGTGAAGTTCGCCCACACGCATTGGGGTTTGGGGCAACGCAGCGGACACTTCCTTGCCCCGAAACCCTCTCAGTAAGGAGGGGAGGCCTTTGCCCAGCAGTGGGACGTATATAGGCTGTAACTTTACTTTAGACAAAGAAAGAGAAAATGAGACTGAAAATCTTATATACTGATCAAGGTACCAACTGGAGAACTGGTTGTGAACCCTAGCTCAATGTGCCTCGAAGTAAACAGGCAGTACTCGTATTAATCGGACTCGAGATCAATGCAAGTGTTGCAATGCGAGTGGGACGTACCACGCATATTATAGGGCGGTTTTCGTCGCTTAAATGGGTCTACAAATTTATTGTCCTCAAAATTATATCTTAGATATTATTACTTTCGTTCTGAACATACATTATTTATAAAAAATACGCTTAGTGGTATTTTTATTTCGTAATTTAACGTAAGTATAACATCATAGCAGCTTAATACTGCTTCTCGTATGGTGAGTGTAAAGAACCGGAATACCTTTTTTATTCTTTTATCTTAGTCCTCAAGGGTTACATCGCATTTGCATTTTGATTCTTAATCGAGGATAGATGTAGTATGTATATGTCTTTTAATTTATGAGAGCATTTTTGAGAGGGAAAGAGCTCGCGTTACGCTAATGCCTGTTGGCACAGTGCGATTAAACTCAAATATTCTTAAATTATTTATTTTTTAATTTCTTAGATATGCAGATTTGAATACGAGCTTTTCTTTCGCTGTTTAATACTTAAAAAATTTGCACTTTATCAGTAACTATGGTCTCGACCGGATTGGACTAAGTTTGTTCGCGTAACGTGGGTGTTTTAAAGCCAGTGTTTTTTCCTGAGTTAACACAGTTCAATAAAAAATATCTGGACGACCGAGTTTCACTCGGCGTTAAATAAAACTCATGGATGACAACTCTCTAGATATACATGGAAAGTAAAACAAACTTTTTTTAAAGAGAGGACAAACGAGCATCCGTTCACATGATGGTAAGTGTCGGCCGTTTACAGCCTCTCTAAAAAGAGTAAGCTCATTTTTTGAAGGCCCCTATGTCGTATCAGTGCGGAAAAATCGCCAGTGGTAAACGATTCTCAGTTCGCTTTTGACGACACCTAATAATACAAAAACAATATATAAGAATTGTTCGTTTAAAGTATTAAGATATCTAAAATTACATTAAACAATTTTCACTATAGGTGCTTTTTTATAGAATAAGGGTGACAAACGTGCACATAGTCCACCTGATGGTAAGTGGATGCTGTGGCCCATAGACATCTACATTTATCCTCGATTAAGGATCGAAACGTAGATGCGTTGTCACCCCTGAGAACTAAGATGGAACGCCTAGTTTCCAGTGAAAAGGGGTCTCCGGATCTCTACACTCAACATACGAAACACAAGTATTACGCTGCTATTTTACCATAATAAACCATAATATAGCTGCAGCGTGGCTCTACCATGTATAAAAACTCTCTTTACTCTTCAGATCAGAACAGAGCAGTGTACGCTGCAGAAGAAATGGGACATCTTACTAGGCGGAAAAGAAGTCCCATCTTTTAGTGGTATATCTACTAAATATATAAAAAATTATGTTTGTCTGTTCGTATTTTATGCGCTGCCGTACCGGTCGTCAGATTGCGGTAAAACTTTGTCAACTTATTGCTTGCACTTGTGCGAAGGTTATAAGCATAGTACAATTAACTTACAGCAGGTGGCGTGCGTGTCGTACCGACAAATTTATCTGAAAGTGATATATCAATCAGCTTCAATGAATGTATTATCATTTCAAATTAAACGATTTAACTCTTCTTTAAAAAGATATTTCCACAATTATTTCTTCTGCTGCAGCAACACGACGGGTTAGAATTAGTATACAATATTTTGTCAAAATTATCGTATAAAAGTTAATACATGGACAAAATATATTTTTCCATTATCAAGCATTCATTTACATATCATTTCGTTTGCATAAACGAAATGATATCCGGTATGTACAAAATTTAGTAGCGGAATCAATATTCAGCTAGCGACACTTTTGTACGTTAATTGTTTGAAGGAAATTATATTGACATTAGCTGTTCGAAGTGAACTGAACGCTTTAAAATAATAAGGGTATTCACAACTATTTTTGGCCCCAGGGCAACGCCACTTCTTTACAGAATTAGGTTGACAAACGAGCACACAGTCCACCTGATGGTAAGTGGATGCTGTGGATCATAGACATCTACATTTATCCTGGATTAGGAATCAAAACGCAGACGCGTTGTGAACTCGTGAGGACTTAGATGAAATGCCCCGTTTCCAGTAAAAAAGGATCTCCAGATCTATACACTCACCATACGAAACATAGCCGTATTGAGCAGCTATTCACAATGGAATTAAATTAAATATTTGCAGATCTCGTAGAGGTAAAGATAAATTGTTAGAAAAATAGAAAGTTAAATGTTTCATATCTGAAACATTAGTTATAATTTATATTGTTAAAATAAAAATTGATAATCCAAACCACAGATTATATTATTATATTATATAATGGTTTGGATTATATCATATAATAATATAATCTGTGTACGTTGTAACGTTGTGACTATCACACTACGCAAATCAAACTACGGATATTTCCAAAAGTAAAAGCATTAGATAAATAGGGTTAAAAATACATTAAAGAGGTATTTACACTAGAAACCGATACTTTTTATTAAAATGCAACTTTTCAGTCATAGTGACAGTGTGTAACAATTATTTTCTCCTCAGTTGAAACTCGCAACCAGCGACATCTGGTGAGCTTTAAATTATAAGCCCTCATTAAAGTACAAATTATGTATACCTTATAATTTATATAAGGTATGGTCACTGACGCCGCAAAGGAGCGAATCTTTCATTTATTTTTCAATCATTTTTAATAAATTACAGGAGAGCAAGAAAACATTTTTTATTCCCCGGACATTAGCTTTTTTCCATTAGAAAATTAATGGTATTTGTAGTTTTGCATATTATATTTTAATTTTCTGCTGCTGTTTTTTGCTGAGTTTTTTTTAAAGAAATTCTCAGTAGCTGCCCGGAGTCAGGAAGTTGGCGGTATTTCACACCCGTGCCTCGGAAAGCACGTAAAGCCGTTGATCCTGCGCCTGATCTCTCTTCGATCGTGTCGAATTACCGTCCCATCGGACTTAGAGAGTACACACTCGGGCACTATAATCCTCCATTAAGGCTGGCCGCTGTGACAGAAATCCGGTCTGGAGGGCTTTATTATTATTAGTAGTAGTTCACAACTGGGCATAAGTCACATAGCAGGAATTATAATTGTATTATAATTTAGTAAACCGGCAAATTGATTTTCCCGTTTTAATTTTTAACCGACTTGAAAAATGGGGTTCTCTTTTCTTTCAATTCCTCTATACATTTTTTTCTATGTATGTTCAGGCACTACTTCTTTGTTTTTAAACAGATTTTCATGATTTTTGTGCAAAAATAAGGAATGAAGTTCTAGACAACGTTCTAACTTGAACCTGTCATTAGTTAGGTAACTAAAAAGGGTAAAATATAAATTAAAGTTGAAATAAAAAGCGATTTCAAGGACGAATAATAATAAAACTATTCGATTATAATAGCTTCTGACGTTGGGCCTCTAAATTCTTCCATTAAATACACCATCCCTTAGCACCAACTTCGGAAACTAATTATGTGCAAATAATTTTATTCTTTTCAGTTTTAAAATCGTGTTTTAAATTTTTTGTAGTATTATATTTTATTCGACACATCAAATTCTGGTCCCGGGTTCGAATTCCGAGCTGCGCAAATTTTTTGTCACACTGTAGAAAGTTTACATCACACAATTTTTATTATTTCATTTATTAATTTTAGGTATTTTTCAATTATATGGGAACCAGTTACAGATTTTAAATATCTTTTTGCCCATTTCTTAAAACTTTTGACAATATAATATCCTTAAATGCATAATTCTGCCACCAGAGGCAGCACTAGGACGGTGGTTTATTAGTCTGAATATTTTGAAATTGAAAATAAAATATCTATACACAAATATATAAATACCATACATACTAAAGAACTTTTTAAAATAATTTTACAAATACTCGAGTACCATGTGAAATTGCTAAAAACTTAATAACAAAACTACAGCCGCTGTCATTTTTTAAAATAATCTTGTATTAAATTGCGGGTAGTTGAACAAAGATATCCTAAATCACACTGTAGAAGTTTTTTATAATAATTACTATAAATACATAACAAATGATGTAGTCATCGGGGTCAGCACACCTCGGGGGAAGCCAGTTAACCAAGCTGGCCAAAACAAGTTGGTTCCTCTCAGCACGTCCCAAGCGCGACGCTGCACTCCGATACTATACCGATTTTCCGTGATCGATTTGATGAATAGTCAGGAGAGGCTACCCACGAGGAGAGCAGTAAACCCAATTGGGTTGGCTTGACCCCATTTTTGTTTCTGCATAAGATATTTTATGACAAAAACATTGTTTATACAGCCAGTTACTGTAGTTTTAATTTATTTATAAATGTTACTAAAACGTAAACCTAAACTTTGGCTTGATCACATTTTTTTCAATGTGTATATTAATGATATATTATTTAATACTTAATATTAATATATAGATTTATATACAAAGAATTTTTATAAACATACTCGTAGATATGAGTTTTTATAAGTGGACTGCTCTTGTCTAGATAAATAAAATACTTATATAATAATAATAACAATTAGAAAATTTCCATCTTAGTATGAAATTTAATTCTAATTTTATTGTAAATCACACCTTCATATTAAATACGTCTTTTTAAATTATTTAGTGGTATACGCTAGATATTTGTTTACTTACAAATTCTATTTTGCCTAAAATAATGAATATTTATTTTTTTATTTTAATTTTTTTAAAACGTAAAAAAACTTTTCCAAAAATAAAATTAAGGAGGAGCGTTTTTTTAACAGAAAATGCCGAGGCAAAGCTGCACTGCTTTTCGGAAATTACAGCTACAATTAACAAAAAAAATATGGCTGCAGTACATATGAGTGTCTGTTTACATAAAACTGTCACCTATAGCAATAATGATTCATTAGTTATAAAAGAGGGGAGTACTGTAGTGATTTTATAAAGGTACAATTTCGGCACGATTATCTGAAGATATTGAAAAAATTAAGTAGCATTCGTCAAGTCTTCCGGAGACATTTTGGTCATGTACTATTTTTGAACCACTAACGGACGGCGACGATAATTTTTTGGGACTTTGTGAAATAATTCGTATTGCTTAACAAAAGAAACGTTATAAAACTAAATTAAACTGATTGCATCACCTTAATGGCATGACATGTCGACACTAAAGTTCAACCTCTTCTTCGCATTAGAGATGAGTACAAAAAAGAAGGAAAGAAACGATTAAAATAAGTAATGTTATTCGACAAATATTGTAATTTAATTTTTTTTATTGAATAAGGGTGGCAAACGAGCACACAATCACCTCATGGTTGGTGGATGCTGTGGCCCGAAGACATAACTTCTTATTATATTATCGGTTAAGAATTTAACTATCTATAAGACTAAGATGCATTACCTCGTTTCCAGTAAAAAATGGTCTCCAGATCTCGAACCACAGCAAGCAAGAACGAAACACAGTAGTATAAAGCTACTATTTTACGTTGGTATTCCGTGAGAGCGTGGTCCTTCCCCGGTCGAGCTCACCCATTCGTGCTACAACCTCATAGCTGCTGCGTGGCTCTACCACGTATGTATATAAAAGTATTGACTGCCTCATTGGTCTAGTGGTCGTAGTAGTGTGACTGCTGATCATGAGGTCCTGGGTTCGAATCCCGGGTCGGGCATAATATCAATTATTGAGTTTTTCTGTCAAAAAATTCTCAGTAGCTGCCCGGAGTCAGGAAGTTGGCGGTGTCTCACCCCGTGCCTCGGAAAGCACGTAAAGCCGTTGGTCCTGCGCCTGATCTCTCTCCCAGTCGTGTCGGTTTACCGTCACATCGGATTACGAGAGTGAAGGAATAGAGAGTGCACCTGTGTTTTTGCGCATACACTTGGGCACTATAATCCTGTCCTGCGCCGAATGTTAGCCTCCGATGAGGTTGGCCGCCGTGACCGAAATTCGGTCTGGAGGACATTATTATTATTATGTGGAGTATCTATATAGTTTTCTCATCTGATTGGGTTTTATAAATATATAATTATAAATTAAAATGAAAAATTAAATATAAATAAATATTAATAAAATAAAATAAATACAAATTATTATTATTATAAAAGTATTGTATTTATTACTTAACGAATTATAATCGTTTTAAAAAAATATAATTTGTATATCATACAATACCAGCGTAAAATAGCAGTTTAATGCTGCTGTGTTTCGTATGGCGACTGTAGAGAACCGGAGAACCTTGGTAACGAGGCATTCAATTTTAGCCTTCAGAGGTGACAACGCATTTGCAGAATATTTAAATTCTTTATCGATGATATAATATGTAGGGTGTTATGGACTCCTACGTATGTACCATAGAGTATGTGTAATAAATATTAAACTTTAGGACTTATCCACTTACGTAGACAGTTTGCTTCTCATTAGTCACTCTTACTTCTACGAAAACATACGAAAACTTCCTCTTTAAATGTCTTGAATTTTAGCGGAAATTTGAGTGCTTAAATAACGGTGCCTTGAGATAGTATTGTCATCTACTCTGTGCTGTCATGAACTACCATCGAAATCTCCCGAGAACTTCATAATATGACGCATCGACTTTATACTGGCAGTGCAGTGTAATGACGGCCTAAGGATATCTACTACTCTATGTCGTCGAGTGGGGGCCGTAAGAAGCGACAGCGGTAAAGGAAACATGAGATGGACCGCAGCATCTTCCTGACAACGACACAAAATAAAATGCTACATTTTCAACTATGGCTAATATCCTATATAAGGTAATCTATGTTCACCAGTGGATATTTGATAAGTTGAAATGAACGAACGAAATTAAACTTTGTCTAGGAGAGATGGCTTTAATCGATAATGCTCTGAACATCAGCGTAAAATAGTATCTTAATGCTGCTGTGTTTCGTATGGTGAGTGTATAGAACCGGAGACCCTTTTTACTGGAAACGAGGCATTCCATCTTAGTCCTCACGTGTGATAATGCATCTGCATTTTCATTCGTAAACGAGGATGTAGATTTCTACGGGCCACAGCAACCACTTACTATCAGGTGGACTTTGAGCTCGTTTGTCACCCTATCCTATAAAAAAATGCCCGCTATATCATGATTTCTTATATTTACGCGAACACTACACATTTAAATAATACTAGTTTTTACGGATCATATCGCGTATATTTAACTTTTTAAATACCCGACGTTTCGAGCGCTTTACAGCACCTATGGTCACGCGGTCACGGGAAGGGGGGACTGAGATGTTCAACGTACAGATGTCATAGTTAACCGCGGTTACCATAGATTAAATTTAACTTTTGTTCCGATCTACACATTATGAACTTATGGTATCTTGAAATCTTGCAGTTGTATGCTTGGGTTCGGATTTAATTTTATTTATTATACGATCCCAAGCAGATGGTAGCACCCAGCCTATTGAAATTAGAATTTCTCTATTGAAATTAGAATGTTTTTTGATTTCAATAGCCTCGCGAATCATCCTCAGAAGGAATCGGTGTTCTTTAGCGAGGATTTGTGGTCTATCAAATCTGATGTAGTGACGGGGGCGATCCTGTACGTGTTCACAGACTTCACTTTTTTCACTGCAGACTTCTCGGAGCGTCGATTCTTCACATCGGTTATTTAAAAAGTAAATATACGCGATAAAATCCATAAAAACTAGTATTTAAATGCCCGTTATATCGTTTTTAGAAACGGCTATGACTACGACTGCCTGGTTGGTCTAGTGGTTGTAGTAGTGCGACTGCCGTTCATGAGGTCCTGGGTTCGAATCCCGGGTCGGGCCTTAAAATTAATTATTGAGTTTTTCTGTCAAGAAATTCTGAGATTGAGCCTGATCTCTCACCGGTCGTGTCCATTTACCATCCCATCAGATTATGAGAGTGAGGGAATAGAGAGTGCACCTGTGCTTGCGCATACACTTGGGCAATATAATCCTGTCCTGTGGCGATGGCTAGCCTCCGTTGAGGCACAGATTAATAAATAGTTTACCAAGTTTGGTTGAGGCAGGCCGCAGTGGCCGAAATTCGGTCTGGAGGACATTATATCATTTAAGACATACGAGTACTCCCCTTTTTTATAATATTTTATAGCGCACTATGAAGTAATTTTTATTCATTTTTTATATTTTCTAGCTACAGGTGGAGTAATAGAATAAGTCTCCTGAAGGAACGTATTATAGGGTAGTATTATAATATATTATAGGGCTTAGATTGGAAATTAAAATTAAAATGCGAGTATTTCTATCACGTTATGAAGATTGACAATTAAATTAGTCAAAAGGTGTGTTCATTTCATAATTTGATTGAAACAATCTTTCTCTTTCCCGTGAGATGGCGCTTATATAAATGATTGTATAACTTTAACATTTGCATAAAAAACATAGTTTCTAAGTTACACTTAGAAATATGTTTTTATTAACAGTATTATTATTCATTCATCACCATCGTCATCATCACTGCAGCTCATCAGTCAATTGCTGTACATAACTCCCCCATATAATACTACAAAAGGGGTATTTGCTATTTGCCTGCTTCTGGCCGCCATCTGTTTTCGTATCCTTCTGTAGACTCGGCCACCACACCACGGCTTAATATTTATTGAACAAAAATTATTATTTCAAATAAAATAACAATTTTTACGTATTTTGTTAAATATAATATATATTAAATAATACTTAAGTATTTTTCTCTTTCTGAGTGTATGACACTGAGTGACGACTAATCAATTTTAACATTGCGGGTAGTTGTAAAAACCTAAACCACACTATAGAAGTTTTTCATCAGTATCCACATAAAAGAACTAAAAGTAAAATGCCTTTCGGGGTCAGCAGCCTCGAGGGAAGCCAGTCGACCAAGCTGGTTAACAAATGTTGGTTCTCCGCACGTCGCTTGAGTGCGCTTCTTAATCCACACGATCACATGATCAATTAATTCCCTTTAGGAGTACCTCGAGGTGGGCGAACACAACCCAAGCGGGTTAACTCGACCCCATTTTTGTTTCAGTTGCTTATATTTTTGTTGAAAAAAATTCGTATCATTCGGACGAACATGGGTTTTTAGCATAAGTACATGATTTTGCAAGTTGTCTTGGAAATCGATTATCAACGCGCGCTGAAGCGGCGTAAGGTTCTGCAGGACTAATAACTCCATAAGTCCATAATCCTTAAGAAATGAGAGGCAGCCTGTGTCGAGTAGGGGGAAATATACTGGACGACTTTTTTTACCGTCTGGAAAAAATAGGGTGTAACAGGTAAACGGACTAGAAGCCAATGGTACCGATATTCCACAAAAAATTTAAAAATAAAAACAATAATTTTTAATTAAACGTTTGAAGAAATTTATGAACAATTACTTTGCCCTTTGCCCTTTAGACTGTGACACTGCGAAGTGACAAAGTCAAAGATAACCACAAAATTTATTTTATTCCCTTTCGTAAAGTAGGGTAGGGTAGGATATGATTTGAATTTCGATAGATTTTAATTAATTTATTTATAAATTGTACTATAGACATCTATCCTTGATTAAGAATCAAAACGCAGATGCGATGTCACCCCCGAGGCCTAAGATGGAATGCCTAGTTTTCAGTAAAAAAGGGTCTCGGGATCTGTACTTGAATTAAAATTCAAAATTTTTGTTTTTATTTTTTGTAAAATATCAGTGTCATAGTCTTCTGTTCCGTTTACATGTTGCATCCTATTTTTTTCCAGACAGTAAAAAAGGTCATCCAGTAATGCTGTTAATTTACTTCCGTCCCGGGTTCGAAACATGATGATCAGCAACGCGTTCACGACCACGAGACCAACGAGGCAATGAATAATAGCTGTCGAGTGTACCTATGACCTATGAGTACTACAGCATTACAGCGTAATGTTTTATTATAAGTGCGCAACATTTTGTGTTACTATGATACCGACCAAATCAAGAAACTGTGTTATATATATCGTTCCTAGCTAAAACGGAGACATGATCCGAATGAATCTTGCATTTATTTGGCTAACAGACAGACAGACTCCGTGATCAGACAGTAAATAGACGACTTGAATGTACATCAGACGTGACGTGGTTATTCTTGAGTTGGAACTAGAGCCAAGATTGACAACGGGTTGACACCTCATTTGTATATTGATTAATTTGTGTCAAGTTAATTAACCAGTAACAAGTAACAACCTACTCTATTCCTTTATGTAACGTTCGGTATTTCCGTGTTGTATTTCATTAAAACTGTAAAAGGGGACTATGGCGTTCGCTTAAATTATTAATAAGATAATATTTATATTTTTAAATAGGATAAATTTTTTTAAGTATCATTTGACATTAACGTGTTAATTCAGCCTTGATTTTAAAAAGGCTGTATCTAAAAATACCTATAACAAATATGTAAAAAAGATGTAATACCATGTCGCGGTTTTCCCGCTTTCTATTAATGTAATATAAACTCAAGTAAGAATAATGACAGAACGACCTTTTAATAGATAGAAGCCATATAGAAGAAAACCACCTGAAGTCAGAAAATCTTATTTAGAGGTTATTATTTAGAGATATTTTGATAGTTCTTCTCACATGAAAGAGGCGTAATATTTCACTAAACTTCTTTTTTGTAGTCAGTTATCTTCTTTTATCTTATTCTCTCTTTTTTATTGAATAAGGGTGACAAGCGAGCACACAGTCCACCTGATGGTAAGTGGATGCTGTGGCCTATACACATCTACATCTATCCTCGATTAAGAATCAAAACGCAGATGCGTTGTCACCTGTGAGGACTAAGATGGAATGTATTGTTTTCAGTAAAAAAGTGTCTACGGATCTCTACACCATACGAAACACATCAGAGTATTAAGCTGCTATTTTACGCTGGTATTCTGTGAGAGCGTGGTCCTTCCCCGACTCATAATATAGCTGCACTGTGGCTCTACCACGTATGAAACTCGCAGGCTTAGCGCACGTATGAAACTAGATACGTATGTTTGTCTCTTTTTGGTGTTGCTTTTTCGTTTGGTCGAGTTTGAAAACACAACGATTTAGAAGTTTTCATTTCAAAAATGTACACGATACGCAATCCATGTGAATATAGTATTGCAACGGATGTTTAATGTTAACTAACCACTAATCAATGAACACGGAAAACCTTATTAATGCTAAGTCACTGATTTATACATGAACATATCACGCTATCAACATCCTTAAATATCAAAGCAGTACTGCTTATAGTCGCTTCAATATACCTACTTGTCTAAACTCTAAAAATTCAACCGATGAAATCATGCAACCAGTTGTTTACTTCATTCACATTTAAATATTTAAGAAGATCAAAGGAAGTTCAACACTATTGCATTCACTTAAGAACTCACTACACTAACTAATTAAAATACCACGTTTTACAACTACGGAAGATAATTAAGCGATCCCTTGATCAAGCACACGTTTTAAAACGAGATCATCAAAGTTATGCATAATCTCGACGCAGAGATAACTGTTACTGTAATTAGTGGTTAAAATTAATAAACTTGTAAATTTTGATTAATTGGTAAAATAATTTATTTATTTTTATACCATTCAAATAAGGTACGTGAGGGTAATATTAGGTATCAGCTTGAGGTAACCCTCAAGCTTTGCCACCCGTTAAGTCCAAAACTAACTAATATATTAAGAAATAATAAATAAATAAGTTTTAAAGAGTTTTAACCCCTCAGCCCCCAAGCGGTCGCATGCGACCGCACCCACCCACAGCAATTTAAACCTTAAAACTTACTTACTTAACTGACTACTACTACTACTACTGAACTTAGAGACTACTTTGTTTTACCACCCCCTCCGGATTCGGTGGCTGAGTCGGGCAAAAAAATCAAGTATTGAGTTTTTCTGTCAAGAAATTCTCAGTAGCTGCCCGGAGTCAGGAAATTGGCGGTGTCTCACCCCCGTGCCTCGGAAAGCACGTAAAGCCGTTTTGGTCCTGCGCTTGATCTCTCTCCCGGTCGTGTCGGTTTACCGTCACATCGGATTACGAGAGTGAAGGAATAGAGAGTGCAACTGTGTTTTTGCGCATACACTTGGGCACTATAATCCTGTCCTGCGCCGATGGTTAGCCTCCGATGAGGTTGGCCGCCGTGACCGAAATTCGGTCTGGAGGACATTATTATTATTATGTGGGGTATCTATATAGTTTTCTCATCTGGTTGGGTTTTATAAATATATAATTATAAATTGAAATGAAAGATAAATATACATAAATATCAATAAAATAAAATAAAATAAAATAAATACAAATTATTATTATTATTATGAAAGTGTTGTATTTATTACTTAACGAATTATGATCGATTTAAAAAAATGTAATTTGTACATCATACAATACCAGCGTAAAATAGCAGCTTAATGCTGCTGTGTTTCGTATGGCGACTGTAGGGAACCGGAGACCCTTTTTACTGGAAACAATGCATTCCATCATACTACTCACGGGTGACAACGCATCTGCATTTTGATTCGTAAACAAGGATAGATGTAGATGTCTATGGGCCGCAGCAACCACTTACCATCAGCTGGACTGTGTGCTCGTTTGTTACTTTATCCTATAAAAAAATGCCGGTTATAATATTTTATAGCGCACTATGAAGTTAGTCATAGAAGCAATCTCCTGAAGGAACGTATTATAGAGTAGTATTATAATATAGAATAGGGTTTAAATTGGAAATTAAAATTAAAATGCGAGTATTTCTATCACGTTATTAAGATTGACAATTAACTGTAGTCAAAAGGTGTACTCTCGTTAATTTCGTAATTTGATCGGAACAATCTTTCTCTTTCCGTGAGATGGCGCTTATATAAATGATTGTATAACTTTAACATTTGAATAGAAAACATAGTTTCTAAGTTACACTTAGAAATATGTTTTTATTTACTGTATTATTATTCATTCATCATCATCGTCATCATCACTACAGCCCATCAGTCAATTGCTGTACATAACTCCCCCATATAATACTACAAAAGGGGTATTTGCTATTTGCCTGCTTCTGCCCGCCATCTGTTTTCGTATCTTTCTGTAGACTCGGCCACTACACCACGGCTTAATATTTATTATACGAAATTAATAATTTCAAATAAAATAACATTTTTTTACGTATTTTGTTAAATATAATATGTATTAAATAATATTTAAGTTTTTTGTCGCTTTCTGAGTGTATGACACTTTGAGTGACGACTCATCAATTTTAACATTGCGGGTAGTTGAAAAAACCTAAATCGCACTATAGAAGTTTTTCATCAGTATCCACATAAAAGAACTAAAAGTAAAATGCCTTTCGGGGTCAGCAGCCTCGAGGGTAGCCAGTCGACCAAGCTGGTAAATAAATGTTGGTTCTCCGCACGTCACTTGAGTGCGCTTCTTAATCCTACACGATCACATGATCAATTAATTCCCTTTAGGAGTACCTCGAGGTGGGCGAACACAACCCAAGCGGGTTAACTCGACCCCATTTTTGTTTCAGTTGCTTATATATTTGTTAAAAAAATTCATATTTTTAAGAAAAAATTGATAATCCAAACCACAGATTATATTATTATATAATATAATGGTTTGGATTATATCATATAATAATATAATCTGTGTACGTTGTAACGTTGTAACTATTATTACAACGTAAATCAAACTGCGGATATTTCCAAAAGTAAAAGCATTAGATAAATAGGGTTAAAAATACATTAAAGAGGTATTTACACTAGAAACCGAATTTTTTTAATTAAAACGCAACTTTTCACTCATAGTGACACTGTGTAACAATTATTTTCACCTCATTTGAAACTCGCAACCAGCGACATCTGGCGAGCTTTAAATTATAAGCCCTCATTAAAGTACAAATTATGTATACCTTACAATTTATATAAGATATGGTCGCTGACGCCGCAAAAGAGCGAATCTTCAGTTGTAATAAATTACAGGAGAGCAAGAAAACATTTATTATTCCCCGAACATTACCTTTTTTCCATTAGAAAATTAATGGTATTCGTAGTTTTGCATCAAATATGATATTTTAATTTTCTGTTGCTTTTTTTGCTGAGTTTTTGTCAAGACATTCTCAGTAGCTGCCCGGAGTCAGTAAGTTGGCGGTGTCTCACCCCCGTGCTTCGGAAAGCACGTAAAGCCGTTGCTCCTGCGCCTGATCTCTCTTCGATCGTGTTGAATTACCGTCCCATCGGACTTAGAGAGTAAGGGAATAGAGAGTGCACCTGTGCCTGCGCATTCACTCGGGCACTATAATCCTGTCCTGCGCCGATGGCTAGTCTCCGTTGAGGCTGGCCGCTGTGACAGAAATCCGGTCTGGAGGGCTTTATTATTATTAGTAGTAGTTCACAACTGGGCAAAATTCACATAGCAGGAATTATAATTGTATTATAATTTAATAACCCAGCAAATTGATTTTCCCGTTTTAATTTTTAACCGACTTGAAAAAATGGGGCTCTCTTTTCTTTCAACTCCTCTATACATTTTTTCTATATATGTTCAGGCATAGCTTCTTTGTTTTTGAACAGATTTTCATGATTTTTTTGCAAAAATAGGAAACGAATAACAATAAAACTATTTGATCATAATAGCTTCTGACGTTGCGCCTCTAAAATACACCATCCCTTAGTACCAACTTCAGAAACTATTAATTATGTGAAATTATTTTATTCTTTTCAGTTTTAAAATCGTGTTTTAAAATTTTTGTAGTATTATATGATATGGATTTCTCTAAATTGTAATCGACATTCGACTCATCAAATTGTGGTCCTGGGTTCGAAATCCGAGCTGCGCAAATTTTTCTGTCACACTGTACACAGCTTACATTACACAATTTTTATTATTTTATTTATTAATTTTAGGTATTTTTCAATTATATGGAAACCAGTTACGGATTTTAAATACCTTTTTGCACATTTCTTAAAACTTTTCACAATATAATATCCTTAAATGCATAATTCTGCCACCAGAGGCAGCACTAGGACGGTGGTTTATTAGTCTGATTATTTTGAAATTGAAAATAAAATATGTATATACAAATACCATTCATACTAAAGAACTTTTTAAAATAATTTTACAAATATTTGAATGCCATATGCAATTGTTAAAAACTTAATAACAAAACTACAACCGGTGTCATTTTAAAAATAATCGTGTATTAAATTGCGGGTAGTTGAACAAAGAAATCCTAAATCACACTGTAGAAGTTTTTTATAATAATTAGTATAAATACGTAAAAAATAATGTAGCTATCGGGGTCAGCACACCTCGGGGGAAGCCAGTTAACCAAGCTGGCTAAAATAAGTTGGTTCCTCTCAGCACGTCCCAAGCGCGACGTTGCACTCCGATATTATACCGATTGCCCGTGATCGATTTGATGAATAGTCAGGAGAGGCTACCCACGAGGAGAGCAGTAAACCCAATTGGGTTGGCTTGACCCCATTTTTGTTTCTGCATAAGATATTTTATGACAAAAACATTGTTTATTCAGCCAGTTACAGTAGTAATTGATAGAATCAGGCGTTACTTTGCGGAAATCCATTATAATAAAAAATAAAAATATAAATTTCTTTGCAACCTTCCGCTAAATATTCGAATATTTGTAAAATTATTTTAAAAAGTTATTTAGTATGTATGGTATTTATATATTTGTATATACATATTTTATTTTGCGGAAGATTGCAAAGAAATTTATATTTTTATTTTTTAGTTACAGTAGTATTAATTTATTTATAAATGTTACTAAAACGTAAACCTAAACGTTGGCTGGACCTCATTTTTTCATGCACATCGATCAATGTGTATATTAATTATATATTAATTATAATACTTAATATTGATATATAGATTTCTAGACATTAAATGTTTATTAACGTACTCATAGATAAAGTTTTTATAAGTGGACTGCTCTTGTCTGGATAAATAAAATATTTACACAATAATAATAACAATTAGAAATTTTCCATCTTAGTATGAAATTTATTTCTAATTTTGTTCTAAATTACACCTTCATATTAAATACGTCTTTTTAAATTATGTTAGTGGTATACCCTAGATATTTGTTTACTTACAAATTCTATTCTGCCTAAAATAATGAATATTTAAAAAACGTAAAAAAATAAACAAACTTATCCAAAAACAAAATTAAGGAGGAGCGTTTTTTAACAGAAAATGCCGAGGCAACGCTGCACTGCTTTTTGGAAATCATACAGCTAGTAGTACAGTAGTGATTTTATAAAGGTATAGTTTCGGCACGATTATCTGCAGATAGTGAAAAAATTAAGTAGCATTCGTCAAGTCTTCCGGAGACATTTTGGTCACATACTATTTTTGAACCACTAACGGACGGTGACGATAATTTTTTGGGACTTTTTGTAATAATTCGTATTGCTTAACAAAATAATCAGGCTTTATCTTTATTATTAATGTGGTTATCATCACTTGTTAATACATTATAAAACTAAATTAAATTGATTGCATCACCTTGATGGCGTGACATGTCGACACTAAAGTTCAACCTCTTCTTCGCATTAGAGATGAGTACAAAAAAGAAGGAAAGAAACGATTAAAATAAGTAATGTTATTCGACAAATATAGAATTTTTTTTATATAGAATAAGGGTGGCAAACGAGCACACAATCACCTCATGGTTGGTGGATGCTGTGGCCCGTAGACATAACTACTTATTATATTATCGGTTAAGAATCGGTTAAGTAAAAAATGGTCTCCAGATCTCGAACCACAGCAAGCAAGAACGAAACACAGTAGTATTAAGCTACTATTTTACGTTGGTATTCCGTGAGAGCGTGGTCCTTCCCCGGTCGAGCCCACCCATTCGTGCTACAACCTCATAGCTGCTGCGTGGCTCTGCCATGTGTATAAAAGTATTGTATTTGTTACTTAACGAATTACAATCGATTTAAAAAAATATCGTTTGTATATCACACAATACCAGCGTAAAATAGCAGCTGAATGCTACTGTATTTCGTATGGTGACTAGGGGTCGCAATACCGGACCTCTTTTCAAAAACCGTTGTTTCGGTATTCGTTTTTAATGAATACCGAGATTTCGGTAGTTTCGGTATTTTCGATTTTTTAACATAGTGAGAAAAATATTAAAAATATGTAGTGACCGTAATTTTCATAAGGGAATTATCACTAGCCAATCAATAAAAGTGTGTTAAGATAAGAAAATCACATTTATTTAAAAAAATCAATCATTTAATGAAAGTTTAATAAATAATATAATATATAATAGCTGCTAAGTAAACTATTTAAACATAAGAAACCTCCAGTAATCAGCCTTAACAATAACATAAAATACTCCTGCTAAGTAACTTCATACGCTTACTTCTTCATGTTCTTATAAACTTCAACATTATCCTCAACTTTAATAAAACATAAAATCCTCTTGGGTGATTTATCTTTTTTTTTCTTCACTTTTTTCATGGAAATCGAGTAAGAGTTTTCTTTGCTCCATGGTGTAGTTAGATAAAGTCATATATTCTTCAGTTTACGATCATCTAAAACTTCTATGAACGTTAAAATCTTCCACCTGTACGAAAAGCGATATCTCTAGAGAAGGAGAAAATCTGGTTCATATGTTAAATTCGATAGCAAAGAATGTTATAAATTTACTTTTAAATTAATTGAAGAAGTTTAAATAAAACAAAATTTTACGAATTTTATTGAGTATTTTAACTTATTTTATATTCCCGTCCCAGTATCATAGTTAAACACGGCTACCTTTATTGGTTTTTGGTCCGATGTACGCAGAATGGGCGTATCTTGAAGGCTTGCAATTGTATGCTTGTTTTGGGATTTAATTTTATTAATTATAAGATCCAAGCAGATAGTAACACTCCGCCATTACCTCGTCATAGTAATCTTCTCCATAACATTCCAAAGCAGAGTCATAAGAATCGTCATATTCCAGTTCTTTTAGTTGAGTTAGGGAACTGTTTCTTTTTTACAGATCACGTCTAATATCGCTAACTGTATACCATGAACAAGGCATCGCTGGTGGATAAGTGCTGCTTCTCTTCCAAATGCGATCATTGCACTGGCACCGTGATTAGTTGTATAGGCGAGCGGGCGGATTCGTCGTCGGTTCAGGACTCGGGAGTAGGTACTCTCTCTCACTCACTCCAGAGTGTAGTCGCGCGACTTGCGTCGCATAGTCGAGCGGCGTAGCCATAGCATCCACCACGTGAAAACCAGGGGCTATTTTTTTTTGACATAATATTATTTAACATAGATTTATAATGAAATACCGAAAGAGTCGTAAATACCGGTTTCCGTTCACTCAATTCCGCTATTTTAAAGCTTTCGTTTCAGTCCGGTATCCCGGTATTTTTGAGATTCGGGATCCCGGTTTGCGACCCCTAATGGTGACTGTAGAGAACCGGAGACCCTTGGTAACGAGGCACACAATTTTAGCCTTCAAAGGTGACAACGCATTTGCAGAATATTTTAATTCTTTATCGATGATATAATATGTAGATGTTATGGACTCCTACGTATAGACCGTAGATTATGTGTAATAAATATTAAATTTTAGGACTTATCCACCTGCGTTGTAGACGGTGTGCTCCTCATTAGTCACTCTTACTTCTATGAAAACATACGAAAACTTTTTCTTCAAATGTCTTGAATTTAAGCGGGAATTTGACTGCTCAAATAAGGGTGGCTTGAGATAGTATTGTCATCTACTCTGTGCTGTCATAAACTACTACTATTACTACTAATTTGTGTGTTGAATGTGTGTGAATTTCGATAGATTTTATTTAAATTTATATATTCAATCCAAAATTTTTGTTTTTATTTTTTGTAAAATATCAGTGTCATAGGCTTGTGTTCCGTTTACATGTTACACCCTATTTTTTTCCAGACAGTAAAAAAGGTCATCCAGTAATGCTGTTAATTTACTTCCGTCCCTGGTTCGAAGCATGATCAGCAACACGTTCACGATCACTAGACCAACGAGGTAATGAATAATAGCTGTCGAGTGTACCTATGACCTATGAGTACTACAGCATTACAGCGTAATGTTTTATTATAAGTGCGCAACATTTTGTGTTACTATGATACCGACCAAATCAAGAAACTGTGTTATATATATCGTTCCTAGCTAAAACCGAGACATGATCCGAATGAATCTTGCATATTTAGCTAACAGACAGACAGACTCCGTGATCAGACAGTAAATAGACTACTTGAATGTACGTCAGACGTGACGTGGTTATTCTTGAGTTGGAACTAGAGCCAAGATTGACAACGGGTTGACACCTCATTTGTATATTGATTAATTTGTGTCAAGCTAATTAACCAGTAACAAGTAACAACCTCCTACTCTATTCCTTTATGTAACGTTCGGTATTTCCGTGTTGTATTTCATTAAAACTGTAAAAGGGGACTATGGCGTTCGCTTAAATTATTAATAAGATAATATTTATATTTTTAAATAGGATAAATTTTTTTAAGTATCATTTGACATTAACGTGTTAATTCAGCCTTGATTTTAAAAAGGCTGTATCTAAAAATACCTATAACAAATATGTAAAAAAGATGTAATACCATGTCGCGGTTTTCCCGCTTTCTATTAATGTAATATAAACTCAAGTAAGAATAATGACAGAACGACCTTTTAATAGATAGAAGCCATATAGAAGAAAACCACCTGAAGTCAGAAAATCTTATTTAGAGGTTATTATTTAGAGATATTTTGATAGTTCTTCTCACATGAAAGAGGCGTAATATTTCACTAAACTTCTTTTTTGTAGTCAGTTATCTTCTTTTATCTTATTCTCTCTTTTTTATTGAATAAGGGTGACAAGCGAGCACACAGTCCACCTGATGGTAAGTGGATGCTGTGGCCTATACACATCTACATCTATCCTCGATTAAGAATCAAAACGCAGATGCGTTGTCACCTGTGAGGACTAAGATGGAATGTATTGTTTTCAGTAAAAAAGTGTCTACGGATCTCTACACCATACGAAACACATCAGAGTATTAAGCTGCTATTTTACGCTGGTATTCTGTGAGAGCGTGGTCCTTCCCCGACTCATAATATAGCTGCACTGTGGCTCTACCACGTATGAAACTCGCAGGCTTAGCGCACGTATGAAACTAGATACGTATGTTTGTCTCTTTTTGGTGTTGCTTTTTCGTTTGGTCGAGTTTGAAAACACAACGATTTAGAAGTTTTCATTTCAAAAATGTACACGATACGCAATCCATGTGAATATAGTATTGCAACGGATGTTTAATGTTAACTAACCACTAATCAATGAACACGGAAAACCTTATTAATGCTGAGTCACTGATTTATACATGAACATATCACGCTATCAACATCCTTAAATATCAAAGCAGTACTGCTTATAGTCGCTTCAATATACCTACTTGTCTAAACTCTAAAAATTCAACCGATGAAATCATGCAACCAGTTGTTTACTTCATTCACATTTAAATATTTAAGAAGATCAAAGGAAGTTCAACACTATTGCATTCACTTAAGAACTCACTACACTAACTAAATAAAATACCATGTTTTACAACTACGGAAGATAATTATGCGATCCCTTGATCAAGCACACGTTCTAAAACGAGATCATCAAAGTTATGCATAATCTCGACGCAGAGATAACTGTTACTGTAATTAGTGGTTAAAATTAATAAACTTGTAAATTTTGATTAATTGGTAAAATAATTTATTTATTTTTATACCATTCAAATAAGGTACGTGAGGGTAATATTAGGTATCAGCTTGAGGTAACCCTCAAGCTTTGCCACCCGTTAAGTCCAAAACTAACTAATATATTAAGAAATAATAAATAAACAAGTTTTAAAGAGCTTTAACCCCTCAGCCCCCAAGCGGTCGCATGCGACCGCACCCACCCACAGCAATTTAAACCTTAAAACTTACTTACTTAACTGACTACTACTACTACTGAACTTAGAGACTACTTTGTTTTACCACCCCCTCCGGATTCGGTGGCTGAGGGGTAATATTTATTATAAGCCCTTATTAAAGCACAAATTACGTATACCTTATAATTTATATAAGGTGTGGTCGCTGACGCCGCAAAGAAGCGTATCTCCATTTTTAATAAAGTACAGGAGAGCAAGAAAACATTTATTATTCCTCGAACATTTGCTTTTTTCCATTAGAAAATTAATGATATTTGTAGTTTTGCATCAAATATGATATTTTAATTTTCTGCTGCTTTTTTTGCTGAGTTTTGGTCAAGAAATTCTCAGTAGCTACCCGGAGTCAGGAAGTTGGCGGAATTTCACCCCCGTGCCTCGGAAAGCACTTAAAGCCGATGATCCTGCGCCTGATCTCTCTTCGATCGTGTCGAATTACCGCCCCATCGGACTTGAGGATGTGGAGGGAATAGAGAGTGCACCTGTGCTTGCGCATACACTCGGGCACTATAATCCTGTCCTGCGCCGATGGCTAGTCTCCATTAAGGCTGGCCGCTGTGACAGAAATCCGGTCTGGAGGACATTATTATTATTAGTAGTAGTTCACAACCGGGCATAAGTCACATAGCACATAGGAATTATAATTGTATTATAATTTAATAACCCGGCAAATTGATTTTCACGTTTAAATTTTTAACCGACTTGAAAAATGGGGTTCTCTTTTCTTTCAATTCCTCTATACATTTTTTTCTATGTATGTTCAGGCACTATTTCTTTGTTTTTGAACAGATTTTCATGATTTTTGTGCAAAAATAGGGAATGAAGTTCTAGACAACGTTCTAACTTGAACCTGTCATTAGTTAGGTAACTAAAAAGGGTAAAATATAAATTAAAGTTGAAATAAAAAGCGATTTCAAGGACGAATAACAATAAAACTATTCGATTATAACAGCTTCTGACGTTGGGCCTCTAAATTCTTCCATTAAATACACCATCCCTTAGCACCAACTTCGGAAACTATTAATTATGTGCAAATAATTTTATTCTTTTCAGTTTTAAAATCGTGTTTTAAATTTTTTATAGTATTATATGTTATGTAGAGAGGATTTCTCTTAATTGTAATCGACATTCGACACATCAAATTCTGGTCCCGGATTCGAATTCCGAGCTGCGCAAATTTTTTGTCACACTGTAGAAAGTTTACATCACACAATTTTTATTATTTCATTTATTAATTTTAGGTATTTTTCAATTATTTGGGAACCAGTTACGGATTTTAAATACCTTTTTGCCCATTTCTTAAAACTTTTCACAATATAATATCCTTAAATGCATAATTCTGCCACCAGAGGCAGCACTAGGACGGTGGTTTATGAGTCTGAATATTTTGAAATTGAAAATAAAATATGTATATACAAATACCATTCATACTAAAGAACTTTTTAAAATAATTTTACAAATATTCGAGTACCATGTGAAATTGCTAAAAACTTAATAACAAAACTACAGCCGCTGACATTTTTTAAAATAATCGTGTATTAAATTGCGGGTAGTTGAACAAGTTTCAAGAGTTTTCAAGAGTTTTTGCCGGGACAAACTTGTGTCTGAAGTCGAGTCTTTGCTGAACAGAGTCTCGGATTGGGGATGACTAAATCTAGTCCAGTTTAACCCCCAGAAGACACAAGTTTGCGCGTTAACCGCTAAAAAGAACCCCTTTGTCGTATCCCCTCAGTTTCAAGGCACTCCCCTTGTTGCCTCAGCCAGTATCGGAATCCTCGGCGTCGACATATCGAGTGACGTGCAGTTTCGTGGTCACTTGGAAGGGAAGGCCAAATTGGCCTCTAAAAAGCTTGGCGTGCTCAGCAGAGCGGGACAGTATTTCATGCCGGCACACCGCCTGCAACTTTACAAGGCGCAGGTTCGGCCGCACATGGAATACTGTTCCCATCTCTGGGCTGGGGCTCCCCAGTACCAGCTCCTTCCACTTGACCGCATCCAGCGCAGAGCGGCTCGAATCGTCGACGACCGAGTGCTTTCCGATCGGCTCGATTCACTGGCGTTGCGAAAAGATGTTGCATCTATTTGCGTATTTTATCGCATCTATCACGGGGAGTGCTCTGAGGAATTGTTCGGATTAATCCCAGCCGCCAAATTTCGTGAACGCACGACACGGCAAACGTCCCGATACCATCCACACCATCTGGATGCTTGGCGGTCCACCACTGTACGTTTCACAAGGAGTTTTCTTCCACGTACAACCTCTCTGTGGAATAGTTTATCACCGGCGATTTTTCCGGACCGATACGACCTGGGGACCTTCAAGAAAATAGCTTACTCCTTTCTAAAGGGCCGGCAACGCACCCGCAATTCTCCTGGTGTTGCGGTTGATCACGGGCGGCGGTAGTCACTTAACATCAGGTGAGCCGCATGCTCGTTTGCCCCCTCTTCTATAAAAAAAAAAAAAAAAAAAAAAACAAAGAAATCCTAAATCACACTGTAGAAGTTTTTTATAATAATCACTATAAATACATAACAAATGATGTAGTCATCGGGGTCGGCACACCTCGGAGGAAGCCAGTTAACCAAGCTGGCCAAAACAAGTTAGTTCCTTTCAGCACGTCCCAAGCGCGACGCTGCACTCCGATACTATACCGATTTTCCGTGATCGATTTGATGAATAGTCAGGAGAGGCTACCCAGGAGGAGAGCAAAAAACCCAATTGGGTTGGCTTGACCCCATTTTTGTTTCTGCATAAGATATTTTATGACAAAAACATTGTTTATACAGCCAGTTACTGTAGTTTTAATTTATTTATAAATGTTACTAAAACGTAAACCTAAACTTTGGCTTGATCTCATTTTTATCAATGTGTATATTAATTATATATACATTAATATTATACTTAATATTAATGTATAGATTTATAGATATTAAATTTTTATTAACATACTCGTAGATATGGGTTTTTATAAGTGGACTGCTCTTGTCTGGATAAATAAAATACTTATATAATAATAATAACAATTAGAATTTTTCCATCTTGGTATGAAATTTATTTCTAATTTTATTGTAAATTACACCTTCATATTAAATACGTCTTTTTAAATTATTTTAGTGGTATACGCTAGATATTTGTTTACTTACAAATTCTATTCTGCCTAGAATAATGAATATTTATTTTTTTGTTTTAATATTTTTTAAAAACGTAAAAAAAACTTTTCCAAAAATAAAATTAAGGAGGAGCGTTTTTTTTTAACAGAAAAGGCGACGCTGCACTGCTTTTCGGAAATTATACAGCTACAATTAACAAAAAAAAATATGGATGCAGTACATATGAGTGTTTGTTTACATAAAACTGTCACCTATAGCAATAATGATTCAATATTTATAAAAAAAGGGGAGTACTGTAGTGATTTTCTAAAGATAGAATTTCGATACGATTATCTGCAGATAGTGAAAAAATTAAGTAGCATTCGTCAAGTCTTCCGGAGACATTTTGGTCACGTACTATTTTTGAACCACTAACGGACGGTGACGATAATTTTTTGGGACTTTGTGTAATAATTCGTATTGCTTAACAAAAGTATCAGGCTTAATCATTACTATTAATGTGCTTATCATCACTTGTTAGTACGTTATAAAACTAAATTAAACTGATTGCATCACCTTAATGGCATGACATGTCGACACTAAAGTTTAACCTCTTCTTCGCATTAGAGATGAGTACAAAAAAGAAGGAAAGAAACGATTAAAATAAGTAATGTTATTCGACAAATATAGAATTTTTTTTATATAGAATAAGGGTGGCAAACGAGCACACAATCACCTCATGGTTGGTGGATGCTGTGGCCCGTAGACATAACTACTTATTATATTATCGGTTAAGAATCGGTTAAGTAAAAAAGGGTCTCCAGATCTCGAACCACAGCTAAGCTAGAACGAAACACAGTAGTATTAAGCTACTATTTTACGCTGGTATTCTGTGAGAGCGTGGTCCTTCCCCGGTCGAGCCCAACCATTCGTGCTACAACCTCACAGCTGTTGCGTGGCTCTACCACGTATGTATATAAAAGTATTGACTGCCTCATTGGTCTAGTGGTTGTAGTAGTGTGACTGCGGATCATGAGGTTCTGGGTTCGAATCCCGGGTCGGGCAAAAAAATCAAGTATCGAGTTTTTCTGTCAAGAAATTCTCAGTAGCTGCCCGGAGTCAGGAAGTTGACGGTGTCTAACCCCCGTGCCTCGGAAAGCACGTAAAGCCGTTTTGATCCTGCGCCTGATCTCTCTCCCGGTCGTGTCGGTTTACCGTCACATCGGATTACGAGAGAGAAGGAATAGAGAGTGCACCTGTGTTTTCGCGCATACATTTGGGCACTATAATCCTGTCCTGCGCCGATGGTTAGCCTCCGATGAGGTTGGCCGCCGTGACCTAAAGTCGGACTGGAAGACATTATTATTATTATGTGGGGTATCTATATAGTTTCCTCATCTGGTTGGGTTTTATAAATATATAATTATAAATTAAAATGATAAGATAAATATACATAAATATCAATAAAATAAAATAAATACAAATTATTATTATTATTATAAAAGTATTGTATTTATTATTACTTAACGAATTATAATAGATTTAAAAAAATATAATTTGTATATCATACAATACCAGTAAAATAGCAGCTTAATGCTGCTGTGTTTCGTATGGCGACTGTAGAGAACCGGAGACCCTTGGTAACGAGGCATTCAATTTTAGCCTTCAGAGGTGACAACGCATTTGCAGAATATTTTAATTCTTTATCGATGATACAATATGTAGGTGTTATGGACTCCTACGTATATACCATAGAGTATGTGTAATAAATATTAAACTTTAGGACTTATCCACTTACGTTGTAGACGGTGTGCTCCTCATTACCCACTCTTACTTCTATGAAAACATACGAAAACTTCTTCTTCAAATGTCTTGAATTTAAGCGGGAATTTGACTGCTTGAATAACGGTGCCTTGATATAGTATTGTCATCTACTATGTGCTGTCATAAACTACCATCGAAATCTCCCGAGAACTTCACAATATGCCGCATCGACTTTATACTGGCAGTGCAGTGTAACGACGGCCTAAGAATATCTACTACTCTACGTCGTCGAGTGGGGGCCGTAGGAAGCGACAGCGGTAAAGGAAACAGGAGGTGGACGGCAGCATCTTCCTGACAACGACGCAAAATAAAAAGCTTCATTTTCAACTATGGCTAATATCCTATATAAGGAAATCTATGTTCAGCAGTGGATATTTGATTAGTTGAAATGAACGAACGAAATTAAACTTTGCCTAGAAGAGATGGCTTTAATCGATAATGCTCTGAACATCAGCGTAAAATAGTATCTTAATGCTGCTGTGTTTCGTATGGTGAGTGTAGAGAACCGGAGACCCTTTTTACTGGAAACGAGGCATTCCATCTTAGTCCTCACGGGTGATAACGCATCTGCATTTTGATTCGTAAAGAAGGATAGATGTAGATGTCTATGGGCCGCAGCAACCATTTACTATCAGCTGGACTGTGTGCTCGTTTGTTACCCTATCCTATAAAAAAAGCCGGTTATAATATTTTATAGCGCACTATGAAGTTCATAGAAGCAATCTCCTGAAGGAACGTATTATAGAGTAGTATTATAACATAGAATAGGGTTTAAATTGGAAATTAAAATTAAAATGCGAGTATTTCCGTCACGTACACGAACAATCTTTCTCTTTCCGTGAGATGGCGCTTATATAAATTATTGTATAACTATAACACTTGCATAGAAAACATAGTTTCTAAGTTACACTTAGAAATATGTTTTTATTTACTGTATTGTATATATTATTATTATTCATTCATCACCATCGTCATCATCACTACAGTCCATCAGTCAATTGCTGTACATAACTCCCCCATACATATAATACGCCCCATAATATGCTGATGGGGTTTCCGCGGTATTGTAGCGCTTCAGGGATGTTTACAGCGTACGGTACGGACGGTTTTCGTGCCATAATTCGAAAGAGAATAGCATCCCTCATGCACAGGGTTCGTGGGAGCTCTAATAGCATTCTGAAGGCAATATCTGATAGATTTGATTGTCCCATCCTAGGGCACTGTATGCGTATGCACATGCATGTGCCTGGTGTCATGGGGTGCCAAAAATAAAAAAAAATGATTGTTATGAAAATTGTACGTATAATGATTTAAGACTACATAGGTTAAGCTAATTTACTAACATATTATGGACTATATGTGGGACTGAAATAAATTTATTATTATTATTATTATATTATATAATACTACACAAGGGGTATTTGCGATTTGCCATAGTTGCAACGCTTAGCAGGTAAGTTAGCAATCGCACTTCTATAGTTCTTTATTTTTTTCGAGTTTTTATCAGAAAGATGTTTCTGCCCATCATCTGTTTCGTATCCTTCTGTAGACTCGGCCACTACACCACGGCTTAATATTTATTATACGAAAATATTAATTTCAAATAAAATAACATTTTTACGTATTTTGTTAAATATAATATGTATTAAATAATACTTAAGTATTTTGTCGCTTTCTGAGTGTATGACACTTTGAGTGACGACTCATCAATTTTAACATTGCGGGTAGTTGAAAAAACCTAAATCGCACTATAGAAGTTTTTCTTCAGTATCCACATAAAAGAACTAAAAGTAAAATGCCTTTCGGGGTCAGCAGCCTCGAGGGTAGCCAGTCGACCAAGCTGGTAAATAAATGTTGGTTCTCCGCACGTCACTTGAGTGCGCTTCTTAATCCTACACGATCACATGATCAATTAATTCCCTTTAGGAGTACCTCGAGGTGGGCGAACACAACCCAAGCGGGTTAACTCGACCCCATTTTTGTTTCAGTTGCTTATATTTTTGTTAAAAAAAATTCATATCATTCGGACGAACATGAGTTTTTAGCATAAGTACATCATTTTGCAAGTTGTCGTAGAAATCGATTATAAACACGCACTGAAACAGCGCAAGGTTCTACAGGACTAATTGCTCCATAAGTCCATAATCCTTAAGAAATGAGAGGTAGCCTGTGTCGAGCAGGGGTCATCCAGTATATATCATACTGGATGACCTTTTTATCATCTGGAAAAAGTAGGGTGTAACAGGTAAACGGAGTAGAAGCCAGTGAAACTGATATTCTACAAAAAAATAAAAACAAAAATTTTGAATTAAGCGTTAAAAAAAATTTGAGCAATTACTTTGCCCTTTAGACTGTGACACTGCGAAGTGAAAAGGTCAAAGACGCCCACAAAATTTATTGTTATTTCCGTTCGTAAAGTAGGGTGAATATAATTTGAATTTCGATAGATTTTATTTAAATTTATATATTCAATTCAAAATTTTTGCTTTAATTTTTTGTAAAATATCAGTGTCATAGGCTTTTGTTCCGTTTACATGTTCCGTTTACATTTACATGTTAGTGGTAAAGGTCATCCAGTAATGCTGTTAATTTACTTCCGTCCCGGGTTCGAAACATGATCAGTAGGGCCCGGATAAATATGTAAATCCATATTTTTAATTGAAATAGTTTTTATTCTTAAATATATTTTCTACATAAATTATAATACTTTGATCAAGAAAATGCAATTTCCATTTTCCATATTTTTCCATATTTCAAGTATAAATCCATATTCCACAAGACATTAAATAAATTTATCCATATCTTCATTATTTTATGTTAGATGGATCAGCAGCTCTGTGAAATGCCTAAAAATGAGTTTCAGATGAAGAAAATGCCAGCAAATCCTTTTATTGGCGTGTGAAGAACTTCTTTAAAGCAATCACTAAATTTTCATATAATGAAAATAACAGATGCAACGAGAGTTTTGTGGCCTGATGGAGTTAAACATGACCAAGTTTTCTTGCTACTTAGCGATGCTGCTCCTTGTATGGTAAAAGCTGTAGATTCCCTACAAGTTTTGTATCCAAAACTTATTCATGTGAAGTGCTTGGCTCATGGTATAAATAGATTAGCTGAATAAATGAGGTCTCAGTTTAAAACGGTTGACAGTTTAGTATCAAACGTAAAAAAATTTTTTTTGAAAGCACCAAGCAGGGTCTCAAAATTTAAAGAGATTTATCCCGATATTTCTTTACCGCCGATTCCCAGTTCGCTTTTGACGACACCTAATAATACAAAAACAATATATAAGAAACGTTCGTTTAAAGTATTAAGATATCTAAAATTACATTAAACAATTTTCACTATAGGTGCTTTTTTATAGAATAAAGGTGGCAAACGAGCACATAGTCCACCTGATGGTAAGTGGATGCTGTGACCCATAATCATCTGCATATATCCTCGATTAGGAATCAAAACGCAGACGCGTTGTGAACTCGTGAGGACTTAGATGGAATGCTTCGTTTACAATAAAAAAGGATCTCCGGATCTATACACTCACCATACGAAACATAGCCATATTGAGCAGCTATTCACTATGGACTTAAATCAAATATTTGCAGATCTCGTAGAGGTAGAGATAAATTGTTAGAACTTAGAAAAATAGAAAGTTAAATGTTTCATTTCTAAAACATTAGTTATAATTTATATTTTTAAGATAAAAATTGATAATCTAAACCACAGATTATATTATTATATAATATAATGGTTTGGATTATATCATATAATAATATAATCTGTGTACGTTGTAACGTTGTGACTATCACACTACGCAAATCAAACTACGGATATTTCCAAAAGTAAAAGCATTAGATAAATAGGGTTAAAAATACATTAAAGAGGTATTTACACTAGAAACCGAATTTTTTTAATTAAAACGCAACTTTTCACTCATAGTGACACTGTGTAACAATTATTTTCACCTCATTTGAAACTCGCAACCAGCGACATCTGGCGAGCTTTAAATTATAAGCCCTCATTAAAGTACAAATTATGTATACCTTACAATTTATATAAGATATGGTCACTGACGCCGCAAAGGAGCGAATCTTCAGTTTTAATAAATTACAGGAGAGCAAGAAAACATTTATTATTCCCCGAACATTAGCTTTTTTTTCCATTAGAAAATTAATGGTATTCGTAGTTTTGCATCAAATATGATATTTTAATTTTCTGCTGCTTTTTTTGCTGAGTTTTTGTCAAGACATTCTCAGTAGCTGCCCGGAGTCAGTAAGTTGGCGGTGTCTCACCCCCGTGCTTCGGAAAGCACGTAAAGCCGTTGCTCCTGCGCCTAATCTCTCTTCGATCGTGTCGAATTACCGTCCCATCGGACTTAGAGAGTAAGGGAATAGAGAGTGCATCTGTGCCTGCGCATACACTCGGGCACTATAATCCTGTCCTGCGCCGATGGCTAGTCTCCGTTGAGGCTGGCCGCTGTGACAGAAATCCGGTCTGGAGGGCTTTATTATCATTAGTAGTAGTTCAGAACTGGGCAAAATTCACATAGCAGGAATTATAATTGTATTATAATTTAATTACCCGGCAAATTGATTTTCCCGTTTTAATTTTTAACCGACTTGAAAAAATGGGGCTCTCTTTTCTTTCAACTCCTCTATACATTTTTTCTATATATGTTCAGGCATAGCTTCTTTGTTTTTGAACAGATTTTCATGATTTTTGTGAAAAAATAGGAAACGAATAACAATAAAACTATTTGATCATAATAGCTTCTGACGTTGGGCCTCTAAAATACACCATCCCTTAGTACCAACTTCAGAAACTATTGTGTGAAATTATTTTATTCTTTTCAGTTTTAAAAGCGTGTTTTAAAATTTTTGTAGTATTATATGATATGGATTTCTCTAAATTGTAATCAACATTCGACACATCAAATTGTGGTCCTGGGTTCGAAATCCGAGCTGCGCAAATTTTTCTGTCACACTGTACACAGCTTACATTACACAATTTTTATTATTTCATTTATTAATTTTAGGTATTTTTCAATTATATGGGAACCAGTTACGGATTTTAAATACCTTTTTGCACATTTCTTAAAACTTTTCACAATATAATATCCTTAAATGCATAATTCTGCCACCAGAGGCAGCACTAGGACGGTCGTCTGATTTTTTTGAAATTTAAAATAAAATATGTATATACAAATATATAAATACCATACATACTAAAGAACTTTTTAAAATAATTTTACAAATATTCGAATGTCATATGCAATTGTTAAAAACTTAATAACAAAACTACAACCGGTGTCATTTTTTAAAATAATCGTGTATTAAATTGCGGGTAGTTGAACAAAGAAATCCTAAATCACACTGTAGAAGTTTTTTATAATAATTAGTATAAATACGTAAAAAATAATGTAGTTATCGGGGTCAGCACACCTCGGGGGAAGCCAGTTAACCAAGCTGGCTAAAATAAGTTGGTTCCTCTCAGCACGTCCCAAGCGCGACGTTGCACTCCGATATTATACCGATTGCCCGTGATCGATTTGATGAATAGTCAGGAGAGGCTACCCACGAGGAGAGCAGTAAACCCAATTGGGTTGGCTTGACCCCATTTTTGTTTCTGCATAAGATATTTTATGATAAAAACATTGTTTATTCAGCTACGTTAATTGTCATCTGCACGCACCTAAGTACGTGTAGGTATCGGGCCTCGGGGTGTCCCCCATTGCCCGGGTGTCCTCATGTCCCATTACTATGGGACAGTCATTAGGCCTATTCTAGGCTTGTTTATTCAGCCAGTTACAGTAGTAATTGATAGAATCAGGCGTTACTTTGAGGAAATCCATTATAATAAAAAATAAAAATATAAATTTCTTTGCAACCTTCCGCTAAATATTCGAATATTTGTAAAATTACTTTAAAAAGTTCTTTAGTATGTATGGTATTTATATATTTGTATATACATATTTTATTTAGCGGAAGGTTGCAAAGAAATTTATATTTTTATTTTTTAGTTACAGTAGTATTAATTTATTTATAAATGTTACTAAAACGTAAACCTAAACGTTGGCTTGACCTCATTTTTTCATTCTCATCGATCAATGTGTATATTAATTATATATTAATTATAATACCTAATATTGATATATAGATTTCTAGACATTAAATGTTTATTAACGTACTCATAGATAAAGTTTTTATAAGTGGACTGCTCTTGTCTGGATGAATAAAATATTTACACAATAATAATAACAATTAGAAATTTTTCACCTTAGTATGAAATTTATTTCTAATTTTATTGTAAATTACACCTTCATATTATATACGTCTTTTTAAATTATGTTAGTGGTATACCCTAGATATTTGTTTACTTACAAATTCTATTCTGCCTAAAATAATGAATATTTAAAAAACGTAAAAAAATAAACAAACTTTTCCAAAAACAAAATTAAGGAGGAGCGTTTTTTAACAGAAAATGCCGAGGCAACGCTGCACTGCTTTTTGGAAATCATACAGCTACAATTAACAAAAAAAACATGGCTGCAGTACATATGAGCGTTTGTTTACATAAAACTGTCGCCTATAGCAATAATGATTCATTATTTATAAAAGAGGGGAGTACTGTAGTGATTTTATAAAGGTACAATTTCGGCACGATTATCTGAAGATAGTGAAAAAATTAAGTAGCATTCGTCAAGTCTTCCGGAGACATTTTGGTCACATACTATTTTTGAACCACTAACGGACGGCGACGATAATTTTTTAGGACTTTTTGTAATAATCCGTATTGCTTAACAAAATAATCAGGCTTTATCTTTATTATTAATGTGCTTATCATCACTTGTTAATACATTATAAAACTAAATTAAATTGATTGCATCACCTTGATGGCGTGACAGGTCAACACTAAAGTTCAACCTCTTCTTCGCATTAGAGATGAGTACAAAAAAGAAGGAAAGAAACCATTAAAAGTAAGTAATATTATTCGACAAATATTGTAATTTAATTTTTTTTAAGGTTTACAAACGAGCACACAGTCCATGTCATGGTTGGTGGATGCTGTGACCCATAGACATTACATATTATATCATGGGTTAATAATTTAACTATCTACAGACTGAGATGCAATGCCTCGTTTTCAGTAAAAAAGGGTCTCCAGATCTCGAACCACAGCAAGCAAGAACGAAACACAGCAGTATTAAGCTACTATTTTACGCTGGTATTTTATGAGAGCGTGGTCCTTCCCCGGTCGAGCCCACCCATTCGTACTACAACCATAACATAGCTGCAGCGATGCTCTACCATGTGTATAAAAGTATTGTATTTGTTACTTAACGAATTACAATCGATTTAAAAAAATATCGTTTGTATATCACACAATACCAGCGTAAAATAGCAGCTGAATGCTACTGTATTTCGTATGGTGACTAGGGGTCGCAATACCGGACCTCTTTTCAAAAACCGTTGTTTAGATTTTTTATTAGATTTCGGTAGTTTCGGTATTTTCGATTTATTAACATAGTGAGAAAAATATTAAAAATATGTAGTGACCGTAATTTTCATAAGGGAATTATCACTAGCCAATCAATAAAAGTGTGTTAAGATAAGAAAATCACATTTATTTAAAAAAAAAATCAAATCATAAGAAACCTCCAGTAATCAGCCTTAACAATAACATAAAATACTCCTGCTAAGTAACTTCATACGCTTACTTCTTCATGTTCTTATAAACTTCAACATTATCCTCAGCTGTAATAAAACATAAAATCCTCTTGGGCGACTTATCGTTATTTTTTTTTTCACTTTTTTCATGGAAATCGAGTAAGAGTTTTCTTTGCTCCATGGTGTAGTTAGAAAAAGTCATATAATATATTCTTCAGTTTACGATCATCTAAAACTTCTATGAACGTTTAAATCTTCCACCTGTACCAAAAGCGATATCTCTAGAGAAGGAGAAAATCTGGTTCATATGTTAAATTCGATAGCCAATAATGTTATAAATTTACTTTTAAATGAATTGAAGAAGTTTAAATGAAACAAAATTTTACGAATTTTATTGCGTATTTTAACTTATTTTATATTCCCGTCCCAGTATCATAGTTAAACACGGCTACCTTCAGTTAACAATTATTGGTTTTTGGTCCGATGTACGCACAATGGGCGTATCTTGAAGGCTTGCAATTGTATGCTTGTTTTGGGATTTAATTTTATTAATTATAAGATCCAAGCAGATAGTAACACCCCGCCATTACCTCGTCATAGTAATCTTCTCCATAACATTCCAAAGCAGAGTCGTAAGAATCGTCATATTCCAGTTCTTTTAGTTGAGTTAGGGTACTGTTTCTTTTTTACAGATCACGTCTAATATCGCTAACTGTATACCATGAACAAGGCATCGCTGGTGGATAAGTGCTGCTTCTCTTCCAAATGCGATCATTGCACTGGCACCGTGATTAGTTGTATAGGCGAGCGGGCGGATTCGTCGTCGGTTCAGGACTCGGGAGTAGGTACTCTCTCTCACTCACTTCAGAGTGTAGTCGCGCGACTTGCGTCGCATAGTCGAGCGGCGTAGCCATAGCATCCACCACGCGAAAACCATGGGCTATTTAATTTTTTTGACATAATGTTATTTAACATAGATTTATAATGAAATACCGAAAGAGTCTTAAATACCGGTTTCCGTTCACTCAATCCCGGTATTTTAAAGCTTTCGTTTCAGTCCGGTATCCCGGTATTTTTGAGATTCGGGATCCCGGTTTGCGACCCCTAATGGTGACTGTAGGGAACCGGAGACCCTTGGTAACGAGGCACACAATTTTAGCCTTCAAAGGTGACAACGCATTTGCAGAATATTTTAATTCTTTATCGATGATATAATATGTAGATGTTATGGACTCCTACGTATAGACCATAGATTATGTGTAATAAATATTAAATTTTAGGACTTATCCACCTGCGTTGTAGACGGTGTGCTCCTCATTAGTCACTCTTACTTCTATGAAAACATACGAAAACTTTTTCTTCAAATGTCTTGAATTTAAGCGGGAATTTGACTGCTCAAATAAGGGTGTCTCTCTGTGCTGTTATAAACTACTACTATTACTACTAATTTGTGTGTTGAATGTGTGTGAATTTCGATAGATTTTATTTAAATTTATATATTCAATCCAAAATTTTTGTTTTTATCTTTTGTAAAATATCAGTGTCATAGGCTTCTGTTCCGTTTACATGTTATAATTTTTTTTCCAGACAGTAAAAAAGGTCATCCAGTAATGCTGTTAATTTACTTCCGTCCCGGGTTCGAAACATGATCATCAGCAACGCGTTCACGACCACGAGACCAACGAGGCAATGAATAATAGCTGTCGAGTGTACCTATGACCTATGAGTACTACAGCATTACAGCGTAATGTTTTATTGTAAGTTGTATTACTATTGCATGTTGTATTACTATGATAACGACCAAATCAAGAAACTGTGTTATATATATCGTTCCTAGCTAAAACGGAGACATAATCCGAATGAATCTTGCATATTTAGCTAACAGACAGACAGACTCCGTGATCAGACAGTAAATAGACTACTTGAATGTACGTCAGACGTGACGTGGTTATTCTTGAGTTGGAACTAGAGCCAAGATTGACACCTCATTTGTATATTGATTAATTTGTGTCAAGCTAATTAACCAGTAACAACTGACAACCTATTCTATTCCTTTATGTAACGTTCGGTGTTTCCGTGTTGTATTTTAAGATACATCTCATTAAAACCGTAAAAGGAGACTATGGCGTTCGCTTAAATTATTAATAAGAGTACCCGGATGACCGAGCTTTGCTCGGTTTTTTTAAGTTACATTTATATAAAAATTACATGAATAATAGTTCTTGATCTTATTGACTTAATAGAAAAAACTGAACTGGTTATTTAAATAAAAAATCATGAGTGCAATTAGTTTAATTAAAATTTTCGTATTTTTAAAAAATACTAAAAAAGGGCTCGAAATAATAGATTTTCTCACAAAAGAAGGAAACTTGAAAAATAAAAGGAAAAAAAGTCGGACCCAAGACGGGACGCGAACCACAAAACTCCGCTATCACGCCCGAACAACATCCCATCTGAGCTATTACGATCAACACATTTTCTAATTTTCTAAAAATAAATCCTAGCTAGATCGATTTATTGCCCCCGAAACTCCCTGCACACTAAATTTTATGAAAATCGTTGGAGCCGTTTCCGAGATCCCGATTATATATATATATATATATATATATATATATATATATATATATATATATATATATATATATATATATATATATATATATATATATATATATATATATATATATTAGGAATTGCTCGTTTAAAGGTATAGGATAATATTTATATTTTTAAATAGGACCAATTTTTTAAAGTATCATTTGACATTATAAGGTGTTAATTCAGCCTTCATTATAAAAAGGCTGTATCTAAAAATACCTATAACAAATATATAAAAAAGATGTAATCACATGTCGCGGTTTTCCCGCTTTCTATTAAATTAATTGAAACTCAAGTAAGAATAATGACAGAACGACCTTTTAACGCCAGATAGAAGAAAACCACCTGAAGTCAGAAAATCTTATTTAGAGGTTATTATTTAGAGATATTTTGATAGTTCTTCTCACATGAAAGAGGCGTAATATTTCATTAAACCTCTTTTTTGTAGTCAGTTATCTTCTTTTATCTTATTCTCTCTTTTTATTGAATAAGGGTGACAAACGAGCACACAGTCCACCTGATGGTAAGTGGATGCTGTGGCCTATACACATCTACATTTATCCTCGATTAAGAATCAAATCGCAGACGCGTTGTCAAGTGTGAGGACTAAGACGGAATGTATCGTTTTCAGTAAAAAAGTGTCTACGGATCTCTACACCACACGAAACACAGCAGTATTAAGCTGCTATTTTACGCTGGTATTCTGTGAGAGCGTGGTACTTCCCTGACCCATAATATAGCTGCACTGTAGCTCTATCTACCACGTATGAATTGTCTCTTTTTGGTGTTGCTTTTTGTTTCGTCGACTTTGAAAACACAACGATTTAGAAGTTTTCTTTTCAAAAATGTACACCATACGCAATCCATGTAAATATAGTATTGCAACGGATGTTTAATGTTAACTAACCACTAATCAATAAACACGGAAAATGCTGAGTCACTGATGAGACATGACCATATCACGCTATCAACACCCTTATATCAAAGCAGTACTGCTTATAGTCACTTCAATATACTTGTCTAAACTCTAAAAATTCAACCGATGAAATCATGCAATCAGTTGTTTACTTCATTCACATTTAAATATTTAAGAAGATCAAAGGAAGTTTAACACTATTGCATTTACTTAAGAAATCACTACACTAACTAATTAAAATACCGTGTTTTATAACTACGGAAGATAATTAAGCGATCCCTTGATCAAGCACACGTTCTAAAACGAGATCATCAAAGAGTTATGCATAAACTCGACGCAGAGATAACTGTTACTGTAATTAGTGGTTAAAATTAAGTTAAGCGACAGTAGCCTAATGGCAAGGCGCGGACCGCGACCTCAAAAAGGTCGTGGGTTCGAATCCACCATTCACTACTGGCGTGAACCACTCGTAACACAAGCAATTTAAGCTTACCACGAGTGGTAAAGGGGAATATTAGTAATGTTTATAGCATTGTTGATATTCTTTTTTTAAAGAAAGAAAAAAAGAAAAAAAATAATAAACTTGTAAATTTAGATTAAATGGTAAAATAATTTATTTATTTTTATACCACTGAAATAAGGTACGTGAGTGTAATACGGTTACCTCAAGCTTTGCCGCCCTATAGGTCCAAAACTATCTAATATATTAAGAAAAAATAAATAAACAAGCTTTGGAAATAACTGGAAATAATTAGGAAAATTTTGAAAAATCTACTTAAAAAAATATTTTCTATACACCATACTGAGAGCCGTGGTAGCTCAGATGGTTAATGCTCGCTGTAAATATAACAGAACGCGAGTAACCCGGGTTCGATCCCCGCCGGCACCAATGAAATTGTTAATTGCAATTTTAAGTGCTGATTTACCACGTCCTCGGCGGTGAAGGAAAACATCGTGAGGAAACCTGCATGTCTGGGGAATAAGATAAAAAAAGTATTCCGAAGACATGTGAAGTTCGCCAACTTGGGGCAGCGCGGCGGACACTTACTTTCACTAAAACCCTCTCAGAAATGAGGGGAGGCCTGTGCCCAGCAGTGGGACGTATATAGGCTGTAACTTTACTTTTACTTTTTTTACACCATACTAAATTCAACTAAAATATTTAGATACTATAATGTCAACTGTCAAAATAGCGTCAATAAAGCAGCACCCTTTTGAACCTTTATTATTTAAATGACCGATGAAGAGCTAATGTATCACAGAGCCATCTATGCAAACAAGGCTGTATCATTTAAGTTATAAGAGAGTGATCACATTAACCGGATGACCATAATAATACCCACACGTACTATAAACAATATCATTACTAAACGAACGACCGTTGAAACTGATTACCTACTTTCAAAACTTTGAATTATTCAAATCACAGCTTAATATTTATTAAACAAAATAATAATTAAAAATAAAATAACATTTTTTGTGTATTTTGGGATTGCTATATAATGCTTAAGTATTTTTCGCTTTCTCGGTGTATGACACATTGAGTTACGACTAATCAATTTTAACATTGCGGGTGGTTGAAGAAAAACCTAAATCACACTATAGAAATTTTTCACCATCGTCCACATAAAAGAACTAAAAGTAAAACGCCTTTCGGGGTCAGCAGCCTCGAGGGAAGCCAGTCGACCAAGCTGGTTAATAAATGTTGGTTCTCCGCACGTCACTTGAGTGCGCTTCTCAATCCAACACGATCGCATGATCAATCCCTATTTGATGTTAAGTTAGGAGTATACCTCGAGGTGGGCGAACACAACCCAAGCGGGTTAACTCGACCCCATTTTTGTTTCATTTACTTATATTTTTGTGGAAAAAAATCATATCATTCGAATGAAACGAACATGGGTTTTTGGCATTAATACGTAACTTTGCTAGTTTTCATGGAAGTCGATTATTAACTGAAGCGGCGCAAGGTTCTGCGGGATAATTGTTCCATAAGTCCATAATCTTAACAAAAATGGGATGCAGTCCGTTTTTTTCTTACTTCTTTTAACAATAGCAAGCGTTGTAACTGTTCTGCTGAATTTCTATCTCTTCTGCTGAGGCTGCTTAGAGCCTAAAGGGAAGTTCAGCATTTGACTAGACACATATAATGAACTGGAAGTTTCCCTAATTCTGGCCTCCGTTTGGGATTCTAAAATCCAGCTACCACCTAATGCTTACTTGCTTGACAGTAAGCACCCAGACACAGAACAAATGATCGTGCTCATCACACAAACATTTGTCCTGGGTGGGAATCGAACCCACGCCTCCGGCATAGCAGTTAGGGTCACTAACCACTAGACCGACAGGCCTGTCAAATCAACATTGTATGTTTTCTACTATAAATCAACATTGGATGTTTTCAGGGTTAATTAATTAATTACTAAGCTTCTTTTTTAAGTATTCGATTCGTTTACTACCAAAATACTACCATACCAAATTTTTTTTTAGTTAAAGGTAGATGTTTTTACTTCTGAACATAGACCCATAGATCCTCTACTCTCTATTCTCTATTCTCATACAGAGATATTTGCCATAGTTGCCACGCTTGGTAAGCTGGTTGGCAACAGCAGTTTTTTTTTTTTGAGTTATTCTTAGGAGGGTACTGCTGCCCATCTACTGTTTTATATTCCTCTGTGCTCTTACTACACCCACGAGATGATAAGGAAGTGGATTGTCGTTTCCGCCAACATCACACTGCGCTAAAAATAGGTATAACTCATGATATACCTTTTTCTTTTCTTTGTCAATCATTTGTCGCGAGAAATAAAGAAAGGAGTCAGCATTCACCACGACTCTTAACATTTTTCGGTACAAAATTTATCAAACTATTAATATTTCTTTATAGTTCATAATTTTTTATATTAATTTAATTTTTTTTAATTGTATATTGTATATTTTAGCTATTTTATAAAGGCCTGTAGGAAATGCTGTGAGCACTAAGCATGCGGTGTTTACCTATTATTGAATGTGCACTTAGTTTATATTACTGTCTTAGAGTTTAGCATATGTTAATACATAACATTTGTTAATGAAACAAATAAAAAAATAAAAAAAATTAAAGGAGCGAAGTTTAAAGGCGCTGTAACTTTGTTGCTTCTTAAACGTGTCAGATTTAACTAAATGATTGATGTTTTAATCAATTAAAAACGAAATAATATAAAAAGAAAGTGTTATTTTCTCCGTGTGTTTAAAATTAATACAGCTTTTAATTTGGAACGGTGACAGGGAAAACTACGATGCGGACATGATCGCTAATTTGCTTGCCAAAACCATTGCAGGCTACTTTAAAGCTTGATGTTTCGAAAATTATTATTAAAAATATAAATATGCCTTATCTAATTATATAGCCCACATTATACAGAAAAAAAATGTTCTTATCAAAGTGATGTTGATGTTAACATTGAAGGAAATAAAAGGGAAATTATAGATATTTCTAGTGAAGTATTATAGCATTAAAGGAATAAGTACCCGGTTGACCGAGCTTTGCTCGGTATTTTTCACTCGGTTTTTTTAATTCGTGTGTTTTGGAAATTGTATTTAGATACAAATTACATACTGATGAAATACAAATAATATTTTTTGATCTTAGCGACATAATAGAAAAAACTGAACTGGTTATTTCAATAAAAAATTATGAGTGCAATTAGTTTTATTTAAATTTTCATGTTTTTAAAAAAAATACTAAAAAAGGGCTCGAAATAATAGATTTTCTCAAAAAAGAAAGGAACTTGAAAAAAAATTAAAAAAAAGTTGGACGGTCGGTCTGGACTCGAACCCGGGTATTACGATGCTGTGACCAAAAAATTAAATAGTCCCTTTGTACCTAATAAGCTATTTATGATTATCAGTAAATGTCAAAATTTACCTTCCTATTCTAACAATGTTGTAGCAGGTTTTCATTGCCTAAGAACACGGACAAAAAGACATTTTCTAAAAATAAATCCTAGCTAGATCGATTTATTGCCGTTTTACCTTTATAGACGTACCTGCGTGTATTTTGTAACTTATTTTTTTTAATTATAGATATACATGACTGTAAGTGCTTTAATTCTATACTATCTTTTTACCCGCGGCTTCGCTCGTGTGGGCTTCAATTTAGCAACATTAATAAATGTTGTCCCCTGCCATATTTAGCAAAATTCGATCACTATCAGAGTCACCTCTATGTCTGTCTACGTCTGTATGTCTGTTTGTTAAATAATTTTTTTGAATGCTCAAGAACCATTGGATATAGATGATTAATATTTGGCATAGATATAATATATTAGAGCAACACGTGAACGAATAAGTTTTTCATATTTGCATTAATATCTTATGTCTATATATATAACACATACTATTTTTTATATTTGGGTGAAAGATCCATAAAAACCCGCGTAAAAGAACATATTGCTGGTGTGAAGCACCGACGCTCCGGGAGGTCTGTTCAGTATCGTCTGATAAAACATAAACCCTCGCCAAAGAACTGTGACTTCTATTATTATATGGTTATATAAATAAAAAAACATCCTAATTTCAATAGAGAACATGTCAGGGTGCTACCATCTACTTGGGGTCCCATAATTAATAATATTATAATTCAAACCCAAGCTAACTACTGCAAGACTCAGTCTCAAACCTTCATTAACTATGACATCAAAACGTCAAACACCTCAGTCCCCCTTTCACAATTGGTGCGTAAAGTATTAAAAAGGTTAAAATTAAACGCGATAAAAATTTTAAAATTATTTTAATTCCAAATGAAGATCTATTCACAGTGAAAGAGTGGAAGGACCACACTCATGGACGGGAGTAGAAAAATGTTCGCCTTGTTGTGGCAGCGAAATAGCATCCGCCACCTCGTCACAGCAAATATACTGCCTATTTGACAATTTATGGGGGAGGCCTATGTGAACATTTGATAGGCTGTAATGATGACTATGATGAGTTCTACGCATAGATAATTGCCCCATCAAAACTAAAAAAGTAGCAGCCTAAATCTCGTCATTGTCATTACTGGGCACAAGCTGCACACAAATTTTGGTCAAAAAAGTTTTCGCTGCTCTAACCCCAATACGGTATTACGCAACTGGAGAACCAGATATGCAGGTTTCCTCGCTATGTTTTCCTCACGAACGTGGTAAATTCAAATTGCATCAAACTTCAAATTGCAATTAAAACACTTTTTAACTGCTCAGACATCTAGGTGTCCCAAGAAGTTATTGTTCACCACTTCACCGGACATGTGATAAGTCAGCACGTAAAATTTCCTATAACAGATTTATTTAACCTCGAAGTAATCGTACACATTTTGCTCCCGTGCCATGGTGAAATCTCACGGCCTGCAACACGACTCTGGTATTTATTTAAATAAAATTCATAAAAACTGAAACAAAGCTTTTGTACGATAATTGACCATATCTACCTAGTAATTAGATATTCAACGATGCCATGAACTATTTCATCAAATAGAGTTTTAAACATTGCATTTAATTTTAAATTATATACGGCAGATAACTTGATAACAAATGAAGTTGGTGAAATTAAAACTATACCGATAGATAGCCAATATCACAGAACACCATTACGCCAATATATACAACTAAAGAGCTACCCTCATAATAACAGTTTTCTGTAAACAGTATTAAATATAACAGTATCGTTAGTCATTTTGCCAAACGTGGTAATTGCATTTAATCATCACGATGATAGCCACCGGTCTGGGTATTTAAAGTTTTGATTCTAAACGAATGAGTATTATGAAGCCTTTATTATTTAATTTTATCATTGACTTATCATTAGTTTATTTAGCGGTGAGTAGATGGCGCTGTTATTAGATGAAATAATTAAAGTCAAAACTATTCTATCTAGTTATATCAGCGATAGATGGTTGGGGTGCGACTGGAAAATCGCGAACATTTATTTGTTACATAAATAAGGAATAAAGTAACGTTGATTCTGCTAAAAACTCTGTGTTAAAAATATGCTATCAGCGCCGCTAGGAGTGAAAAACTATTTGACGATATGACTATAATATGAAATAGCAATATTGTTTAGTTATTTGAGTTTAATATCGTCATGCGGTCTCTCTTCCTTAATTCGGACAACTTTATTATGACGTGGTCAACAAACAGTGTTAAATTACTGCTACTATTTCACGAAATTTATTACCTACTTTAAGATATGATCAGTCTACGATTTGGCCACGACATATATAAAAATCTCTTTGATCGAACTATAAGGATAAGGAGAATTTAGCAATAACTGCAGGCAGACCAATTTAAATCAATTTACATCACATTAGTTATTACTCTAAAAACCATATAGATTTTCATATTTTGGATAAATGTCACTATTATCTATTCACTTTTCAAATGATATAACAAAAAATAAATAAAAATAACGATAGGATGCTTAAATAATTTTATTTATCTTATTATTTTAGCATATAAATATAATTTATTTAATTATATTATGTATTATTCTATACTTTTTCTATTTTATAAAAGATGGCGCTTTTTTGAAAACTAAAATGTAGATCGGCGGCGTAGTTTCAAATAATTAAACAAAGGTTAAAACTAATTCGAAACTTTATTTATAAATATGCTATTAATTTGAAAAAATACCAGTCATCCTGCATATACATGAACCGACCAAATCATAATAGAACATTAACATCTAAAGGAAGGAAAATATTTAACCCTCCTTTTATGAAGTTCCGTAATCAAATAAAAAGTAGCCTATAACTACTTATAGGCTACTTTTTATACCGGGCTACCCCCGGTTCACTAACTGCCTGTGTATACAAAATTTCGTGGAGTCTGGTCCAGTAGTTCTTGCGTGAATCTAATACACAGACAAATAGAAAGACAATGAAAAAAACGAAAAATTCTAAAGACCAGTAATTTAGCTTCAGTATCCTTTATTTAGTCCCATGGACTTGCTTTTTCCAGGAAATAGAATTACGGACACGACATTTCTACAGATTTATTATATGTATAGATATATAGATACTGTACAAACGGCTTCCTTCACTGACAGTGTGGGTGTTTAAATGTATTCCCGTGAGAAAGTGTCACCAGATTCAATCGTAGTAAATATACAAGAACTAAATTTTAAAGTACTACGTTTTTTACTTATGACTTTCTAAGTACACTTACTAAGAAAGTTATAAATAAAAAACGTTTGAGTTGATAAAAAACGGCTCACTAGCCACAACTATACAGGGTGGCCCAAAAGTCGTGGATCAAACGCAACTAGGGGTTAGATGGGGTCATCAGCTGCAAAAAGTTGTTATACGGGAGGTCCTTAAAGTCAACCCCTGCAGAGTTATAATTTATTTTGTGTTTTTATGAGAAAATTGACTTTTTTAACTAATTCTTATTAGAATGCCAAAAAATAAACATCCTCTATCTTTTTTATAATTTTCACTAGATTGGTACTGATGAGTCCTTGCGTTAGACATGCTATTTATGGTTGTTTATTGTGTGTGTTGAAGATAATGTTAAGTTTTACGATTATTATTTTTCTCAAATCATAACTTTTTATTTACTTCGGACCCCACTGTGAAAAAAAAATACTCTACCGAAAAGTGACCCTGTATTACAAGTTTTGGCGCATTTAATAGGGATTCTGAAAAGGTATTACACATGGTTATGCGTGGCTTTGATATCTTTTTAGGACGATTATTCATGGCAAGGCCAAAGTTAACCCAACCATAAAACTCTGTTAGGCTTATTTAAAAATAAACTAGAATTAATACAATTAATGACAAAGACTCTCTGCCTCTCTTTTACACTAACTATTTAATCCTTTGTCAGTAAAAGGCCGGTTGGCCCGTCAGTTCAGGTAGCGATATCTTTTCTAGGAAACAAAAGGCTGGGCCGGCAGGGGCGGGGGCTGGGGGATGCGCGTGAGCATGTTTCTTTAGAATGTTTAGTGTTCTTTAGTAACTCGCTTCCTGCCTGTGGGTACGCACGTGTTCTTTTTCTCGGTTTTACGACGACTTGTGACCAGTTTCTTTCCTTTGACGTACGCTTTGTTTTTCGGACTTGTGATAGATTGCCTACCTGTGACCAGTGCTGTGTGAATCGGACGGATTGGCTACAAAAGTGGACAGATGGCTGCTGCGAGGAGAGAATACACCCAACGGGAGTATGCAGAAATGCATTACCTGTATGGCTTTTGCGACGGTAATGCCCGGGCTGCTGCCAGGGAATATCGTCAACGCTACCCTAACCGTGATCGTTTTCCGGATTACAGGGTCTTCATGCGCGTACATAATTCGTACATGGAGGGAGTCTTACCCGGTCAGCATGCTATGAGAGCAGGCAGACCAGTGATGCAATTTGAAAATGAAGATGAAGTGCTGAGAGAATTAAGATTGGATCCTAGTATAAGTCAACGCCAAATATCCAGTAATATCGGGATTCCAAGATCGACGGTGCAACGTGTCATTAACAGAAAAAAATATCACGCCTACCACGTGCAAAGGGTGCAAGCTTTGCTGCCCGGTGACTATGAACCTAGAGTGCGGTTTTGTAGAGAGATGCTAAGATATCACAGAGAAGATCCGCAGTTCTTTAACAAGGTTTTATGGACGGATGAGTCAACTTTTAGAAGAATGGGAGTATTCAATATCCACAATCTACATTTTTACTCCAGAGTAAACCCCCATATCATAAGAAATGATCGATTCCAGAATCTGTTTGGTATTAACATGTGGGCTGGTATAATTGGCCAGCAGTTGGTGCTGCATGAAATGCCAGCAAGGCTGAATGGTGCTCAGTATTTAAATTTTTTGCAAAATAATTTAAACCATATTCTTAACGAAGCTGAAGTTCCAGAAGAAAGAATAGCAGAAATGTGGCTGCAACATGATGGCGCCCCGCCTCACTACGCTCGAGCAGTCAGAGATCATTTGAACGAGCGCTTCCCCAACCGGTGGATTGGTCGAGGCGGACATGTTGCGTGGCCACCCCGGTCGCCCGATTTAAATCCATTAGATTTTTTTCTTTGGGGCTATTTTAAAGAAATAGTTTACCAAGGAGAGAACAATAGCGAACAAGAACTACGACAAAAGCTCGAGTTTGCTAGAGTACAAGTAACTAACAACAGAAGTGCATTCCGTAGGTTACGTAGGAATTTTATTAGACGGTGCAGATTATGTATTATGGTCAGAGGCAGGAATTTTGAACATTTATTGTAAAATGTTTTGCTTAATAAAACAATTATTTCACAATCGTTGCTTTGTTTTTTCGTCCTAGAAAGATATTAGAGCCACTCATGGCCATGTGTAATACCTTTTCAGAATCCCTATTAAATGCGCCAAAACTTGTAATACAGGGTCACTTTTCGGTAGAGTATTTTTTTTTCACAGTGGGGTCCGAAGTAAATAAAAAGTTATGATTTGAGAAAAATAATAATCGTAAAACTTAACATTATCTTCAACACACACAATAAACAACCATAAATAGCATGTCTAACGCAAGGACTCATCAGTACCAATCTAGTGAAAATTATAAAAAAGATAGAGGATGTTTATTTTTTGGCATTCTAATAAGAATTAGTTAAAAAAAGTCAATTTTCTCATAAAAACACAAAATAAATTATAACTCTGCAGGGGTTGACTTGAGGGACCTCCCGTAGAACAACTTTTTGCAGCTGATGACCCCATCTAACCCCTAGTTGCGTTTGATCCACGACTTTTGGGCCACCCTGTATATTAAATATAACGTACATTCGATGTAGAAACTACTGCATTAATCTCATCAAAAAACTTAAACGTAAATATAAAAGGGATGTACTTTTTAAAGCTGTTGATAATATTAAACTTTCGTGGAAAAATATAAAATACATTACTTAGAGCAGCAAATCGCATGGGGATAACAAAGAGTTAGTAAACCTAAAAACTAATCCTAATGATTCAGATATTTCATGAACGCTTACTTCGCAAATGTAGGAAAAATACTTGCATCAAGTATACAACCTATTGCCTTTCCAAGACATAATCATTCTACTAAAAATAGTTCAACCCAAGTTAACTCATTCGTTTTGTTAGAAACTAAAGAAGAAGAAGTAGAAAAAACCCTCATGAATCTTAGATCTAGTGGTGCTCCGGGCTGGGACTGTATTCCTATTAGCTTTCTGAAACTTGTAAAGAAAGAACTTCTTTCCATCATTACTTACCTTGCAAATTTCTGCTTTCAGCAAGATAATTCCCAAAATTACTAAAAAGAGATCTTTAATTACTCCAGTTCACAAGAGTGGAAATCTGAGTGAAGTTGGTAACTATAGACCAATTTCAATTTTCCCAGTAATTTCAAAAATAATAGAGAAACTCATAAATATTAAACTTTTAAATTATCTTTACAAATATAAACTTCTATCTTCTACACAATTTGGACAAGGTAAATCTACAGAGGACGCAGTAACAGCTCTTTGGCAAACTATAACTGAACAGATGGACAAGGGAGATGAATGTTTGTCAGTGTTCCTGGACCTCAAAAACCTTTGACGCAGTCTCTATCCCTATTCTTGTATATAAACTGGAAAAAACTTGGTATCAGAGCCACTGCACTTTCTTTTTAAGAGTTATCTATCGAACATAAAGAGTGACGCTCAATACATTGATGAGTGATGATGTCACGGTATCGTACGGCGTGCCGCAGGATAGTGTATTGGGCCCCAATCTTTTTCTAGTCTATATTAACGTCTTATAATAAATCTTTGTTGTCTGAAAATCGATAAAGCCCATATTGTCTCGTACGCCGACGATACTGTTGTTATTTTTACTTGAAGAGATTGAAATGATGTCAAGGATAAGTATTCTTACCTTAAATACGGACAAGACGAACATAATCTGTTACAGTATCCTTGACCGATCACAACCTTTTCTTGATTTTAAAATCAGAATACACTCCAGGAATTTTTATCCAGGATTAGCTAAATGTATTTGTCCAGCTTTAAAAAAACTGACAAAACTAAGTACTTGGGAGTAATTGTTGACCAACGGTTATCCTGGTATCCACATCTTGAACAAGTAACAGACAGGTTTATGAAACTGATCTGGATACCTAAGATATATAGTGCCGGATGAGCAATAGGGTGACCAGTACTCCCAAAGGAATATAGTTAAGGAAATCTTTATAGCGTTAGCACAGTCTCTACTAACCTATTGCATCCCAATCCGGAAAGGGACGGGTAAAGCTAAAATGTTGTGAACGTAAATGAGGAGGAACGTGAAACTTTTAAAAATAATGCACTTCGAAAATAGAAGTTTTTCAACTGATAAACTTTACTCAATCAGTAAAGTTCTATCAGCGCGAAAGCTGTAGGTACATTCTTTCTGCTCACTGTATTAAAAAAAACATAAAACCTTAACCTACGATGACAGTATAAAACAAAAAAGAAGAAAAGCTGTTGTTGCATTAAATAAAATCAAAACTGAATTTGCTTATCGCTTCGGTTTACTATATTAAACAAAGAAGTAGAGATCTATAGCAAAACAAATACGGCATGTAAGAAATGGATTAATTTTTTTAACTCCTTTAAATTATGAAGAAACAGACATTATTACAATACAGATAGTAAATAAACATATACACATACATATAACCACACACTACTCATACAACATGCACAAAGTAATATACCCATACCAGATTCTACAACTACCAAATACACATACACACTATATATAAAATACAACCATATAATTATTTATATATTAGTGCTATGAAACTGATGGAAGATACTAAAGTCATGTTTTTCTCATCTTTATTGTTTTCGTTATAAGTTATTTTATGTCGTATTACATTCGTATACTATACTTCGTTAATGTTATTGTAATTGTTAGCTACGGAAGAGCGAAGTCACCTGTTACAGGCATTATTTTGCTTACTAGGTAACTTCAATCCCTGGTAATAAAATATAATTTTAATATTGGACGAAATAAATAATTAAAATTGAAATTGAAGTGCCCGCCGTGCTGTCAATAAGTGTTGGCAGACTTCTTCGCCGAGCAAGTGGTAAATCAACACTTATAATTGTAATTACTTCTCTTTTCTATTTCTTTTTTTTTTTGTAAATAGGTAATTTTTTCTTTATTTGTAATATGTCATGTGTGTAGATGTAAGTAAACGGAAAATATTTGTATATCTTGAACATTGTTTCACCCACATTTGTATTCTCACGGTTCTTACTTACATTTGTTAAATCAGTATGTCGATAAATTTATTATTATTATAGTTCAATTATTATTAAGTGTTGAAATCTTAAGTATATCTAAATAAAAAATTAATCGGTTTCGACGGGGAAAAAAACGAGTTGCTCGCGTATTGTGTTTACGTTTTATGTACTTTTTTATATTGTTAATACATGAGCTGACAATACAGCATATAACAACACATCAATAGAAAGAGACATATTATACTTCCAGTGAACGTAACTTAAAAGTTTAAGTAAAGTCGGAGTGTACAAATAGTCAATTATGCTCTAGAGCTCTAGACCGTCACCGGACAAAAATGCCTTTCCAATAAAGGCTCGAACGTTGTGTCGGCGTGATGCAAACATCGTGGGTGCTGTTTACGTCATCCATTCGATGCAAGCCCACACGGCACACGGACACGACGTGGATTGTGATTGTGTCACTGTTGCTTTAGTGGAGATTGTGATTTAAAGTAAGTACTTTAAGTAGTGGTTATTATGAGTATATGCCTCGTTACCAGTAAAATAAGTCTTTGGTTCTCTAATCTCACCATACGAAACACAGCAGCACTAAGTTTCTACTTTATGCCGGTATTCTGTGAGAGTGTGATCCCTCCCCAGTCTAGGCGACCTTTCGCGTTGCAACCACAATATAGCCGCAGTGTTGCTCTACCGCGTTTAATAAGCCCACAGGATTAGTAAGCTGAAGGGGCAATGACCCGGCCATATAGCTTGATGAACAACCGATGGGGAAGGAAGGTTCTCGAGTGACAGCCTCGTACCGGTAGGCAAAGTGTGGGGCGGCGTCCCACTAGATGGAATGACGACCTGGTAATACATGCAGGAAGTCGCTGGACGCAGGTGGCTCAGGAACGTGATTTTTGGCCTTAATTGAGGCCTATGGTGAGCAGTGGACTTGCGAAAGTAATGATGATGATACCACTGGTGCAGTAAATACGAGTACAGGTAATCTTCGCAGTAATCAGCCAAATAAACCCAGCAACAATGCCACGTATGCAACGTGACAATGCAGTACTAAATGAAGTTAGTTCAATTTTAGTAAACTAAGGTCAGAGACAAAGTCAAACCCATTCAGTCAATTCAAACTTGCTAATTAACGCATTCGATGCTTTGGCGTCATCATGTTGACTTTTACAGTCAATAGCTTTGTGTAACGAAAAAAACGTAGCCTCTTCTCGCTGTATAACAGGTTTACCTTAACATATTTTCGTTTTAATTGGGCGGATTGTCAACACCTTTGACGTTGCTCTAGGGCTACTAGATGGTCGAGATTCATCTAATTTCTCCCGATATTTTAAATGATCTCCAGACTCCGACAATACTTAAAATCTCCAGACAAACAGCATATAAAAGCTGAGATAGTAATTAGACTGAACTTTGTAGTAAACTGTTTGAATTTTTACAATATTTTCTGAATATAACTAAAGTTTTGAATTTTTACAATATTTTCTGAATACAACTAAAGGATGCAAATTGGTGGACTCTAGCAAAGTCCAAGACCAAATACTTGTGGCAACGTAAAAATTTAATGTACTTAAATTAGTTGTTTAAAGTATTTTTGTAGCTTCTTAATTAAAAAATAAACTTTTTTATTTTTAATATTTATTTCTGTCGACAGCAATCCTAAAATCATGACTATTTTAAAATTTGTCCAGATATTTTGGTCTTCCGATATTGGAAACCTACGTTGCTCCCTATGGAATATAAAATACAAGAGGAAGTAGCAAAACGCATAATTAGGGCTCCGTAGTCAACTAGGAACCCTTATAGTTTCGCCATGTCTGTTTGTCCGTCTGTCCGTCCTCGCTTAATCTCTGTGACCGTTAGCACTAGAAAGCTGAAATTTGGTAACAATATGTGTATCAATCACGCCGACAAAGTGGTGAAATAAAAATTGGAAAAAAATGTTTTATTAGGATAGCCCCCCTATATGTAAAGTGGGAAGTGATTTTTTTTTAATTTCAACCGTAACGTGTGATATATTATTGGAAAGGTATTTAAAAATGAATAGGGGTTTACTAAAATCATTTTTGATAATGTCAATAATTTCGGAAATAATCGCTCCAAAAGTAAAAAACAATGTGCCCCCCCCCCCCCCTCTAACTTTTGAACCATAAGTTTACAAAATATGAAAAAAATCTGAAAAGTAGAACTTTATAAGGACTTTCTAGGAAAATCATTTTGAACTTGGATGGAAACAACAGTACCCACTACCGGGAGCAGTTGCAGGAGCGCGGAGCGCTGCTGGAGTGCGAATGTAATGGATACCCACCTTTAAACTCATAAGTCGGAACACTTATTGTGACGGACGGGAAACTACGGAACCCTACAATGAGCGTGGCCCGACACGCTCTTGGCCGATTTTTTTATCTTATAGTCCGTGGTGCTCCCTGTAACCGGTCAGGTAATTTTAGATTTGGTTTAGTAAACGACAAATTTATACCGTCATGTCGGAAGCAATGAACTCTTTATGGAATTGATGCCTCTTTACGACACTTACTGAATAAAATGGGGTATTGGACATAACATAAAAATAAAATTACAGCTACCTACTAAAGAATAAATATTTTTATTTATATTTTTCAACACGTACACGCAGTGCAGTAATATTATATTTTTTATATTTATAGCTAATGTTTCCGCTACAGTTCCGCATATGATAGGAGATGGAATGTAACTCGAAGAGTTTACTCACTGACACATAATAATCGTAGCTACATTTTTATTTTTAGTTCACTTTTTATTTTTATTTGTTCTTTTTTATCTCTTTAATTTCTCTATTTTCACTAATTTTTTAACTATCCATAGTTAACACTCATAAAACATCTATAAATATCCGAAATTGAAATCCCGCTCCTTTTTTGAAGTCAGCTTAAAAACGTTTCGTTGAAGCAGTTTACAAGTTATACTTGGCGGTGTAAATTGAACAGCGAATCACAATCTACCAAAGATATATATTATATACTATATATTGACATTGTTGAAAGAGATCAAGATTAATAGTATTGAGGTTGTAGATGAAAATGGGGGGAGGCCTGTGCCCTAGTCTGATCCATATAAAGGTAGTAACTTTACTCTTTCTTATAATGTCTGATCTGTTCTGTCAAATCCATGTAATCAATTAAATAAAATCAAAAGCAGAAGACAGTCTTTGTTCTGTTTTAATCTTCTCTCTTTCTATCTCCCTGTCTTTTATAATCTGCTCTCTCTTTGCTCTACTGAAATATTTAAACTTCAATGTAAAAACCGTAATCTACTATTGAAGTGGGTATCGTCACACATCGGTTTCCGACGAGGAGACTGATAAGCTGGCAAGGTTGGCTATCACCCAAGGAAGAGAATGTAATATTGATCCAGATTATACAGAAATTTTAATTAAATATAAAGAGAAATGTTATGCACTTTGCATAGAATATTTTGATAAAAGGTCATTAGAAAAAGGGATATGGTACAAAAGTCAGCCACCGAAAGTGCCTTGGTTTAAATAATATCTATTGAATAGAAAATCTGTTGTATTAGCAATGCGAGTTCGTTCCGGACTCATTCCGTGTAACAAGTTTGCATTCATGATGAAAAGGAAACAATCTCCAAATGGTGAAACATGCAAGACAATAGAAGATATAATATACAACACTTGCTCGCGGAATGTTCCAAAAACCATCACGAAAGGACACTACTAGTCCCCACAACTGACATTAAAATATCTACCGTAGGTGAATATCAAAGAGAGAATCTCTGAACCACCGTCAAATGCTGCTCAAATAGTGTATAATTTAGGTAGTATTTTGTATATGCCTTTTAATAAATTGTATTGTGTTATTAAGTTATAAGGTATAATTGAACTGACGTTAAAAATAACGTAAGTCCCTAAATAAAAAAAAGAATTTAAAAAAAACTATTAAAAATATTAAAACAGGTTGACATGTTTCTGACAACACGTACACTGACTTACTGGTCAACAAACAAAACATTATCCTGATAATTATTCGCGAGCGCATTATACAAAGCAGGTAGTAACAGCTCAGTCAAGGTTTAGTGACCTTGACTAAGCTATTTATGTAGTTATATAAATTAGTATTGAATCAATTTTAACAAGTAAATTTTTTAAATTTAAAATAATATTAGCACTTAGTGATTTACAACAAGTTTAAATATAATTAAAACCAATTCCATCGAAACACAGCAGCATTAGGCTGCTATTTACGCTGATATTCTGTGAGTGCGTGTTTCTTTCTCGGTCGAGCCGATCCATTCGAGCTACAACCATAATATAGCTACAGCTTGGCTCTACCACATACATGGATTCAAATCCACCATTCGATAATGTCGTAAACCATCTTTTTTAATGGAGAAATTTTCGCTGCTGCTGCGAGGGAGGATGGAAACGTCATGCCAGACTCCTTAGTTCCCGCGGTGCTTATCTCGTAGCACATTGGCTACAAATAGGCTTTCGCACTATAGCCCCGATAATGTCACCCCAGAACAGGTTTTTCCTATCTGAATGAGTGGAACTGGAGCTCTTCTATAGTTCATATTATAGGATTGCGCAGGAACGTTGAATATTAAAAGACTTTAACAATAACTCTTGATATTGGAGGTAGGAAATAGACTTAAAGTCAGAACGGTGAAACTTGTATGTAGGGAGAACGATCCATAAAAGTAAGTTGCATTTGTTTTGTACACATTCTGATTCTAAATCCAAAATCCACAATGTAGCAACCCAGTTGTTAATCAACCAGAAATATTGAAAGAAACCAGTCATAGAAAAATGTTTTAAGTAACATCATATGCGTCCCACTGCTCAGGCACAGGCACGGCACAGGCCTCCTCTCATTTCTAAAAGAGTTTTAGGGCAAGGAAGTGTCGGCCGCGTTGTCCAAATGCGTGTTGACAAACTTCAAATGTCTTCGAAATATTGATTTTCCTTATTTCTGAGACATTCAGGTTTCCTCATGCTGTTTTCCTTCACCACCGAGCACGTGGTAAATCAGCACTTAAAATTGCAATTAACAATTTCATTTGTGCAGGCGGGGATCGTACTCGGGTTGCTTGCGTATTATGAAATCTACAGCGAGCGCTTAGACCCTGAACTACCACGGCTCTAACCAAAGATTATATGTATACCTTTATATATACCTTTCAAATATCTGCTTCATAATAATTCTTTCGTCAATGATTACAAACTGTTAAAGCAGGCAAGGGTCGTTCCCGTTCAAAAAAATAACTTAGGTTTTTTTTTAATACTGGCAAGCTGCTATCAAACAAACGCTCTAAAATATTATGTGAAAGAATGTTCATCTATATATGGTGGTCAGCGATCGAGGACTGGAATTCGCTTTGACTCATCTATACTCATAAATGCATGTTTGTTGTTCATTTTGTAATACATGTATGACAAAATACAGAACAGATGTTCTTATTGTGTTGAATGTTTTACCAACTTATGTTGCTTGTTGAAGCTGACGATTTATACATTATTCTATATGTTGTTATGTATCAAATATATTTTAAATATTCAATGTAGTTTCTTATGACAAAGACAACCAGGTAACAAGATCGTTCGGATTAATCCCAGCCGCCAAATTTCGTGAACGCACTACACGGCAAACGTCCCGATACCATCCACACCATCTGGATGCTTGGCGGTCCACCACTGTACGTTTCACAAGGAGTTTTCTTCCACGTACAACCTCTCTGTGGAATAGTTTACCACCGGCGATTTTTCCGGACCGATACGAACTGGGGACCTTCAAGAAAAGAGCTTACTCCTTTCTAAAGGGCCGGCAACGTACCCGCAATTCTCCTGGTGTTGCGGTTGATCATGGGCGGCGGTAGTCACTTAACATCAGGTGAGCAGCATGCTCGTTTGCCCCTTCTTCTATAAAAAAAAAATCAACTTATCCAGTCGCCCAAGTAACAACGTGTCGTGTAAAAGTAATATCGAAATTCGTGAGCTTTTAATTTTATATTTTTTAAAAGACTAAAGTAACAAATGAACTTACAGTTCATCTGGTGGTAACTGATTACTGCAGTCAATGGACACCTTTTTTATTTTGAGAAATGCCTACGCATACCCGCCTCGCGGAGGCGAGGACGGTTTATGTCGGACTCGCACCGACTAAAAGCCTATGGTGTTCCACCTTCAGCACATTGGCAGGGCCATGGGGTGTTCAAAGGACACCTGGTACCTACTTCAACAAAGAAGGCAACAGATGCGTTGTCACCTCTGACGACTAAGTTGGAATGCATCACACCCTGTGATTACATAGGGTCTCTTTACCCTGCAGACCATAACACAGCAAGCAAGCAAAATCTCGCCAAATGGCAACAGAAATAGGTAAGAGAGTTTCTATACAACCTATCTAATATTTTTTTAAAAACTTGAGTCGATTCTTATGGCAAAGACAATTAAGTAGATAGGTTTTCATTACGTGGTAGATCCACGCTGCAACTATATTATAGTCTTGTAACATGAATGGGTCGGCTCGACCGGGGCAGGACCACGCTCTCACAGAATACCAGCGTAAAATAGCAGCGTAATGCTGCTGTGTTTCGTATGGTGAGTGTAGAGAACCGGAGACGCTTTTTACTGGAATCGAGGCATTCCATCTTAGTCCTCAAGGGTGACAACTAGGTTCCCAACCCTCCCGGGAGACTCCGGTGAAAATGGTTAATCTCCCGACCTCCCGGGGTGCAATAATTTCTCCGGTTTTTTTCTAAAAATTATATGCATCCGTCGCTCGCACTCGCTTTGCGAAATCGACAAATATTAGACGTTGCTGGAAAGCAAAGTACTTGAATATAAATTTAAAAATTAATAAATTACAGAGATATTCTCCCCCTCCCCCCCCCCCCCCCGTACTCGATTACAAAAAATTCTCCCGGGTTGGTTCTCTCGAAAGTTGGTAATCCTAGTGACAACGACAGCATACAGTTACCATCAGGTGGAGTGTGTGTGTGCTCGTTTGTCACCCAATGCTATAAAAAAAGCAAAAGTCCAGTCGCCATAGTAGTTAGTTCAGTGTAAAAGTTATGTTTCCGTATGATGGCGACGTAATAGGATAGATGGTGGATCCTCCGTCGTATGAAATCTCATGAGAGACGACGACCAATCTGCATTTTAATTCCTAAACAAAGGTGTATGAGTCTAAGAATTCACTAATCATCAGGCTTACTGTATGCTGTTCGTAATCTTTACCTGTATAATTAAAAGATATAAAATATCTAGACAAAAAGGACCGAGGACTGGGAGAAGTCAAAGGTCGGATGTACTATGAGCAGCATCAAGCCTGTCATTTACGAATCCTTCCTACAATGATCTTACCATCAATAAACTGATATAATAGACTGATTAAGATATTAAACGTATAAAAACAAAGTTTTAAGTGGTAGAGTCACACTGCAGCTGTATATTAACCACGCTCTCGCATAATACCAGCGTAAAATAGCAGCATCAAATTGCTGCGTTTTGTAAAAACGAAAAACTGATACAATTAATGGTCTTTAATGATTTTAAATTTAATTAACACCACATTTATAGACCCTACACAAGTGAAACCGGGGCAAGTCGCAAGTTGGCAATAAAGTTAAGCGAAGTTCTACTACTATTTGGACTAAGCCAATGAATGCAAAAATGATGATGAAAATGATCTGATGAAATATCTTGATCAGACGGCGTCCGTCTTAAAACCTCATGTTAACAGATTAAAAATAAAATAAATACAAAAGCGGCGCGAATCCATAATTTACAGCTTATGTTCGACTCGTGTGTATAGTACACATTTTTCTTCACTTTATCTCGCCGTCCAGCGTACCTTGACCGCTATTCGCCAACATGACATCATCGCCGCGATTCGCCTTGCGTTTTCGTTTTATTTTAGCACACCCACCCCTCTCTTTCACGCTCACGTAAAATTACAACCATCTCACTCCAGACCATAATACCACCACCAGTATACAGACCATAAACCCATGGTTTTGAACAAAGATCGTCTTTATGGTCGGCTTCTACAACTTTACTTTCGTTTACAAATAAGTTCAACAACCGTTCGAAATACGATGTGTTTGACTCGAGTCTGCAAAATGAATATTCTTTCTTTCAAATATCTCATTTGAAAGAAAGAAATAATAGTTTATCTGACATCACATAAATATATATAACAAGAGATGATACGTGGATGCTGTGTCTCATAGAATAGACATCTACATTTAACCTCGATTAAGTATCAAAATGCAAAACGTTGTATTTTCATTGGCATTGTCACCCATGAGGACTATGATGGAATGCCTTGTTTCTAGTAAAAAGGGTCTCCGGTTCTTTACACTCACTATACGAAACACAGCAGCGTTAATCTGTTATTTTACGCTGGTATTATGTGAGAGCGTAGTCCTTCCCCGGTCGAGCAGACTCATTCGTGCTACAACTATACCACTAATATAACTGCAGCACGATAATACCACGTATAAAAAAGAAAGATATTTGAAAGAAAGAAAGATTGCCAGACGGTCGGGATTTAGGAGACTTTTAAATCATCTCCAGACTTCCGACAAAACTCAAAATCTGCAGACAAACAGCTTCTCTTCCCATCACAGCTGCCTTTGATTTAATAAAAGCTGAGTTATTAATTATACTGAAATTTTGAAGTAAATTGTTTGAATATTAAAGCTTTTCTGAATACTACTAAAGGATCCAAATTTTTGGACTCAGTAAACTCCAGTGTCAAATACATGTGGCAACGTAAAAATTTAGTGTAATTAAATTAGTTGTGTCACTAATGTTGTCTTTTGGTAGCTTTTTAATTTAAAAGATAAACTTTTTATTTTTAATATTTATTTCTCCCGTCGACAACCCCGAAATCCCGACATTTTCAAATTTTGTCCAGATATTTTGGTCTGCCGATCTGGCATTCCTATAACCACAGCGCGGCTTTACCACTTAATGACGTTCTGTTAGCTATGGTAATCTACGATAATCAGCAAATAAATATCTGAATAATATATCGTGACACGATATGTACGAGCCTTAATCAAATATTGTTCATATTATCTACGATTTGTCTATGATAAGTGGCTTAATTTGGCAACTTTTACTTCATTTGCTCCAAAGATGAATATATTTTTTCTTTGATGCTCTTCATATTTCCATATTAAATAATATTCCTGGTGTACAATGGTTCTCGCTTGTTCGCGCCTTCTATTGATATCGAGGGCGCCACAAGCAATTAACACTGCCCATTATAACAATCATTCCTTTCATTGCTAATCGGTTGGTTAGTCATATTTCTAAAACAATATTACGACACTTTATATTCCTAACTAGCTGATATCCGGCGCGTTTAGAAGTAACTTTTGTAAATAACTCTTCCAAATTTAAAACGATTTATATTTCCATATCATTTTAAATTTGGAAGAGTTCTATTGTTTAATTAGGAAGGATAACTCTTCCAAATTTAAAACGATATTTCCATATTATTTTAAATTTGGAAGAGTTGTATTGTTTAATTAGGAAGGATAATACATCCATTGAATTTGAATGATATACAACTTTCAACTCGATGGCACTTACTGTAAGTTTATTGCGCTACGCCTTCGCACAGGAGCAAGCAATTAGTTGTCAATGTTATCGCAAGCTACAAACGAACATTAATATATTACATTGTATTTCAGTAATCATTCTGAATATTCTAGTTTTTAAAGCTGAAAGCGGAAAGCTCTTTAAAATAGTAAAAAACTGAAAAGTATTCATTAACCCGCTTCGCACCAGAAGCATAATCTTGGCAAACATAAAAATTCCAGAAAGTTGTAAGCCACACTTCAAAAAGTTTAAAATGTTGACTTTGACGTCTATTTATATTTGGGAAACATGCAAATTTGTAAAAAAACATCCAGAAATATTTACCAAATTAAGTGAAACAAATTACAAAATACAAATACTCAATTAGACCAAATAAGAATAGGCTACTATTGCCGAAATCTACTCTTGCTTTGCATAGCTCTAGTCCCTACTGTATGGCAGTAAAAATTTTAATAACCTTCCAAATGACATAAAAAATTTAACGAATACTACACTATTTTTATCTAAATTAAAGTTATATTTAATTGAAAAATGTTTCTATAATTTAAATGAATATTATGATACAAATATTATTTAATTTATGTGGACAACTTCGGCCTGTGCCGTTTACAGAATTTTAAAATAATATAATCTAATAATGTAATGTATTAATGAAATCTAATATTGTAGTTTAAAAATAATAATTTAATATTTTTATAGTTGCTACGCCCAAACTAGGTTCAAATGCGGACTTTTTTTTAAACATAACATCTATTGTAATTTGTAACCATTTCATTGCAATAAAGACTATGACTATGACTATTATATTAGTAACATTATTATTTTACTCAAATAGTTTTGGAACCGGTGTAGATTTTCATGTTCATTAATATCAAAAGAGAAGTTTTTAAGAGGGAATTACTCGTTTCCAGGAGCATTAAGCTGCTATTACAAGCTAGTATACTGTAAATCGTGGGATTATCTTACGTATCGTGAAGGTGATTTACATAAATAAATTGTACAAAAACAACCGTACGTTCTCAGAACAATTATTAATAGGTCATACAAATCTTCGATTAACAATACCAATTACTGTTGATCGAAGATACACATACTTGTTCCGTGTGGGATTCGTACTCGCAGCCCGCACTGTCATAGACAAACCCTTAGCCACTGCGCTATAGAGCCGTCATCTGTACATAAGATAGTTGATGTAATATTATAAAAATACAGTAACAACAGCAATATTTTGTACGCATACATTACTTCAATATTTTATGTTTCCAAACAAAACGAGTTAGATCTTCGGTGACGCAATTTCAAGTGCTGATTTACATGTTTGGGCTGGACGTTGAATACATATTGAAAATATTGAGATCTTGAGGAAACCGTAATATCTGCGAAATTTAACATATTTATAAAATTTAAAGGGAGGTACCTGGAGCTTTACGTACGTAATTCTTTCCCATTCCATAGCCTCATAGAAGATAGAACAGAAGTAATTGACATAGCCCAACGGATCAGTAAGTTGAATTGACAACGGGCCGACTATTGACGCAATAGAAATAGAAGAAATACAAATAGAAACGTTTTTGTTCAATATAGGTCATAAATAATACTTATTGAAAGTCACTTTTTTATTTACTACTGGTTCGGAAAAAAAACCTCTGTCCTGGGAAGAACCAGCAAGAAACCCAGCGGGGCAATTTTTTTAAATAACAAGGGCATCCTTACCAGGGTTTATTATTATCCATAAACTCCTTGGTATTATAATAACCCTTTTTATACAAACTTAGTTAATAAAATTTTTGAACGTTGTGCAAGTCAAACTTTGTATATTTTCTGGGATTTTGTTGTAAAAGCGTATACATCGCCCCAAGAACGACTTACTGACTCTATGTAGTCGATTACTGGTACTACTAGCTTGTGTCTGTTTCTAGTATTTACAAAATGAATATTACTTACTTTTGTGCGATGAAGACGTCGGTAGGACGAATGTTTTTAGGTGGTAGGACGAATGTTTTTAGGTGGTAGGACTAGGATTCTTTTGCCTAGGAGTCTGCCCGGAAAGGCAACCTCATTACTAGACATGTGTCAATCATTCGTTTCTTGTGACCGAATCATTCTAGTACAATTCGTGACGACATTCGAATCGTTCATTCAGACGGAACATATTTTGCTCCAGCACCCTTCACCACAGCATAAATAATAGTACCACGTACCTAACCTAAAAACAATTAATTCGAATCATTCGGGATTCGGTTGGTTTTTTGACTCATTTACAAATCACGAGTTAAAAAGATTCTGGGTGTAATTTATCTATAATATTTATGTATTTAGAAATATATAAGTATGTTTATCAGTTGTCTAGTACCCATAACACAAGCTCCGCTTAGCTTGGGACTAGATGGCGTTGTGTGATAGTTGTGGAATATTATTATTATTATTCTGTCAATTGTTTGTGATTGGTTGTACCGGAACATTAAAAAAAACAAATGAATGAACCATCAACACTTTAAAGTGTACCAGCTCAAGCGAACGAATTATTCATGATTGACACATGTCTACTTCTTGCCTTTTTCTGGCTCCAAATAGTAGTGCTTGCACAGCTGTGTTCCGATCTGAAGGGTATAGAAAATCGCATTTCATAATCGTCATCATCAAATTACGGGTAGCATTCCATCATATTCCTCAGAGGTGAAAACACATTTGTAGACTTCTTTGTTGGAAATCGGCTGCAGGTGTCCATGGACTGCAGTAGCCACTTCCATCAGGTGGACTGTAAGTTCGATCGTCCCTACAGTTTTGAAAAAAAGGGAAAGGTTCTTTTGTAGCAATATCTTGCCAGTAAACGAAGTATATAGTGGCATCACTGCTGTATTGATTATGACGATGAGCCTTCTATTAAATAATAGGGACCGTTTGATCAGCAACGCGACGCTATATATACTTGTCACTTGTATACTTGGCAAGCAAATATGTTAATTATGGAACATTAAGACTAAATTATTCTACAAAATTATAAACCATCCGTGACTTGGTAAAGGATTTTCTCGTTCAGTAAACAAAAAATTAGGTGATTTGATACCTAACTAACCTGAGACATCAATACCATTAAGAGAAATAAGAAAATACAATACGAATGAGGGCATCCGCATTTTTCCTGTCTTTAGGGTGGCGCCACTATGTAATGAGGTAAAAATTTGAGTGATTTCATGGCGGGCAAAGTTAATGAAATAAAAAAATATATAAAAAAGTGTAGATATTAATGTTTCGTTCTCAAATATTAGTTATATTTTATTTATAAGATTAGAAATGGATTAAACCATCAACGCATATTCCCTAAAGTAGAATTAAAAAAGTTTAATGCCTAAAAAATTAAAGAAGCACTGAGATATTGTTTTGTGTTTATATTTATATACACTGGAAACCAAGATTATTTTATTTAAAACCCTTCTTTTCAATGAACATGACACCGTGTGACCTTTTGCGTAACATAATATTGTGAGCTTAAGATTATTTGGCCTAATTGATAAGCACATTTATTGGATTTGATTAAAAATACCCCTTCAAATGCTCCACAAATGTAAACAACATTTTTGACTATGAGATAGGCCTCACTGTACTTACTTAACCGCATCGTTATTGCGAAACCGGAATGAGAGAAAAATATTTTTAGCAAAATCTCGAATCTTGATAACTTCAATTAAATCATGCGAGCAGCAAGTCCATGGATGCAGGTGGCTTATGAACGTACTTTGTGTCATTACTTGATATTGTACTTAAATTGCAATAATAGTATATACCATTACAACCATTTGATATACTGCATGGTTTAAATTGTTTTCTAATATTATATACGTAATTGTGCTAAAATCGAATTCAAGTCGCTGCCAAGACGTCTAAGGCGATGTACTTGCTTCAGGAGTAGAGATGTTCTAATTTAAAACCGTACGTGCTCCTCATGATGTATTTTTGGTAGATTTTATCACATTACCGTATTAAATACCTATCATAAATTCTAAATATGTGCGCACTTTTCATTACTTTTTAGTAGATTTTAAAGTTTTTACTATATCTTCTTTTATAAAATCTACCAAAAATACAGTCTAAACGGGGCGGGTTTTAAGTTAAACGATTTCTAACATACTATTATGTTTCAAGATAAAAATTAAGTAAGGATTAAGCTGACTAATAGGAGCTTTTGTTTATAAAAGTGAAATAAATCCCACATGTCATGACGTGGTAGAGTCATGCTGCAGCTATATTAGTAGTATAGTTGTAGCACGAATGGGTCGGCTCGACCGGGGAAGGACTACGCTCTTACAGAATACCAGCGTAAAATAGCAGCTGAACGTCGCTGTGTTTCTTATGGTGAGTGTAAAAAACCGGAGACCCTTTTTACTGATAACGAGGCATTCTATCTTAGTCCTCACGAGGACCTCTAATTGAGGATGGATGTAGGTGTCTATGAGCCACAGCATCCACTTACCATCAGGTGGATTGTGTGCTCGTTTGTCACCCTAATCCTACAAAAAATATCTCGAATCTAGTACCTCATCACAAATATTTACAATATGTTACGTCTACATATTTTAACTGCCAACTGACTTTAAATAAAATAGCATGAATTTGTTTAAATGTGTGTTCTCCACGACTTCATAAGGTCAACCGGCGGGTTACGTCGACACACGTCTAAATATGGCAGAAAAGGGGTCAAGTTTACACAATAAACCGTTTATGCAATATCTTAGTTGTTTATGTCGCTTTTGAGATAGTGGCAGTAATTGATGACTTAACCATCTATATATTATGATAGATATTTTTTTCTTTTTAAAAGAATGCTGTGTAGGAACGCTATTATTAACATTAATAATAATAACATTTTCCAGACCGAATTTCGGTCACGGCGGCGACTTACCATCGGCGCAGGACAAAAGTATAGTGCCTCAAGCACAGGAGCACTCTCCATACACTCACTCTCATAGGCAAATGGGACGTTAAACCGACACGACCGGAGATCAGGCCCAAGACTAACGGCTTTACATGCTTTCCGAGGCACGGGGGTGAGACACCGCCAACTTCCTGACTCCGGGCAGCTACTGAGGATTTCTTGACGGAAAAGCTCAATAACTGATTTTTTTTTGCCCGACCCGGGATCTCATGATTAGCAGTTACGTTTACAATCACTAGACTAATGGTAATAAGCCATTCCATATTAGTCTTCAGGAGTGACAACGCATCTGCATTTTTATTCTTAATCTAGGACATATGCGGATGTCTTTAGATTAATATCAGTATCCACTTATACTATAAAAAATCGTAACATATTTATGCGTGGTTGAGCCACGCTGCAATTATATTTGGACTGGTATGCTCACAGAACACTTAATATAGCTATATATTAGGTGTTCTGTGGGTATGCTCGACCCAAAATATCAACATAATATCGCTATGCTTAACATAGTGAAGAGAACCTTAGAAACTTTTTACTGGTAATGATACATTCCATATTTTATTGTAATTGATGACAAAGCATTTTGACTATCGAGGATAGGTGTATGATGATGTGTGTCTATGGGCCACAGCATCCACTAACAATCAGGTGGACAGTGGACTACTGTATACCCGTTTATCACCTGTTCAATAAAATAGACATTTCTTTGCATACACAAGCATGTGGTCTATATAACTCGCTCATCGTGAATCCGTGATTCAAGTTCTAATTTTAAAAGCGGGTTTCGATTGAATTAACCGAAAATTGAATTCGTAACGCTTCGTTTATAACTTTATTGAAGAAACCGACAGTATTACTTCTTAACCATAAATAATAGTCCATCTGTTGTCTACGGGGCATGACATTGACATCTACCTCGTTATGGGTAATTTTGTACAGACCGCCACACAAGGTGTTGACGAACAAATCAAGATAAATCATACCAACTTCAGCTTTACCGTCCACCAAATATAGATTATATTGGCCAGTAAGGACATTGCATGAGGTGTTTCTCTACTGGTTTTCCGTACGTATGTAGGTGTGCGGTATTATGTCAGACACGACACGATGCCACAAGTGTTGACGAGGACGTTGCATTTTATTTTTATAGCTTTAATTGAAAATACGCCTAGAAGTAAAGTAAAAAAAAAGTACGCCTGTCGTACACACAAAAAAATGGAATCAATATGGTGGAGGATTATGTACTGTCAACAGAAAAATTCAAAAATATCTCAACATTCTGGTTCGAAGATGAAGGACGCCATTGTAACTCATTGAATTCCTAGCGTAAAATAGCAGCTGAATGCTGATGTGTTTCGTATGGTGATTGTAGAGAACCGTAGACCCTATTTACTGGAAAAGAGGCATTTAATCTTGGTCCTCACGGGTGACAACGCATCTGCATTTTAAAAAATTAAAAAAAAAATATAAAATAGCAGCTTAAAATAGCAGCTGAATGCTGATGTGTTTCGTATGGTGATTGTAGAGAACCGTAGACCCTATTTACTGGAAAAGAGGCATTTAATCTTGGTCCTCACGGGTGACAACGCATCTGCATTTTGATTCTTAATCGAAGATAAATGTAGATGTCTATGGGCCAAAGCATCCACTTACCATCAGGTGAACTGTGTGCTCGCTTGTCACAGATATCCTATAAAAAAAATCAATGTTTGAGATGTTTCAATTTGATTCTCGTGACTTTGTTTGAAGTCGGCTGCAGAGTCAGGTGTCAATAGGTATTCAGTATCACTCTCATACTGTATATTTAAAACTGTGCTGTTATAAAACATTGAAAGTGAATTATATTATATATTTATATATCGTCCGTGAGCGTCGTAAGAGGCGACAGGGCCGACTACCGCCCTGTCGGTATTAGTAGTCGGTATTTTTGTATGATCAAAATGACTGAATGAAATGATGTAGAGCAGCTTTTTTATATAACTATGGACTACAAACTAGCACCCAGTCTACCTGATGGTAAGTGAATGGTGCGACCAATAGACGTCTACATTTATCCTGGTTTAAGAATTAAATTGCCGATGCGTTGTCACCCCTGAGGACTCAGAAGAAATGCCTGGTTATCAGTGAAAAGTGTCTCCAGGTTTTGTCTCCCTCTCACACACCAGTTATTCTTTACGGGCATGGTCCTTTCCCGGTCTAGTCAACGAAATCGTACTGCCCCTAAAATGCCTAGGGTGACGCTCTTACTTATTTCTGTCCCCCAAGCTGCAGTGCTGTTTTCCGGTCGGAAGGGAACAGAAAGCCAGTATGCCCCGCTGCCTATGACCAGGCTGCGAGACGTTCTATGTTGTGACAATGCGTGTGTAGCCCTTATCGTTTGAAGTTTTGGTGGGATTATAGTCAAGCTTTGATTAATAAGTTTCAAAACAATAGGCGGCAGGTTTCTATAGATTTATCATCAGATGGACGGTAAGTTTGTTTGTCACATAAATAAATAAAAAATAGTTTAACATTTACTGGCATCGAGGCATCTTAGTCCTCAGGGGTGACAACGCATCTGCGTTTTGATTCTTAATCGAGGATAAATGTAGATGTCTAAGGGCCACAGCATCTACTTACCATATAAGGTGGACTGTGTGCTTGTTTGTTACGCTTATACTATAAATAAAAAACGAGCGAGTATTCCGGGATTGAACCCCGCCGTCACCTATGAAATTGTTAGTAGCTATCTGAAGTGCTAATTCACCACGGAAAACATCGTGTTGAAAATTGCACGTCTGAGAAATCAAATATTTCGAGACACTAGTAGTGCTGTGGACAGCTCTATAGCCCTCTCCTCAGAAATGAGGCAACGATTGCGCTCAGCGTGTACGTATTACTTTTAAACTTTAAATATGATAATGAACGCGAGTGCTAGCTGTTAAGCTCCCACGCGTCCCTTGATACTATGTTATACTATTTAATCGATATTTACCGCTATAGTAGGCTTTTCAATTTTCGGTAAATACCTTCAAGCGACGATGGTGCAGTGGGCGAATGGGTGTTAGAATGCCACCCGCCCACAACTGGCGACCGGTCTTGCGTAGTTACGTCCTACGAGCCAGCGACCATTTCGTAAGGCTACATGACAAACGTTTCCCTATTGGCAGCATTGGCTTGGTAAAGTGGCACTTGAAAAAAAAATAGTAGAGAAAGTCTAATTTAAAACACCTTTATAATTTCGGTAGATTTTGTTACATTTTTATTAAGAATCATAAAACCTTAATATGCCCGCCCTTTTATGATGTTTCAGTGGATTTTAGTTGTTTTCTTTCAAATATACAAGGGATGTACTTGCAGTTGTAAATAAGACGGAGACGGTCTCCTCCATAGATTGCCTCGTAGTGGAAATATTTTTACGTGGTAGAGCCACCCAGCTATATTATAGTTATAGCACGAATGGGTCGGCTCGACCGCGGAAGGAACACGCTCTCACAAAGTACCAGCGCAATGCTGCTGTGTTTAGTATGGTGAGTGTAGAGAACCGGAGACATTCCATCTTAATTCTCAGCTACAACTATATTTCTAATATAACTGCAGCATGGCTCTACCACGTATAAATTTATTAAAAGAAACAAAAATAAAAAACGAGCGACCCTACAGTAGTTGAATATGCTGTGTAACATCTGATATCTCACCTTGGTAATAAGCAACATTGAATTTTTTTAATCAAAATTAAATATATACCATTTAAGTAGCGACAGGAAATTACCTCAAAAATGCGAATAATTATTCATTATCATTCACTAGCATTTTTGTCAATAATCTGCACTTTTTTCAGACACATATTATCAACAGTAAATACTTTTATTAATATAGAATACACATATAAATTATTTTATATAACAGCACAGTTTACTACCACCGTGCGCGCTCATTGGTCAAATCAAATGGCGCGCGCTTCCCCGACTGCCTGTTACATACTTCCGTCCCTTTTCACGAAATCACTGCCTCAGATTGCAGGAAAGGAAAGGAAATAATATGTTACAGATCAAAATTAAAAAAATAAGTGCTCAAGAACGTGCGAAACTATTTTTAATTTTGAACACCGCTTTAATAAATAGCAGTGATTCGGCGAAAAAGTAATATTTTTTACAACAATATCTTACGTTATACATCGCTCCAGATTGGCTTGAAGGTTGAGCGCAAACCGAGAATAGATTGGCGGTTTTAGCAACGTTATTATGTTTATGAGCCACGCTGCGACGTTTCACTCTAAATACTAAAATTACCGTTTCCTCTTGGCTAATGCGTTTGCGTTTATCTCAAATATAGGAAAAATAGACTCATGCGGACCCTATTTTAGAAAACATGGTATACTCAAACTTACATATTTATATTTACCATTATCGAATGTTGTAAGTCCGTTAGAAAACACCCAAATCTATAAGATCCAGTAAACTCTGTTAAGACGACACATCGAAAAAGAAATTGTCAGAATCTTAAAATATGTTTTAAAAATTATTGATTTAAGCAATCAAAATAATGAGCAAGTAAATTATGAATATTGATGTTATGAATATATTTCAGTGATTTCCAAGCATATAGATTAAGTAATTTCGTTGTAGTTTCAACTATAATGATTTTTAGAGTTGTTATTTGCGAATAAATAATTATGATCGAGTCAAAATTATACAATCGTGTTTTTGAACCAGCAAATTCAAGATAAATACATGAATTTACCTATATCAAAATTCCACTTTCGTTAGTGGTGCCATAATCCTATACTATTCGATGAAAGGAGATCCATTATTTCGCGGTGTCGCCTTGAAAGAAATAATCAAATTTAAAATAAATTGAATATTTTATTCTTAAAACTAATATTATTTACAGCAGATAGGATACTCCCATTCGATTGTAATTAAAATATATAATAAAGTTGCAAATAACTAATATTACGTCTATTATAAACCAGTGGTAAAATTAATATTTTTGTAAAACCGACTTCAATATACACAAAATGAGAACATCATCAATGAAGTCAATTATTAAAACACATTATTTAAGGATAACTAGAAAACTACTTGTCTGATCTTTATCAAATTTATATAGGATCACACGAGAATCATCAGCTTTCAGATAAAAACCATCATAATCGGTTCACCCAGAAAAAAGTTTTGAGGTAACACACATAAAAAACATACATTTGAATCGAATTTCAAGTGTTTAAATTTTTTTTTGCGCGTAACCCTAATTCCTTTTTAAAATAAAAGTAGCCTACGTTACTCCTAACAACATTAGCATCTGCCAGTGAAAGCCCCGTCAAAATCAGACCAGCCAAATCGGAGATTGGCCGGAGCAAACGGACAAAATGACATTACAGACAAATTAATTTTAATTTATTTGTATAGATATAGATTAAAGTCATTCTTATTTGAAAAAGTTATTATAATTTAAACGAATTATTTAAAGATGCGAATGATTAGTCTAAAATGTATGTTTGATAATTACGGAAAAATAATATGTTAGAACTATGCAATTACAGGGCTTTACTTGATTATTAGTATTAATTAAGTATTAAAATTCTTGTGACTTACAAGTAATAATAAATAAATAAATATATAAATTTGAAAAACGCACAATAATGGGTACAGATGAAAAATCTCTGATGGCCGACACACACGGTTAATTAAACTGATCTGTTGAACTTACGTACATCCAAATACTTACAGTGAGTGTGAAATCTTAAGTTGAAATTTGAAGCCAATTGTGTGGGAAATCGTTTTGGCTTACATCCGTTTGACCTGATCAGTACAACTGATCAATTTAAATGACCGTGTGTATCGACCATAAGTCTTTTCCAGTTCCATAGAATCCGTATGAGCCGATAAACGGAAAGACAAATATTAAGTGCTAAAACGAATATCTATCTTCCTTCCTTTTCTAGCTCAATAACGACTATGAATACACGTAGTATCGTGATACCTCTTACGCCTACATATAAATACTTATTTCAAGGCAAATCAGTTGTTGGAGACGAATGAATGGATTAAAACTGAATACGAATATACGACATCTGTTATGAAATGAATGAAGGTTTCTCCTGACGCGACCTCGACGTATATAATACCTATACCGGTTCCGGTCGCCTTATATGAAAAAAGGTAACGTGATACCTTCTTACTTAACATTTCATAATAGATCAGTAAGATGAAGTGGCAACGAGCCCGTCATGTGGCTCGAAGAACAGACAAAATTTTTTTATAAAAATTAAATGGACAAATAAACTTACGTTGAAAGAAGGATACAGATGCGTTGTCACCTCTGAAGTCTGAACACCAAGATGGAATTGGAAATATATATATATATATATATATATATATATATATATATATATATATATATATATATAATCACGGTAGGAAATGTAAATGCATTAAAATTAATTTTTTTATTTGGATTTAAAGGTTTCGTTGGCCGTGTCATGATACAAGAGAATCATGGATAAAATTTGTTCAGAAGAATCGCAGCGAAGAAACGTGGTTACCGTAAGATTATTCATGCATATGTTCCGTGCATTTCAAAGAAAACGACAAATATACCACAAAAACAGGAAGAGTATACTTAAAGAAATCTGCAGTACCATGTGATAATGTAATAATATTATTATATAACATTGCTGGAATTTTTGTGATATTTTGTGATTAGACGACGAACGATGTTTTTGTAATATTCAGCATATTTACGGGACTTAAGAGGGGCGGAATCCTCGGCGCGCGAGTCATACTAGTTATATGACTCGCGTATATGACGGTTTTTACGAAACGGTATACAGTGCAAATGGTTTGCACAAATGCTTAATTTTCTTTTATTTTAATACAAATAAATATATTTGTAAATAAAATTAATACTAATAAATGATAATGTTGATGATTTTTGATATCAAATGTATATTTTTATATTTCACATATTTACCTATTAAAATATTAAATAAAATACCCTTAAAATGTAATTCTGACGTAATATTATGTAATATTATAATAAATTAGCACATATACTAAACAAAAAAACAATTTAAAAAATTGTACTCGATATAATAATAACAAAAACTGACAGCGCAAGCGCAATGCGCGTTTATACCAACTGCGCATGCGCGACTCTGCTATTCCCGCGCATGCGCGCGAAGACATAGAGTAGCGCACAATTTTCGTTTGGAATAGCTCCTCTAGTACGTAGTACATTATAACTCAATGCTCCCAAAGTAGGGAGATGGCAACCTTTGGAAGGCGGATTAGAGATCCCGTCGCTTGTCGGTATAATTGCATTTGATGTACGAGATGTTTAATCCGCGATCTATCGGAAAGCAAAAGATCTTTCTGGATTATTTTACTATTATAATAAAATGTATTGTTTCACTATTATAATAATAATCTACTCGAGATAAAGTTTTAGTCACGACGGCCAGTTTCAACGGAGACTTTCCATATGCGCAGGATTATAATGCAGTACGAAAGCATAGGTGCTCTCTATTCCCTCATTTATATAGGCCGATGAGACTGCAATCCAATTCGACTGGAGGAAGATTGGGCTGATATAAAAAAGAAAGTTACTAATAACTACACTAAATTTTATAGTCTTGCCAGCGTATTTACTAGTACAAAATGTACCTAAAAGTTAAAAAAATAAAGCCAGCCACTTCTCAATCGAGTGTTTTAGGGTCCTATCCCGTGCGCAGCCCGGACGAGTGTGAGCGGACTTCACAAGTCTTTCCTTTTCTTCCTCACGTTGTTTACTTCACCGCTATTCAATTAGTACTTAATCATTGTAGCCGTGGAAGCTCAGGGATTGAGCGTTCGCCGTAAATTTAAAGTACGCGAACAACTCTACATTTTTACGTGGTAGAGCCATGCTGCAGCTTTATTAGTACAAACATTATTGTGTGTAATACATTATTGTAGCACGAATGGGTCGGCTCGACCGGGGAAGGGCCCCGCTCTCACAGAATACCAGTGCAAAATAGCTCAATGTTGCTGTTTCGTATGGTGATTGTAGAGAACCGGGGATCCAATTTTACTGGAAACGAGGCATTCCATCTTAGTCCTCATGTTTGACAACGCATCTGAATTTTGATTCGTAGTCGAGGCTAGATGTAGATGTCTATGGCTCACAGTAACTATTCAACATCGGGTGGACTATGTGCTCGTTTGTCACCCGTATCCTATAAAAAAAGTCTAGTTCGTTCTCCACCGGTACCGATGAAATTGTTATTTTCCTACACATGATTGGTTAGCGACGCCATATTGAAACAATCTGTTAACAGCGTAGATGATAGTACTAACTCTATGGTTAATATTTAAATGAGCTCCAAATGGAACAATAAAAGATAATTTGGTCGCAGCTCGACGCGAAGGTTATCCGTTATTCAGTTGGGTCAGTGAAAAATAAATTTAGTGCAAAACAAAAGACGTCAAACTGGTTTTGGTATTGTTAAATATCCGTTCACACAAACGCTCACAGACTGGCCAAAAATTTGGATATAAAAAATCTGCGTATTTGTCTATTGACTGACGTTTATTTTTTTATTTCGTTTTTTTAGTTTCTATAGAATGTTGAAATTCATAGTTGGATCATCATTATAGCCCACCCAAAGTCAATTGCTGAGGGTAGACAGCCCAGATATATTGCATCATTAGCTGTGCAGTGACGGCATAAGTGTATCCACCACCTCATATCATCCCGTGGAAGTCATAAGAGGCGATAGATTATGTATCATGTGACTACCAACCGCAGTTTCTTATTACATTTAGTGGTTTTTAGGAAGATGTTTCTGCACGTACTGCGCTTATCTTCTGTTTTATTTCCTTCTCCCGGTTCTTGCGACACCAATAAGATATTGGGTAGCTGGTGGCATCTTACACGGCACAAAAGAAGGATATAACATTCTAAATGTTAAATTTTTAATTTAATTAAATTGCCTTTTGCTATATCCTTAAGTCATAGACGTGTCATCATCACCATTACAGCCCTTCTCAAGCCCACTACTAACCATAGGCCTTCATCAAGGATGCCACATACCACGCTCCTGAGAAACATGCATCCATCGACTTGCTGCATGTTTACCAGGTCGTCACTTCATCCAGCGGTGGACGCCCTGCACTTCGTCTATGGGTACAACTCTGCCACTCGAGAACCTTTCTTCCTCATCGGTTGTCGGTTCTTCTAGCTATATAGCCGGCCCTTTACTAATCCTTTGGGTTTACTTCTAGAATAGACGTTTATCATAGAAATAAAGCCTATTAGAAGTGGTTAACGGGAATTTTAGTAGTGTTCATAGCATTTTAAGTAAAACATACAGCCTATATCACGGTCCTAAGTACGGGCGTCCTCTCATTCCTGAGATTGGTTTTAGGGTGGGGACCACCACGGTGTCCCAATTTTTGTGGTCGGACTTCACAACGTGTATTCGAAACATTTATTTTTTATGTTCTCAAACATACATAAATACTCACGATCTCCTTTACCGCTGAGCACGTGATAAATCAGCACTTAAAATTACTTCTTAATAAAAGTAGGTTAGAAATGTAGCTAATTCTACATTCGAAACGTTTGCAGCACTTGACGCTTATCTAAGAGGTGATAAAATAAATGAAACAGTAAGTTTAGAGTAAGTATAGTTTTAACATAAATATCAATATAACGTTACTGTAGAAATAGCAACGGCACAGTAATGGAGGACCAATTATCGTTATCCACTGGGAATATTTTCATCGGAAAGCAAAGAAAGCTCTTAGACGATATCACAAAGATATTGCAGTCCATTACGGGACCAACGCAGAACATTAGCCTCCTAGATAGACGAAGTGCCCAAAGAGCGACAAAGAACCCTGACTTACTTACATTCATCAAGTCTCCTACATTCCTATTTACGTTGTGAATTCGTGTTTTTTATATCGTCGTTTTTGTACGCGGTAGAGTCATGCTGTAGTTATATTAGTAGTATAGTTGTAGCACGAATGGGTCGGCTCGACCGGGGAAGTACCACACTCTCACAAAATACCAGTGTAAAATAGCAGCTCAATGTCGCTGTTTCGAGTGGTGATTGTAGAGAACCGGAGACCCATTTTACTGGAAACGAGGCATTCCATCTTAGTCCTCATGTTTGACAACGCATTTGAATTTTGATTCGTAGTCGATGATAGATGTAGATGTCTATGGCTCACAGAAACTACTTACCATCGGGTGGACTGTGTGCTCGTTTGTCAACACCTATCCTATAAAAAAAAATCTTGTGGAGGATCATGCTAAATGATGCCACTTGATTTTCCATCTAACATAAAAGAACAGAAATCATCCATCCACTATAGCATATATAAGCCTACTGTTAAACGTAGGCTATACTTTTTATTTTGCCATAGTTGCCACGTATGGCAGGTGCGTTAGCAACCACTGCTGCTCATCCTTGGTTTCATTTCCCTGTTTCGCCTCTTGCGACACCCACGGGACGACATGGGATAGTGGATGTTGCACCGACACTACACAGTGAACAGAAATATCTTGAACGTAGGTAAGAAAAGGAAACGGGTAACGTCAATAAAAAAGATAAATATGTCTAGACCACAGGAGAAAGTCGCATTGCAACTTATTGATAAACACCTATTGTGAAACTTTTGTAAATTTTAGCGTAACGACATCGAGCTATTTATAAATACCATTCTTATTCGGTGAGGTATTTTTAAGGCCTTCATTTTTTATAACTCAGTTCAAGATTCGAGACTGTTGCCAAATATAAGTGCAATAAATAATAATATTTGACGGCGACGAGATTATGAACAATGGATAGCAAATGTATTCATTTTCTAATTTCGAGGTCCGCTTTGAGTATATTCCATGTTGAAATGTGTCATGTGTCTGCATTTTGCATTTATTTTTAGATAAACTTGTTTACGTTGTTATCCTTTTAATGCCGAAAATATAGTTAAAGGGCTTAAAAAATTCAACCAATTATTTCAGTAGTACAGCTCAGTCATACGGCTCAGTATCATGTGAACCTATCAAATATGGCAGAGCCACACTGCGGCTATATTATGGTTGTAGCACGAATGGGTCGGCGCGACCGGGGAAGGACACGGGAACCGACCGGGTATGGTAAATGTAGAGATCCGGAGAACTTTTTTTACGGGAAACGAGGCATTTTATCTTAGTCTTCAGGGGTGACAACGCATCTGCGTTTTGATCCTTAATCGAGGACAAATGTAGATGTCTATGGACCACAGCATCCACTTACTATCAGGTGGACTAGCTGTGTGCTCGGTCATCCTTATTCTATAAATTATGCAATACTCAGTTATAACATCTCTCTTAATCTTAATCTCAGTTATACATTACCAAATTATTATAATGTGATTGTCCCGTAATATTTCCCTTATCCATTACAGCCCATTAAAGTTCACTTCTGAATATAAACCCCCCCCCCCCACCACCACCACCGTATATATATGAAAAGATAAGGGAGATATTTGCCATAGTTGCCACACTTGTCAAGCGGGTTAACAACCGCAGTTTTTTAAAACTTTGACTTTGACTATTCTTGTTATCATGAAGACTCTGCTGCCCATCTCCTGCTTCACTTTCCTTGTGCCGGCTCCTTACAACACCCACAAGACTAATATAAATCACTACAAAATGTAATCTGTAATATTCAGTTAATACTAATTCATATCCACTTCATTCAAGTTCCACTCTTCGATATCGATACAGGCATATAAAATTATTAATATATGCAATAATTTCTACTACCACATGTCGATAAAAAGATTAATAGAGTAGTTTAGTATACGGTAGTGATGTAACTTCCTGACTCAGGTCACCGAGGAAACCCAGTTGGCAGTGATCCCAACAGGTAACTAGAAATAAACTCTATAGTAACACTTGAATCATTTCTACGAACTCTAAGATTAAATTGGCATTTGTTTATATTTTTTATGAACCTAATAAGATGATGTTTTGATGATAAGAAACAATGGTAGTTCTTTTATAATAATTACAGACCTTCACAAGTCCACTACTGAAAATATTGGGTCTATGTTAAGAAATACCACAACTTCCTTCATGTAAGCTCGTATAACCCACAACCTATGGAGACGAAAGGTTCCCGAGTGGTAACCCCGAATGTAGGGCAACCTAAGTTTCAATTTGAGAGGTGGCTTTATCTGGACCCGGCTCAGTTTCAGAGGAGTCTAAAGTTAGAGACACGGGCAATAAATAATCATATCGCGTATCGTATGATCAGACGTGAGCACTTTCGAAGCTGCTTCACGGCTTCGCCCACACAGTTCAAATCATAGTAATTCCGAAGTAAAGAATAACGTAACACTTCTTTGTACTGTAAAAATAAAAGTGTCACAGAATACGAGCGCATATAGCAGCTTAATTCTGCTGTGTTTCGTATGGTGAGTGTAGAGAACTAGAGACCCTTTTTACAGGAAACGAAGCATTCCATTTTAGTCCTTAGAGGTAACGACGCATCTGCATTTAGATACATAATCGAAGATAGATGTAGATGTCTAGAAGCCACAGCATCCACTTACTATCAGGTGGAATGTGTGCTCGTCAGTCACCCATATTCTATAAGGCAATTAATTCTTGACAAAGTTTAAGCAAACATTACTACACTAGGCAAGGTAAGTACCGCGACAGTTTTGCCTGTTTTAAATACATAAAAGAGGTTCTGCTGTTGTTATCCGCTCAAGGTTATCATTTATCAACTACACGTGCGCGTTTAAAGCGAAATACCTAAAAATGTTAGCTTGTTTTAGATTCCATAAAGAGCATTATGAAGCCTTCTTTGTTGAAAATTTTAGCGTAGTACGCCGTGAATATCTTCGTAAGGAACTTTCTTAGCACAGAATCACCATTAGCATCATTATCATTATAGTCCTTCACAAGCCCACAGCCTAACATTGGCCATCATCAAGGAATGATACAAAGCACGGTCCTGAGCCACCTGCATTTATCGACTTCCTACATGTCTTACCAGGTCGTCACTCCATCTAGTGACGGGCCGTCACACACTTTGCCTATCGTTACGAGGCGGCCACTCAAGAACCTTTCTTCCCCATCAGTTGTCGGTTCTTCGAGCTATACAGCTGGTCCATTGCCGCTTCAAAATAGAATAGAATAATTTTTATTTAAAGTTACAGCATATATATATATATATATATATATATATATATATATATATATATATATATATATATATTGCAAGTTTCCTCAGGATGTTTTCCTTCACCGCCGAGCACGTGGTAAAACAGCACTTAAAATTGCAATTAACAATTTCATTGGTGCCGGCGTGGATTGAACCCGGTTTGGCTGGATTAATAGTAAGGCACACTTGATACTGGCCTACGGTATCACCGCAGAGAGGGCATCGGTTATTAAACATCTGATTAAAAAAAGGTTTTATTATAGAAAAAATACATATTACTAGTCAATCAAAATATAAATGAATCTCTTGCTTTCACAAAGGCACCAGGTCCATTAAATACATAATATTAAATAGAAAAATCTTAATACAATTAAATAAGATAAAAATTAAAATACGTTCAATATGAATTTTTTAATCAAAAGGAAAACTAGCAGCTCAGATATTGTACAGGCTGTTTAAAAATACAATTTAAACATTGTAATATAGGAATATAATAGGGATTTCAATATTAAAAAGTCAAGCTATTCCAGCAACTAAAGTATATCCTAAAATTTATAACTTTTTTACTTCAAATAAAAAAACAATATAAAATGACTGAATGAAACTAACCTTTTGCTAAATACTTCGGGTACGAAAAAGTTAAATCCGGCGTTGCTTTTTTTATAGAATGAGGGTGACGAAAGAGCACCCAGTCCATCTGAATCTGATGGTAAGTGGGAGCTAGGATTGGCCACCATAGATATCTACATGTAACCTCGATTAAAAATCAAAATGCAGATGCGTTGCCACCCTTGAGGACTAAAATGGAATGCCTCGATTCCAGTAAAACGGGTCTCCGATTCTCTATACACAACGTACGAAACACAGCAGCATTAAGCTGCTATTTTACGCTAGTACTCTGTGAGAGCGTGGTCTTTCCCGGTCGAGCTGACGCATTCGTGCTACAACCATAATATAGCTACAGCGTGGCTTGGTTAGAAAAATATTTCTGTCCTGGGAAGAACCAGCAAGGACAACGGGCCATTTTTCTGAACAAATAAAATATTAAATTATTATACAATATTTAATATAATATGTTGTATAATTAAATATGAAAACATTTAGAAACAACATGGTAGCGACCATCTCATTGCAAGGGGCTGTTATCAAACACGTACGCTTTAATAACATATTATATAATAATCAATATTAAAATAAATTGCTCCGTTTGTTTTTAATGTCGCCTCTCGCGATTTACTTAAGTGAATGTAACACGCAACATTAAAATATTAATTCTTGAAAAGGAATGTAAATAAAAGGAAAAAGGTTTTAACAGCCCACACACTCCGTATTTCTGAAGGCGTTCGGTAAAATAAACATGAGCAATGACTTCATTTCTTTTGAATATGTTTTATATCATAATTACAGTAGACCCTGACATAATTCTGTGGATATTTTTGTATGTGTTGGTAACACCGGGCGGACGCAAAATTAATGACACATTTAGTATTCCGCGTAAATGCTTAGTGAACAGACAGAATATGACCTTATATGTATTGCTATAGCGAAATGTTAAGGAAAAATCATTGATAATTTATTAAGGTCGGTTTCATAGATAATATACTATATAGGGCAGTTGACTTTGTGGCGAAGTGGTTAAGATTTATCTGCAGCCTGTATGTTCAAATCATGCACGCGACTACTTCTTATATAGCACGAGAACTACTTTTAATTCTCAAAAATGTTTATAGTTATGTTTATGTCTACAGTTTCTAGATCTAAATGATTCATATCTCATGTTTCTGCTTTAAATTTCAATTTCCAACCTCATCACAGCGAGCACACACAGACCGAGCACACACAAACGAGCACACAGTCTGAAGACTGTGATGACAGAGTGAATGCTGTGGCCCACATTTACACTTACATCTACTCGTATGTTCGATTTTAAGAAACAAAATGCTAATGCGCTGTCAAATCTGGGAACTAATATGGAATGCCTCGTTACCAGTAAGAAACGTCTCCGTTTCTCAAAACGATACTATTCTGGGCAGGAATGGTCCTTCCCCGGACGAACTCACCCATACGTGCTGCAGACCAAATGCGCTGTAGCGTGACTCTATGATATATATAAAAAATTAACCTAATCTGACCTTACAGACTTAAGATAAATATGAACATTATTAATATATAGTGTTAGTGTAAGCTCGTGTGTTTCGTCCATTTAAAGGTCGAGGGAAAGGACATTTCGGAAAATCGTAGCCAATGTGTTATTCTAAGACCTAAGACAGCATAAAGAGGTAATTACAGAATTACATCCCACAGGAACCGTGGATTTTGTTGGAATATATAGTAAGTAGCCTAAGTCGCTTTTCGGCTGATAAGCTCTATGCAAAAAGACATATTTCATCCGTAACCCCGTAGCTGCGTGAAAAAAGAACAAACAAACAAACACATTTATGCATTTATAATATTAACTAGCTGACCCTTACCTTCGCTGACCGCACGATATTATTTTATTGCGGAACCTAGATGTAAAATATCAAGAATTTTCTTTTTGATGGGACTATCGTAAAATTCATTCTTAGTGAGCGTCTACATTGCGAAATGAGTATACTCGTATATAAACTGTAGGTAGCGTTTAAGAAATAGAGACATATCACTATCTCTAATTAGATTGTAGTCTAAACTTACAGGTTCAGGTATGAACGAGTGAATTGCTTTGTTTTTAGTTAAATTTACATTATAATACAACAAACGTAGACACGTTTCTTACGTGGTAGAGCTACACTGCAGCTATATTATAGTTGTAGCACGAATGGGTCTGCTCGACCGCCGGAAGTACCACGCTCTCATAGAATACGAGCGTAAAATAACAGCATAATGCTGCTGTGTTTCGTATGGTGAGTGTAGAGAAGCGGAGAGCCTTTTTACTATAAATAATTGACGATAAATGTCGATGTCTATGGGCCACAGCATCCACTTGCCATCAGGTGGACTGTGGCTCGTTTGTCACAAAATGATGTAAAAAAGTACGCAACGAGACGTTAACTAAATGTTCGTCTCTATAATTCACGTCGATGCCCAGTGTCGTCGCATGGATGGACGCCAAGTTTTAATATTAGCGCCCTCGATTCTGATGTCATCGGGCCAACTGTTTACTTTGTTAAATAGTATTGTTTTCCAAGAATTAACGCGTTAGCCATTGACTCAAATATTACTTCTTTTGAAATCAATGGCGTTACTTCAATTCACGCACGTGTGCACTTTTTATTGTTTTTCGTGTACGTGCGACAAACAATTAAAATTATTAACCAGATATCTCAGGTCTCAGGTCTTGCCATCATAAAAATTTATAATTGTATGCTTTTAAAATCTCAATTTATCATAACTGTCTCCTACTCATCACGGGACGGTCGCAAGAACTCTGGATTCGTTTTCCTGCGAGTGACTAAAGAACGAGTCCTCTCGTCCTCAGCAGCAACGACCGTGTGATTAACTGCACAGCAAATGACACAAATTTAACCATAAAAAAGGCTCAGTTATTTTAGGTCTAGCAGATTTGAAATGGGTTAGCCATATGTCAAAGTTTTTGTTAAATAGCCCCAATATCCTTTGACAACCAAAAAAATTTATTTATTTACTTTTTATTTATTTATCCTTTATTACACACCTTATAATAAGGGATATAAAGGGCGGACTTAATTAATGCCTCATGGCATTCTCTGCCAGTCAACCCTGGATGATATGAGAAACTGAGGCAGGTGTAAACAATCACTTCACATATTCAATAAATTAGTAATAAAGATATAATATTACCCTATTCTAGACAATTTAAAAAAAATTAAGATCACTGCTGAACATAGACCCCACCCCCCCTTAGATTGATTCTTATGAGGGTAATTGCTATAGTTTTCTCAACTTGCAGGCGGGTTGACAATCACAATTTTTCTTTATGTAAGTGCTATCAGAAAGAAACTGCCGGCTTTTGCCGCCTGCGTCTCTTGTTTGGGTTTCCTCCTTCATTGCCTTTTATACCCAGGGAATAATATATGGACATGGATTCTCATACGCTACATCACGACACTATCAATAATTATCTTTGTTTAAACTGATACAAACCCGGAACAGGAAACACGATGTCATATTATAAAATATGGGCAACAGTGTTTATCAATTAATATTACAAGCAGAACACGTAAGCATTAAGCTAGATCAAGTCATAGACAAAGAAATACAAGAGTTTAATCTTGAGATGATCGCATTAGACACTAAATGTTGTGAGATAAACCATAAAAGTTATAACGGGACGGAATAGACGACTCTACGATGCATACGTACAACGGCGTGTTTCTGAATTCAGATTATTGCGCAGTATGCCTCTGTTTATTGCGATTTGTGTATTCTTAGTGTTCGTCTTGGAGCTTATTAAATAAAAATTATCTATAAAATATGTCTGAAATAAAGTAATATAAGTTTATAAAAAAAGTTAAACATAAGTACACATCCAGCTCGAAGGACCATTTATTTATTTGAAATGAAAATACTTCAGTGATTATATCGTACTAACAAAATATATGAAATACATTATAATGACCTGGCTCTTTTACACTTTAAATAGCAATATAAAATTTGTTACACTTTTTGTTTTGCGGTAAAAATGAGTTACCACCTAGGTGGAATCTTTGTCAGAAAAGGAATCCTAGAAAAATTAAACCTAGGATAAGAGGCCTGGATCTGACAGCGTAACTGTTATGTGTGCTTTTTTTCTTTGAGAACTTATCAAACCAAGGGCAATGAGTAAGTGTTGTGTTGTGAATTGGAGAGGAATTCGGGCCCACAATGTCATCAACTAATTAGTTCCAAAAACCACAACGTCAGACGTGTTAAAATCTATATTAGTAATAGTGTTCAATAATTCTCGGATTCCCGCTATAACATAACCATATTCACTCGTTATTTCGAAGGTCTAAGAAAACTGGAAACCGCAAGGCTGCATGCGTCATCGTATCTCACGCCGCTCAATAATGGATGCAGTCAGCGTTTGCTTCACTTTTATTTATGTTCAAATCATTGACTCATCTCTACAGCATGTTTTGTAAAAACAAGCGATAAAATTAAATATTTTGTACAACGGACTTCAATATAAATAAAATGAGAACATCATCAATGTAGATGTAGTCAATTCAATACGCATTATTAACGATAACTCATAAAACTACCAGTCAGATTGATCAAATTTATCTATCACATGAGAAGCACCAGCTTTCAAATAAAAAAGAATTATCAAAATCGGTTCACCTAGAAAAAAGTTAAGTTCTGACACATAAAAAATACTGCCTAATTGAGAACCGACTAACCGTAACATCGATTCGTACTGACTACTAAAAAAAGAAAACTAGTAAAGTATAGATGCCAAAGTTACAAATTAAATATTACGATCACTTTTCCATATTTCCTTAATCGATAGTATTTTTAATGGAGTTGAAAAAGCAAGAAGGTTCTATATGCCACACGTATGTTGGTGTATGTATGTTCACAGACTTCTCGAAAACAGTTGAAACGATTTTAATGATTCTTCTTTCATTAAATAGGTTTTTTTTTCAAAGGTGCGTACAAATTTAAACAAATTACATTTTTAAATTCCCGACGTTTCGGCAGTTTTTGAGCATGCATGGTTACATTTAGGAACTGAGGGTACTATTATTTATTCTCTGACTGAGGTGTTTCACGTCTTGGTGCCATTGTTAGGCCTGGTTTACATTTCTAGAAGCGACAAGTGCGAGTGGCAAGTGAAACTGATAATTTACAAGTGCTTAGTGCATGTTAACAGGCAGTATAGGTGATAAGTGTGAATAAAATACGCACTAAGCACTTGTCATTTGTCAGTTGAACTTACTACTCGCACATGTCACTTCTCAAAATGTAAACAGGGCCTTAAGCTTACCTTCAGCTTTTGAATATTAATTTATGGTCTGACCTACAAAACGAGCTTACATTATATTAAAGTCTTGCAAAGGTATACTTGGGTTTGGATTTAATTTTATCAAATAGGCGCCACCCAGTCACCTTTTCTATTGAAATTTTGATGTTTTGTTTTTATTTCAATAGGCTAGCGAAACACCCTTAGTAGGGTTTTGGTTTATTAAATCTGAAGTAATGTCGGGAAATATCTTAAACATGTTCACATACTGCAGACTTTCCGGAGCGTCGGTGTTTCACGTCAGTTATGTTCTTTTACGCGGGTTTTTATCGATATTTTGTTCTACGTGAGACAGACCACATTCACAATTAAGCTTGTACGCTCCTGGTTCTATATATTTTGATTTCCGACAACTCGGAATTAAAATAAATCAAATTAAACGCGGTAAAATCCGTAAAAATAGTCTTTTTAATTTAAATTTTAAAAGTTTAATTATAAAAAATTTGATTTTGTTTTTAGCCTAATTTTTTTATTCATTGTTGGATCTTTTGTTGGTGTACCGATACTGCTTACAGGATATACTTTGTTTTTATTTTTCTTATAGTGATATTTTTAATATAATAATAATTTTGTTTTGGAGAGCCTCGGTGGCATGCCACAGCTAACATTAAATTTCATAACTCTCGAGGAATCACAGTTCTACAGCCGGCAAACTATTGCGAATAAGCTTGTATCAAACCCGGGTTCAATCCCCGCGGGCACCAATTAATTTGTAATTGCAATTTAAAGTGCTAATTTACCACCTGCTCGGCGGTGAAGGAAAACATCGTGACATCATCAAACAACAACACATCCTCTATTAAATAAATTAAAAAAAAATCCTTATTTCTCTGAAAAAAAAAATATTTCGAAGACATGTGAAGTTCGCCAACACGCTAAGTGGCAGCGCGGCGGACATTTCCTTGCCCTAAAACCCTCACAGAAATGAGAGGGGGCCTGTGCTCAGCAGTGGGACGTATTATAGGGTGCAACTTTAACTAACTTTTGTATCGAACAAATTCAAATATTTTGAAGACAACATGATATGAAATATGCCATTACGCGTTAGGATTGTGCCAGGGATACCCTGAAATCATTTCCAAAATGAGATTAAGCCCTGCTCCCTTTTACTTTATACAACAAACGACAAATGATAACACCAGCTTGTACAATTTCAAATCAGGACTTAATTTGTAAATAATTAATAATTGTTTGTTTGTTCCCATTTCATGCGTTCATCCAATTAAGATTAAAATGTAGGTAAGTTGTATCCATTACATGCCCACGATGGTTTCTAATTCTAACACAAATGAGGTGCTGTAGCTTGCAACACATGCTGGGTAAAGATAGTTCATGAAAAAGTATACATACATTACCACCTAAAATGTGTCGTTTTCGAATCCCTGTGAAATTAGGGTTGCCAACATTTTAATATTTCTTTCGATCTTACCACAATAAGCGATGTAATAAGAAGAATGAAAGAAATAAACATTTATTACGGCGTCCAGTCTCAAGGATACTTACTAGTATCTGCGCCGGTCAGTATATCTCTATTCCCTTACTCTCATAGTCCTATTGGTCCGAAATCCGACACATTCGGAGAGATCAAACGCATGACCCACGCCTATACGTGTTTTGTGGAAGTTAGTTGTAAAACACCACCTTGAGTCCGGGTTACTAATAAAAAATCTATGACAGAAAAACCCAATAACTTTAAAATTTTGGCCCGACCCGGCATTCTAGCCCGGGAATTCATAAACAGCAGTCTTGCTTGCGACTATTAGACACTAGATAGATAAAGAGTATTATAGTGAGCTCCTTCGTGTTAGCACAACACATATGGCACTATTTTGCTGTTAGGTTCCAACTGTATTCTAAAGATATCGCTGTGGATGATATTATACACGAAGACATTATGTACTATTAAATTTACTCGTAATATTATAGGTGGAAAACGCTATTTAATCAAAGACGATTGACTTTGGTTTAATTTTTTGGTCGTTCAAAATTTTCACTGTTTTGATCGTCGAAAGATGTTTGTCTTTATCATTGCTCTATAATAAAATAAACAATAGTTTGACCTTGCATGACATTTTAGTCCAGTAGCTTAATTAAATAAAAGTAGATAATTCTAATACAATACTGTACTTTCAACTTAGCTCAAAGCCAGTCTAGATCCTACTCGTCATCCTATTCCATATCTGCGAACTAACGGAGAGCAAACAACCATAAAAGGCTACAAACTACTTATCTCTAAGAAAACCATGTATTAAAAACAATTTTTTGACGACATTCGACATTCTACATATAATAACAACACGAAGCGCCATAAAATACGAAATTATAAGCAAATGCTAAAAATACTTACACAGTAGGTGAATATAAAATGTCACTATTCTATTGTGCTGCTTAAGAATAATCACAACACTAAAAGTCACTCAAATAAACCACTCGGCAACTTATTATTTCATTATTAAAAAACACTATAACAGAGGTATTTTATGAGGATCGCGGGAACGTTTCGAGTTTCGTAAATTCGTTCTGCGCAAGCGTACAGAGTACGATCGCGCGGCGCGGAATGAAGTAATATTCTGCGTGATTCTGCGGCTGCGATGAGCCTTCGTGTTCGCGCGCTCGTGTTGAACTCTAGTGCTTGCTCTACACTCCGAGAATTATTCCCGCGAAAACTCCACGAAATTAGTAATGATTTCATACTCTACATCATTGTTTCACATAAATATATATACAGTAATCTACGTGTGCATAGATAAAGCTCGCACATTTTAAGGGAGATGGACGTCGAAGTAGCTATCACTATGTCTTCTATTATGCGCTTTAGTGTACCACAGTTATAAATCGTTATGAATACATTAAATGTATAAAACATAATAAGGTATGGAGAAAACGAAAATGATGGATGACAAATATCCATCGTAATAGGATAAAGAAATTACCGTTTACAGTAGATTTCTTCCTATCTATTCTGTTACAGCCTATAACATTCCACTGCTGAACAAAGGCCTTTACTATATTTTGCATCATAAGAAGGATTTTTCCATAGTTGCCGCGCTTGTCAGGCGGGTTGGCCGCCGCTGTTTTTTTTTTAATTATTTTGAGTGGTTGTCAGAAAGATGCTTGATGTTATTAGAAGATGTAGATTTCTATAAAAAAATACGTATTTATGATTATAGTTATATATTGTAGATATCTGTAACAAAACTATATGGTTTTCATATATGTATCATTTATGTATTTTTTGTTTAGTAATCCGTAAACTACAATAGCAAAATGTTGCCGATACTAAACTGGGCGTAGAGCCTTCAAATCTCTCACAAAGTTTGAAAATATGAAATACCGTGCACGAAGGCAGTACGAATGTACTTATCGGTTCAAAATTATGCGTTCGCACAATGTTCGCGCCTCTTCAAGTTTTCGCGAGCTGAGTGTGGAGCGGGCATACGACTCTACCTCTCCACGAGAAAACTAAAATAAAATAACATGGTGTTGTATGTTTTTCTCTTTTTTCCTTCTGGTACAGATTAATGAAATATACTAATAATTTAAAAAAATTACTATCTTGTAATACTATTCACATAAATAAGTACACGTAACCAACACACAAATAGTAAATAAATCTTATAAAATTATTACTTTGAATTTCTTTCTTACGTATGATATGATTAAAACTTCTGCCGATGTCAAACTTGAAGTAATCATTTATAATAATTTGTATGAAAAATCACCACAAAATGTTAATCCGCCTTATTGTGAAATTTTGGGGGATTTTGTAGACAATGGCGATATCTGCTTACTTTTTCGACGATTGTATCTGAAGTTGCTTAAGTGGGCAAAATATTTTAAAGTGGTTTCGTCATTTTCACTACAAGTTCACATGCGTACAATAATATATTATGTCTTCGATCGAAGTATTATGTATTCAAAAAATCAGACCATTTTTAACATATCTAAATCCATCCACTTCAATTTATTATTTATGAGGTAGCCAAATAAGGATTTAACCTTGGAATGAGATATAATAAGCTATAAACTTCTATAAATCTTTGTTTTCAGTCTTATAGAATCTCTTATACGACAAGTCAAGTTTTCGCAAAACCACCCAACCTTTTTTTTATAAGGAAAAGGTCTAGGGGTGCCAGATCGGTAACTCAGAAGTGGATATAATTGCGGTCAAAAAAATAAAATACTGACTTATTTATTTTTGCTCTTGTTTTTCCAAACCCACAACCTTTTTTATATAATAAGAAAGAATATAATAGAATTTTTTTATTCAATATAGATCACATGTATGTAATTCTTAGTGAAAGTCATTTTTTACTTTATCAATAAAAAATATGGCAATTTGTCAGATCATGAGTCTTTTTTAGTATTACGTAATCGCGGCAAACAATTAGAATCCGAAATGTTCAACAATTATATAGCAAAGATAGAACTCAGCATAAATAAATCGCCAAGGACCTTCTGGTCCTTCGTGAAATATAAAAAAGCGTCAAACGCTCGTCCATCTATAATGAAGTATGGACACATATCATCAGGCCAAGGGGGATACTATATGTAATATGTTTAGCGATTTTTTCTATGGTAATTTTCACAAAGTTCGCAGTAACTATAACACCCGATATGAGCCCGATAATTGGCGATCACATACTGTGTCGGGTATAAACTCGATACAAGTTAGCGAAACTGAAGTCTTTAAGCTTTTAAACTCTATTGACCTTAATAAATCTGCAGGCCCACATGGTCTACCACCCATTCTTATAAGAAGGTGTGCTAAAAGCTTGACTATACCGTTAACAATAATATACAGACGTTTTCCCAAGGAAAAAATAGTACCTCTTATTTGGAAATCTGCATTTATTATATCCATTAATCCATAAAAATGGTCCAAAGGACCGTGTAGAAAACTATAGGGCAATATCCAAGCTTTGTTTATTCAACAAAATCTTTGAGAAAATCGTATACTCGTCTGTATATCATGGCATCAAACAAACACTCAGTGATTATCAACACAGCTTTTTAAAAGGTAGATCCACGGTTTCGAACCTTATTGTCTGTTCTGACTATTTAACTAACATCATGTCTGAGCGCTTACAAGTTGACGTAATCTACACTGATTACAGTAAAGCGTTTGACCGTTTAGATCACGTTATACTTCTCAGCAAACTACTCGAGGTAGGTATCAGCGGCGACCTGTTTAGGTGGTTTAAATCTTATATTGAGAATCGTTGTCAGACAGTAGTACTCAATGGTTATACGTCAGCAACTGTGCAAATCCCTTCAGGTATACCGCAGGGATCGCTACTAGGTCCTGTGCTTTTTGCGATTTGTATAAATGATATAGGTTCCTGCTTATAACGAGATAAAGGTTGCGTGCACGCACGTGCACGCAACCTTTATCTCGTGCCAACCGCTTATCTCGTGCGTGCGTGTATGTGTGTGCGTGTGCGTGTGCGAATGCGTGTGCGTGTGCATGTGCGAGTGCGTGCGCGTGCACGTGTGCGTGTGTGTGTATGTGTGTGCGTGCGTATGGGTGTGTGCAAGTAAAATTTGGAGATTTCGAAATTAGCGGGAATTTCCAGGGATGACCTGAGGGGTCAACCAATTTTTTTATTAATAGAAAGTACCTAAGGGTGACAAACCAGCACACAGTCCACCTGATGGTATATGAATGCTGTGGCCCATTGATACCCACATTGGTCCTAAACAGATCTTCGGTTCTCGCCACTCACTAAACATAAGCTGCATTATGCTCGAGCATATAGCACAGTTTAAAATTTAAAGAATAATAACGACGTTTGTGCACTACAAGCATCGATCACAACTTTTTATTGGCGATGGATGAATATACTACATATATAATACGTGGCCATGCTGCAGTTATATTATGTAGTAGTATAGTTGTAGCACGAAAGAGTCGGCTCGACAGGGGTAGGACCACGCTCCCACAGAATAGCAGCGTAAAATAGTAGCTTAATGCTGCTGTGTTTCGTATGATGAGTGTAGAGAACCGGCGACCGGAACTACTGGAAACGAGGCATTCCACTTTGGTCCAATGGGTGACAACGCATCTGCATTTTATTCGTAATCGAGGATAGATGTAGATGTCTATGAGCCACAGCAACCACTTACTATCAAATAGACTGTGTACTCGTTTGTCACACTATCCTATATTAAAAAAACAAGAAACTTTACTGAACGGCAGTCCGATTTTTTGCGGTCCGATATGGCACCATAAATGCGTTCCTGGATTGAAAAGATATAAATGTAAACAAAAAAATAACCTCCAAGCTTGAATTATTGCTATAATCATAAAAATCAATGCATTTATAACTGGTTTTAAAACTTAATCAAAATTAATCTTAATTTTAGGTTAGTTTTTGTTTACATTTACATCTTCTATCTAAAAAACGTGGTAGGATTACACTTCAGCCTTGTGTTAAAGTAAACGGTAGAGTGCTAAATTAATATCCTACGAACTATACCAACGTAGACAATATTTGTAGAAAAAAAAATAAGAGTACTCTACTGTTTACCCCATAGACGTTTATACAACATGTTTATTACGTCTATGGCAAAGACTACAAGTAAACTGCCCCCACGATACAGGAGCAAATCCTAGTCCTAGGGTAATGTTTAAAAAAGACTACAATTATACAATATTATGTAGGGAAAGTCTATGGTTTACCCTAACTGTGTACACCAGTGTACTCACTCCCTCGCTTGCTCGCTCGCCCTAACTGACTCACTCACTCACTATATAAATAAATACTGTACACACTGCGTGCACACCGTACACCCGCGTTCCTGGGCGGTTCTCACCGCCTAGACCATCGACCGACACGAGCTGAGCAGTCAGAGGCGGGGGTCCTCACTCTCCCCCTCGGACAGTGGTTAGATAGCTCAATAACGCTATAAATAGGCGACATGATGATTGGTAACAATACCAAATCATAAACCATTTCATGATGATCCTCACGTCATTGCCTTTCCCTTTTTTTAATTAGTCAGATGAAGCTGTAACAGTCGCATAGACTAACAGCGAAAACATCCAGAAAATGGACTAAAAGGCCTTTTACACTACGCAGCATCAAGACAGTCTTATTAAGACTGTCTTAAAGTCTAACTAGATAAGCACGCTATTACACCGCCCTGAATACCTCATGCTAACTCATTTTCAAGGCCTAAGCAGCCGGTGACTGTTGTCGCGTTGTCATGGAAAAACTTTCGAAGCAGCAGAAAATCGCCATAGCTCTTGCTGCGTTTATTAGTTAGAGTACGCAAAAAAAAAGAAAAATATGGGTGAAGGAGTATTTACTTTTACGGGAAAAGTTGTCAAATATGCAAATACTGAGTGTTTTGGAACCATCTGACTTAAGAAAAAGAAACTACCTTACTTAGAAAAAGTGTTAGTGCAAAGCAAAGATTGGTAGTTACTTAAAGATTTCTGGCAACGGGCAACTCCTATCAAGACCTAAGGTTTAGCTCTTTGATATCTCAACCTCTTTTATAACGATACCATTAAAATTGTAACATCGATAACATTAAAAATCACTTTCTTTTCTTTTGAACAAGTCATTGTGCTCGCCACAGCAAACAAACACGCGCTGTGTAAACGGTCTAAGCGTGCTAAGTCTTATTACACCACGCGATATTCAGCAAGCAAGCAAGCAAGCGCGGCCGAACCCACTCGGTCCGTCTAATTAGACAGGCTAACTTGCTTACTCTTATTACACTATGCTAAATCTTAGTAAGACTGTCTTGATACTGTGTAGTGTAATAAGCCTTTTACTTAACATTACAGCAATCATTTCAGTTGGTAGCACACAGTCTTAATACGTGCAGGCAGCGATATAGCAAAAATCATAATTAGCTGTAGACATCCGACTGTGGTTTATGTAAAATGATCCTGTCAGGTACCTTTAACTTATGAGAGGATAAACCCAAAATTATTTTTGTATACGACGTCTTCGCACGAGAGTAATAAAGCAAGCAACTGCCGACGTTCCAAGAAAGTCTTCATTCCAAGCGTAATAATTACGCGTAGCGTATAGTTTCAAAGAGAGCTACCCCAAACTGCGCCGCACTGATCCGAGTAAAGATGAATAAGTGCACAAACCAATGATCCGTTTTTTCATGCCACATCGGACCGTAAAAACCAGACTGTAGGACAGTAAAATTCCTTGTAGTTCATTAACGCCCTAACGTACGTAGAATATAATAGAATAATTTTTTTTCAATATAGATTACATATCGAGAGTCATTTTTTACTTTACCACTGGTTCGGAAAAAACTCTGTGCTGGGAAGAAACAGCAAGGTTACACGATATTTAAAAAATTATTTTAGACACAGCTTGGAAGCGACCACCTCATTCCCAGGGTTATTATCAACCATATATTCATTTATATTATAATAACCCTTTTTGTAGAGTTTTTGTTTAATTAAATATTTAAATTTGGTAATAGAGAGACCTTTTGTATTTTCTGGGACTTACTTTGTTGTAATAGCGTATAATACATTGCCTCAATAATGAATTACTGACTTTGTGGAGTCGAGAAACTGGTAGCCTGGTAGCACCAGCTTGTTAGTTCCTAGTGTTTACAGAGAGTATATCACTTTTTTACTACAACCGCCTTTGTTTTTGTGAACATGCATTTAATTTTTGTAAAAATACTGAGAGACCAATTATATAATATTTATATCTTTAAAAATTTCTCCAAGAGACTCTTGGTTTTAGGTTGTAAATAAGTAGGTCATATGACCCTCTTCTGCAAAACAAAAATAGTTTCTCAATCAGCCGCATTCCCCATATGACATTATGCTATAGAGATAACTGAAATAATCACGATCAATTAATTGATCGAAGAGCGTGAGGGCACTTTCTTATAACTCAAAATACAACAGTTTTGTTCGCACAGATGGCTCTGCATATAAGCATATATTTACAAGTGAATATGTTGATTTTTCGAAGTATTCTTATTTATTTTCAAAGCTTGTTAGCTATTTTTTCTCAATAGTCATATTAGTTATAGAATACGACTTTAAATGTTTGTTTCTGTCCTCCTTCTAGTTTTGATATTATAGGACGGCAAATCCCTTACGTACCTTAATCGATTCGTATAGCGTAATAGGTACCATTTGCCGATAAGATAATAATGTGGTATAATCAATGACCTAAAAATAGGTCATTGGGTATAATACTGGCTGAAAAAAATGAAATGAAAAAAAGCATTAGAACATAATATACAAAGGGCAAACGTTTCATCATCATTCATCACCATTACAGCCCTTCATAAGTCCCCTGCTGAATATAGGCCTCCCCCAAGTAAAGCCACAAAGCACGGTCCTAAGCTACCTGCACCCATCGACTTCCTGCATGTCTTACCAGGTCGTCACTCGATCTAGTGGGGTGTCGCTGGGTGTCGCCCTACACTACGCCTACCGGTACGAGGCTGCCACTCGAGAACCTTTCTTCCCCATCGGTTATCGGTTCTTCGAGCTATATGGCCGGCCCATTGCCACTTCAGCTTACTAATCCGTTGGGCTATGTCGGTCACTCTAGTTTTACTGCGGATATCCTAATTTCTGAGTCTATCACGCAGAGAAACTCCGAGCATAACCCTCTCCATAGCTCGCTGAGCGACCTTGAGCGTCCTCATACGGCCAGCAGTGAAGGACCACGTCTCAGATCCGTAAGTCATCACTGGCAACACGCACTGGTTATCCACTTTACTTTATGTTTAGAAGCGAGAAAACTGATATTTTTTCATTTAGTTTTAAATTAATCATAGCGATTAATTTACGAAAAGACAGATGAGAAGTTTCAGTACACCAGATGGAAATGTAATTCTGTGGTAATGTAATAACATAGCTATAGATGTCGCTTAAACATAAATAAAGTCAAAGTTAATAAAATTTTTAGCAAGTAAAATGATTCCATAGTTCGAGAATAATCTAATAGATGGCAGTGAGATTTATTAAATAATTATAAACAACATGTAAAATGCTGTGATATACTTTGCTTGATGAACATGACTAAGTATTTTTCTCTTTGATCAATAATACAATTATTGATAGAAGGTTTTCTTGCATACTATTTTAATATACTTGGTATGTACTTGTTACAACTTGTGGTTAAAATGTAGTAAATTCATAGTCTACGTCAACGGGATACAAGACTTTCTGCCACCAGGGCGGCGCCACATAGGGGTGAGGTGAAATATTTGACAGGTTTCGCAGCGGGGAAGTCAATTTTTAGAAAAGTGTATGGTAGAGACTGATGTTTATTTTTGAAATATTCGTAATATTTTATAGAAACTAGATTAAATACAGATAAACCAAAATACTTACGGATATTCCTTAAGGTATGAATATTAAAAAGGTTAAAAATGTTTAAAAACTGAAATAATACAGCACCAAGGCAATGTTTTCTGTATACACATAACACTAGAAACCGATAGAATCATAATTTTCATTGATGGTGACACGTTGACCACCTTAGTCCCAACTAGCGACATCTAGTGATCGTAAGATTATTGGCCCTTAATGAAAACCTACTAACTGCCTTCTAATAAAAAATACATAATATTATATAATATTATATAGTTTTAAATTAAAATAAGTTTATTTAATTTAAATTTATTTTATGACTCGTTTGTAATTAAATATATTAAAAGATCTATTTTTGTTTTACATTGTACGTATGCTAGAGACTCCAGACAATATAGCCATATATGGAATTATGGAAAAGAGGGACACAACATATCGTATCACGTACAATGCAAGTGTGTGCGTAGAAAGCTGCTTTATGAGTTTTTTGATAACTAAGTACATAGTTTATAAACATTTGAGTTAGCTCAGCACTTTTTTACGTTTTGTTTATTTTACAATGCTTATTTACAAACAAGAAAAAATATTTAAATGTAAATAACATTCCAAAAATGACACCAGACTGAAAAGCCAAATTACGTATGTGTGCATAGTCTCGTTACACTCCGAAAACATCGATTTTTAGTGTAGTGCTCCTTTTAATATTTATCGACAAGAACAATTTAATATCGTAAGGTTTAGAAATTATTGACATAAAATAACGAATTTAAAAGCAAGTGTATTACAATACTTTGTGTACTGTGTGTACTATGTGTGTAGACAATACTTTCAATTTAAATGTTACGCCACTTGGAAAACGTCACTTGTAAATGCCTTTGGTCTTCATGGATCGGGGAAGATAGCATATAAAGAAGAATATTTAGCTATTTTATCATATTACTTACAAAAACCGTTGAAACTACATCAATTTCTTTTATTTTTCTATTGTAATTTTGAGTCGACTTTTCGAATTTCTTGTAAAAGCAATATTAAAATATTTTGTGTAATAATGTATGCGAAGATTAACTTCGAAAAATACCCAGGTTATTTTAGTCACCTGCAATCTAAAAATAGGACATCATTATCATGGTTTTTAAGCCCTTTGTATCCACCAACTTTCAGGTATTATGGGTAAAATTTAGGTCATTTCATATTAGTAATATGGAATTTGGCTCTAGTGAATGTGGTGGCAATAATTCATGTGGCACATTAAATAAGATGAAAAGCTGTTCTTAATTCAAAAATTACACACAATTTGAAAGAAAAAACTATAATTAAGATGCTTGTGTGATAGTGGTGCAAAATTTTCACGTGGTAGAGCCACGCTGCAACAATATTATAGTTGTAGCACGAATGGATCGACTCGATCGGGGCAGGACCACAGTCTTACAGAATACAGCATGAAATGGCAGCTTAATTCTGCTGTGTTTTGTATGGTGAGTGTAAATAACTGGAGACCCTTTTTACTGGAATCGAAGCATTCTATCTTAGCCCTCAGAGAAGACAACGCATTCGCATTTTGATACTTAGTTTACGATAAATGTGGATGTCTATGAGCCGCGGCATCCACTTACCATCAGGTGGATTGTGTGACCGTTTTTCACCCAATGCTATAAAAAAAAGAATATCTTAATAACTTTGATTGCCAACCCACCTGCCAAAAGTGGCAACTACTGCAAAAATCTTCATGTTCAGCGGTTATTTTTGATAAGCCGTAATGAATTAATGATTTTACATCTACTTATAATGACGAGAAACACATTCTGTATTTTTGTTTCATACACGTAGTTATACTAATAGTTACGCTAACTTCTTCGAAATATAGTTTTTGTAATTAAATATATACTATACATATACAATTTAATCTATTTACTGTTGTAAAAATCATGATTCTTCTTCCTCTATTTCATTTAGTTTTCTATAATATTATCTTAAATAAATGAAATTACTAAAGTTATATTATTTTAAATTCTCCAAATGTTTATCGTAAGCAATGAAAGATGTTATAATTCAAGTATAATTTATTATATAGCCATAGATTGACTTAATACAAAGAAACTATTTATTGTTGGAAACAAACAATTTTTTTATAGATTTAGCGTGTTGGTAAGTGGATACTATCTAAATCTATTATCGATTAAGAGTCAAAATGTAGATGTTTTGTCACCCCTGAGGACTAGGAAGAGGAAGATGGAATGCCTCATTTCCAGTAAAAAGGATCTTTGGATCTCCATATTTAACATGTGAAACATAGCATAAAGCATTAAGCTGTTATTTCACGCTAGTACTCTATGAAAGCGTATTTCTTCTCCGGTCTAGATGATCCATTCGTGTTACAACCATAATAACGCTACAGCAAGGCTTTGCCACGCAAAATTTTAAAAATAAGCGTTATTACAACAGACGTATTTAAATCATTTTTTAGTTTTTCGATATCGAATAAAATAAATTCGAAACACTAAATCATATGAATCAGCAGTAGCCCACATATTCCTGCAATGGTGATATAATGCAGCTTTAACCTTATTGGTCGATACGCCCATGCGCCATTTGAATTCACCAATCATAGTTTGGTGTGAGAAGCGTCGTTTTGCGAGCGCCAAGAGTATATATACTTGCCCAACGAATTTTTCCCGTTAATAACCGTTCGGCAAGCCTCTTAACCGGTATCGCTGAACGTCGACTGATATATTTATTAATTTAAATCTACTTTAAGTTCAACAAAACTCAATTCAAAATGGTAAGTGAATATACTTTTTTCGATTTACAATTTCGTAACGCTATTTGCGGTGTAGTTTACTGATTACTTTCAAATTTTACTGTGATTTCGCCGGCTAGTGACGCCATTTTGACGGCGCTATACCGCGATCTTCTTGAAATGTCCACGAGGTTGGGTGTGGCATTCTTAATTTCAAATTTAGAATTTTAATTATTTGACGCGTATTGTACTTCTTCTTTCTTTGTCATGTGAATTATTTTCCTTTTAACGAGCCATTTGTCATATTGTCAATGCCGGCACGATGACTCGATCGAAATCAAGAACCCCACGCCCTTGATCGAAGTTTGATTGAGTTGTCGAACATTATTTAAATTAATTAATTTTGCTTTTGTTATTTATCGTATTTAATAAAATTTCACTTTAATTTCGTGATGACTAACATCGATCTTGTGGTGATGTCATGGCATTGATGGCGTGGCCTAGCCCACTTTCGCCACATAATTTCTCAGTAAATTGTACAAATTTTTTTAAGATACTACGGGCGTTTATGAAAAGATGATAAAATACACAATTATTTCTAAATGTTAATTTTTCTTTCAATAGCGTGAGTGCATCTCTGTACACGTCGGGCAAGCTGGAGTCCAGATCGGTAACGCCTGCTGGGAGCTCTACTGCCTTGAGCATGGCATCCAACCCGACGGCCAGATGCCCACCGACAAGACCATCGGCGGTGGCGACGACTCTTTCAACACCTTCTTCAGCGAAACTGGCGCCGGCAAACATGTTCCTAGGGCCGTATTCGTGGATTTAGAGCCTACTGTAGTCGGTGAGTCTAGTACCTAATGGAATAAAAAATTCCCTTAATTATTATTAAAGTTGTGATTTTTAAGAAAGAAACTATACCTGTTTATCACTAGTTTAGAAAATATCTGTCTATGAATGAAAGGTTTAGCAAGAAATCCGGCGGGACATTTTATTGATTAGTTTTATAGTAAAGTTATAACTCGTACGAATTAACTTGAGACCTGGGCGGATGGACGTAATTGTCAATGTACGATTGACAATTACGTCGGTGTTACGGTGTGCAAAATAATGCGTCGTAATATTTTTTTATTTGAAATTTTTGAGATTTGCATGAGATTATTACTAAAAACAAAATAAAATGCTCTGGCAAGGGGTGAAGTAATAAGTGATATACTGTTGCCATTTTTATATATTTTATATATTTATTTTTTATAATATATATAATATTATTTTTAGTTAACGCGTCAAGGAAGGACAAAGAAATAAACATACACACTTTCTCATTTACAATATTATTAATTTATTCATTATACACTTTATTGCACTATAAAAAGTGTTACAGATTCGTACACAATAAAAATACAAAGCATAACAGGCGACCTTATTGCTAAAAAGCAATCTCTCCCAGGCAACCTTAGGGTGAAAGTGAATCAATCTTGAATAAGCGGAACAGCACAAACTATGTAAAATCAAGGAATAGAAGTAAGGAATATTAATAAGGATTTATTATTCATTGTCACTGTATACGATCGGTTCTATTCCGTCCATTAGATCAATAAAACAAAAAAACAATAAAACAACGCAATTAACAAACAGATAAAATAACGTTCAAGTATAACAAAAACAAACAAAAGTCCAAACCAAACAACAAACAATTATCAAAAATATCGAACTAGAGTCGAGACGCGTATCCGTAACAAAAATGCTATCGGTACTGAGCGCGCACGGTAGGGTTGCCGTTCTATAAATTTTAAAGTCCCTAGACTAACAGAAGAAATCCGCCAGAAACAGGATTTTTCTTTTTCTTAAAATCCGCTAGATGTCCCTAGGTACATTTTCGTGGTACCGTTAACTAAACTAACTGTCTAACTGAAAAATCTTGCCAAATGGTATACAATATAAATATATATATATATATATATATATATATATATATATATATATATATATATATATACATACAATGAATACCGAAAATCTAAATCTATAAATTCAGAAAACCTTAAAAAGAGCGGACTCTATTTCATATAAATTACTTATATATAGTGTAGGTTAATGACATAACAACCAAAACAAAAACTATTCATGTACAAAATAAAAAATATTGTAAAAAAATAAATCTCTTTAAACCACGTTTAAACATTAGTCATCTTATTAAAAATAAAACAATTAGCTCAGTATGTTCTTGTACCTAAATTTCAAAATTAATAGCGAAGTATGGATCCAGATCTTCAAAAAGAACTTCAGCGGAAGCTGAAGCTTCGCCAATGTCTCCAGTTCCCATCTTTGGTTTATCTTTACCGACTTGGTTGACAAGATCTTCGGGAATATCATACGTTGCGCAATTCTTTTTTAATCCTTAACTGATTTTTAATTAGACGAATGGAATTTAAAGGTTTTTCTGATTGCTTGTTTTACAGTTTGCTTTTAACTACATTCATGGCACCAAATACGCGTTCAAATTCTGCATTTGAGTGCGGTAGTGATAATATTACTATTGCAAAATTACATAAATCTTCGAATATGTTTACTCCTGCTGCATTTTTGTATGTCGAAACCTTAGAACATGGTCTCAGGTCGAAACAGAGAAAGTGAATTAACGACATTGAATTGTTAGTTTATGTTCGGGAATTCCCGTGAAATTATATATAGAATGCTACCAACGGTAGATTACAAAATTGGACATATGATAAATTACTTATTTGAAATGAATTACTTCATAAAAGAAAGTCGCCATCTCAAAAGTCCAAATGTCGCTAGAAGTCGCTAAATAATTATTTCTCGCTAAAACGATTTTTTTATCCGCTAAACATTGTTAAAATCCGCTAGATCTAGCGAGAAAGTCGCTAAAACGGCAACACTGGCGCACGGCCAGAGCGGGACGCGGTGCGGGGAGTCGGGAAGGGGGTCGCATTCCAGCGGAGTCTCAAGTTAATTCGTACGTGTTGTACAGCCTATATACGTCCCACTGCTCAGCACAGACCTCCCGCTCATTTCTGAGAGTATAATATATAGTATTTATATATATTTGAAACAATTGTTTCTTTGTCCACAGATGAGGTTCGCACAGGCACATACAGACAGTTGTTTCACCCAGAACAACTTATCACTGGTAAAGAAGATGCGGCCAACAATTATGCACGTGGACACTACACAATCGGAAAGGAAATCGTAGACTTGGTTCTCGACCGCATCCGCAAGCTCGCTGACCAATGCACGGGTCTCCAGGGCTTCCTTATCTTCCACTCCTTCGGCGGTGGCACCGGATCCGGTTTCACTTCTCTCCTTATGGAGCGTCTCTCTGTAGACTATGGAAAGAAGTCCAAACTCGAGTTCGCCATCTACCCAGCCCCGCAAGTGTCCACCGCTGTTGTCGAACCCTACAACTCCATCCTTACCACCCACACTACCTTGGAACACTCTGACTGTGCCTTCATGGTCGACAACGAAGCTATCTATGATATCTGCCGCCGTAACCTGGACATCGAACGCCCGACCTACACCAACCTTAACCGTCTTATCGGCCAGATAGTGTCCTCCATCACAGCCTCCCTGCGTTTCGACGGCGCCCTGAACGTCGACCTAACTGAGTTCCAGACCAACTTGGTACCATACCCACGTATCCATTTCCCTCTCGTCACTTACGCGCCTGTCATCTCGGCTGAAAAGGCTTACCACGAGCAGCTGTCTGTTGCCGAGATCACTAACGCATGCTTCGAGCCCGCTAACCAGATGGTGAAATGCGACCCCCGTCACGGAAAATACATGGCTTGCTGCATGTTGTACCGTGGTGACGTCGTACCTAAGGACGTGAACGCGGCCATCGCCACAATCAAGACCAAGCGCACAATCCAGTTCGTCGACTGGTGTCCCACTGGTTTCAAGGTTGGCATCAACTACCAGCCCCCGACTGTGGTGCCCGGTGGTGACCTGGCAAAGGTTCAGCGTGCCGTGTGCATGTTGTCCAACACCACCGCCATCGCCGAGGCTTGGGCTCGTCTTGACCACAAGTTTGACCTCATGTACGCCAAGCGCGCTTTCGTCCACTGGTACGTCGGTGAGGGTATGGAGGAAGGAGAGTTCTCCGAGGCCCGTGAGGACTTGGCCGCTCTCGAGAAGGACTACGAAGAGGTTGGCATGGACTCCGCAGAAGGTGAAGGCGAAGGAGCCGAGGAATATTAAAATGCTCGAACTGAACACATCAAATACATTCCCGGTGAAATAAAATAAAAAAATTATGTTCCAATTTTGTTGTTTGTTTTACCAAGTATACCAAAATAACGCTTTGTAATAAGTATGTACATCTATTTTTCAAAAAAGGATTAATGTAATATGATATTACATTAATCCTTTTCATCTCTCAAGGTTATCGTTTTGAATTATTTTTTATATACATATATTACAAACAATACCTTTGTATAAACTGAAACGCATATTTCGTTGTCTGAAGACTGCCAAATCTAGTGCCCGATTTGTTTCGGGAATTCGGGACGAAATTCTTACTGAAACTAATGTACACCTACATTCTCGAAACTAGAATGTCTCATTTTGGTGTCATTGCTGCTATGCCCAGCCTTTATCCTGAATAAAGTCTGACAGTCTTTTTTTTGGTTGCGTGTCCGACTTTTGTTAAGATTTTTAAATTTTACATTTCTCATACCTATGCTTACACTCATACCTAGTAATTATTGAAACTAAAATACCTGCCTAGGGTAATGAATACCTAATTATTAATGAAGAAGACTGATCTATTCAATTGTTGTTTCGTTAGAAGTTTATGGTAAATGATAAAAAGCATTGTTTTACTTAAAAAATTACTTAGGTATTAGCCAAAAAATAAGGATGTCTGGCATCTACCAAAATGTCCGGCTAAGCTCGCTGGTCTGTCCGGCTTTTCGGTTGGCAGGAGCTGGCAACCCCAGCTGGGCATCGCGGCCTCTCATTTCCTGAAAGGGTTGGCATAGAAATATACCTACATAGGTAGGTAAGGATGGTCACTCGCTGCCTCCCGCTAATAATTACCGTCCCCTCGCTGTGTGTATGGTATAAGGACGGTAAGTATAAGCTTGTATTGGTGTGTAGGTAGTAAATTCTCAACCGATTTCAAAAAAAGGATTTCAGGTTTGATGGAGTGGAGTAAAGAAAACTTTTCGAGATTTAAAAAAAATTACTTAAAAAGTACTTGAATTTACGGTATATGAAACTAAGAAAAATAAGCAGGAGAAAAGAAAACAATTTTTGCAGGTCAAAATTCATAGCGTACAGTGGTACGAAACGCTGGGTACGTGTATCTAATTCGCACTTGACCAGTATTTATGATTGGCTTATTAGTTATTACTTTATTAAAATATATTTACGTTTGTCTTATTATTTAGCTTAAACCATTGGACGTCTTTCAAGTGCAATTTGGGTGCGGGAAAACAAAATAAAACATACCTAAATAGAGTGTACGTTTCCTGTCCATTTGTAACATTCACCATCTTCTTTTTCTTTGTATTCTTTTTTTCTTCGTTTATTTTTTTATTTTATAGGGTCGGGTGACAAACAAGCACACAGTCCACCTGATGGTATGTGGATGCTGTAGCCCATAGACATCTACATCTATCCTCGATTACGAATCAAATTGCAGATGCGTTGTCACCCGTGAGGGCTAGGATGGAATGCCTCGTTTCCAGTAAAAAGAGTCTCCGGTTCTCTCCACTCACCATACGAAACACAGCAGCATTAAGTTACTATTTTATGCTGGTATTCTGTGAGAGCGTGGTCCTTCCCCGGTCGAAACATTTAACGCCGTTCAACGGCAAATTTAACGCCGTTCAACGACGTTGACCGTTCAAGTGTAGCCACTCATTTTATCGCGTTAAATTTAAGGCAATAATTGTTGCGTTTATGGGCATTGACGTTGCTCGTTAGTGTAGCCGCAGCATAGAGCGTATATACGGAAAGTCGGAGGATCGGAAGCAGAGTAGTACCTACGTTATTACAGCACAAAGTAATTTTGAGCCCGCGGGCTCTAACGCGTGTTGCAAATGACCAAAATCTCGTCGTCTCTTCTAGTAGGAACATATTCTTTTATTCTTCATGACTGCAACTAACGTTCTAAGCTTCCGTACATAAACTTTGGCTCAACTGAGCCCAGGTTCCGCGAAGGAGCTGACAGTTCCTCTAAATATTCACGTCATGCAGTTATCATTCTACTTGTAAAAAGTATGTCAAGCTATTTTATATCCAATGTTTGGAAAGTGGTTGTACTTTCTTCTCGATTAACTGAACTGAATCGTGTTGCACAGAATCACGTTACTTCGGCCGACTTATTGGAATGGAAAGCTCTCAGCTCACAGTGTAGTCACTAGTGAACGCCGCCACTGTGTAAGTAGGTTTAAACAATAACAAGTCAATCATTTTACGTTTGAATTTTTATAGAACAATAACGTTTTAGTTTATGAAAAAAACATTCTGAAAAATTATCATTGTCAATAATTACTCCAAATTGAATATTGTTCATAAAAATATATAGTAGAAATAGCGCCTGGCCCCGGCTTTGAGAATAAAAGATGAAATGAAATAAAAGATTTCGGGACTATGTGAATATGTGTAAGTTAATTCACATAGAATTAACTTACACATATTCACATAGTCCCGAAATCTTTTATTTTCTCCAGAGATACTATGGTATGATGGTAAGCAGCTCGTTAAGTTTCGATTAATAATTTGAATTGTACCGTCTGGAAATAATCAAACTCGGGTAGCCTGCAAATCTCAAATCTGAACTACTATGGCTACACTCTGCAACTGCATAAAATACTTATGCTGATGACGACACTAATTATACTAGTAATAATAACTGTTAAAGTTTGGAAGGGGCCAGAGACAAGTTTCTCGCCAGCTCGTCACTCCATTCTTTCAGATCAATGTAAAAGATTTGAGGAGCAAATTATATTTTATAAATATTTACTTGGGATAGAAGGTCATTACTACGATGACCTCCTACCCCATGATGATCTAATGACTCCTCGTAGATCCGAACCTTGGCTCTTATGTTTAATTCATACGTCTTTAGTTGTGATAGCTCAGGACTAAGCACTCGCCATAAACTTGATTCTTATAAAGGTAGGCGATTTTTTTTAAATAAAATTAGAGTAACAAACGAGCACACAGTCCACCTGATGGGAAGTGGATGCTGTGACCCATAGACATTTACATTTAACCTCCATTAAGAATCAAAATGCAGATGCGTTGTCACCCCTGAGGACCAAGATGGAATGCTTCGATTCCGGTAAAACGGGTCTCCGGTTCTCTACACTCACCATACGAAACCCAGCAGCATTGAGCTGCTATTTTACGCTGGTATTCCGTCAGAGCGTGGTCCTACCCCGGTCGAACGGACCACTTCGTGCTACAACCATAATGTAGCTGCAGCATGGCTCTAATAATTAAAAATATTAATTTATGTTGTCCATAAAAAGTTTTTTCGATCTTCGAGTAATCGACTGCATGATAGGTCACCGTTTGCCAATATGCATTACATGTACTTATGTGGGTTTAAGATAAATATACCAAGTGATAGTTAGTCATTATATTCGACCTTTTCGGTTACTTACGTCCACACACAGATTAAAATTACATTATATACTAGCTTGTGTAGAATTTACTACGGTTACATTTTATGAGTTTCGATTTTTTTACGCGGAAGCCTAATTTTTTTTTTTCGAAAATTATAGCAGCCTAAATTACTCCTTATACCATCAGCTATCTGCCAGTGAAAGTCCCGTCAAAAATGGTCCAACCGTTTCAGAGATTAGCCAAAACAAACAGACGGACAGACAAAAAAATAAGCTTATGTCTTATAAGCAACGTATTTTCTTTCATATCTATTTAGTAAAAGCTGTTATTTTGACATTACAAACTGACACTTTAATTTTATTTATTTGTATTGATATGCGCTCACATCAGCAGTCGACTGCTGGTTAAAATAAAACAATTCCCAGTTATGTACAAACTTTGTTATTTGTTATTTGTAAACACTTTGTTATCGGAAAAACAGCCATCAATAGAAAAAACCCCAAGAAATAATAATTAGATTATTATTACTTATTTTGCCCGTGAATTACTGTATTCAGTTTTAAAGGAAGAACTTTATCTTTAAAACACGTGTGTAAGTATTAAAAAGAAACCTCTTCTTTTTATATCAATAATAAAATTATTCATAAAAACAATCGAGGGTTGTATCATAATCAATCATAAACATCCCAGCGTATGATAATATAATTTGTCCAAAGTACAATCTACCATGAGTAGCTGTTGCCCGGGGCCGCCAAAGCCAAAAATGCAGCCCTCAACGAGTTCTAAGACCGCAAGTGCCACCCGAGGTCACGCCTCCTTCCTCCTCGCCGAGCTACTGTAATTTCCTTCGAATCATTATATTGTCGATCTGTTATATAGATGTAGTGCAAGGAGTCGCCTTGACAACATACCCAAGACCCACGCTTATTATCATAACAACTCACCTCCTTGACGTAATCCTACGCCGACAAAACCTACGGAATTGCGTTCAAGAGCGTCAACATTATGTAGGCGTCATGACATCACCGCGGGATCGCCATATTTGGTCAACTTGTGACTTCTCATTCAGAAAAGCCTGCATAATTTCCACCTTATTACTAGTACAGTATCGTAACGTTATGTTGTTAAGCTACGAATAGTTCACATATTAATAGTTTATATGAGTAATAATAAATGCAATTTAAGTTAACGGAATTTTATGTAGTTTGTAGTACTATTGAATTAGTAACTAGGTACAAGAAGTTTCCCTAAAGTTTGTGCAGGGTAGCCCTGGCCCCCATAAATAATTTTACATCTATTTGTGACTGCGGTTTTTGTGTTATTCACTTCTTGCTACGAATACAAAAACCAATAGGACCTACTGACGCCGATTGGTCAATCCAGACAAATACACGTTTCATGACAAATGCACGTTTCACGTCTAAAAACAAAATCACGAAGCGACATTATTTTAAGAAAAGTGACTTTCATGTCTTACTTTTTTTACTGTAACGCAGTGTTAGTACCCACTTTGTTATTGTATATGGCAGCAAAACCTGGGTATGCCAGAAGAAGCATAAAAGCAAGTTGAATGCAGTGGAGATGCGATCTCTTCGTAAAATGTGTGGCGTTACCATAGCCGACCGAAAGCGAAACGAAGAGATTCGCAATATGGCAGGATTGAAAGATGACCTTATCACAAAAATTGATAGGGGCGTCTCCAATGGTTTGGGCACGTTGAGCGAATAAGTGAAGACCGAATGGTGAAGAAAATATATAGAGCGAAAGTAAATATTAAAAGGTGTCGAGGTAGACCGAGACTAACTTTCGAAGACCATGTGCGGAAATTGCTCGAAGAGGGGAGGGTCAAGAGTACTCGGATACCTAGACGTGCACGTATGAAGAAGTTAATGAACCTGAAAGAAGCGAAAGAGGTATGTAAGGATCGTGACACTTGGCGATCTGTTCTCTCTGGCTACCCCGTTAGGGATTGTGCGTGAAGATAAGTAAGTAAGTAAGTAAGTTCTTTTTTAATCGATTTTAAAAAGGAGGAGGTATTCAACTCCACTGTAGGTTTTTAATGTGTGTTAGGTACTTCATAAGACTAATAACTTTGCTCTGGGTGAACCGATTTCGATAATTCTTGTTTTATATGAAAGCACCAGTTTCTCGTGTGATCCCATATAAATTTGATTAATATCTAACCAGTAGTTTTTGAATTTTCCTTAATAATGCGTATTTAATTGACTTCGAATACATTGATGATGTTCTCATTTTATTTATATTGAAGTTGGTTGTACATTTTTTTTATTTTACCACTTGTTAAAATAAACGTTTCCTTCTCCTGTATCGTCGTCGTTTTGTGTCTGGTGCCGCGCCGGGCCGGGGCTGTAAGTAAGGCAGACTGGCAGACAGCTCACACTGCAAACTTTGTTTACTTTAATGTGCGCAGAAAAATCGACACTGGGTGCCAAACTACAAATGTGTGTTCAAGCTTTGCGCACATACGCAAATGGTAACGACTTTGTATTTGTAGATAATTATGGCGCCATGAGCCGTGGTAGCTCAGTGGTTATCGCTCGCTGTAAATATAACAGAACGCGAGTAACCCGGGTTCGATCCCCGCCGGCACCAATGAAATTGTTAATTGCAATTTTAAGTGCTGATTTACCACGTGCTCGGCGGTGAACGAAAACATCGTGAGGAAACCTGCATGTCTGAGGAATAAGAAAAAAAAATTCGAAGACATGTGAAGTTCGTCAACACGCATTTGGGCAGCGCGGCGGACACTTCCTTGCCTTAAACCCTCTCAGAAATGAGGGGAGGCCTGAGCTCAGGAGTGGGACGTATATAGGCTGTATCTTTACTTTTTTAACTTTTATGGCGCCTGATTAATCGGTAGGTGCGAAAAAACAAAGCCGTTAAATCGTAAAGAAAAACGAGGCTAAATGTTAGTCTGCACGTAGTTAGTCGGACTAACTCTCCGCTCTATTTCTGCTATATACAATTCCTGTTTTTTATAGTATAAGGGTGACAAACGGGCCCACAGTTTACCTGATAGTAAGTGGATGCTGTGTCCCATAGTCATCTACTTCTATCCTTGATGAGTTCTCAGGGATGATAAGAATATGCGGATATCTTGACCCCTGAGGGCTAAAATGGAGTGCATCGTTTCTATTTCTAGTAAAAAGGGTCTTCAGTGCTTTACACTCATAATACGAAACACAGTTTATTGCTGGTATTCTGTGAAAGCGTGTACCTTTCCCGGTCTAGTAGACCCGTTCGTACCACAACCATAATATGGGTAACTGCTGCATGGCTTTACCATAAATAATATATAAGTACTGCTAACTCTTTGTCTCTATTCCTACCGTGCCTACTTACGGGTATAATTTTTAGTAGGGATGATATCGTTATTTTGAAGGAAGATAGAATCTTAATATTTCTAAATTTATATTATGTTCGCTCTATAAATATTAGTAAAATCAGAGATGGGCCGAATATGGATTTCACCGAATACGAATATTCCGTCGAACGTTCGGTAAAATGTTTACCGAACCGAATATTCGGCCGAACATTATTCGGCAGGATCACCTCGGTACCTAACCAATTTATGTCGAATCGAAACTTGTTATACGGGCTCCAGACTCCTGTGTGATTCACGGCGTGAATTCACGCCGTAATTTTGCCGCGAACTCGTCGTGAAAAACACATCCCTCCACACTCGCTATCGTTCACAGTATCACAGTTTAGTTCGCGCGCTCGTCGAGAATGGACGCTGAAATATGCACTGCTAATGCCGTGACGCTATACGCTTTGGCTCATGACAATTACGTGTAGTATATGAAAGATAAAAAAAAACGTATTTGTAGTTTTTTACAATTATCGCTTTCTTCTAGAAAAGCATCGATCACGTCAGAGGCAATTCAAACGGGCTTGTGAATTTTGTCGCTGCTTGCTGCAGACTTCCTTTCAGAATCCTTCACCTTTTTCTTATAATTTCTATAACTGGACATTAGACTTTCTTTTTTTTTCAATCAGTCACTTCAACGCTTTTTGTGGTAGAGCCATGCTGCAGTTATATTAGTAGTATAGTTGTAGCCGTGGTAGCTCAGTGGTTAACGCTCGCTGCAAATATAACAGAACGCGAGTAACCCGGGTTCGATCCCCGCCGGCACCAATGAAAAATTGTTAATTGCAATTTTAAGTGCTAATTTACCACGTGCTCGGCGGTGAAGGAAAACATCGTGAGGAAACCTGCATGTCTGAGGAATAAGAAAAAAAATATTTCGAAGACATGTGAAGTTCGTCAACACGCATTTGAGCAGCACGGCGGACACTTCCTTGCCCTAAACCCTCACAGAAATGAGGGGAGGCCTGAGCCCAGCAGTGGGACGTATATAGGCTGTAACTTTACTTTTACTTTTTGTAGCACGAATGGGTCGGCTCGACCGAGGAAGGACCACGCTCTCACAGAATACCACACGTAAAATAGTAGCTTGATGCTGCTGTGTTTCGTATGGTGAGTGTAGAGAACCGGAGACCCTTTTTACTGGAAACGAGGCATTCCATTCTAGTCCTTACAGGTGACAACGCATCTGCATTTTGATTCGTAATCGAGGATAGGTGTAGATGTCTATAGAATACAGCATCCACATACCATCAGGTGGACTTTGCGCTCGTTTGTCACCCTATCCTATAAAATAAAATAAAATAAAATTCGTTATTTTTTTTATTCGTATCCAAGCGTCATGTACTTTCATTTTATTTTTATGATCTTTATTTTTAGCATCCCATAAAATAGGTTCGGCATGATAATACTCTATCAACAAGAGTTCCTGCTCGTTCGTCCAACTGACGCTCATTTTGACGCACCGTCCTCCGTAAAAAAATACAAATAAGCACAACCTCACAGCAACGAGTCTCGCGCATTACTGTTTTCACGCGCGAGTGTGGATGCGCTTGCGTTCACGGGAGGTTCACACCTCGTAAACCCTTTGAAGCGGGCACAAAATACCGACACTGAACGGGGAACATGGCGTGAAAAGGCGCGAAGCCCGTGAACGGGCGCGAAAGCCATCCACACTCGCGGTTCACGCCTTTCACGGGTGTTCACGGCGTGAATGTGGAGGGCGCTTTACCGTAAAGCGCGCGGAATTAGCGCAGGTACGTAGTACTATTATTTATTCAGGGGCGCAGGACCCTACCCCTCGCTCCCCCGCCGCACCTGACATGTTATTGCATCATCTAGTACTGAGCAAATTGCCAGCACATGCTTATGTTTTGACTAAGTATTTTAGTCAGAAAAAAGTATTTAGTTGTGTTATTCTTAGTGAAAATTGATAATTATAAAAATGAGTGGCAGGAGATCTACTATTTGGACTTATTTTAGAGAAACTGACGACCAAAATAAAGTGAATTATTTGGATTTGTGTTAAGTGAATTTTTTGATTTGTTTGATTGATTTTATCAAGCTTCCTATTTGCTATAATTGGAAATAAAACTACAGTGCCTCAAAAACATAACTTTACTTTAACTGTACGAGTTTTTAATATTTTTCATATAAATACATAAAAATCAATGTAGCCAACGGGGTCAGCACACCTCGGGGGAAGCCAGTTAACCAAGCTGGCTAAAATAAGTTGGTTCCTCTCAGCACGTCCATAGCGCGACATATATACAAGTATATTTAACCTATAAATAAAATATTCTTTCAACAGTAAAATTATGAAAGACATACAATTACCTACTAAATTCGTAAATTTCAATACAGTGGACACTTTGAGCACCACTTTAACGAATATTCGGTAAAGCAGCCGAATATGAAACGAATATTCGGTCCATCACTAGTAAAAATAATCTACTGGGTGATTTTTTTACCGTTTGGAAAAAAATAGGATGTAACAAGTGAACGGAGTAAAAGCCTATGGCACTGATATTTTACATTTTTTTACATTTAACTTATTATTAAATTGATATGTCAATAAATACTACTAATTGGGTGCGTATTATTTTAAATTTGATAGTTTTTAATTGATTTATTTATTAGTTAATGGTTTTTATTTTTTTATTACCGAAAGTTTATTTCAAATTTATTGATAGTTCAATTTAATTTTTTTTCCAGACGGTTAAAAAAAATCGTCCAGTATAGTTTATGATTCTTGATTTTATGTGGTAGAGCCATGCTGCAGCTATATTATGGTTAAATCACGAATGGGTCGGCTCGACCGGGGTAGGACCACGCTCACACAGGTGTTTCGTATGGTGAGTGTAGAGAACCGGAGACCCTTTTTACTGGAAACGAGGCATTCCGGCTTAGTCCTCAGGAGTCGCAACGCATTTATATTTTAATTCTTAATCGAGGATAGATGTAGATGTCTATGGGTCATAGCATCCACTTACCATCAGATGGATGTATGTAAGTACAAGATTATATTACAAGCTTTAGCACCTCATAAGCCATAACTAGACCTACATAAAAGGTATAGAAACGAAGGCAATAAACTTATAAAAATAAATAACTACGTAGTAAAATCATTTCACGCTTTTTTTATTATTTCTGAAATTATCAGTTTCATTATCAATCAAATCATCATCAAATTTCAATATCAATTATTACCCAAAAACCACATAAAGATATCTTCCGCACTTATTTCACATGAGTAAAGAACCGAATTCGGTTTCTTTATTCAATTGCTTATTCTTCGCGTAGACCGATAACTCTATATTTAGTGCATGTAAGGTTAGCGGTCGATGAACTGATGGCTTAATTTAGCTGAAACGGTCGACGCCCGGTCTATCCGGCAGCGGGAATAGGCGCTTTTGTTCCACGGTACAGTAGTTTTCGTTTTTTATGTATTTGGTACTTACTTTAATTGGGATAAAACACGGATTTTTTTAAATAAGTATTTTGTGGGATAAGTACTACGCTACGAATATTGCACATGCAATCGCTTTGGTCTCCAGATATAGGTATTGTAGGACTATGTACTGTACGTAGTGCCTATATATAATTTGAATGGTTTAGACTTAGACGAAATAAAAACTGAGGGTTTAGATACATATTATATATAGGTATTTTAAAAGTTACAGCCTACATACGTCCTACTGTTGGGCACTGGCCTTCCTGAGGGGAGGAGGAAATGAGTTTCTGAGAGGGTTTTAGGGCAAGAAAATGTCAGCCGCGCTACCCCAATGCGTGTTGGCGAACTTTACACGTCTTCGAAATATTTTTTTCTTATTTCTCAGACATGCAGGTTTCGTCACGATGTTTTCATTCACCGACGAGCACGTGGTAAATCAGCACTTAAAATTACAGTTAACAATTTCATTGTTGCCAGCGGAGATCGAACTCGGTTTGCTCGTGTACTTTGAAAATTTACCATCTGACCTGCCACGCCTCTCCCTCCCTACATCTTGTAAGGGCGTAGCAAATTTTTAAACCTACGTGTTATTTTCTCTTCAATCTAAATGTACTAGGTATGATTAGAATAGTAAAAAAACGAATTATAATTTTATAATTTGATGAATTTACTCAAAAATGACTTCCTTGATTGACTAAACTTGTAGCGTATCATCGGAACCCGTCCTACAGCAGCATGTTTTTATGTTAAGTTGTTTGAACGCTTTGATTATAATATATCAAAGTTTGAACGTGAAGTTCTCAGAAAGAAACGACGGAAGTGATAAAATATTAGTTTCCATATGGTTTCCTTGCAATGATCGCATAGCGACTTGGACACAAGTTACATTGCCCGTATTTTTACATGACTGCCCTTTTGTTTTATATAGAATTATGGTGACAAACAAGCACACAGCCCACCTGATGGTAAGTGGATGCTGTGGCTCATAGACATCAACATCTATCCTCCATTACGAATCAAAATGCAGATGCGTTGTCACCCGTGAGGGCTAAGATGGAATGCCTCGTTTGCAGTAAAAAGAGTCTCCGGTTCTCTACACTCACCATACGAAACACAGCAGCATTAAGCTACTATTTTACGCTGGTATTCTGTGAGAGCGTGGTCCTTCCCCGGTCGAAACATTTTACGCCGTCCAACGGCAAATTTAACGCTGTTCAATGGCAAATTTAATGCCGTTCAACGGGAAACGACGTTGACCGTTCAAGTGTAGCCACTAGCCACTCATTTTATCGCGTTAAATTTAAGGCAATAATTGTTGCGTTTATGTGCATTGACGTTGCTCGTTAGTGTAGCCGCAGCATAATAAGTGATTACTAATAAATTTCGTGCTGATGCTACAGTTAAAAATACCTACATACGTGCTGCTACGAGTATCTGACAAATAAGATAAAACTTGGGAGTCTATTTTTGTCTATTAATTAATGTTCTGTATACATAATGAATACGACTGGTTTTATGTTTTGTTAGAAGTAAAAATTATGTATTATTTTTATGGGGACGTATTCAGGGATACTTAAATCGCATATTATCTGCTGTAGATAATCAAAGATAAGCTATGCAGTGATAAGCTAATGACAAAATGTAGTACATAAACTGTACATTTCGTTTGTTTAAAAGTTAAAATTTATTGTAATTTATTCGCTAAAAAAGCGATTATAAACAAATTGGGTGCTGATGTAACTACAGACGACAGCGGCCAAGTTCACTGTCAAAGTCAAATATCTGACACATTGATTTGTTTTGTTATAACTCAAATAATGATAAGATAAAACTTGGGACTATATATTTTTGTCTATTAATAAATGCTCTGTATACATAATGACTACGAATGGGTTTATGTTTATAATGAAGTAAAAATAATATAATTTGCATCGGGACGTATTCAAGGACATTTAATTAACATATAAGCTATTTATAATCAAAGATAAGCTATAAATCGAAAAGCTACTGTCGTTTTTTTTATTTTAAATTTCTCAATCGACTTTGTCATAGGTTATTAAAAGAATCAGCCGTTACTTTACGGAAATCCATTTTATTATAAGTTGGTAAGAATTACTACGCCCATATCCGCTCATTATCATATTATTTTATGGAGCGGGTATGGGCGAAGTAATTCTTACCAACTTTAATTTTTGTCATATTATGTAGGTAATGACTTCTGAATTCAAGTTCAAATTTATAATTTTTATATTTTCAGTTTGAGACGGACATTACATAAAATACAAACTTGTGGGTGGGCAACTTAAACACAAACTAAAACTCAAACAAGGAGCAAATTTAAAAAAAAAAAACATTTGCTTGCTAAAATAATAAGCCTGCGTTAGAAATATATGACAGCAATAGCATATTTTCAAAAAGTACGGGGTTATGTTGGCCTTAATAATGCATTTATGTCACATATTCAAACAAATTCGAATCGATCGCATAATTTTCATGTATATATACTATACTTACTTGTATATATAGAGGTCAGTGGCGGTACTGTAATGGAAAAATAAAATAACTCCGAGTGCATCCCTATATAATATTAAGTCAACCTAGAAATTACATCTACTATATGGGAACTAGAACGGAACTCATCATAGTGAGTCAGTTCCCGAGCACGTATCTAGACAAAAAAGTATAAGTAATCCAGTTTTCAATATCTACTCTTTGGACGGAGAGCTGAACATATATTTGCAATAGTTGCCACGCTGGCAAGCGGGTTGGCGACCGCAGTTTCTTAGTCTTTATTAGGAACACGCTGCTGTCCATCTCCTGATTGGTTTCCGTCTGTGGCTTCTTACGACACCCACGGGATGATGTGAGGTAGCGGATATTATCACATCGCCGATTTCCAATAGGTACACGGTAAATCATGCAGGTAACTACCACATTTTATAAGATGAAGTAATTAATTCATTATTTTCATAATTTAATTTCCTTTGCCCTTTAACGAGAACGGGATGGTGCGCTGTAATGCCGAAAAAAATGCTGTAAAAAAACAGCACAACTGCACAAATGGTTTCACATTCTTTCACCACCACCGCAAGGTTGGAAATTTAGAATAGGAACTAAGTATTTTTTATAACATTCTATTCATGTATATTAAGTTATAACGACAAACCAGCTAACAGTTTACGTAATGTTGCTTGGCTACGGCGAGACCGAGTAAACAGCTTCAAACAAAGAAGGCCAGAAGTGCGTTGTCACCGCGGAAGAGTAAGATGGTTCTAAAGGTAAGAGGCAAGTATAATCACAGCCTATAATTATACGTACTAGGCCTCCAAACCTGAACACTTCAGTGAGTGCCAGGGGCGGATCCTAACCTTTTTAACATCCCGCTTTAAAAATTAATCATTCTTAAAAAGTAGGAGGTCATAGATTTTGAGACGGTTTCGACTATTTCCGGCTGGACGTCCGGAAATAGTTTCGTTCGTTCCGGGCGCGCGCGTGCGTGCGTGCGTGTGTTCGTGCGTGCGTAAGTGCGTGCGTGCGTGCGTGCGTGCGTGTGAGCGAGCGTGCGTGCGTGCGTGCGTGCGTGCGTGCGTGCGTGCGTGCGTGTGTGCGTGCGTGCGTGCGTGCGTGCGTGCGTGCGTGCGTGCGCGCGCGTGCGTGCGTGCGTGCGTGCGTGCGTGTGTGTGTGTGTGTGTGTGTGTGTGTGTGTGTGTGTGTGTGTGTGTGTGTGACTTCGACCTGTTTAGATTTTGAAGTCAATCGATTGAGCCGTTTTAAATATATTCAAACGATAAAAAGTAAAAAAATATTTTCAAGTTTTTTCTACATAGCTTTTAAAATATTTGACCCATCAACTTAGGTTTGCCAGATCAGAAAACTAAAATATCTGGACAATATTTTGAAAATGTCGGGATTTTAGGGTTGTTGTGTGTAGTAAAACTGAAATAAGTACACTTAATTTTTAGGTTGCCATATGTGTTTGTCATTGGACTTTACAAGAGTCCATCAATTTGGATCCTTTAGTAGTATTCAGAAAAAATTTAAAATTTAAACAATTTACTTCAAAATCCAGTCTTATTACTAAAACTCGCCTTTTATAGGTCCTACGTTTACTTTCCGAAAAGCTGTTTGTCTGGAGATTTTGAGTTTTGTCGGGAGTCTGGAGATTATTTAAAATGTCGGGAGAATCCAGATGAATCCCGATCATCTGACAAGCCTAGAACAACTCCATACATTAAAGACACTTTTTTGTACTTGAAAAATTCATACAGTACAAAGCCTTTTATTCGGACAAATAAAATAAATAAATATCTACAGTTCTTATTATACAAAAGCAAGTACTGAACAACATTATTTAGCACTGTTAAATATGTAGTTTTAATATTAATAAATGAACTATCCACATGTTTGGCGTTTGCTTCTTTTCTGCAAGTCCGTTTGCCAATCGACAAAGGCCTCCTCCAACCTTTTCCATTTCGGTCTCTTTCCGGTCACTCTACATCATGTTATTCCTGCAACCTGTCTGATATCATCATCGTACATTTTCTGTTGTCTTCCTCTTCTCCTTTTGACTTCCCTTGGTTATAATTGAGTAATTATTTTGTTCCATTTGTCTTTTCCTCTTATCATGTGTCCCGACCACTGACCATGACCATTTCAGCCTTTTGATGTTAAGGGCTACGCCCTGGATCTTCGTTCTTTTCCTGATGTTGAAGTTTCTTATTGTGTCCGTCTTCCTGACGCCTAGCAGGTTTCTTTCCGTTTCTCGTTCGCAAACGGCAAGTTTATTAGTTGTGTTCCTTGAAAAAGCCCATGTTTGGCTTCCATTCATTAGTATAGATAAAATGCAGGTATTGAACAGTTTACTCTTTAATGCAATATGTAGGTTTTTGTCTTTCATTAATTCTTTCAGACCCCAGTATCTCTTCCAACTATTTCCTATTCTTCTTTCTATTTCTTTGTTTATGTTATACTTAGGTGATCAGCTGTCCCAAATATAGATATGTATTCCTGAACTCGCCTACGTTTATGATGCTTTTATTTTCATTGGTCATTACGTTTGTTTTGTCAGGATTCAATTTTAGTCCTACCTTTACACTCAGATGATAGTTCGTTTAAGTTAAACAAACTATACCCATATAAATTTTCTAAATAATCGATTGAAATAACTTTCGAATAAAATTTTTGAGTTCTTCGAGCTTCAACCAATTGGAAGATTTTTGAACGTTTCAAGTTGGATGAGAAACTGCTTCATAGAGTTACGGAGGTTAAAGATCTAGGTCAGTGATTCCCAAAGTGGTCTATATCAACCCCTAGGGGTCTATGACAACCTGCAAGGGGTCTACGTCAGCGAAAAAAAATTTGGCGTCCATGAAATGAAAATGGGGGTCCACGATAGTGGATCTCAACACATACACTGATAGTACCTATTTACCTACATCATACTATCTTATAATATCAAAACATATACATTATTTATAAAAGTACCTAAGAAGTTAAAAAGTTATTACATATGTTTATAAAATTGTGTAAGTTGTAGGATGTTGGTATTCGCTTTGAGGTCGCAATACATTTTGAACTTGTAAAAACCTGAGAGTCGCAGTCTCAGAGCTTCGCTACCTTGCACTGACTTGTTCAATTCGTCACTCTATAAATGCGAATGTGGGACAAATACGTTTATTCGTTTCCTGAATCTTGAAAAGGAAAGTGCTAACAAAATATTTTAAAAATATATAAACAGATAGTATATCACACAAATTATAGTGAGTCAGTGTTATTTTGTTTGAGAGTGCTGGAGAAAAGTAAGTACATTATTTTTTATTAAATTTTAGTTTTGTACTCTTAGTTAGCAAAGATAGATAAATTACGCCAATCATCACTTTAGTTATTAGTAGTTTAATATTCAATCATGCAAAATTACTCTATATTCCTCAATAGTTTCTTTTTGAAAGTTTTAGCAATCGGTATTATAATTACAGTGCAATCTCCGTAATTCGTGCTAATTGTTGCAAGAAGATGTTCGAATTATGGAATGTTTTCGGAAATATCAAAAAAATATTTTTAATATACAGCTGCTGGATTTTCTGTCTTATTTAAATAATTTAATTTTGCCCACAGATGACTGATGCCATGTCCGAATCTAAAAAGAAATGTAGACAGTACAGTGTCGATTATTTGAAATTTGGCTTCATTCCATCATTGCCGGACAAACAATTGCCTATGTGCCTTTTATGCAACAAAGTTTTGGGCAATGATGCTATGAAACCATCTAAACTGCAAGATCATCTGAAAAGATGCCACCCTGATAAAACAGAGAAAGATTTGAAATACTTTCAAACACTCAAAGATAAACTTCAGAAGAGACCTACACTGGACAGAATGTTCGCTTCGACGTCACATAGAAATGATGATGGTTTGCGGGCGTCTTACAATATCTCGTTAATTATAGCAAAATCCGGAAAACCGCATACTATCGGAGAGAAGTTAATTTTGCCAGCCGTTGAAGAGGTTTTAAAAACTGTTTTACACAAACCTGCATCTGATATCATTAAAAGAATTCCTTTAAGCAACAATACTGTTGAAAGACGTATTGATGAAATGAGTTCTGATATTGAAAGTTTCTTATGTAATTATTTGCAAACGACCCATTTCTCTATACAACTGGACGAGTCAACTTTACCTGATAATGCAGCATTGTTATTGGCATATGTTCGTTTTATTATAAATCAAGAAATCTACGAAGAACTGCTCTTCGCAAGAACTTTCATAACTGACACTAAAGGTGAATCAATATTTCATGGATTACTTCATTGAAAAAGCAATATCTTTATCAAATATAATATCGGTAGCTACAGATGGAGCACCTGCCGTGGTTGGACGTTATCGTGGATTTTTAAGCTATTTAAAACAAAATGTGTCAGGGGTGTTAGCAATACATTGTGTCCTCCATCGACAACATTTAGTTGCTAAAATTTGAGTGTTAGATTGCATGAATCACTTCATTTAGTCATTGATGCAGTAAACCGAATCCGAAGCAACGCGTTGAATACGCGGTTATTTGCGCAGTTGTGTGAAGAAAATGACGAACACTTTCATCAATTACTTCTTCACACTGAAGTACGCTGGCTGTCGAAAGGCTTATGTTTGACAAGATTTTTTGCACTTTTTGAGACTATTTTAGAATTTCTGGATACTAAAGATAAAATTTTAAAAGAAAATTTAATGAAGAGGAAAACAGACATCGCCTATTTAACAGATTTGTTTACAAAATTTAATATGGTTAATTTGCAATTACAAGGCGTCAGTTTAAATTTGATTAAAACAAAGTCCATCTTATTAGCGTTTCTTGCCAGAGTTAAACTAATGAAGCAAAATATTGAACGGGGCGAATTTTCTCAGTTCCCCAATTTGTCACAGATAAGCTGCCAGGAAGACGACGTTTCAACTTACGTTCAACATTTAAATGCCCTCTATTCAGATTTTGAATCTAGACTTGAGGATATTTTGACTATGGTAATACCACCGTGGATAATTAATCCATATGGTGACATAGAAGAAACGAATGTCATAATACAAGAGGAACTGACTGAACTAAGTACAAACGAAGAACTTAAGGTTCAGTTTAAAAACGGGTATCAGCAATTCTTGCTGCAAAACAACATACCCGTTACTTATCCCGTATTATGGAATATAGCGAGGAAATTTTTAATTTCCTTTCCATCGTCATACCTAGTGGAAAAGGGGTTCAGCGCTGTTACCAACCTCCTAACGAAAAAAAGAAACAAACTGGACATCATTAGCCGAGGAGGTTAAAGATTAACCCTTACAAAATTGACGCCAAATGTTGATAATTTATCATTAAAGCATCAGATTCATTCTTCTCACTAAAAATATTGTCTTATTGCTTATGTTATTTTATTTATAGTTTATTTTATGTTTATTTAATGCTACGTATATTTTACATAACAGATACAAATTTTTATTTTGAGTAGTTTTAATTTAAATTCAATTAATAAATGTATAAAATAACATGTGTTTTTACTTTAAGTTTTTAACACTAAACTTCACTACAGTTAGAAATTTACAGGAAATCAATATCAGGTAAGTAGGGGGTCTACCCAACACGGAAAAACATGGCGAGGGGTCTACGACACAAAAAAGTTTGGGGAACTCTGATCTAGGTGTACGTTTCAGTGCAGGCTTAAATTTTGGATTACATGTAAATAATGTTTGTATAAAGGCATACCGTAACCTCGGATTGATAATGTGTCTTGCAAATAATTTCGCTAATGTCAGGGCTCTGAGAGCGCTTTATGATGCACTTAGAGCCTTACCACTTAGAGTGTAACGTCGTCATTTGGTCTCCTCACGAAGTATACAATTTTTTGTTAGAGCGGATCCAAAATAAATTTATTAGTTTCATGTACTTGAAACTATTTGGAATATACCTGGGCTATCCCTTGTTGTATACTACTCTATTTTTGCTCGGTATGGTAGTATACTACAAGCTCGAAATCAGAAGAGAAGTCGCTCTCGCTATATACGTGTTGAAGGTGATGAGGGTAGGATACACAACCCGTGAGTGCTGGAAATAGAGCGACAGAATGCGCCGGATGGGAGTGCGCGGGGCGCTGGCGGCGACCGCCGTTACCGCCGTTACTGGCGGTGCCGCGCGCCCGCACCGCATGACCGCACAGATGCAGCAGGATCAACACCGTTCGAAGCGAACTGATTTCTTTTCATGTTCGCTGAGTGAGCCCAGTAGAGTGGCATGTAGTATTGTATCGTTGGCTACACTGTCGAATTAGAGTGCTCATCCTGTAGTGACTGTGTATGTTACATGTCTATAAAATAAATTAAAAAAAAACATTGGAAAAAAGCGGGATGTATCGGGTTTGGCCTACCGGTCAACCACTTTTCCGGTTTTTTAGGAGCTGCACAAAGGCCAGTGCACAGGCCGGAAAAATCCCCCTATTTCTATTGCGTCAATATAAAAAATAAGCATGTCTTATATTTTTCAAATTTTACATAGTTTATTGCGTTTATTTATTTTTTCGACGTTTCGAGTGATTAGGCTACGGTAACAGCGCAAGATGTCCGTGGTAGTTAACATGTGGTAGCCGAGGTCGAGGTATGTAATAATTATCTATAGGTCCAAGCTTATTTATTCCGCAAACCCGGATTCCGTGCTGGCACCAATGTAATTATTAATAGAAATTTTAATTTCAAGTTCTTTTACGACGTTCTCACACGAGCATAACATCGCGAGGAAACATGCATAATTTCTGTAGAATAAAATGAGAATACACAATACTATTATATTTAATAATTAAAATATTGAAATTTGAAACCCACAAAACGCAAGCCGGCATTCTATAAAAGTTAATAATGGCATGTTTTTTATATATACTAATACTTATAGATACCAAACGAGAACACAGTGCAACTGCTAGTAAGTAGATGCTGTAGTCGTCCATACATTTTTACATCTATCCTCGATTTAGAATCAAAATCTTGTTTTCAGTAAAATGGGCCTCGGGTTCTTTACATTCGCAATAGGTAGGTACGAAACAACTTTGCTGTAGTATATAATTTCTAAATTACTTTAACAGGTCTTTAAACCATGGCCAAAATCGGCTAGAAAATAACATCACTAACTACTCAATCCATATGTACAATTATATACAAAATAATATGGAATATTAAGTTAAGATCTATAACCTCATAGATGCTGTAAAGTGCTCGAAACTTCGGGAATATAAAATAAGTTAATATACGCGATATAATCCGTAAAAACTAGTTTTATTTAAATGTGTAGTGTTCGCGTAAACATAAGAATTCATTATAACTCGGCTGGTACCGCTGTGCTTTCCTCAGTGTATAAAAATAACTCTCCTCAATGCATCCAATATGTTTGTTCCAACAATCTTATATAGTTATAGGAAGAACGTAAATTGTAGCGTTTATAACACGATTTTATGAGCTTCGCGTGTATCTATCAATCTATGTAACGGAATTTTTAATGTAATTTTTGCCAACTTGTAGACGGTTGATTGGCTTGAAAATATGATAATTTTACAATAATTTAATAACTTTATCATAGTAAGTATACCGATCAGGATCACCAGGGAAAATAAAATAATTATCAGGATTAACGCAATAACGGTATGACGTTCGTCATGAATCATGATTTGTACTTACATACTTATTTCTGTTGTATTTTATTAGGGACAAAATTTGTGAAACATTGACATGAGAATGTAAAATTTATTAAATAATCATTTTCAGTTTATATTTTTAATTTTTTTTAATCAAAATAAAGTATTTTTTTAAGTTATTAATATTAAAATATAATTAAATATTAAATAAAATAAAAATTATAGTAAAAAAGATAATAATCAATTAATATATATTATTTGAGGAGTAAAAGAATATTTTACAGTGTAATAATTTGAATTTGACATACTTATGTTATATATTTAACCAATTATTTCATTAGAAGTAATTGCTAATTTACTTTTAAATGGTTTAAGAGACCAGTACTTGCTTTCAGTCATCTAATGACGAATAATTATTAATTCAATTAATAAAATAATATATAATGACTTAATTACCAGATGTGATCTGTAATGATCCATAGTATTAGTTATATACATAGAAATGTATTTTATATCAGCTTTTTGGTGGCAACTATAACATGAAAAATTCCTGCTATTTAAATTAGAGCACACTATTTGTAAACATTGTTAATGATTGTACTGTCTAGATCCTGTTTTTAAACTTTGAACATTTATAACTTTTTTTTTGCGTCTCAGCTGTTACTGTATCGACCCCCAGACGGGTACCGTATAACCGTATAACAGAAACGCACCTGGCCGCGCCCTATAGACTAAAGAAAGTAAGGTACGGTTACATTCGTAGCACTCGAATCATTGAATGTTCGAAACCAAAAAAATAGAAAGCGGTTCTTATAAATAAATAATAAATTAATAGCGGTGTTTAGTAGTATTAGGCGAGACTGGATTGCAACCTTTTCTTGAACAAACATTGTATTTTTCCCAAAAATGATGCAAAAATGTATATACTTAAATATACTTTCGAGAACTTCTGGAAAGAAAAAGTACACACTTATTTTAATCTTTATATTTTTCCATATTATTTACGTATCTTTTCATATATGTATATTTGTTATTGCACTCTGTTTTGACCATCAATGATGATGACCTTAAAAATAATTATAGGAGTCTGAGGAATTTAGATTTTAGATCCATATAAAATAAATTAGGTAATTCATTTTTAATTAAATTAATACATGCTCTATTTCTTTCTTCTTTCAATTTTACATTCATGACGGAAAAAAAACGCTTTCCGTAAAACTTATTTGTTCCAGACTTCCAATCTCATATAAAAAAGAGCGACAGTTAGATTAGAGATTAGAATATATAAATATTATTTTTATATAATACATAGTACAATTGACTGAAATATATATAAGTACGATACCATCTATCATAGTAACCATGGGGAGACATAGAATCGTACTGAAACGAGTTATAGTACCACAGTACTAATCACTAAAAGCTACCGTTATCGCGTTTCTATAAATTGTTTTTGTTTCTATAATTGATATCTCTGGAGAACCGCTTCCTTCACCCTATCCCGTACCATGGAACATGCTAGCGCATAACGATATGTAATCTCAAAAAGGAAAAAATACTAACATAGTACTTGAGGTCAATGTACGTTTTTTCGCCTGCCCTAGAAACGTACTACTTATATTAACGTAATTTCCTAAACTTTTTTCGCTTCACTCTTCCAAAGCCATAAGACAATGTAAGTCGGCCAGTAAACCGGGCATTATTTTTTGTGGGGCTTCACACACGAGCTTGCCGCTTATTTTCGGCGAAGTTTCTTCTCAACAATAATTCTATTCAGCCAAACAATAGCCAAAAAAAAACCGGAGTCTCGTGACTCTTTCACTATAAAAGTTATGAGAAGCAATTTAGAACAAAGTCTTTTGTTCTTATTATCTGTAAATCCTCGTTTTCTGATAACATTAAATTATGCATCGTTTACATTCCAATGCTTATTATTATTATAAAATCACTAATTAATACATAAATGTAAGTGGGTACCTAATAGGCATAGATTAGTTTATGCTGCATAGTGGTCAAGTATCTAAAATTTTCTAAGATAATAGAGACGAAGTGATCATAGAACGGATTAGTGTTTTAAAGATTCATAAATAAAGATCTCATAACTGCACGTAATTTTAACTTTGAGTATACTCAAAGAATTTTAAGCAATATAAATGGTAATAATAGTAAATGTAAAATGAAAGTTACGATAATGGTTATCTTTTTAGGAACTTTAAGAGTTCTTCTTTTTGAAGGCTTCGTAACCACTGCGTTACGAAGCCTGCAAAAAGAAGAAATTAGCATTGAGCTGCGACCGCGGGTTAGAATCCCGCACGAAACATTTTGTGTTAGTAATTTGTATTGCCTAGAAATATTGTTATAGGTCTGGATGTTTGTTCATGTGCAATTCATGTGTGTTAAACTCCTCCACGATCCAGAAAAAATATCTTATTGTTTCTTAAAAATAATAATTTGAGTTCTCAAATGCCGACCAGTGGTCGTTAACTAGTTGCTGGTCATGAGGTCCCAGGTTCAAAGCCTGGGTTGGGTCAAAATCAGTTATTGTTTTATCCTGTCATGAAATTCTCAGTAGCAGCGTCGGAAAGCACGAAAAGCCGTTCAGCGCGTGATCTCTGTCCGTTCATGTCGGATTGCTGTCCCTTCGAACTGTATGAGAGTGTGGGAATAGAGAGTGCACCTGTGGTTTACACTCGGGTCACATGGGTAAATACCTCGGGCACTATAATCTTGTCCTGTCACACTGTACTGAGAGGGGATGGCTAGTCTCCATGGAGTGAGGAGACTGGCCGCCGCGCCGCGCCTTCACGAAATTTGGTTTGGAGGATATTATTATTAGGTAGAAACTGAAATGATAAACATGCCACGCTTACGCAGATCCGACTGTTAAAGTGATTTGTACCTTTTTCTCGTTTGTCTCTCAGAGTTTTCCGCTTTATCAATTACAGAAGTGAAAGTTGCTACAATTAATACAAATCGTCACTGTAAATAAATCTAATGTACAAATATCGATAAGAAAGATTTATTTTATTTGTAGTGTAATGTAATGTAAGTAATGAATTAAAAACAGATATTCTTCTATCGTTTATTATAATTACTCTTTTTCTACGACGGAAGCTTCTTGACTTTGTTGGTTTTCATTGTCAGCTACATTTTCTACTTTGACTAACTTAGATTTTAATTCCTTTATTATGTCTATTAATTGTTGATTTTTTAATTTTAAATATCTGCATTGTCTTTTCAATTTCTTATTTATTCCTAATAATTTTTTTTTAGCTGCTATATTTTTTCTTAGTTCTTTTTTTAATTCAATTTGTATTGGTGTGTCAAATATAGATTCTGAATCCGAAACGTCTACGTTTAAAAGTGAAGTAGGTGATGTATTTCGGTTATCTTCCGAACTTAGTTTTTCAAATGGTACAGCAGACTTCTTAAGATACCTTCGTCCAGTTTTTGTTAAATAAAAATCTTCTTCACGAAAGTGTACAGAGCAAATACACGTATGCTCTGATGGTAACCACGTGTCTTCGCTTCTGTTATTTTGAACAAATTTTATCCACTGCTCTCTTTTTTCGTGACCAGGACGAGGAAATCTAAAAGAAAAAAAAAACCGGTTAGTACAAAATAGTAATATGGCAATGACATTTTTGCAATGGCAAGAACTTTGTTTTTTTTTTAACTTCAATCATTTAATTTAAAAACATTACAACAGTTTCCTTGCTTATGATTACTATCATAATTCATAAGTATATTATTACTCATGTATATCGATTTTAAATGAATCATTTGAGATATATATATCTTATTTAAACAATAAAGTACTACTATAAATTTACTTAAATGGGATGTAAAGATTATTTTTGAATATCAAAGTATCAAACAGTCACTGAGTATCAAATTGTCACCACTTCTAAGGTAAATTCTACGGAAAACAAGTGGTACAATTAAAAATTTTGTGCAACCGACTCTAATATAATTAAAATAAGAACAACAGTCAATTAAATACGCATTATAAAGGATAACTCAAAAAGTACCAGTCACATTTTTATTAAATTTATGTGAGACCACATAAGAAGTACCAGCTTTCAGATAAAACAAGAATCATCAAAATCAGTTCACTCAGAGAAAAGTTCTGAGGTAACACATTAAAAAAACGTAGTCGAATTGTATACCTCGTCCTTTTTGAACTTGGTAAAAAAGGTGGCGTAATAGACTGGAAAATCCTTATCCATGCTCAAAATTATAAATGCGAAAGTATCTGTCTGATACCCTTTCACAGCTTTCCGCTTAATAGATAATGATAAAAATTTGTTATAGAGATAGCTTGTATCCCGGGGATGGACATGAGCTAGTTTAAATCCAGGAAGATAAAAAAAAAAACCTCAAACCACTCGGAAGGAGATTATAAATTATAACTCACTTATGGAAAGTTACGCCATCAGAAAACTTCGTTGTTCTTTTAGAATAATTTTTGCAATATCTAAGTATGCAATTAGGCATTTCCGTAAATATTCAATATCTAAAACACAATAATCACAATTAAGTATCTACTTATTCCATAATATAAATTAAATTTCTGCCACACTTCACATAATCTATGTCAACGTTCCTTATCAAATATTTTCCATTAATCATCATCATCATCATTACAGCTTAGATGTAGGTTTTTCTCTACTAACAATTTCTATGGATTCAAGCTGTCCGAAATAAACGATTTTTATTTTTTATTTTTATTTATTTCATCAAAAGTCCATTGCTGAACATTGGTCTTCCCACAGATTGCCTCATGGGAGGGATATTTGCCATAGTAGCCACGCCTGGGAAGCTGGTTGGCAATCGCAGTTTTTTTATTTTCTTGACCTTATGAGGATGCTGCCCATCTCCTAGTTGTTTCCCTCTGTCGGCTCTTATGACACCCGCGGGAAGATACTGGGTGTGGATATTCTTACACCGCCACCACTCATTGATGTACAAAAAACCCTTTGTAGGTATATCAATGCCGCCACAGCTAATTTTCCATGAATTAACCCTAGAACACTTCATTAGGTGCTAAAGAACCCCAGGAAAATTTGTTTCTTACATAATTCTGCATATTTAAGCTTTCGCGTATTTTAGTTGAGTGATGAGTGTCATCCACTACTTTTTAATCGGGTTAGCGTTGACAGTCGCGCCGTGTGGACGTGACAACGAATGACGTGGGCTACCTCAGTCATCGAATTAAATACTAGCGTATAGAACAGACACCCCGAACCAAAAGCTTGCTTCATTTTGTTAAGAGTTAGAACTAAAGTTCGTTGCAGCGCTAAAATAATACGTCGTTTATCCAAACCATTAGCACAGAATAAAATAGTAACTACGTATCGTTAGGGATTAGTTTTCTCGCGATCACAACGTCATAAGCGCCAGGAATTTCATGGCGCTTACGCGTATCGTTAAACGTAGTGTACAACAAGTCGCTTCTATAGATTTTACATTTTGCCCTATTCTTGTGAGCATTGTAACAACGCGAAAAACTAAGTCAAAGAGTTTTAAACGTTTTAATGTCTACTCACCGATGAAATGTTAAACCATCACTTTTTTTTGATGTTCTGGAGTGTTTACTGCAGTCTTTAAGAACACAACCAGGCATTTTAAAGTTGTTACTTATGCGAAGCGGACACGACTCGTCTTTGCGGGCGTTGGACACTCACTAAACAGTTGCGGTACAGTGTACCGGAAAGCGTGGCGCAAAATCATGCAAGGCGTTGTCTATTGTCTTGTCTTCTCTATACATAGTAGTAATACCTCAATGACCTCAGCACCCGTATATTCGTTTTCCAAATTTATTTAATGTATTAGTATATTTTGATGAATCATTTAAATTACTTTATTTTTAATTAATAAAGTCATAATTAAAAGAGTTTTTTTATAAAGGAATGAACAACGGACATAAATGGAGATTGAGTAGTGAAAAATTAACTAAGGTTCAAATTGGTTAACAAAACAATTTCTGCAAGTGATGGACATTTATTTCAAGAGCAAATAATAATAATTCGAGAATAGTTTTGACGAATATGCTTATTAAAAATGGATTTAGAGCTTTTCAATGAACATTTGGAGCTAAGTTTTGACGAGGGATATACAAAAGTCACTTATAGCTCTCCTTAAAAAAAACAATGGCTAGTCAAAGTTCCGTTCCTGTATTTCATACTTAAGGTATGTTATGTCTTTTTCCCAATAAATAAGTACAGAAAAAAATAACACACGCGTAAAATAAAAATTTGTATTGAGCAATAGATGAAAGTCTGTGAATATGCTCAACTTCACATTAAATTTAGATTAGGGATGTAACGATTTCGATACCAATATATCGGTATCACCGATTAGGTATACAGCCGATATCAAGAGTTTGAAAACCGCGCGAAACGAACAACGTGCGCGCGACATTCTAGCTCAGCGCAGTTACCTCAGAGTGTCTGTTTTCAACTGTAGGACTCTTTCAAAATGATTTGCGTAACAGATTATCTGCTAATAATTTAAACAAACTTTGTTTTCTTCACAAAAACCTTTCAAAAGCTAACCGTAATTACTGACCTTGTCTTTTGTATCGGTTTACTTTACCACTTTGTGTAATGAAAATTACTTTCTTGATTAGCGCTTTGATTGTTTGAGAATATTCTTGATTATTTCATATAAATAAATGTTTTCTTTGAATTATGAATTTATTATTGAAATTTTGACTTGACATTGTGGTTTTCAAACTTCTCAAAGTTCAGTCTCTGATATATATAGGTAATTTTTATGCATAATAAAGAATATTATCCAATTTTTTTTTCTTTTCTATTTCTACTCAGTCACCGATAAAGGTATCGGTATCGCCGATTATTTACTACAGTATCTTATCGGCACAATTATGTATCTTTACATCCCTAATTCAGATTTTGAGACTAATTTTTTTAGTACTATTTCATAATAAAGTAATAGTTTCAGTAAGTAATTGGTTTTTATTTAAAAACACATGTATTTTTAATATATATATATATATATATATATATATATATATATATATATATTAATAAGGGGTACCTCAGCACCCTCGTCTATCTAGTAATTAATAACAAGTACGCCGGATAGTGTAGGGTTCTAGGGATAAGTAAATTATAATAAAAAAAGAAGTTATAAGTTAAAAGAAGTTTAGAATATATCTATACCTACTTCTATTTTAGTATTTTTCTATTAAATATTTAATTCTGTTTTATATTGTACAAATTATAAGATGTGCATAATAAATAAAAATTATAACATTTTAAATTCATTGAATCAGATTTTAAATGTTATTGTTAATTCTTACCTATTTAAATTGGTATCATAATGATATCATTTAAATTAATAAAGTTATTATAAACAACAGATAAACCAAAAAAAAAAAAACAATGAAGACTAATGCTTTTAATTTTACATTTTCAAAAAATATTTTTAATTTGGTTTTATATTTTACAAACAATACGCGATTTAGAAAAAAAAATTCAAAATTAGTACCTACAGACAATATATAATATAGATGTATAAACTTACCTACAGATGAATTAAGAATAATTGATAATATGATGATTAATTGAATTCTGATTATATATTTTGAAATGAGAATAAGAGGCAACGACTTCTATTTATATTACTAAACCGGCAATTCAATAACAAGAACTGTGTCAAAGCTGTGAATCGTGCGGAGTGGTGCAGGCACGCCTCGCCGACGTTTAATTTACGACAATTACTGTTTTTCATTGATTTATATGTTACACTTGTCTTGTATAACTCAATGCTGTTTTTAGGCAAATACAAAATAAACTTACATACTTATCACAAATAAACCTCAAACTGACTGCGTTTACAAAGTAATATTAAACAATATCGGCGTGTTATTATCAAAAACAACGTTCCCGGTTTACAAAACACAGAACTATTCTTCTCTCTCGCTCGCACGCGACTAAAGGAGCTACGGAGAATTGACCGTAATCCATAACACAATGCGCAATGCAATGAATGAACCTAAAGAGTTGGGCGTTTTAACTTTTAACAAACAACGAAAACGAATAATATAACATGTTAGAAACAACTCAAAATGCTATAACCAATGTAACACATTTCCTGACAAAACTGACACAAAATATAAATGAAAATACAAATAACAATTTAACATTGTGCCTCTGTCATAGAGATGATTATTAAAATGAAAACTCTTAATTTTACGAATTAAAAGAGGTTAATTTGTAACTTCATTATTAAATATTGCAATTTTCGTTAAAATATATATTATAACAAAGCACGTATTCTATGGGTCAAAGATTACCTACTATTTAAATCTTTGCTATGGCACCTACGTAGCTATGGGTATGCTGATGTCTGAGGTCGATGAACTGAAAACACGCGATTATGAACTTATTATATTACTTATTATATTGTACTACTAGAAATTAACTGTTATTGCTTCCTTGGTAAAAAATATAACTGATTTAATACAAATTGCATTAATCTAATTAGTATCTGTTAATGGTTGAGATATTAAAATAACTTTTAATGTTTGATTGCTTTTCAAACATTAATAGCTATGAGTTTTAATTCTACTCACAGAACACTTAATACAGCTAGTAGGTGTTCTGTCATTCTACTGTATGGTTATCAGTATTTCGTCATAGTATTCATCGAGATACTATGTATTATTAAATGCACTAGAGCGGTTATCTGTAAAAAAAATGTTTGCAGTAATTATGGTTATTTTGTAACTTTACTTTAGCTACAGCGCTAAAAATATCATGTAGTCTAGTCATGCGTCACAAAACAGGTAGCGCTAGATTGCTGAAGGATTTAGTTAGCAATATTATATATAAAATTTGTGATTTTTTAGGAAGTTTTTTTAGGACTACAAACGAATAAAAGTTATTACAGTCACTTACAAGATTTTTCGAAAATTTGCATATTTCATGAAAATTTACAACGTTTCGCGATTTTCATAAGATTTTTTGGAACTTTTTTTTTATATAGGATAGGGTGACAAACGAGCACGCAGTCCACCTGATGTTAAGTGGTTGCTGCGGTCCATAGACATCTACATCTATCCTCGATTACAAATCAAAATGCAGATGCGCTGTCACCCGTGAGGACTAAGATGGAATGCCTCGTCTCCAGTAAAAGGGTCTCCGGTTCTCTACACTCACCATACGAAATACAGCAGTATTAAGCTATTATTTCACGCTGGCATTCTGTGAGAGCGTGGTCCTTCCCCGGTCGAGCCGACCCATTCGTGCTACAACTATACTACTAATATAACTGCAGCATGGCTCTACCACGCATAAAACGTATAAAACGTACGTACGTACGTATAAACGTATAAAACTACAAACGAATGAAGGTTATTACAATCTCCTACAAACGATGATGAATGCATTGCCAAACAAGGTTTTTCGAAAATTTGCATATTTTATGAAAAATTACAACTTTTTGTGATTGTTTAAGAAGTTTTTTTTAGGACTACAAACGAATAAAGTTTATTACAATCTCCTACAAACGATGCTGAATGCATTGACAATCAAGATTTTACGAAAATTTACATATTTCATGAAAATTTACAACGTTTTGTGATTTTCGTAAGATTTTTTAGGACTACAAACGAATAAAGGTTATTACAATCACCTGCGTTGTTTGTAGTACACGAATCAAGTGTTATTTTTTTATTTTTTTTAGTTCGGATTCCAAGTTCACAGAGCCGAAGGTGTCGTGTGCCTATAGAATAAACAAGCAGTTAATAACGGCGAAACCTCAACTTCGTAATAGGTAAAATTAATGCCATCAAAAACATAACTTGTAAAAAAAGCCAAGTCTCGCAACTCAGTTCTTCTATCGTGAAAAGTTGTGAGATCCAAGTAATACCAAGTCAGTTTATTTATTCAGTCCCTACTTAAGGGTCCTTCTGTCTTAAGTTATTACGTAATTAGCTAATATAACAACATCTTATTGTGATCACATCAATATTAAAAATCTTTTATGTTTTAAATAAATTTCATGGGTGACAAGTGACAACGCATCTGCGTTTTTATTCTTGATGGAGAATAGAATAAAGGAATGTAAATGATTATGATACATCGCAGCATACACTTACCATCAGGTGGACTAATTGCTCGTTTGTCATCCTTATTCTATAAAAGAAATACCGAAAAGAGTATACACATTCGAAGGGAAATTAATCCACTCGTCGTAAAAATTAGTAGCCGTCCCGTACTTTTAAAAGTTTAACAATGTCGAAGACTTCTTTACATATTTTGAACATAGTATTAAATAATAATAGGATTAAAATATGTCGTTTAAATAAAATAAAATGCTTTCTCAAAATTATGTAATAAATAAATAGGTAACAGTTCAATAAAAAAATCATAAAAATCGGGTCAAAAAATATTCAAAATTTAATTTCCTGCCTGCTCCGTAATATTTTGTAGTGTGATGAAATGTATTCTTAGTTTACGTCCAAGTAATACTAATTTGAATAAAAAAGAACCATCAAAACCGGTAGTAGGTAGTTATGTGCGTTGTTTCCCATCTGTATGGTTCACTTTTCGTAATCTATAATTTTCATATAGAAATGGCAGCGGCAGTAAATTATTATCAAATATTAAAATTTTGTGGTTTTTGGCACATGTTTTGTTTACTTAACGGTGATATGTAACTCCAACATCTTTTTTATTCACAGTTAAGGCGTTTTTGCATGTTTTTAAGACGCACGACGGCATTTTTTAATTTTCGTGTAGTCACAATCGATAGACACTTTGTCTCGCTGAGCGTAGGGGAGTGACTAGTGACTAACTGACTAAATTGAGTTAATTTAGGCCTCATTCGCACGAGAGCTTTTTAACGTCCGTTAAAAAAGCGTTCAAATAGAACAAATACATTCCCAAGTATATGTTCACACGTAAGCGCTTTTAAAACATGACGTTTTTTATCGAGCAGTGTTGTATTTTCAACGCTGGGCGTATCATATTATGAAACTTCTTATTATTATTCACACGAGCGCTAAAAAAGCGCCGCCCGGCGCTGCATTCAGTGCGCTGTGCGCCGCGCCCTCGCTCAGCAGTCGGACGTTTTGTTTGTGTTTACGTCATTAGAACTTCGATACGATGTCGTGGGTTGCAGATCCTGAAGTGCTTATAATAGAGGTGGAGGCTCGGCCATTTCTATATGCAGACATTGCCAGAATACTCAAATAAAATTATAAGGAATAATGCCTGGGAGGACATATCCAACAACCATGTTGGTGTCTTGAAGTGCTATTTGAATTTGAGGCCTCACTATTTCCAACAATTCGTCAAATTTTGTTATAGACATCCGAAAATAATAAAAATAAATTAGCAGGGTATTGCCTCAACTCTTCGTATATTGTCACAAACTGTCCTTTTTAGTAGTTAGTAGTTAATTCAGAATGCCTTTTGCTTTTTTTTCGCCTTCTGGCAGCACAAATTGCTATTGCTAGTAGTTTAGTAGAAACCATTTTCACATCTTATGAAGCGAAAGCCGAGACAAGAGTGATTTTAAAGCGTTCGTATGAACAAACACATCGTAAACGTTTTAAAAGCGCCAACGCCGAGTTTTGGCGCAACGGTTTTTTAGCTCTCGTGCGAATGAGGCCTTAGAGTACTCACGGCGCAAACATTTTGTACGCGTTGTCGTTTCTATGTACGCTAGTCGCTAGTACAATATAGTTCAAAGAGCTTTTTTCACGTCTGTTAAAAAAGCGTTCAAATGCATTCCCAAGTATATGTTCACACGTAAGCGTAATTTATACGTGGTAAAGCCATGCTGCGATTATATTGGACGCATAGTTGTGGCACGAATGGGTTGGCTCGACCGGGGAAGGACCACGCTCTCAAAGAATACCAGCGTGAAATGGTAGCTTAATGCTGCTGTATTTCGTACAATTTCGTATGGTGAGTGTAGAGAACCAGAGACCCTTTTTACTGGAAATGAGTCATTCCATCTTAGTCCTCACGAGTGACAACGCATCTACATTTAGATTCGAAATCAAGGATAGATGTAGATATCTATGGGCCACTGCAACCACTTACCATCAGGTGGACTGTGTGCTCGTTGGCCTCCCTAAACTATAAAAAAGCGCTTTTAAAACGGGACTCTTTTTTTATCGAGCAGTGTTGTATTTTCAACGCTGGGCGTTGGGCGTTAAAAGGAATAGATCATATGAAACTTCTTATTATTATTCACACGAGCGCTAAAAAAGCGCCGGCGCTGCATTCAGTGCGCCGCGCCTGGCTGCGTCCTCGCTCACCAGTCGGACGCTTTGTTTGTGTTTACGTCATTAGAACTTCGATACGATGTCGTGGGTTGTAGATCCTGAAGTGCTTATAATAGAGGTGGAGGCTCGGCTATTTCTATATGCAAAGACATTGCCAGAATACTCAAATAATAATGCCTGGGAGGACATAATCAAAACTCTCAGAGGACTGGGAAACCCTCAACAATGAAAAAATAGTCGATGTAAGTAAAAAATGTACCTCTATTTATTTAAATAATCAAATAGATAGGTAGGTATATAGTTATTTATCTTTAGTCACCGTTTTGTCTATTGATAACTTGGTATTGCCATAGAATAGAACTTTGCGGCGATCATTGAGTTATAATGTACTACGTACTAGAGAAGCTATTCCAAACAAAAATTGTGCGCTACTCTATGTCTTCGCGCATGCGCGGGAATAGCAGAGTCGCGCATGCGCAGTTGGTATAAACGCGCATTGCGCTTTTGCTGTCAGTTTTTGTTATTATAGATTATACGTAAGTAGAATGGTCAGTATGTAATAATTGTTTATTTAGATTGTATTGTTATTTATATCGAGTACAATTTTTAAATTGTTTTTTTGTTTAGTATATGTGTTAATTTAATATAATATTACATAATATTACGTCAGAATTACAAGGGTATTTTATTTAATATTTTAATAGGTAAATATGTGAAATATAAAAATATACATTTGATATCAAAAATCATCAACATTATCATTTATTAGTATTAATTTTATTTACAAATATATTTATTTATATTAAAATAAAAGAAAATTAAGCATTTGTGCAAACCATTTGCACTGTATACCGTTTCGTAAAAACCTATCTACTACTAATCGCGTATATGGCGAGTCATATAACTAGTATGACTCGCGCGCCGAGGATTCCGCCCCTCTTAAGTCCCGTAAATATACTGAATATTACAAAAACATCGTTCGTCGTCTAATCACAAAATATCACAAAAATTCCAGCAATGTTATATAATAATATTATTACATTATCACATGGTACTGCAGATTTCTTTAAGTATATATATATATATATATATATATATATATATATATATATATATATATATATATATATATATATATATATATATATTCGATAGTGTCAAGTCTGTGCATAAAATGTTTTACTCTTTGACATTCACGTTTATATTACAGTTGATAAAATATAATTAAATTAAGCGTATTTTAAAGATAATATATTGAACTTACTTGTGAAAAGTCACTCCTTGACTTTTACTTATGTTTCTCGAGTTGTTTGAACAATATCTCAATGCACACGAAGGCATATTATTTTAAAAACAATTCTTCACTCAAACGTCTCACGTTGCGGCAACCGCTTGACACAGACTAAGTGTGTTGGAGTGCGTGCGCTCCAACGCGTGTTACAAACATTCGAGTTGAGGTGTCTTCTCTAGTACGTAGTACATTATAACTCAATGGCGGTGATGTGAAATATATAGTAAAATAATCACGTATTTGTAGACCCGTGTGGTTACTTCTTAGACCTGTCGGTTGTAGACCTTGTATTGTAGTGTCAAATAAAGTATCATCAAATTGGAATCCATCTTTAGTTCTTACAAGATTGTGTAGAACGCAACATGCTTTAACTACTGATATAGTTTGACCAGGTTGAAGATCTATAGCTCGTGTTAAAAGCCTCCACTTGTTTAATAGATTACCAAAACTGCATTGAATAATTCTTCGTGCTCGTGTTGATCGCTTATTATAAACACGTTGTTGCACGATCAAGCTGCGGCTCCGATATGGTCGCAAAACATGTTCAGATAGGGCAAAAGCCTCGTCGAAAGCTTTTGCCTTATCTGAACAACTCGGCGGCTGGCCCTCCGACATCTGCGGCGTTGCACCACAAAATCGTCTCTCGTTCGTTTCTTGCTGGCGCTAACTTCTGGTTACACTCTCCGTGTCGTCCTTAGGTAAAATCGGCATGATTTATCCCACTTCTAACACCAATTGTTACGAGCTTAGGGTTCGTGACAATAAAAACTGCCGATTGAGTTACCAATACAAATGGCATAGGTTTCCCACTCGGATCATTCGGTAGCGTTTTCGGTTCTGGTAAATCGACTTGGCCCGATTCTAACTGCCTGTTGAATGCTGTATTTTTAAATACGTTTGAGTCAGAATAACCGCCGCATGCTCCTACTTCAATGCAAGTGAAACAATAGTTTGCATCACAAATTACCATTAAAATTATAGAAAAATAATTTTTATAATTATAGTACAAGGAACCGCTCTGATCGGGCTGTGCTATTTCAATGTGTTTGCCATCGACAGCCCCTATCACATTGGGAAAATTAGTGCGGTGATAAAACTCTTCTGATATTTTTTCAAAGTCTTCCTTTGTTTTTTCTGACATATACATAGGTTTTAAAGAATTCCATATTGCGTCGCAGACTTGTTTAATTTAATAATGTAATGTATGGTAGACACTCCAATTAAAAACTGGTAATGTAAGTCATGAAAACTGTTGCCTGATGCTAGAAATCTGTAAGAAATGAAATTTTATGCCACTTTAATGATTTTCACTTTTCAGGCAAAGAAATACAAGCAAAGTGGAAACACTTAAGGGACAACTTCCGGCGTGAATATCAAGCGCAAAAAATATGTTACGTCAGGACAAGGTGTAAAAAAGAGAGAAAAAAAGCAGATATTACGACGAATTACTATTTTAGTTCCACACGTCAAAGATGCAAAAACTTCCTACAGCACTCCAACAAATGTACCAGAGCAAAATACTGGAAGCCCATTGTTGGCGACGCGCCTATAAGAATGTTTCAGTTTATTAAGTCAGCCGATGACGAATAACTTTTCAAAGACTTATTGTCCAATTTAAATGTTCTGATAAGAAAATGCTTAGTTAAATCTTAAAGAAATGTCGAATTAATGATAAGAAGGTCTTGAGTTCGACTCCCAGGCCAGACTAGTTTGTTCGTTTTCCTAAGTAATATCGCTTAATAAATTCATAAGGAATTTTATGTTATAAATTATATTACCGGATTTGTTCCCCGGTTGAAATCATCTTTCTAACGATGTAAATTCAAAGGAATATTAAAGTGAAGTTAGGGATCGGATTGGTTCCCCGGTCGAGATGATCACTCTGTGCATAAACAGAATTAACGGAAGTTAATTGCATAAGTATTGTCTTGTATAAGTATGATATGTTTGTACGAAAACAAATGCCTATTTGTTATGATTGATTAATGAAAACATTCACTTGTATTGTTATCTGATAAGAAGCATGATAACGAATAAGAGTCTTATCAGAAATAGTTTCCTACTGTTTGAAAATTATGTAGAAGCACTCGTTTATTTAATATTGTTAAAATTAAGTGTATTTCAGACTTTCATTTTTCTGATAGTCGAGAGCCGTGCAAAGTTAGTTGTTCAAATAGTGTGAGTTCACGGAAGCACGCTGGCCACGCCCTTAGGAGGCCGAATATGTAAAAATGTAAAATGTTTGTAATTTCAGTAATTTATGTAAAAATGAATTGTAAAACATTTCAGGTTGATTGTACGTGCTAAAAAGGTGAATTCTGTGTTATTTTTATGTGAAAATTCCTGTGCATAAGTGAAATAATGATAGTTTTGTATAAGAAATTTAAAAGTGTTTTAAATAGTGAAATAAATAGAGAAAATGTAAATTAAACTATTGTATTAGTTAACATATGTATAAATTCAAGTGGGAAACATTGTTTTAACTTTCTGTGTTAAATATTTAAGAAGTTTGGATTTTGGATTTGTGAGTAAAGTAGGCATATTTTGTTTTATAAATTAGAGGATTTTTGTAATACGGAAAAATAATGTATATCATGGTGTAGATATTGTTTTGTGCTATCTAAATAGATAACTTGTGTTTATGTGTGATTTATGTGAATAAAGAAATTAAGTGAAACGTGAGAGAGTAATAGTACAAATTCATGTTGTTAAGTTGCGCAGGCACGCGAATGGCGCGGCTCACTTTCGCGTATAGCTCTGGGGGTAGCTTAGTGAACGGGTTTTATTGCAATTCGTTCGGGGTAATAGTTCGGAAAAACAAGAAAATCCTTCGGGAAAAGTAAAAAACCAGCAGTCAAGAAGAAAAGTATAGGGAAAAGTGATTACTCTCTCACGGAACGGTTTGAAGATAATTGCTGTTTCATTCCCAAGATCCCTTAAGTTATACAGTCCACATCGAAGAATTAAGGCGTCGGGACCGGGACGACTTCGGAAGACCCGTAATCCCCGTCTGAACCTACTTGCTGAAAAGGAACGAGGTTATCGCCCTAGTGTGTTACTCCGTTGCGGAGATCACATACGTTGTTCCCGAACCCAACGTAGGCGTTGCAGGAGGCCGGATCGAGAGAAGCCTCGATTCCTCCCTTCTGTTTCTTAGTTTCCGTCCGTTGTGTCCTTTTCAATTGGTCCTTGCGAGGCGAATTCCTTTTCAATTGGTCCTTCGAGCCGGATTAAAGACCACCCGAACCCCGCCAGCTGGATCAAGGAACCAGCTGTGGACTGCTGGTTGTGGAAAAAAGAAGACCTTCGGAGCCGAGTGAAGATCAGCAACCGAAGGAAGCCGGAGGTTTGAGCTGAAGCAATAGGACCAAAGGCCAGAAGACCAGGACGTCAGCGCTGAAGGACGGGACCTGGAACTACCGGAAGAAAGAAAACCGGGATTGCGGCCGGGGGCGTGTGCTCGCATGGGGCACGTATCGCAGCCGGGCGCAGGTGTCTTGTGAAGGCACTCATCGTGGCCAAGCAGGGCTTGGCATTTTTCCTGTCGGACGACCGTGTCTGGCATTTTCCTGTCGGGCAAGCGTGCTCGGCATTTCCTGTCGGACGACCGTGTCCGGCATTTTCCTGTCGGATCATCAGGGTGCTGGAAGAAGCATCCACCGTTGCTGCTGCCGGGCGATGGTGCGCGTGGGCACCTGACTGCATCGCGGCCGGAGGAGGGCGCTTGGACGAGGCGTCACCGGCAACTGGGCGGCGAGCACAGCATACATCCCGACCACCTAACGGTGCCAAACGGTTGGGCTCTGGCACAACACCTTCGGGTGGAGCAGTTCTCTCGAGCGAGACTGCGCTTGCACTACCGCTCGACTGTTTCGTCATATTCCTTGGCGGGACAGTTCCTAAACCTTTCCTCCATTCCATTCCTGCACGACTCCATCCCTGGACGGCTCACCTCGGTAGGCCCCGTCCAGGATTGATAGGGCTGATAGGGCTGTTAGGGTGGTAGTAGGGTTGTAGGTTGGGAGATAAAGGGGGGGGAGGGGTAGTGGTGTTAGGTTGGGGTGTAGAAGGGTTGTAGGTAAGGGGTTGTAGGGACCGTAGGGACAGTTAGGGACCGTAGGCCAACAATCACCTTCCTGCAAGATGAAGAAGGCACAAGACCAGACAGGAAGAAGCGAAGGGAGCAGGACAAGGACAGGGCTCTCAAGAAAAGCTAAAGAAGCGGAACCATCTGGAGCGACCACAGCTACTGCGTCAAATGGAGCAACTCCTTCAAGTGGAGCCACCACCGACACGTCCACATGCACGTGGGACACAGGGACGTCCGTGTGGCAACGACAAGCAACAGGACGGACACCAGTGGTACGCAGGCCAGTACCGCACAACAATCCGTTATATCCAGGAGTGAAACGGTGGTCGAAAAAGTAGGTCAAAGGACCGAAGAAGCGGCATCGTCAAGGACAGTAATCGAGCACACTAGTGATAAAGGGTCACAAAGAGGTAGTAGGTCATCGCGATCGGCGAGGCTGAAAGCCGAATTAGAGGCGCGGATTAAATTCGAACGCTCAGAGCTCGAACGAGCACAGGCAGCTGCTGCCTTGGCCAAGTCTCAATTGGAGTTGGCACGACTCAACCGAGAAGAGGAGATCGACTCGAGTGAGGATGAAGAAGAGCGGAATACTCAGGTGGAACCTTTCGTAAGACCATAATGAGCGCGCCGGTTAGTGTAGCACAACCCGATGTTACTGATAAGGAAGCGTGTAAAGGATCACGCCGCAAAGGGGCGGAGATCGAGCGCAACCAAGGAAATGCACAGAAAACACACGCGAGTGAGGTGTCAGAATTGACCGAAGCGATTGTGAGCGCAATAAAAATAGCTGGTAAAGATAAGTCTTCCCAGCTTCATTTCCTCCAGGAATTACCGGTGTTCGATGGAGACCCGGGTGAATGGATAATTTTCAAAACGGTTTTTGAAGACACGAGAAGCCAATTTTCAGGGGTGCAAAATGTCGCACGCCTTAGGAGGGCATTAAAGGGCACCGCTAAGGAAGCGGTTAAGTCGTTGTTGTTTACTTTGTGTGAACCGGAAGAAATAATGAACGCTCTCGAAAGAAGATTCGGTAGGGTTGAGATGCTCATTCTAGCCGAAATCGAGAATGTAAAGCGTATGCCAAGATTGGCAGAAGATTGCCGGAATATAGGATCTTTTGCAAGTCGTATTACGAACGTGGTTGCCACGATACAAGCGTTGAATCAACCACAGTATTTGTACTCACCGGAGTTAGTGAGCCGCATAGTGGAGAAGCTCGGAACTATGATTAAATTTAAATGGTTTGAATATCGAGCTCAGTATCCTTTGGAGCCAGAGTTACAGAAGATGGCCAAGTTTTTAAATTTATTGAGTGAACAATTTGGAGCGTCCTTAAACAATGAAAATGCGCCTGAAAAAAGGAAGCGTCCTGAATTCAGGAAGCAAACTGTACACACTGCAAAGGGAGGTGTACGCAGATGTGCCGTGAGCGAGCGCTATATGCGCCGAAGTAATTCGAGCGAGCGTCTAGAACGCCGAAATAGTAAAGGGCACAACCGACAAGTGGTTATGACAACCCAGGATAAGCCTGTGAGTCGGGTAACACATAAGTGTGTTATATGCAACAAGGAGCACTCTATAGTGAGTTGTTACAAGTTTAAGGACATGAATATTCGCGAGAAATGGGAAGCGGTCAAAAGAGCGAAAGTATGTTTCCAATGTTTGTCACCTAACCATAGGAGGTTAGAGTGCAAAGCGAAAAAATGTGGTGTAGAGGGATGTAGAATGTCACATCATCGAATGCTACACCGATACCCCAAAGAAAAAACCTCGCCACAAGGGGACGAGGGGGGTAAGGATGCTCAGATTACAACTGTTAGTACAGTGAATGCACTGGCATGTGCATACTTAAAGATTATACCGGTCGAGTTGTATGGACCTAGAGGAAAGGTCAAGACAACAGCTCTTCTGGATGAGGGATCGACCATGACACTCATAGAGGAGTGTATGGCTCAGAAATTAGCGCCTCGCGGACGTAAAGAGGGATTACGTATCGAAGCCGTGGGAGGAAAGCGAATTAACGACGACAGTTCGTATCGCTTAAACATTAAGATAAAAGGCATTTACTCGAGCGACTTAGAAGAGATAAGTGTACAAACAATTAAGTCACTTAACCTTTCTCCGCAGTCGGTAAGCCGAGAATTATTGCAACGGTGTTCTCATTTGACACCGATTAAGGATGAGTTGATGTATGAGAGGTCCAAACCTACCATATTAATTGGTCAGGACAATTGGCATCTCATAGTTACTCGTGAATTAATTTCAGGAGGTAAGAACCTACCTGTAGCATCGCTCACCAAACTTGGATGGGTTTTACATGGTCACATATCGGGTGGTATTAAACCGATCAAGATCGTTAACCACATTTCCACCAAGAAGGAGGAAGATATGGATAAATTGATCAAGGATTATTTTAGTTTGGAATCTCTGGGAGTGTCGGCTAGAAAGCCCGTGAACGACCCAGAAGAACGAGCTTTAAGTATTTTGAACAAAACGGTACGTCGTATACCTAATAATAGGTACGAGACTGCTTTGTTATGGCGCACAGACAATGAGTGCATGCCGTCGAATAGAGCGCAGGTTGAAAGTCGCCTGTTAAAATCGCCAAAGGGCGTAAATGCGTTAAGAAAGCAAGAACCGTTAAGTCTACCCGACTACGGACGATTTAGCAGCTTTAAGAAATTCCTTGGGGCAACTACACGCACCTTACAAGCGGTAGAAAAATTCAAGAGTTTAAGAAAGTCGGTTAAAGGACCCGACGACGCAGCCGAAAAGTCGGTTATGTGTTCCAACAAAGTTTTAGCAAAGTCGGTTAAAGGACCCGATGGCGCGTTGGACATAGCGCTCTTGAAAAAAGCGGAATTATTAATTTGGAAGTTCGTTCAAGACGAGTGTTTTTATTCGGAAATAAAGTGCTTGAAAGCAGGCAAAAGTGTTGAAAGAAGTTCACGCTTAAGTAAATTATCTATGGAAATAGGAGAGGATAACTTACTCCGTTTAAATGGACGTTTACCTTTCAAGTCTAATTTGACCGAGGAAAGTAGAAAACCTGTCATATTGGACGGTAAACACGAAATCGTTAAAATGATGATTAGAGAAGTTCATCATCATTTTGGACATGCCAATCACCAGACGGTGATGAATGAGGTGAACCAGAAATTTTATGTCTTGAACTTACGTAATGTAGTACGTAGTGTGTCACATCATTGCCAGTGGTGCAGGACATACAGATCCAAACCGCAGAACGTGCCACAAGGAAATATTCCTCTGGAGAGAATAGCTCATCATGAACCACCTTTTACATGCTCAGCTGTGGATTATTTCGGTCCTATGAGTGTAACTATAGGAAGGCGACACGAAAAACGTTGGGGTGTTTTATTCACGTGTCTGACTACCAGAGCAGTACATCTGGAATTAGCAGCCTCATTGACACCAGCGTCAATGATAATGGCGTTGAGGCGATTTATCGCCAGAAGAGGAAAACCGGCCGTTATATACAGCGATAACGGGACAAATTTCAAAGCTGCGAATAAGGAATTATTGAAAGCATGCGAAGAATGCCATGAGGGCATGAAAAATGAGTCATTTAAGAAATATATTAAATGGAAATTTATACCTCCGGGAGCACCGCACATGGGTGGCGCCTGGGAGAGGTTAGTAAGGTCGATTAAAATTGCGTTGACCGCTACGCTCAGAGAAAAGAGCCCACGAGAGGAGGTTCTACATACGTTACTTTTAGAAGCAGAGCACACAGTGAATTCCAGGCCTCTGGTAACATTCAGTATGGATAGTCCTGAAGAGGGTTTGACACCCAATCATTTTCTTCTGGGACGCTCATGTGGTGATCGACCACCTGGATTATTTCTAGAGCGGCATCTGACGGGTCAACTCAATTGGAAAGCTGCACAGAGGTTAGCCGACCATTTTTGAACAAGGTGGCTGAAGGAATACATGCCTACCTTAATACCGCGAACAGGTAATAACGGAAAGTTCATGGAACCTAAAGAAGGCGATATTGTTTTGATAATAGATCATTCGTTGCCACGAAATACGTGGCCGAAAGGCAAAATTAGTAGAACGTTACCGGGACCAGACGGTCACACCAGAGTGGTTGACGTCATTACTAGCACAGGTATCTTGAGGAGACCTACATCCAGAATAATAGTCCTGGTACCCGCGACGCCTCACAAATGATGGTGCTAACGCACGGGGGGGCGATTGTTGGCGACGCGCCTATAAGAATGTTTCAGTTTATTAAGTCAGCCGATGACGAATAACTTTTCAAAGACTTATTGTCCAATTTAAATGTTCTGATAAGAAAATGCTTAGTTAAATCTTAAAGAAATGTCGAATTAATGATAAGAAGGTCTTGAGTTCGACTCCCAGGCCAGACTAGTTTGTTCGTTTTCCTAAGTAATATCGCTTAATAAATTCATAAGGAATTTTATGTTATAAATTATATTACCGGATTTGTTCCCCGGTTGAAATCATCTTTCTAACGATGTAAATTCAAAGGAATATTAAAGTGAAGTTAGGGATCGGATTGGTTCCCCGGTCGAGATGATCACTCTGTGCATAAACAGAATTAACGGAAGTTAATTGCATAAGTATTGTCTTGTATAAGTATGATATGTTTGTACGAAAACAAATGCCTATTTGTTATGATTGATTAATGAAAACATTCACTTGTATTGTTATCTGATAAGAAGCATGATAACGAATAAGAGTCTTATCAGAAATAGTTTCCTACTGTTTGAAAATTATGTAGAAGCACTCGTTTATTTAATATTGTTAAAATTAAGTGTATTTCAGACTTTCATTTTTCTGATAGTCGAGAGCCGTGCAAAGTTAGTTGTTCAAATAGTGTGAGTTCACGGAAGCACGCTGGCCACGCCCTTAGGAGGCCGAATATGTAAAAATGTAAAATGTTTGTAATTTCAGTAATTTATGTAAAATGACTTGTAAAACATTTCAGGTTGATTGTACGTGCTAAAAAGGTGAATTCTGTGTTATTTTTATGTGAAAATTCCTGTGCATAAGTGAAATAATGATAGTTTTGTATAAGAAATTTAAAAGTGTTTTAAATAGTGAAATAAATAGAGAAAATGTAAATTAAACTATTGTATTAGTTAACATATGTATAAATTCAAGTGGGAAACATTGTTTTAACTTTCTGTGTTAAATATTTAAGAAGTTTGGATTTTGGATTTGTGAGTAAAGTAGGCATATTTTGTTTTATAAATTAGAGGATTTTTGTAATACGGAAAAATAATGTATATCATGGTGTAGATATTGTTTTGTGCTATCTAAATAGATAACTTGTGTTTATGTGTGATTTATGTGAATAAAGAAATTAAGTGAAACGTGAGAGAGTAATAGTACAAATTCATGTTGTTAAGTTGCGCAGGCACGCGAATGGCGCGGCTCACTTTCGCGTATAGCTCTGGGGGTAGCTTAGTGAACGGGTTTTATTGCAATTCGTTAAGGATCTCCTAGGTGTGTGTTACTTGCAGTATACAGTGGCTGCAAATAACCGCCGGTACGACAAACTCCGCCCACGTTGAGTCCCGCGATTCCGTGAGGCGTTGAGGTCACCGGCCCCTAGTTGATTCTTGGCACTTTATGCGTTCCGTGCATACTGTGCCCAGTCGCGCATTAAAGTGCCACCTTTGCACTTCCCCCAACCCTTTTGTTGCAAAAGGGGTAGGCAGTGCCCACAGTGAAGAAAGTCTCTATAATAATATCACCACCATCCGCGTCGCGCATCAACATTTGCTGCCGATCGTTTGGACGATAGATAGGGCCATAGTAAGATTACCGCTGACTCTGATAGGTAGATTAGGATGTCAGGAAACGATAAGGGGGAACCTCCTCCGAGGGCAAGAAAACCACCAGATCGACCAGGCGTTTTGGACAGACCCATCGCCTATAGGGACATTTTCAACCCGGAGAGGATGAGAGTCGTCTCATCCTACTCTCAAATACCGACCCGGAAACCTTCGTCGCCGGGTAAGGAGTCCGCATCTAGGGTTGCACTCTCGCCCATCGTACCTGAGTGTACGACTGGGCGTGAACCGCTGCCCTCTCAGCCTCAGCGGGCCATGAAGACGCCACGAAGGCACACGCCTCCTGAGACCGAAGCCTCCCTCCACGAAAAGAGGCAGTGCATCGGTAACTCATCCGATTCGCCGACATCATCAGAAGATGAAGAGCCCCAAGCAACGACTAGGAAGAAGGTCCACACCTCACCTCCTAAGTCGCCATCACCGCCACCTATCTCACCGGACCGTCGGAGTCATGACTCGATCCAATTCGAGCAAGGAGGTGAGGAGTCTTACAGCTGGGGCTCGACAACGTACGCAACCCTAGCTGCATCAGCCGGAAAATCATCCCCGGCTCAAACCATCAACCCGTCCGGGTTAGCTCAGGATGACGGACAGCGCCCGTCAACGAGCTATGCCCACATGGCTGCAGCCCCGGCAGTACCACGACCGCAATCGGCGGAGCAACCTCAAAGAACTGAGAAGGAAAAGGAGAAGAGATATCCGCCGATTGTTGCAGAATGCCTCCCGGACTGGACCAGGCATTTTAAGGCCCTTAACGAAAAGTTGGGCCATCCACCTAATGCCCGTCCGTTCGGGAAAGGAGTAAGATTCACTCCCCAGAGTCCGGATGAGTTCCGTACCATACAGAGGTACATGGTGGAACTCTCCGAAAAGGATAAATCAATGTCGTGGTACTGTTATACACCGGCAGAAGAGAAGCCCACTAAAGTGGGCATCCGAGGCCTGCCTGTGGGCACCGACGCAAAGATGATTGAGGAGGCTATTCGGGCAAAAGGCTTCCCTATCAACTATGTGAAGGCTATACCACCACGTAGGGGCAGACCGGGCTGCCTCTACTTTGCACAGCTGGAGCACCTGAGCCTGGAACGGCTACAGCAGCTTTACCAACTCGACGAGCTCCTCTACATGAAAGGAGTCGTCATCGAAGCCTGGCAGAGGAAGACCGGACCGGCACAATGCCACCGTTGCCAGGCTTTCGGACATGCCTCCGCTAATTGTCACAGGCCAGTGAAATGCGTTCGCTGTGCCGGTGAACATATTGCCAGCCTTTGCCCAAGGGGTAGAGAGGAGGAGCCGAAGTGCGCAAATTGCGCAAAGAACCACACGGCCAACGATCACCGCTGCCCGGTCCTGAGGAGGATAGCCAGGAAGCAGGGGATCGTTTTACCTGGGCTACTACCGGAGAACCCAAAGAGGATCCCCTCAAGTCGCCCAAAGGCCGTCACCATACAGGAGGACGGGTGGGCTACCGTCACTAGAGGGAAGGGTAGGCAACTAGCCCCCCCCCACCCCCTCCTGCAGCACCATCAGAAACGGTTGGACCCACAGAACAAAGGGCAACCACCGGGGCGACTCTCCGACCTCCTGCCAATGACGCCACTGAGAGGCAACCCTCCAGGAGGAAGAGGCGGAGGAACAGGAGCAGGAGAACGGAGCAGCCTCCTCCTCAGGCTGTGACCACCTCTACCCCTACGACTGCAGGACCAATAGCCTCCCAGGCGCAGGTTATTACAAGAGCACCAGTACCACCTACGGCAGGTAGAGCACCTGAAAGGGCCCTGCCAGAAAGCAGAGCTCGCTCTACGCACAGAGCGCGCTCAATGCAAAGGAAAACCACCACAAATGCCCCGAGACCAGTGCCTTCACAGCGTAGTTCTGAACGCAGACCAACAGCGTCCGGCTTCGAGACGGCTGATGCCATCCACAGACTGGTAGGCATAGCCATCGAAGTCGGTACACAAGTCCTGGCCGACATAAGGGCCGGGACTGACCCCGTAACCGCCGTTATGAAGGCGCTGGCATCCTTACTGGCAAGGCACTATGGAGGATAACCTGCGCCTGCTATATTGGAACCCGGACGGGATTCGTCAAAGGATCCAAGAACTCCGCACTCTCACCCAGCAACAGGACATCCAGGTGATCTTGCTGGGTGAAACTAAATTAAGACCTTCAACGCATCTTAAGCTGCCCAACTACCATATATACAGGAGGGACGAGGTCGATCCTCAAGGGGTCGCTTATAGAGGGACAGCGATCCTGGTGAGGAGAGACATCGTCCACCAGGAGCTGGACCTGCCAGACTTCCAGACGATGCGTTCAATCGGTATAAAAATGGAGGCGGCGGGCGAGGAACTTAGGATCTTTGCAGCATACCGCCCGCCAGGGACTCCATTTCACTCCTCAGACATCCGGACGGTAATGGAAGGCACAACACCCACCATCATTGCCGGGGACCTGAACGCCAAACACCCGGCGTGGGGGTCCAGAGTGATCACCCCGCCGGGTCGTGAACTCTATAATGACGCCGAACTCCACGACTATGACGTTCTAGGTCCCGAGGAACCGACGCATATCCCTAGCGACCCTAGGAAGCGTCCGGATGTATTAGACATCGTGCTCACTAGGAACGTCAACTACCCAGTAGTGGTAGAAGTGCTGTATGACCTAAATACACAGCACCTCCCGATTCTGATAACCCTTGGCACTAAGGCAGTGACCTCACCGCCCAGAGCCAGCAAGACCAAGATCGACTGGAGGATCTACCACCAACACCTGCAGGAGAGACCTCCAGTCCATATACCGATCACCTCAGCGGACGACGTAGAGGCCGCTGCAACCAGAATTTCCACGAGCATCAAGGAGGCCCTCAACGCGGCCTCTACGATCGTCCCTCTCTCGGGAAGGAAAGAGGAGCTGCCGCTAAAGATACGCGTGCAGCTAAACCATAAAAGAGCGCTGAGGAAGCTCTGGGCGCGCACTCGCTGCCCTAGAGTAAAGAGAAAGCTAAATACTTTATCTGACGAACTGTCGGTTGCAATACAGGCCCACAGAGGAGAGGCCTGGGAGCGGCGCATATGGAAAGCTGACGAACAGCACGCGTCGCTCTACACATTGAACCGGCAGTTAACGAAAACCCGTCCACCTGTTTGCCCGCTGACCAACAACGCGGGCATTCAATGTTACGATGCCAAGGGCAGAGCGGATATCCTAGCTGAGCACTTCGAGGAGCAGTTTATGCCGAACCCTACGAGTGCGGAGTTCCTGGAATCCCATACAAGGAAGGAAAGCCGCGTGCAGGAGCTCCTGTTGTCGCCCGCGCCACCGCTTGCGGGAGAGTGGTTTATCTCCCCCGCCGAACTGCGGAGGACAGTAACCCGCCTGCAACCGAGGAAGGCGCCGGGGCACGACGGGATTACTAACGCTGCACTACGACAGCTGCCCAATAGAGTCCTTGTAGAGATAGGTCGGCTCTACAACGGAATATTGCGGACATCCCACTTCCCGGAGGACTGGAAGAAAGGCAAAGTCATCGTCTTGCCGAAACCCGGGAAGGACAGGCGTAGAGCTGCCAACTACAGGCCGATCACGCTGCTACCGCATATAGCTAAACTGTGCGAAAGATTATTGTTAAGACGTCTCCGCCCGTGCATCCAACTTCGGGCGGAGCAACATGGATTCAGGAGGGGTCACTCAACAGCAACACAGCTGACCAGAGTGCTGCACCTGCTTGCGGCCGAACACAACCGTGGCCGCATATCGTTGGGCGTCTTTCTCGATATTGAGAAGGCGTTCGACCGGGTGTGGCACACAGGATTACTCTACAAGTTAGATGTACAAACAAGTATCCCTCCTGCTATATTGCGGCTAGTGGCGTCTTTCCTGGAAGGCAGGAAGTTCTACGTCTGCGTAGAGGACGCCGAGTCCGCAATTAAGACCATAACAGCTGGTGTACCACAGGGCAGCTGTCTATCTCCAGCCCTGTACGCGGCATACACTAATGACATACCCACCCTGGCAGGACACTTGCAAGAATGGGAGGACGACGTCGAACTAGCACTATTTGCGGATGACAGTGCATACTTCACGTCGTCCAGAAGAGCCCATATAGCAGCTGCCAGGATGCAACGTCTGCTGGACCTGCTGCCACCATGGTTGGATGAGTGGAGGATGGCCGTCAATGTTAGCAAGACGACCGCTCTACTCACTCGCCGCTATAGAAATCTACCACCACCATTAACACTCAGAGGCCAGGAGATCGCATATGAGAAGGCCGTGACCTACCTTGGATGTCGGATTGACAGGATGTTGCACATGACAGCGCATGTCGACTCTGCTATACGCAAAGCTCGATGTGCGCGGGCAATGCTCCGCCCTGTCCTGACATCCAAGTTACCGACAAAGTCGAAGATAACAATTTATAAAACATACATAAGACCCCTGCTAACATACGCTGCTCCGGCCTGGTATGCACTCCTGAGTGATCGTCAGAAGCGGCGACTTCAGGCCCAGCAGAATTTGTCATTAAGAACTATAGTCGGTGCGGGTCGCTACGTCCGTAATGACGTCATAGCGGCCAACCTAAAGATAGAGAGCCTTCATGAATTCGTGGTCCGGCTGGCGCGCGGTATGTTCGACCGTGCAGACAACGGGCCACACGAACACCTCAACGGCTTCGCGCCGTTGCATGCAAGGCCGCCGGACGGGCGACCATATCCAAGAGAACTCCTCCCTATATAGATTAGGGAGTCCGAGTAAACCCCTCAATGCCGCAGAAAGGCCAACTCTGACAAATAATTGTGTTACTTAAACACAATTATTAGACAACCATCCTTACTTATAAATTAACCGACTGCGACTATAGTCGTTATATGCAACGCCTTAAACATCAAGGCGCCCAGGACCGGCACATTGTAGTGTGCCGTGAGGAACATCCGGGTAAAGGGGTACACCCCGAGGCCCGAGACCTGCACGGCATTCATGCCCTGCAGAGGACAACAACGATTGCAATTCGTTCGGGGTAATAGTTCGGAAAAACAAGAAAATCCTTCGGGAAAAGTAAAAAACCAGCAGTCAAGAAGAAAAGTATAGGGAAAAGTGATTACTCTCTCACGGAACGGTTTGAAGATAATTGCTGTTTCATTCCCAAGATCCCTTAAGTTATACAGTCCACATCGAAGAATTAAGGCGTCGGGACCGGGACGACTTCGGAAGACCCGTAATCCCCGTCTGAACCTACTTGCTGAAAAGGAACGAGGTTATCGCCCTAGTGTGTTACTCCGTTGCGGAGATCACATACGTTGTTCCCGAACCCAACGTAGGCGTTGCAGGAGGCCGGATCGAGAGAAGCCTCGATTCCTCCCTTCTGTTTCTTAGTTTCCGTCCGTTGTGTCCTTTTCAATTGGTCCTTGCGAGCCGAATTCCTTTTCACCCATCAACATTTAATACTGAAAATTCACCCGCTGGACCTTCGACTGCCACTTGTAATCTTACAGAAACTCCAAAAAAGAAAAAGAAAACTACATAATCCTTTGAAAGTGAAATTTTGAAGGCCATCAAAATGAGTCTGGAATGGACGAGGATAAAACATTCTGTTTATCATTGGTTCAAACACTAAAATACATGGATGATGATAGCAAAATGTTAGCTAAAATAGAAATATTAAAAGTACTTCGCACTTTCACAAACAGGACGCAAAATACATACAGCCAGCCAGTCAGACAGCCTAACCAATCACCGTCTAACAGAACCAACATTGAACCATATTTCAGTCACCAAAGTTCTAACTTTTCACCTCAACCAACACCCATAACTAATACCAACTTACAACCAACATCAGCTCAAACTCATAATGTGTATCAGCAGCACTCACAGTCGGAAATCCCGTTCGTTTATACTCAGACCCCGCAGCAGCAGTACTCACAGACAATGTTCACTCAAACCAGTAATATATCAGTAGCAGCATTTAGAGTCACAACCAACTCTGTCCTTGTACCAACCCTCATCCGATCCCGTACATCCATCAAAAGTTATTAAGATTTTAGAGAATCGTCAATACCGCCCAATTTTGCACAAAGTTTTAGGCCACAATCTGCACAGAGCTTATTTACGACTTTCAACCCAAATATTTGCCCATCTCCATCGGACACTGACCTGTCAAGCTCAACAACTGCTCAAAGCCCATTGATTAAATTAACCAGAAGATTTGTACTTGTCTCCAAATGATTGTTCAAATTAATAAATATGTCCTTTATTACTTAAATAAAAATTGCTTTGTAATTTTGTTATTTTTGTTTTACTTACCTCAGTGTAACAGGCAGTCGTTGTACAGGTGGTATCGCCAAACTAGAGATTGCAATCCCGGAAGGTTTTTGAATAGCGGGATTTCGGGATCGTGTCGGAGCGATTCCGGGATCCCGGTATTGATCCCGGGATCATAAAAAAATTGGAAATTGTTTAAAATAACAAATAATAAGTAAAATTAATTAAACAAATTAACAATAAATAAAAAAAAATAAATGAATAAATAAAAAAGGAGAAATTAAAAACAAAAAAATATAAATTGTAACAAAACGAACAAAACCAAAACGAACAAAACCATTGTAGTAATATAATGAGATAAATTAAAATAAAAAACACGATTAAACACATTCATTACACAAGTACTTTTATTTCAAAACACAACAGTTATATTACAAATATATACACCAACATAAGTTTTTATCATAAGTTTTTAGTATTAGTTTGTTTAATTTTGTAGTTTCAATTTAGTTATAATTGTTTATATTTGGTCATTAAATTTATTTAACGAGCAAACGTGATAAAATCGACGAACAAACGAATGAATTTCGGTATTTGAATAACACAGAAGTTTCATGTGATATCTATTTTGTTTTATTCGAGTCTTGAAGAAAAGTCTTTCTATCATTGTATTGTTTCCTGATGTCGACAAAGTTAATTTTATTGATCTATAAATAACCTCAATTTAGGGATTAAAATGTTTAAAATTATATTTGGAACTAAAGTCGTAAACTCTAAAATCACTTTATGTATCTTTTCTTCCATTGTTATGATTTTGTAAACTTTAGTCCCTCATTGAGCGTTAAGTTATTTATAGCACAATAAAATTATCGTTGAGTTCAGAAAACAATGCATGAAAAGAAAATCTTTTCTCGAGACTTTAATGATGAAAAAGATGTCATTCGAAACCTTTTTTTCTTAATCCCGAAATTTCGGGATTGTCTCACGACACCGGGATTGTAATCCCGGAGAAAAATCGGTGCGGGATCCCGGTATCTCGAGATGCAATCTCTACGCCAAACGCATGTTGGTATCTTGAAGTCTGAAGTGTTATTTGAGGTCTCACTATTTCCAACAATTCGTCAAATGTTGTTATAGACATTCGAAAATAATTGAAAAATTTAGCCGGGTATTGCCTCAACACAAACTGTCCTTTTAAGTATCTCTGTTCATTCAGAGGATGTAGCCAGAAAGTCTTTTGCTTTTTTTTCGTCTTCTAGCAGCACAAATTGCTATCGCTAGTAATTTAGTAGAAACCATTTTCACATCTTATGAAGCGAAAGCCGAGACAAGAGTGATTTTAAAGCGTTCGTATAAACAATCACATCGTAAACGTTTTAAAAGCGCCAACGCCGAGTTTTGACGCAACGGTTTTTTAGCTCTCGTGCGAACTGAAGCTCTCTAATATATACACAGTAATCTATGAACTGAAGCTAATAATTAAAGCGTATTTTTTATAAAAGTAATTGTAGCGCCCTCTAGTAGTGAATTATACCAGCTACATAATAACATGTAACACGGAGTACATTAATCATGTAAATATGAATAAAAATACAATCTGCACTACACATACATTATGATAAAGAACCTTCAGAAAAAATATTTCTTGGAAGTGTCTAGTTAGTCATCACTCACTGTCCTGCACAAACAGTATAATATGTCGGCGACAAGCATACAATCAACCAGTGACGAATTTCGTTTTAAGATTATTTCAATTCCTTAATTAGTGTAGTGTCAATTTACCAAGTGACGCACTTTATTTTAAGACTATTAGAATTTCTCAACTAGTGTAATTAACATATTTACTCTTATTAGAATATAATTTAAATATAATTACAAAATTGAAAGGTTAGTCTTTAATGATAATTTTGTAAGGAAGTTTTTTAAGCAAGAATTTGTATTGTAAATACTTATAAAAAATTTAAGTTTTGTTTAAAAACGCTTAAAAACTAAATTATTAATATTAGATTAAAGGTTTATACGTAACATATTATAAACAAAAAGAAATAAGTAGATTAGACATCTGTTTTAATAAATATAAGACAAAATGTATAGTAAATTAGCAATTTTGTAGGGTTTTTGTTCTATAAGTTTTGTATAGAGGACTTAATAGTTTTATATTATTATTTTATGTTATAGAACATAACTAGAGCAATCTAACAGTATATAATTTGTAAGGGTTTTTTGAAAATTTTCAATAAATAAAGGCTCCTAAGGTTTCGGCTCGAAGTAAAAACAACGCGCGAGGTAGGGAAAACCGCGCTAACGCCCGTACGGTAACGCCGGCGGGTATATAAGCCGAGCAAATTTCGGCTCAAATCGTGGGAGGACGATGTTGAGCTGGCGCTATACGCGGACGATAGTGCCTATTTCACCTCGTCCAGAAGAGCCCACATAGCCACTGCCAAGATGCAGCGTCTGCTGGACCTGCTGCCACCATGGCTGGATGAGTGGAGGATGGTCGTCAACGTTGGTAAGACGACCGCTCTGCTCACTCGCCGTCTCAGGAATTTACCACCTCCGCTGACCCTCAATGGCCAGGAGATTGCGTACCAGAAGGCCATAACTTATCTTGGGTGCAGGATCGACAGGACGCTGCGCATGACCGCGCACGTCGACTTCGTCGTCCGCCGGGCCCGATGTGCGCGGGCGACGCTCTTGCCGGTACTTGCATCCAAACTGCCTATAAAAACTAAGCTCCGGATATACAAGATGTATATCCGGACCATCATCACGTATGCTGCACCGGCCTGGTACGCACTTCTGAGCGACCCTCTGAGGCGGCGACTGCAGGCCCAGCAGAATCTGACATTAAGGACGATTGTCGGAGCAGGTCGTTACGTCCGGAATGACGTCATAGCGGCCGATCTGAAAGTCGAGACTATCACCGACTTCGTGGCCCGGTTAGCGCGCGGCATGTTTGACCGTGCCGATAACGGGCCACATGAACACCTGAACGGCTTTGCGCCGTTGCACACCCGGCCACCGGACGGGCGACCTCTTCCAAGAGAACTCCTCTCTATATGTGATTAGAGAGTTGAGTAACAACCCACAATGCCGCTGAAAGGCCAACTTTGACTATAATAGATAACCTCTTTTTTTTTCCGTAATTAACCAATTACGGAAAAACCGGATTTACTACATTACGCCTGAATAGGCAACAAGGACTGGCCCATAGTGATGGGCCATGAGGAATATCCGGGCAATGGGGTATACCCCGAGGCCCGACACCTGCATTGTCCTACCCGGGCACTGTAGACGACAATTAAACGGCTCAAATCAGTTCCGTTTGCGCGCCGCCCCCGAGCGGTCGTGCACACAGTTCTTTCGCGCCTCCGACCTTTCGGTAGCGCAACCGCTTGCCCGCGCGCCCCGCTCTCCCCGGCTAACACCGGCCGAGCAGACGCCGTTGGTGAGTCACTTTGTTTTCGCATCGTTCCTGCCCCCTTGCTCCGGCGGGGAGGCTTGAGCGCGCTTTGCTTGTTTTGTTTTATTTGTTAATTTTTCTGTTATTGTTATTGTTTTTGTTATACTGTTATTTGTTGTGTATACTATCCTTAGAAGATCGTCTCTTGCTCTTCTCAGAGCAAGCCCTTGTTCTTTTCAGAACATAGGGACCCCAGTTTCTGGAATAGATCGTCAGTCCTCCCCATCTGCCCCCAAGGCCCTGTTCTTCTCAGAACAGGGACCTCCAGTCTTCTTAGAATAAAACGTCACCCCCCGTCCAGATCAACATGTCGTCCATGGATGCTAGCCAAATTTTGGCTCTTTTCCACCAATTTTTAAAAACCCAAGGCGTAGACCTTGATAGCTTTTCGATCAATCTCACCCCCCGTGCCCCTAAGGCATGTGTACCCCCGCCCGCCGTCGCTGCTTTCCTCGCGACCCAAGCGGCTGCCCCGCAGTCCGACTCGCCCGCGTCCCCCGACTCCGATATGGAGCACTCGGACAACACGTCCGTTACCTCATCCTCCCGGAAGAGGACCGCCCTCAGCTCCACCGGCTCCTCGGATTCTTCCGACTCTGAAGGAACCATAACTGACTCCCAAGCCGAATTCACGTTAGTGAAATCAAAGCGCGGCCCGAAACGCGCTGCCACTTCTCGCACTCCCCCCGCCTCAGCGGCCGCCGCCGCCCGCACTCCCTCCGCCGCTGCCTCTACCTCCGCAGCTCCCATCGTTGCCCCTACTTTCGCAGCCCCAAACGCTGCCACCTCACAGTCGAAAGACAATACCGCCAAGCCAGCAACCCGCTGCGCTCCCGAACTGGCCAAAATCCAAGTCCCGCCCCCTGTCTTTCTCAGAGACAAGGCGAAATTTACTCAACTGTCCAAAACCCTCTACGATAATGGTTTCAAATATGACCAAGCCACTAACGTCGGCGAGGCCATCAAAATTATTCCGGCGTCTATAGAAGACTTCCGTAACATAACCCGCCTATTCACGGCCGAGCGTGTGTCCTACCACACATACGCCCTCGCCGAAGAAAGGAAAGTAAAGGCAGTCCTCCGCGGAGTTCCCTATGAACTCGCAAACGAAGACATTCTGGAAGACCTTAAATCCCAAGGCTTCCCTATTGAAGGTGTGCATAAAATGCACAGCAGCAGGGGCGAAAGGTTTAACCTCGCCCTCCTCGTTCTCACCAATGTGCCGGAGGCGAAGGCCATTTTCCGCGAGGTACGCACTGTGTGCGGCCTGTCGTGTGTTAAGGTCGAAGCCCCTCACCGGCGCGGTTACCCAGCGCAGTGCCACCGCTGCCAACTTTATGGACACGCGGCAGCCAACTGCTCAGCTCCACCCAGGTGCATTAAGTGCCTAGAACCCCATCACTCGAAAGAGTGCCCACGGCCCAAAAACGCCGAATCCCCACCCTCATGTGTCCTCTGCGGACAAACAGGCCATCCGGCCAATTATAGAGGTTGCCCTCGCGCCCCTCGCCCACCTCCGAGCCGCAAAGCTCCACCACAGGTCAATGACCGAACCTTACCGGCTCTTGTAAGCCGCAAGCCCAGCCAGGGCCAGCCCCTACCTCAGCCCCCTCAGGGCTCATCTCAGCCCACACAGGGCATCTATAACCGATACGATGTCGTCTTCACGCACTAATGTACGTGCAGGTATCGGGCCTCGGGGTGTCCCCCATTGCCCGGGTGTCCTCATATCCCATTACTATGGGACAGTCCTTAGGCCTATTTTAGGCTTGATAGCATACACGGGTTTTTCCGTGGTATAGTGGTAGTAATTTCCGCAGTTATCCAACTACGGAAAAAGAGGTTATCTGATTGAGTCAAAGTTGGCCTTTCAGCGGCATTGTGGGTTGTTACTCAACTCTCTAATCACATATAGAGAGGAGTTCTCTTGGAAGAGGTCGCCCGTCCGGTGGCCGGGTATGCAACGGCGCAAAGCCGTTGAGGTGTTCGTGTGGCCCGTTATCGGCACGGTCAAACATGCCGCGCGCTAATCGGGCCACAAAGTCGTGGATACTCTCGACCTTCAAGTCGGCCGCTATCACGTCATTCCGGACGTAGCGACCTGCTCCGACGATCGTTCTTAGAGTCAGATTCTGCTGAGCCTGTAGTCGCCGCCTCAGAGGATCGCTGAGGAGTGCGTACCAGGCCGGTGCAGCGTAGGTGATGATGGTCCGGATATACATCTTGTATATCCGGAGCTTGGTTCTTGTTGGCAGCTTGGATGCCAGGACCGGCAATAGCGTCGCCCGCGCACATCGGGCCCGGCGGACGACGAAGTCGACGTGCGCGGTCATGCGCAGCGTCCTGTCGATCCTGCACCCAAGGTAAGTTACAGCCTTCTGGTACGCAATCTCCTGGCCGTTGAGGGTCAGCGGAGGTGGAAAATTCCTGAGACGGCGAGTGAGCAGAGCGGTCGTCTTACCAACGTTGACGACCATCCTCCACTCATCCAGCCATGGTGGCAGCAGGTCCAGCAGACGCTGCATCTTGGCAGTGGCTATGTGGGCTCTTCTGGACGAGGTGAAATAGGCGCTATCGTCCGCAAATAGCGCCAGCTCAACGTCGTCCTCCCACTCTTGAAGCCTGCCTGCCAGTGTAGGTATGTCGTTGGTGTAAGCCGCGTACAGGACTGGAGACAAACAGCTGCCCTGTGGGACGCCGGCTTTAATGGATCTTGTTACGGATTCGGCGTCCTCTACGCAGACGTAGAACTTCCTGTCTTCCAGGAATGACGCTATTAGCCGCAATATAGCAGGAGGGACACTGGTCTGTTGTTCCAGCTTAAATAATAGTCCTACGTGCCACACCCGGTCGAACGCCTTCTCAATATCGAGAAAGACGCCCAACGATATGCGGCCACGATTGTACTCTGCCGCAAGCAGGTGCAGCACTCTTGTCAGTTGTGTAACTGTGGAGTGACCCCTCCTGAATCCGTGCTGCTCCGCCCGAAGTTGGATGCACGGACGGAGACGTCTTAGCAGCAATCTTTCGAACAGTTTAGCCATATGTGGTAATAGCGTGATCGGCCTGTAGTTGGCAGCTCTACGCCTGTCCTTCCCGGGTTTCGGCAAGACGATAATTTTGCCTTTTTTCCAGTCCTCCGGGAAGTGGGATGTCCGCAATATCCCATTGTAGAGTCGACCAAGCTCTACTATGACTCTATTGGGCAACTGTCGGAGTGCAGCGTTGGTAATCCCGTCGTGCCCCGGCGCCTTCCTCGGTTGCAGGCAGGTTACTGTCCTCCGCAATTCTGCGGGGGAGATGAACCAATCTCCTGCAAGAGGTGGCGCGGGCGACGACAGGAACTCCCGTACGCGACTTTCCTTCCGGGCATGAAGCTCCATGAACTCCGCACTTGCTGTGTTCGGCATAAATTGCTCCTCGAAGTGCTCGACTAGGATATCCGCTCTGCCCTTGGCATCGTAGCATCGCTTGCCCGTATTATCAGTTAGCGGGCAAACGGGAGGTTTAGATTTAGTCAGCTGTCGGTTTAGTCTGTAAAGTGACGCATCTTGCTCTTCCGCCTTCTCGATGCGCCGATCCCAGGCTTCGCCTCTGAAGGCCTGGACTGAAACCGACAGTTCCTCCGTTAGGGTGTTTAACTGCGTTTTGATCCTGGGACAGCGAGTACGCGCCCAGAGCTTTCTCAGCGCTCTTTTGCGCTTGATCTGCACGCATATCTCACGCGGCAGATCGTCTCGCCTTGCTGTAATCGGGACGACCGTAGAAGCCGCGTGGAGGGCTTCCTTGATGTTATTAGTGATTCTAGTCGCAGCGGCCTCTACGTCGTCCGCTGTGCATATAGGTTGGTGTGCTGAAGGTCTCTGCTGAAGGTGTTGGCAGTAGAGCCTCCAGTCGACACGGGTTTTGAAAGCTCTAGGTGGCGTAGTCATTGCCTTTAGGCCAAGGGTTATCAGTAACGGGAGGTGCTGTGAAGGGAGGTCGTACAGCACTTCTACCACTATCGGATAGTTGACGTTCCTAGTGAGCACGATGTCTAATACATCCGGGTGCCTCCTTGGGTCGGTAGGAACGTGTGTTGGTTCCTTGGGACCTAGAACGTCGTACTGGTTCTTTTCAGCATCTTCATAAAGCTCTCGACCCGGTGGGGTGATCACTCTGGACCCCCACGCCGGGTGTTTGGCGTTCAGGTCCCCGGCGATGATTACTGGTGCATCGCCTTCCATTACCGTCCGGATGTCTGAGGAGCAGAATGGAGTCCCTGGCGGGCGGTAAGCTGCATAAATCCTTAGTTCCTCGCCCGCCGCCTCCATTCTTATGCCGATTGAGCGCATTGTCTGGAAGGGTGGTAGATCCAGCTCTTGGTGGACGATGTCCCTCCTCACTAGAACCGCCGTGCCTCTATAGGCGGCCCCTCGAGAGGTGACCTCGTCCCTTCTATAAATGTGGAAGTTTGGCAGCTTTATGCGCGTTTTGGGATTTAATATTGTTTCGCCCAGCAGTATAATATGTATGTCCTGTTGCTGGGCGACAGTGCGGAGTTCCTGCAGCTTCTGCTGTATTCCGTCCGGGTTCCAGTACATTAGGCGCAGGTTATTATCCTCCATAGTGTCTGGCCAGGAGGTTTGCCAGCGCCTTCATAATCGCTGTTATGGGATCAGTCCCGGCTCTGATGTCGGCCAGGACTTGTGTGCCGACCTCGATGGCAATTCCAACTAGGCGCTGGATTGCATCAGCTGTTTCGAGGCCGGCCGACGGTGTTCTCCTATCTGAAGGCGTTGGTGCTGGTCTCGGGCGTTGGGTTTCTTGTTTTTGGGTAGAGCGCGCTCTGTGTGAAGTTCGGGCTCTCTCTTCGGGTGGTGCCCTCTCCTGCACTCTACCCACACCCTTCTTGGTGGTCTCCTTAATAACCTGCACCTGAGGGGCTATTGGTCCAGGTGTCGGGGTAGAGGTAACAGCCCGAGGAGGCTGCGACTTCTTCCTGCTTCTCTCCCGCCTCCTCTTCTTTGAGGGCTGCCGTTCTGTGGCAGGGTTGGCGGGAGGTTGCAGAGTCGCCCCGGTGGTTGCCCTTTCTTGTACGGGTTCCACCGTTTCCTTGTGTGGTATGGGTGGGGGGGGGGGGGGTTGTCTGCCCTTCCCCGTGACAGTAGCCCACCCGTCATTCTGGATGGTAATGGCTTTGGGGCGACTCTGGGGGATCCTTTTCGGGTCCTCCGGGAGTAGTCCCGGTAAGGTTATCCCCTGCCTCCTTGCAGTCCTCCTCAGGACTGGGCAGCGGCGGTCGTTAGCTGTATGATTCTTGCCACAGTTGGCACATGTGGGTTCCTCCTCTCTACCCCGAGGGCAAAGGCTCGCTATATGCTCCCCGGCGCAGCGTACGCACTTCACCGGCCTGAAGCAATTGGCTGAGGCGTGTCCAAAGGCCTGGCAGCGGTGGCATTGGGCCGGTCCTGCTTTCCTTTGCCAGGCCTCAATAACTACTCCCAGGCATCTATCGGCCCCCACAGGGCCCCTATCGGCCACCTCAGGGCCCTCCTCGGCCCCTTATGAGCCTTCCGCTCTCTCAGCCAGCGCCACTTCCAATAAACCCCTGGTTCCAAAAGGAATCAAATATCCCGCGGCCCTCCGCCGACCCAAAAAAACAGACAGACTCTGTAGTAGAGTCCCTAAACCTAGTGTAGAACACACTTAATAGGATCAATTTAGACGAAATTCTTATTCTTGCGGGTAAACTGAGCACAGCTCAGTCCCCTCAGGGCCGTCTCCTTGCTCTTACTGAGCACATCAACCTTCTAAGGTCCTTGTAATTAAACTATGCCGGAGCCCTCTGCTCCTGCAATATCTCACGGTCGTATCAAACCAAAGGGTTTGTCGCTTGTTTCATTCAATATCCGCGGTCTGCGAAATAACCTCCCAGAGCTTAGGCTTTTTCTACGAGATCGCGAAGCCGATCTCCTACTCCTACAGGAGACCCATCTCAGCCCCAAGGTCTCTAAAGGCCTTACTATTAAAAATTATTCACTCATACGTAACGATAGACCCGACCGCAAAGGCGGCGGCACTGCCATCTATCACAAAAAGTCCCTTCATTGCTCCCACATATCTACTCCTTCGCTTACCAGTATGGAAGCCACTATCACTAGACTAGCCATGACTGGACACCAGTCAATCATTATAGCCTCTTGCTATATCCCTAGCGGAACCCTCCCCGTCAAGAGTGACTTCGAAGCCATCCTTGCATTAGGCGACTCAGTCATTATGTTTGGAGACTTTAACTCCAAGCATACTGAATGGGCCTGCCGCACTACTACAAGTAGTGGCAGGGTGCTGCTCAATATCACTCAGTCTCTCGACCTGACTGTCTATAGCCCCCTCACTGCCACCCACTATCCCGACATTGTTACCTACGCTCCTGATGTGCTAGACTTTGCTCTAGTTAAAGGAGTTTCCCTTAACCTTAGAGCAATCGAGCCTCTCGACGATCTAGGATCCGACCACCGTCCTGTATCCCTCCTTCTTGGCCATCAGCCATCTCCAACTCCCACTTCCAAAACCTACACCGACTGGAAGGGCTTCAAGAAGTCTCTAGCCTCGGCTATAGACTCTCCGGACCCTCCCATAACCCTTTCTTCCGACGCCCTCGACAGTGCGGGGAAAATAGACACCGCGGTCGAAAATCTCACCTCACTTATAACATCCTCTCTTAAAGAGAATGAAAAAGTTGTCCCGGTTGCTAAAACTAGTCTTCCCCTAGATATTAGCAACCTGTTAAAAGCCAAAAAAGCTGCCCTCCGTAGAGCTGCACGCTATCCCACTCCCGAATACAGACTCGCGGCCCACCGCCTTCAACGCAAACTGCGTTACCGCCTCCAAGACTACAGAGACCACGAAAAGGGCAATCTCATGGAGAAAATCTCTCCCTCTCACACAGCATACTACCGGATGGCGGGAGCCCTCCGGATAGACGCTATAACCCATACTCCCCCTCTGTCTCGTCCCGACGGCTCCATTGCCTTCGAAGACGATGAAAAGACTGAGTGCTTCGCGGACAGCGTTGCCGCTCAATGCTCTCCCAGCTCACAACCCACTGACCCCTTACACATCCAACAAGTGGAGGACGAGGTCCGACGCAGGAACTCGCCCCCTACCGCCTCTGACCCTATCACTGTGTCCAAAGATGAGATTTCATCTACCATCAAAGGACTTAAGCCCAAAAAAGCACCGGGTGCGGATGGTATCTCCAACCAAGCCCTCAAACACTTCCCGGAGCAGGTAATCGCCTTACTGGCCATTATCTTTAATGCCTGCTTCGAATTCAGTTACTTTCCCACCTCTTGGAAAGAGGCAACTGTCATTGGCATTCCCAAGCCAGGCAAACCTCTCCACCTCCCCTCCAATCACCGTCCCATCAGCCTCCTCAAGGCCATGGGCAAACTTTTCGAACGAGTCATTCTCGTGCGCTTGAGGCGCCATTTGTTTCCCACAGACGGCGACCCTCTTGTCATCCCACAACAATTCGGGTTTCGAGCCAAACACTCGTGCCCCCAACAAGTTCACCGCATAGTGGAATACATCCTCAGCGGTTTTTACCCTCGCCGTCAAAAAACCATCGCGGTCTTCTTTGACATTGCCAAGGCATTCGACAGAGTCTGGCACGAGGGCCTTATCTACAAACTGTACGACTTAGGCCTCCCAGATCGTCTCGTTCGCCTTGTAGCCTCCTATCTGAAGGATCGTACCTTTCGTTTTAGACACGAAGGCACGCTATCCTCTACCCGTCAAATAAAAGCCGGTGTCCCTCAAGGCTCTGTGCTTGCTCCCCTCCTATACATACTATTCACCAACGACATCCCTATCCCGTCGAATGGTGTCAAACTAGCCCTCTTTGCAGATGACACAGCCCTTTACTCCAAAGGCAACTCACTACCACAGATTCGGAACAAGATTCAAAAGTCAGTAAGCGACTTAGGAGCTTGGTTCCAAAAATGGCGTATCGACGTAAACCCGGAGAAAAGCTCCGCCGTTTGCTTCGAATATAAACGACGTCGTCTCACCACCACTCCGCCAATCAGGATGTTAGGAACCCCTGTCCCATGGCAAACTAAAGCCAAATACCTAGGCGTCACCCTTGATGCAAGGCTCACTTTCGAGCCCCATATCAAGAAGGTTACTCCCACCGCACGTTTTTACATGGGTAGGCTCAACAGCATGTTGGGCAGACACAGTAAAATGTCCCTCCGCAACAAGCGAACCCTATATAAGGTCTGCATACGACCTGTCATGACCTACGCGGCCCCCATTTTTGCACATGCTAAGCCCAAAGCTATAAATGAACTTCAAATAGTCCAAAATCTGTTCTGTCGTAGGGCCACTAACTCGCCCTATTATGTCCGTAATGCCGACCTACATCGAGACTTAGAGCTCCCAACAATCCAACAGTTTCTTAAATCACTCTCTGAGAGATTTTTCAAAGCCTCAGAGTCCCACCCAAATCATCTCATTCGTGAGTCAGCTGCCTATGCAGCCCCTATTCACACTCGCTATAGTGTGCGCAGACCGAGAAACTCTCTCTCGGACCCCCCCAACAAGCTTTCGGCTGACCTGAACTGCCTCCTGGCGGCTCAGGCCGAGCCTCCATAACACATCCATTAATCTGCCTTAGTTAGGCACTCTTCTAAGCGGCTTTTCGCCGCTTGCGCCCTCCTTTCTGCCAAGGAGGGTCGCGTTCGTATACGGCTTAGAGATCTCTAGTCAGATCGTTAAGCCATTTCCTAAAAGGCGGTGTTTAGTGGGTAAAAGTCTCCACATAACCACGCAACCGGCTGCGTGGTATGCTATGAGCATTCACCGCCTCCCTCCCCCGCTTTCCGGAGGGTTGCCCATATTTGCTTCGGGCGCAAAAAAAAAAAAAAAAAAAAAAACGGCTCAAATCGCAGTCGCAGCACAGCCGTCGGCGAGAGGCTACAACTATAAGGAAAAAAGGAAGCCGAAACCTAAGGAACAATAAGCTACCTAGAAAAAAAGGGTTTTAATTGCCTCCTCCCGGCTGATCGTCTATCTCTCTCTCTTTCTCGGGGTCCTAGTAGGGTCGTATTATACATACGCATTCAGGGGTGCGTGGGACGTGCGTCACCAGCACTAGGCAAGGAACGTACGTCATAAAGTGGGAGATTGTCCCAGGGTGACTGCGGGCACTGGACTTGTTCCTGCCGTCCGATACAGTTGGTCCTTCGAAATCCGGATCCCTGCTAGAAGTATATAGAAGATTATAGAAGAATCCGTTCAAGATGCCGGTTACCAGGTCACAGAAGGATGCCCCCTCACGTCCCGGGTACCGTCCTTCGGATAAGGACGCGACAGGTGAAATGTCAAGATCAGAAGGGGTCACGTCTGCGTCAGCGTCAGCATCATCAGGAACAGCAACTACGTCAGATTCTTCAGGCACTACGACCACAGAGGATACCACAACGACAGAAACCACTGTTGCAACTGCCACAACTGCCACCACGGCGGCATCCAAGGATGAAACCACACAAAAGGAGACGACCGAGAAGATTCCAGAGGATATTCCAGACAAGGGCATTCATGGCTCTGCCACAACCCTTAAGCCAAAGGGGGTCAGTCGTCGCGCCAGGTCTACGAAGACCACGAGCTCCTCAGCCAGGAGACGGGAGCTGGAAGCCAGAGAAGAATTAGCACGCATGGAGCTAAAGCAAGCTCAAGCTGCGGCGAAGCTAGCACGCATCAGATTAGAGCTGGCACAATGTGAAGATGAGGACTGCGTGGATGAAGATCAGGAAGACAGAACAGCACAGGTGCAGAACTGGATCGAGACATCAGTAATGGAAGAAAATAACATGGGAAAACACGAGCAACGAGGTCAGCACCCTCCAGAAGAGCCAATTGTGAAACCTGAAGAGAACTCCTCAACGAAAAAAGATACGAGCGAAATTCAAGCGCTGACGATAGCACTGAAGGAAGCCCTTACCACACGAGGAGGACCAGTAGCTCAGCCGAAGTATATCCACGAGCTACCCTACTTCGATAGCAACAGCAGCGAGTAGTTGGCCTTCAAGGTGGTCTACGAAGACACCGCCCCGATGTTCAACACAGTTCAAAACATGGCTCGACTAAGAAGAGCACTAAAGGGCAACGCAAGAGAAGCCATCAAGAGCCTGCTGTACTTCGAAGCCTCTCCACTGGAAGTAATGCAGGTCCTCAAGAGACGATATGGAAGACCTGATGCATTGGTGCTGGCTGAATTGGATAAAGTCAGGGCATTACCGAAGATTTCTGAAAATCACAGAGATATATGCGTCTTTTCGAGCCAAATCAACAACAGCGTAGCAGCTATAAGGGGTTTGAAGAAACCACAGTACCTGCATTCACCTGAAATGGTAAAACAAATTATAGAAAAAATGCCTACAATCCTGAAGTTCCGATGGTATGACTTTATGGCAGCAATAGAAGAGAGCGAGTTCTCCGACCTGACGATGGTCTCCAAGTTCCTGAACAGCGAAGCAGACAAATGTGGAGCCTTCGTGACCTCAGAAGAGAAGATCGGGTTTAGAAGAACTCATCGACAAGCGACGCATACTATATATATACGAGAGAAAAGGAATTTAAAGAAAAAGATACAAGACAGTCAACAGAAAAGACTTGTCCTATGTGCCAAGGTGGTAACTTCCTCGTCGTCTGCCAGAAGAAGAAGGCGGAAACACAAGAAGAAGTAGCAAGCGTCATGACATCAGTAAATGCAGTCAACAACGCAAGGGCATACCTGAAGATAGTTCCAGTAAAAGTCTTCGGGCCAAAAGGATCCAAGAGAATATTGGCTCTCATGGATGAAGGGTCAACAGTGTCACTTATTGACACAAAGGTGGCAGAAGAAGTCGGCGCTAAAGGCAACAAAGAGGAACTGGTCATCGAGACAGTAGGAGGCAGGCAAATCAAGAAGAAGGATTCTCAGACGCTGGACCTTGTGGTGAAGGGGGTTCATCAAGGAAGCAAGAAGACCTTGAGGAGAGTCCGAACTATCAACGAGCTGAAGCTTTCACCACAGTTCCTAGAGAAGGAAAGGATAGAAGAATGCCAACATTTGAAGAAGATCGCCGACTCTCTTTATTATAAAGGGGAATCACCACAGCTGCTTATCGGTCAAGACAACTGGGAGCTGATAGTGACTCAAGAAGTAAGGAAAAGGAAACCAGGAGAACCAGTTGCTTTAAGAACAGGGCTTGGATGGGTGCTTCACGGATTAGACACCGGGGCTGTAAGAGTAGTACACTTCATGAATACGTGTCTATATGTCAGCACACCAGATGAGGAGATGCATCAAGCCATCAAGGACCACTTTGCAATCGAGGCGCTTTGTGTGGAGCCACGAAGACCCACCACAGACTCAGAAGGAAGAGCACTCGCCATCCTAGAGAAGACCTGCAGAAGACTTGAAGATGGACGATTCGAAGCTGGACTCTTATGGAAAAATGAAGATGAACGGATGCCTGAGAGCTACTCATCTGCAAAGAACCGGTTGTTCAATATTGAAAAGAAGATGGATAAAGACCCTCAGCTGAAGGCAGAATACATCAAGCAGATCCAGCATCTTATCGACAGCAAGTATGCAGAAGAAGCTCTATGACACAACAGGACTCCAAGAAGAAATGGTACCTCCCTCACTTCTCCGTAGTACATCCACTGAAGAGAAAGATAAGGATCGTCTTCGACGCTGCAGCCAAGTCAAAAGGAAGAAGCCTCAACGATGCTCTACTGCCACGACCAGATCTACTGCAGTCGCTCTTCGGGATACTACTAAGGTTTCGACAGGGCCCGCTAGCTGTGGCAGCCGATATCAGAGAAATGTTTCTTCAAGTTCGCATTCGACCAGAAGACAGAGATAGCCTGAGGTTTTTTGGCGCGGGGCTCGTCGCGACGTGCCTCCAAAAGAGTACAGGATGACATCGGTTATCTTCGGCGCAACATCATCTCCGAGCACCGCAATCTATGTAAAGAATCGAAACGCAGCGGACTTCAAAGAACAGTATCCAGAGGCAGCAAGGGCGGTCGACTAAACCATTACATGGATGATTACCTGCACAGCTTCCACTCAGAAGAAGAATTTAGAAAAGTGACGACACAGGTGGACTTCATACACAAGAAGGCAGGGTTCGAACTCAAGGGATGGGCGTCAAATCAACCCGAACTGCTGCAAGACGTGAAGATCGACGACTCCATTGAGAAGACAGAAGTGGACCTAGGCGAGAAAGAAGAGAAGACATTAGGTCTGCGCTGGTTCACCAAAAAGGACTCCATCGGTTTCAAGGCAAACCTCCGAAATACACCAGAAGAAATAGCAAGAGGACTCAAGGTGCCTACGAAGAGGGAAGTTACCAGCGCAGTAATGTCGACATTTGATCCGCTTGGTTTAGCATCACCAGTTCTCATCCAAGGCAAGAAGCTGCTTTAGAACATATGGCGAAGTGGCGTCGGTTGGGATGACGAAATAAAAGAAGGGGAGTACGAAGCATGGAAAACCTACCTGGAGAAGATGAAGCTGCTCCAAGACCTGCAAGTTCCAAGATGCCTGGCGCCACATTGCACCGAGGGGGAGCTACACACTTTCGTTGATGCGACGAGCTGGCGTACGCAGCGGCAGTTTATTGGAGGACAGAAGGGCAAGATGGAACCTACCACGTCAGCTTAGTGGCAGCAAAGGCGAGAGTCACTCCACTGAAGCCAGTGTCCATCCCGAGACTCGAACTACAGGCAGCCCTCCTAGGAAGCAGACTGGCTCATTCAGCTGAAGAAGAATTAAACCTAAAAGTAACAAAGAAAACATTTTGGACAGACTCCAGCATCGTACTTTCCTGGATAAAAACAGACCCGAGAACCTTCAAGACGTTCGTGGCTCATCGCTTAGAGGAGATAGAGGACCTCACCAAACCGAAAGATTGGAGATGGGTGCCTACAGCGCAGAATCCTGCAGATGACGCAACACGCGACGTGCCAGAAGACTTCAACTGCACTCACCGATGGTTCACCGGACCAAGCTTCCTGAGAAAAGAAGAAGCACATTGGCCTGCACCAAGAACTTTCAAGAAAACAACCACCGACGAAGAAAGGGCAGCGGACGTCGCAGCAACAACACAAACATTTCATCCATCACCAGACCCGGAGAGATTCTCTTCATGGAAGAGGCTTTGGCGAGCCACAGTGAGAGTACTGCAGTTCTTACAACTCTGCAGAAAAGGGGAGAAGGTCAATGATCCCACCTGGAAAATGACACAAAGAAAAGGAACGAAGACTGTAGAGAAGCAACACAGATCTTCAAAAATAACAGAAAGGAAATATATACCGATGGACACCGAACTACTCGAGAAAGCTGAAACTCTTTTGCTGAAAAGAAGCCGAGACAACAGTTTCAGAGAAGACATCAAGCGCCTTCAACAAGGGAAGCAATTAGAGGGCAGCAGTAAATTGAAAAGGCTCGACGTAGTATTAGAAGAGGGTCTCCTGCGACTAAAGGGAAGAATCGACGCGATACAGGGTGTGACCAGGGACTACAAACGACCCATCATGCTCGACAGCAAGGACAAGACAACACAACTCATCATAGAAGAATTCCACTGCCGCTTCAATCATGGAAATCACGCGACGGTGATGAATGAAATACGACAACGCTTCTGGATACTCGGTCTAAGGTCAGCAATTAAGGCGGTTCAGCATCAATGTCAATGGTGCAAAACGAGAACCTCCTCAAGACCTCAAGAAATACCAACAGGCAACTTACCGGCGGAAAGGCTGATGCACGGATATCATCTTTTTACGTGCACGCGCGTGGACTACTTCGGACCGTTGACAATCACCGTGGCAAGACGGCACGAAAAGAGATGGGGGGCTCTATTTACATGCCTCACAACAAGGGCTGTGCACATTGAGCTAACTCCTTCGCTCTCCACCGACAGCATGATCATGGCGCTGCGACGATTCGCCGCAAGAAGAGGGATGCCTAAGAAAATCTACAGCGACAACGGGACTAACTTCGTCGGCGCCAAAAAAGAAATAAAAGAAGCGCTCGACACCTTGCAGCAAGAAGACCTCACCTCAGAAGCAGAGAAGATCGGCGTGCAATGGAAATTCATCCCTCCGGGTGCGCCAAATATGGGTGGCGCATGGGAACGTTTGGTGCGATCAGTCAAAACCGCACTAGACGCCACACTTCACGAACGGCATCCACGAGAGGAGGTACTCCACACTCTCCTCCTAGAGGCCGAGCACATAGTCAATTCTCGACCTCTCTGAGAACCTTGAAGAAGAAGCACTAACACCGAACCACTTCCTCATCGGGCGGTCCTGCGGCACAGCGAGAATCGGCAGCTTCAACGACAACGAACTCGTGGGCCGATCCACATGGAAGGCCACGCAGCGGCTTGCTGATAACTTCTGGCAACGTTGGCTGCGAGAATATCTACCCATTCTCTTGCCAAGGAAGATGAAGGCAAGAACCAGCACCACAGACCTGCAAGTTGTGGAAATCGTGCTGATCGTCGACCACAGCCTACCAAGGTGCACCTGGCCACGCGGAAGAATCTCCCAAGTGTATCCTGGACCTGATGGGCGAACAAGGATCGTCGACGTCGAGACGCGCGGAGGTGTGCTTAGAAGGCCCAGTTCGAGAGTAGTGCTGCTGGTGCCGGGAGTATCGCCGAGCCAGGAGGATGGTGCGACGCATGAGGGGGAGAATGTCTGCGACAAGCATACAATCAACCAGTGACGAATTTTGTTTTAAGATTATTTCAATTCCTTAATTAGTGTAGTGTCAATTTACCAAGTGACGAACTTTATTTTTAAGACTATTGTAATTTTTCAACTAGTGTAATTAGCATATTAACTCTTATTAGAATATAATTTAAATATAATTACAAAATTGAAAGGTTAGCCTTTAATGAAATTTTTTATAAGTATTTACAATACAAAGCAAGAATTTGTATTGTAAATACTTATAAAAAATTTAAGTTTTGTTTAACGCTTAAAAACTGGTGTTAGATTAAAGGTTTATACGTAACATAATGTAAACAAAAAGAAATAAGTAGATTAGACATCTGTTTTAATAAATATAAGACAAAATGTATAGTAAATTAGCAATTTTGTAGGGTTTTTGTTCTATAAGTTTTGTATAGAGGACTTAATAGTTTCATATTATTATTTTATGTTATAGAACATAACTAGAGCAATCTAACAATATATAATTTGTAAGAGTTTTTTGAAAATTTTCAATAAATAAAGGCTCCTAAGGTTTCGGATCGAAGTAAAAACAACGCGCGAGATAGGAAAACCGCGCTAACACCCGTACGGTAACGCCGGCGGGTATATAAGCCGAGCGGGGGATGCCCATATTAGGCCATGTAACGCCCAACAATGTGCATTTGTTAAAAAAATATATCTTTATTTATGGTTATTAATCGCGGTATTCATTTATCCTAAAACAATGGGAATATTTTTGCACAAATTAAAAGTACCGAAAAGATAAAAATAAAATTAGGTAAATACGTAATTCATTAGTCTGTGAATAAAATAAAAAATGTTGCCAATCACAAAAATCATTAAAAAATCGATTCCCCTTTTCGATCGATTACTTATGGTGTCATTATTACCATGCATATATGATCTTTCGATAACTATTACGATGTTATGATATAGGTTTAAAATAACCGTTGACAATGGATATTTATCCAAAGCAGTCGATACGCAACCGTTATAACCAAATGTTTACCGACTACAGACGAAAAAGGATGGTTATGTTTTTACTGTGTGTGCGGATTAGGCTATGTTGAATCGTTTTTTGCTATGGTGCTTAAAACGTAGGATGCATTTTATTATTGAGGGAGCTACTATCAAAGAATATTTTATTCGCTTAACTCGTAAAGTACTTGACCAACTTTAAGAATTCTTTCACCACTAGATTGTTATGTATAATTTTAGATATCTAATATAGGGTTAATTTTATTATAGAGGGCGCTACTTTCAATGAATACGTTTTTTGGCTAATCTCAAAAATTACTAGACCGATTTTGAAAATTCTTTCACCATTACATTGCTAATGAGGGCGTTAGCTGTGTGATAAATTATATTATTACAATAAATAATTGTGAGATTAATATTTTCTAAATAAATAAAACTAAATACCTACCTAAGATGTTCAAATCCAATTATTATTTTTACAATTTAAGAATCGTATTTACACACTTTACTTACTCATTGATTATTGTAGATAAAGAGGTAATAAACCTAAAGTAAAAGAGCTCCGCTTAAACGAAAAAACTATTTATTAGAATAAAACTAAATGTTGAAAAAAAGTGGTTCAGTGCGAGTCGGACTCGCAGGCCCATGAAGAGTTCAGTAGTAACAAGCATATATTTTAAATCGAGTCAAAATACCACTATCATTATCGCCAGCAACAAATTATTTTGTTTTTCATAGTGTTTGTATAAATAACAAAGTTGTTTTTGCGGTTCCTTAAAATGTGCTACTTGTATCAAAAAAAGGACTATTATACATTAAAGGGGTTTCTGTGGTTTATTCATTACCAAAGAGAAAAAACTTATTGCGCAAAATAGGTTTTTATTAATTTCAAGTCATCAAAAGCGGCAGTCAACCATTAAAAACTAAAACAACCGTTGTTATAGGCTCGGTTGAATTCATTGACAACCTTCACATTTATAGTTATGATAATTAAACAAGCGAATTACTAGCTGATTTACCAAGAATTCTTTAGAGTATAACAAAACGCTACTGCACAAGTTAACTGTTATTCTTATCTGTTTTTAACATAACATTTAAAATGGAATCATGTTATGATAATTCAAGAAGTTAATTTCCAGCTGATTTACCACGAATTCTCTAAAGCATAACAAAACAATACAGCACAAGCTAACTGTTCTTAAAAATACATTTGAAATAGAGTTTCAATAAATAAAGGAAATTATATTTTAAAAAGCGTGCAGAACTTAAAACGCGTCAAAGATTATTCTTTTTATGATATTATTAATCGAATAAAAATCGATATCATTCCATAGATTTTATGACCGTTAAGTGGCAACATCGTATCCGACAGGTAGGCCGCTGTCACTGTTATGTCACAAGAATTAAATTACGTGTTGTTATCGTGTTATTGTTCTGTTGTAAAAGTAAAATGCAATTGTTGATCTCTCAACAATTGGTTCGAACACAGCAGGTAAATAGTTGGTACATATCACGATGTGGTATGTCTTCCTCTAAGAAATGCTTTATAACTGAGTTTACTTGAATAATATCAATATAATAATTGTAGCTTCTTTATTAGGTATAAGTTTCGAGTACAGTGAACGTGTAGTGTGGCACTCGCAAAATGCACCAATAGTTCGTCTTGAACATATATACATCAGCTGTGGCACTGACACTTATGAGAATAAGATCACACACATTGTTTGTCTTCGATTTTCCACGTGAGGAATTATTTGCGCTACGTGAGGTAAGTGTTTAACATGTTTAACATTTCAATTTATTAAATGTGATCCATATATCTGATAATTATACATGTTTTTACACTGATTGTATATCAACTCAAGAACTTGTTTTATTTTTTCACATCTGCCCTAGCTATATCTGACAAACATACTAGCTTATTTATGAGATTAACCAGTTTTATCAACTATCAAGAAAGGAGACAGTTGATTTTTCATTGTTTTTGGACTGCTGGTAGTCTGTCAGTCCTTAATTATTAAATAATATAGGGCATTAAATCCGTCCTTGTGCAGTAACATTTAACTTGATAAATATTTTATTTATATTTGAGTTTGAAATAAATCTATTTTATTATTTCACTTTGACTTCATTTTTTGTATTTTACATTATTTCAGTTGTCATGCCGTGTATATCATAATTGCTGGCAATGAACTGATAGAACAGCATCATGTTCAACTGCAGAACGGGAACCATCTGAATCATCTAGTCCGTCCTCGTTGCAATCTGAAGTGAGTAATGTATTGCACCCAGAACAACAAAGCTTAGATCATACATCACACAGTGTACTGCTAACTAATTATATAAAAGCACAATGTTTTTTACCAGGTTGTAACAGTTCCATCAGCATTGCAAGTATGTTTTTTTGTGATTAACTACATATTGCGATAACAAACATACATAGTGACAAGTACTATGTATGTGTGTTATACTTGGTAGAGCCATGCTGCAGTTATATTAGAAGTATAGTTGTAGCATGAATGGGTCGGCTCGACCGGGGAAGGAGCACCCTCTCACAGAATACCAGCGTGAAATAGTAGCTTAATGCTGCTGTGTTTTGTATGGTGAGTGTAGAGAACCGGAGACCCTTTTTACTGGAAACGAGAAAATGATCTTAGTCCTCACGGGTGACAACGCATCTGCATTTTGATTTGTAATTGAGGATAGATGTGGATGTCTAAGGGTCGCAGAAATGTCTCCAGCAGATGGTGAATCTCAGTTAATGACAAGATATGCTAATAAATCCAGAGCCGTGACTATGTGTCGATATGGGTACTAGAGGTGGTGAATGGCATTTTTAAAACTGAATTTAAAATATTTCATCAAAATTACTTTAACAGGGCTTCTACACATTTGATGATAGACTGCTGTGGCTTCTGCTATAGTTAATAAATTGCACACAAAAATAAGGGACAGGGATGATGCGGCTCAAATACTTGAAATAGTTCATCAAAATATGGAGACAAATAATGATTTTTCTGAGTATGCTAGGGAAAACAATCTAAATAGAGCTAGGGCAGGCAGACTTTAGAAATATAAATGTAGACTTTAAAATGTTAGGGAATTTCCTGTTTTAACTTACAGCGACTTAATATTAATTGCTTGTGTCACATACCAATTAAAGCAAGCTCGCTACTATTATGGTGAGCATATAAGATTTAATGGTTGCTACCGGATAGAACTCTGTAATAACCAGAGGAGCAGCATTATGGAAGGAATAAAGTTAAGCCCTAGCTGATCTTTACTTAGGGCTAGAATTGCAAGTCATCACTATTAGTCGTAAAGTGTATTTTATTATATTAATTCTATATAATATCTAATATATAAATTCTTTTTTAGGAAGGATGCTTGGTACTACCACCTGCTTAGGAACCTGTAATTAATGAAATTAAAAACTCAAGCATACCACTGCAAGACTTCTAGACACAGTAAGTTCATTCTGTAGATCGGACAATAAATAAAAATTAAAAATCTGAAGGTACTCCGGGTTAACGCTGACATTGGGACGTCGGTCACCTCAGTCTGCCGTAACCATGGGTGCTGGAAAGCACCCGAAATGTCTGGAATTAAAAATCAAAGAAATAAAACGCGATAAAATCGATAAAAATAGTTGTTAAAAAAACTGCATTTGTGAAAATAAAAACTTCAAATATTTTCAAAACCCCGACTTTTTTTAAAGCAATTCCTTTACCATTTCATTGTTTTAATTGCATATTATCATATCTATATGCTTTTATATGTGGGCACTCATGGCCGAAGTGTCTATGAAGACTGGGCATTGCCCTAGAGCTCCCAACAATCCAGCAGTTCCTTAAATCACTCTCTGAGAGATTTTTCAAAGCCTCAGAGTCCCACCCAAATCATCTCATACGTGAGACAGCTGCCTATGCAGCCCCTATTCACACTCGCTATAGTGTGCGCAGACCGAGAAACTCTCTCTCGGACCCCCCCAACAAGCTTTCGGCTGACCTGAACTGCCTCCTGGCGGCTCAGGCCGAGCCTACATAACACATCCCTTAATCTGCTTTAGTTAGGCACTCTTCTAAGCGGCTTTTCGCCGCTTGCGCCCTCCTTTCTGCCAAGGAGGGACGCGTTCGTATACGGCTTAGAGATCTCTAGTCAGATCGTTAAGCCAATTCCTAAAAGGTTGGGTTTAGTGGGTAAAAGTCACCACATAACCACGCAGCCGGCTGCGTGGTATGCTATGAGCATTCCCAACCTCCCTCCCCCGCTTTCCGGAGGGAAGCCCATATTTGCTTCGGGCGCAAAAAAAAAACGGCTTAAATCGCAGTCGCAGCACAGCCGTCGAAGAGGCTACAACTATAAGGAAAAAAGGAAGCCGAAACCTAAGGAACAATAAGCTACCTAGAAAAAAAGGGTTTTAATTGCCTCCTCCCGGCTGATCGTCTATCTCTCTCTCTCTCGGGGTCCTAGTAGGGTCGTATTATACATACGCATTCAGGGGTGTGTGGGACGTGCGTCACCAGCACTAGGCAAGGAACGTACGTCATAAAGTGGGAGATTGTCCTAGGGCGACTGCGGACTGCACTGGACGTGTTCCTGCCGTATATATACAGTATACCTATATATTTTTGACGTAAATTTTTTTTGAATAATTAGTATAAATTGATGAGGCCAAGAGATTATTAAGAACCGGTGAATATAATATGTCATCGAACTATATTACTAGCGTATAGTAGAACACAGAATACATTTACCCTGACGGGGTATAGAACAGACACCCCGAACCCGAACCAAAAGTTTGCTTCATTGGTAAGAGTTAGAACTAAAGTTCGCTGCAGCGCTAAAATAATAGTAACGTCGTGTAACTAAACTATTAAAACATGCAGCACTAGTTTGCATTAAGCTGAGAACAAATTATCGGACGCGTCCGTCAGCCGCGGCTGACAGTCGCGGCTTAGCGGTGTGCACGGTAGCTGAGACGGCGTCCTCGGACGCCTCGCTTCGGTCATTCCAGAAAGGTTTTGTCAATCGAGAAACATGACAAACAGTGACAGCGAGGACGAATTTATAAAGTTAGCGGCAGCTGCTTTATGTCGTCCTCCAAAAAATAGGGGACCCAAACACTCCTTGGCCATGATATTAATGTAAAACGACTCGAGTATGATGAATTTCATACATTGTATCCAGACTTACAAAAAGATGATAAACGTTAAAAAATGTACTTATGAATGTACTAATATGTACCTATAAGTATAGGCACTCGTGGCCATGAACACATTCAATAAATTTTTTTTTTCATTACACATCATGTCGCGAGCGCAGTTGGTTCGCTTGTGACACTCGAAACGTCCGCGGACGCGTCCCGTGCCCCGTTCACACTGTCCGCGGACGCACCAAACATCCAGCCGGCCAGATTCTGTTCGGACGTCCGAACGCTCAAGAGCGACGCAAGGTCATGTCCGCGTCTTACGGCCGATAGTTTGCACAGTGTAGTACTAAATGTACTGGCTAGATCTCAATAAGCCGCGGCTGTCAGCCGCGTCCGTCAGCCGCGTCCGATAATTTGTTCTCAGCTTTAGGGATTAGTTTTCTGGCGACCAAAACGTCGATAAGTTATAAGGCCATAAGACGCGGACATGACCTTGCGTCGCTCTTGAGCGTTCGGACGTCCGAACAGAATCTGGCCGGCTGGATGTTTGGTGCGTCCGCGGACAGTGTGAACGGGGCACGGGACGCGTCCGCGGACGTTTCGAGTGTCACAAGCGAACCGACTGCACTCGCGACATGATGTGTAATGAAAAAAAAATTTATTGAATGTGTTCATAGCCACGAGTGCCTATATTTATAAGTACATATTAGTACATTCATAAGTACATTTTTTAACGTTTATCATCTTTTTGTAAGTCTGGATACAATGTATGAAATTCATCATACTCGAGTCGTTTTACATTAATAACATGGACAAGGAGTGTTTGGGTCCCCTATTTTTTGGAGGACGACATAAAGCAGCTGCCGCTAATTTTAAAATTCGTCCTCGCTGTCACTGTTTGTCATGTTTCTCGATTGACAAAACCTTTCTGGAATGACCGAAGCGAGGCGTCCGAGGACGCCGTCTCAGCTACCGTGCACACCGCTAAGCCGCGACTGTCAGCCGCGGCTGACGGACGCGTCCGATAATTTGTTCTCAGCTTAATGGTGGTTAATATAGCGCACAGCGCCATATTATAGCGCGCTATCTCTTCATAACGCATAGCGCGTGTTATGTAAGTAGTCGCCTTGGCGCTATGACGCTATGACGCTTTGGCAGTTTGGCACTATTCATATAAAGCGGCAATTAGTTCTAGCCACGATGTACGATATATTACTTTCCTCTATGGTTCTAGCAGCAGCGCTGTTGGGAGTAGACGTGAGACGCAAATTTAATCTAGCAGCACGCTAATCATCGCGCGCGAACTAATTTAGTGTTAGACGTTATTTAGTTAGTGTATACTGTATCCTTATAAGTGATCGAAGGACAAGGTTGTCTGCTACAAAAGAAACCTAACTAATGTTTTTAAATATAAATAAAATATAGATACAAAAGTGTATATTATAATAGTGTTTGTAAATAGTTGATTTTTGTATATAAAATCAATAACTTTTAAATGCACTTTTAATTGATTTATAATTTATATTAAGGTTAAAATAACGTTAACAATTATAATAAAAAATGATTAATTTTATTTTGTTTTAAAAAGTACACGCCTTGAAAATATTTTTAGGGTTATAGAAAGTCGTATGCCTCAAAAGTATGAAAGACCGTTCATTGATTTTTCCACTTAATTTTATTTATATTCTAAAATGCGACTTATTACGAAACAATATTCTTATAAAGCACGCGGTCTATCCAATGAACGACATGTAATGTAGCGTGCTCCGAGATATAGAGTGCTGCAAAACTTAACGCGCTTGCCGGCCTCCTACACACTTTTTTATAAATAGCGCGCTATATCATAGCGTATTTAATAGCGCGCTAGAAATTTCTAGCTTATAGTCTATAGCGTGCTATTGATTTATAGTCGTTTTGAACAACTTTAGTCATAAGCGCTAGGAATTTCATGGCGCTTATGCGTATCTTTTAAAAGAAGTGTACGACAAGTCGCTCCCATAGATTTTACATTTTGCCCGATTCTCGTGAGCATTGTTACGCGAAAAACTTAAAGAGTTTTAAACTTTTTTATACTTACTTACCTATGAAATGTTAAACCATCACTTTTTTTGATGTTCTGGAGTGTTTACTGCAGTCTTTAAGAACACAACCAGGCATTTTGAAGTCGTTATTTATGCGAAGCGAACACGGCTCGTCTGGGCGGGCGTTGAGCACTCACTAAACAGTTGAGGTACAGTGTACCGCAAAGCGTGGCGCAAAATTATGCAAGGCGTTGTCTTCTATATATTATAATTTACAGTAGTTAATACATACGTCAATGTATCAAGTTACAGTTACGTGTACATACGTAGCAAGTTACATACGTATTATATACGTCACAATGCAGGTCACTGGCCTCCTCTAACTTCTGAGAGCGTAATGGATCACATAGACAAATAGATATGTAGCAAGATGGAGCAATAGTTGGTTTGCCATGCTACTCTAGTTTGTGTTGGACTCATAGATAGTATAAGTATACTTTACAGGTTGGGCCAATTTGAGCAACCGCGTCTTTTTCTGCCACCAGGGCGGCGTCACTTAAGAATGAGGTGAAATATTTGACAGATTTCATAGCGAGGAAAGTGTGTTGTTTATTTATTTATTAGGATTACCAACAGAAATTACAACAGTAATACAAAGATCATTTTCATATAACATTTTAAGCACATTATAATTGTATTTCTTTTTATAGGTAATCACAACATGCATTGATTATTTAGTAAATGAAAGGATTATAAGAAAAAAACTTGAATTACATCATTGAAAAAATAAATTATTAAAAGGAAATAGAATTGTTAAAATATTAGTTACATTTTATAAAAAAAAATAGATTAGAAATGGATATTCCTAAAAGTAATATTTAAACAAAGTTAAAAATGTGTAATAAATTAAAGAGTACAGGCCTCAGTGTCGTATTCTTCATTCTTTTAGTATATTGTGTATAATGTAGTTATAATACACATTTAATAGAAGCCGAAAAACTTTTATTTAAAACGTAACTTTTTAACGGTGATGAGTGATGGCACTATGGGACTATCTGCGTAACAAACGAGTTCACCTTAGTGTCAATCTGGTGAGCGTAAGATTAAAGCTAAAGCAGAGCATGGGTTTGACCTGGGAACGAACGCTTAATTCCATACCATCCACTTACCATCACATTGATGTGGTGCTCACTTGTCACACATACTTTATTACGACACCATATTTTTAATTTCTCATCTAGATTTTCCCTTTCTGTATTTTGGATGAACTTTCGATAAGTTTTAAATTTACTGAAAATGCACGAGTGCTCTTAAAAATACTTAATTCTATCTTATCTTCTCTTTTTCCTAAACATATTCTTAACCATTTATTAATAATTTCCCATCGTTACCCTATCAAAAGGGGAAATATTTACCATAATTGCCACGCTTGGCGAGGGGGCTGGCAACAGCGGTTTTTTTTATTTTGCTATTGTCAGGAAGATGCTTCTGCCCATCTTCTGTTCCCCTCTGTCGTCTCTAACGACACCCACGTATATCATCAATATGGGGTAGTAAATATTCTTACACCGCCATTGCACGGTTGCTAACTGTAGTTTCTCATTTTTACCTATTTTCAGGAATATTACTACTGTTCACCTCCTGGTTTGTCTGTCCTTACAACAGCAACGGAACGATACGGAACAGTGGAATACACCATGTTGTATAGTGGCGATGTAAGAATTTGCCATATTTATATTAAAGCATTTACCGTTTTAACTGGCCTGTGACAAAGCTTATCGATGTATGAACGAAACATAGAAACATTAAGGTACATTATAGACTACATCGAACCACAGTAGAAAAACAGTTGTAAACAGCATTATAAGATAAATCACTATGTTTAGTAACATCTTATAGCGCATAAATAATAGCAAGTTAAAATTGATATTTTAAAGTCGAGTTAGTACACTACATTATTTTCGTAATTCGAACGTATCCTCTTTTTGTCATTGGCGGTTCTTTATTATGGATACATCGTCATGGAAATCCTGGGTATAGACTTGTCCATAGCTAGCTGAAAATCATTGAACTTTCCCACACAGCCAGCACAGTAAAGATCACGACTCAGTCCTACAGACCACCGAATTACCAATACGCTTTTAAGGTATAGCGGACGGATAAAAATAAAAAGAACGTGATTAATAATAGTTTATTATTTAACAGTTCCATTTTTACACAGGCTTTTAGCTACATGACTCTGTGATTGTATTATACAACATCATATTATCATAATATGTACCTAAATATAATAATATAATCTTCCTTTTTTTTAACAAAAATCGAATAAGAGAAATAATGAAAACTTAAACAATTTAAAATTAATGGAAAGAATTTAAAGGAAGAACTACACAACTTTTTTATTGTACGCATTACATTACTGGAAAAATTAAAATTATGTCGATGTAGGTACATTATGACTACAACAAATTGAAATTATAATTAAGCTTATTTTTCGTACATCTTCATGGGTTTAAATATGTTTACTTTACTATTTTTTTAGGCACATAATTCACAAAGATTTGTCCTATACTCCAATCACCTATATGTTCTATGAGAGTAGTAAACTATTACTTATTTCTATGCTTAAAAAATTGATTTTATGAAGCAAATGATAAAAATCATTAAAATGTACAATACAACTCAAAACAAACTGCAGAAATAACTATTGTAATATACGTGATGTATTTTCTTACAAGAGCTATGTTAATTATTGCGTTAAATACGGGTAACTGCATGTTATTTACTTAAGGCATTACAAACGAGATCGCTATGATGCTTTATATATTGCTTTATTAAATGTATGTATATACTACTCTATTGCACGTATTTCATAAATATTAATTATATTATTTTAATTGAAATCTGATAAAGAATTTTAGTTTTTCAACTAACTACTTCCTCAGTCCCAGCCGGGCTGGCATCGGTAGGTGCCAAAAAATTTATCCCCCGATTATATCCACTGACAAGAGATAAAATTATCTTATCCCTTTGCCAGAGTTTTATCTTCCTCTTAGAACTGTTATATACTTTATATTTTAGTTTGATTGTAAATGCCATAAAACTTTTGTCTCCGTCTGGGTAATCCTAATAGTTTAGTATTTAATTGACCTAATGCCAGCAGTGGCCTTTCGATAGGCTGCAAATAACTATTGGGTTAACATTCGTATTAAACTCGATTCGTATTAAATTCGACTAAACCGCTACGTAGTGGCAACGTAAGGGTATCCAATTACCCTTTATCATCCCGTGAGTGACGTCAGAGTGACAGCGGGAATCAAATCAGCAGGAGGGCTGCAGTACATTCCTGATAGCAACTCTAACAATAAAAAAAACTACGGTGGCCAACTCGCCTGCCAACCGTACCTACGTTACCGTATTTTCCCAATGATGCAAAACCCATGTTCACTAATGGATTTTTGATAGGCTATAAATATAATTAATGAAGATGATTTAACCATAGCACAATCATTCACAATGAAGCAGCTTTTTGGAGAATACTCGGAAATGTGCAATCTAGTCACCCAAATATAGGGTATGTTCCGAAACGTTTCCAGTATACTGCCGAATACAAATGACGTCTTCTATTGACACTATATTGTACTGGCGTGCCGCTGACATTGTGTCGGATATCCGGCCATATTAAAACAATTTTTAATTGTATGTTCGCTGAATGAAGCTTGCCAGAATTTGTTTTTATTTATTCAAATACAAAAAATTCTAGAATAATTGCTGGTATCTCCATTAGGAGGATATAATTTTATACGTGGTAGAGCCATGCTGCAGTTATATTAGTAGTATAGTTGTAGCATGAATGAGTCGGCTCGACCGGGGAAGGACCACGCTCTCACAGAATACCAGCGTGAAATAGTAGCTCAATGCTGCTGTATTTCGTATGGTGAGTGTAGAGAACCGGATACCCTTTTTACTGGAAAGGAGGCATTCCATCTTAGTCCTCACGGGTGACAACGCATCTGCATTTTGATACGTAATCGAGGATAGATGTAGACGTCTATGGGCCGCAGCAACCACTTACCATCAGGTGGACTGTGTGCTTGTTTGTCACCCTATCCTATAAAAAAAATAATGATCTTTGGAGCACAAAATAATATAATAATCGCCAACACTTTTCCAATGTGGCGCCAATGTATGACATCATATACTGTCCTATGTTTTGGAACGAATCACCAGTATGGTGTAGATTCATGACGTTATTTGCATTGGATAGTACAATGGGTTCTATTTTGGAACATACCCATAATAAACACCTCACAAACATCAGGATTGATTTTAATCTGTGTTGTTGGGTAAACCTATAATAAAATATTTATATGATTTTTATTAAAAACACTATTTAATATAGCCTAAATTAATTATAAGTAGCCATAGGTATTTGTCACATTTCTAATGCGCTAAATTAATTTCTTTGACTATTTACAAAATGCTATCACGTGGAACAGTGTTATTGGAAAAAAATCTAAAATAAAAAAACACCTAATTAATCCTTAAATAGCATAAGTTTATAGCGAAATAACAGCTAAAAATTTGACTTCTATTTAATGGATTAGCTCATTAAATAAAAATTAGCTAAAACTATGAATTCTTAGTTATATTATGACACAATACAAACGAGTGTTTTATGAATTGCCTAATAACTAATAACTATATGGAAAGGGCATTTCTATTTTGTTTTTATTCAAGCACGTAATATTATAGAAATCAGCAGATAAGAAAGTATTTCCATCTTAAAATAAAAATTATATCAAAATATAAACTATGTTTAAAATAAATATACTTCTGCGTAATATTTATTGTACCACTAAATGATTGTTAAAAATAATATGATTTTAAAATATTATACTTTTTATATTATATTTTTTTTAACAATATTTTCCATACAATGTTGGAACTGTTGCTTTCAATATATACAAATTAAATACATTTTATTATGTACTAAATCAGGAATAAATTTATACAGTGGCTACATTGTAAATCTGTCAAACACTGCCACAGTAATATTATACAACAAGACTTTAACAGACGTTTGAAATTTATTCGTGTTGTACAATTTTGCAAACTATACAATTTGAACAGTCAAATCATTCCCTAGTATTATAATATATTGCGTATTTTTAATTTTAAAATATGTGATACTACTATATTATATAGGGGTAGCAACACTTAAAGTAAGGTTCAGCAGCGACACCAACATTACTCTGTGCATAAAAAATTAATTACATTAAATCTCAAGTATCAACTTCAACTTGGCATGGTACAAAAGGAAAAGTGCCAAGTAAATAAAGTTATTAATAATATATAAAAACTTAGAGGAAGTACAAAGCATTTTCAAATACTTATGTATTTATTTGGTGGCATTTAGTAGTCTATGGAGACGAACTGGGCGGCCGCTACAGCGTCATCGACTGCTAAAATGCTGCAAGCAAAACATTTGAAAACATTGTAATAAAGTTAAAATAGGTACAAGCTATTGTTATTTTAAATATAAACAGTAACTTTGACAAAAATATTGTAGGACTGCATTTTTGTAAAGAAGTTCTTCTCTTTTCCGTGTAATTTTATAAAAATTAAAAACCCAGAGCAGCGCTATGAAATACAGCAACTTTAGTGTAGAGTACTATAACATGGTATGGAGCATAGAATACTATAATACATACGTAATAGAACAGGGGTGTGGGCGGAGCCCGTGTAGCCACTAAAATGTCACTAACACGTCAATTCACACGTATAAATGTCAACACGAGATGTGTTTTGACGTTGCAATCGTTTCCAAATTTTGCATGCAAATTATTTAGAAAATGCCAAATTGCACGCTATTTACAAATAAATATGTATTAAAATCCGTCTGTCAACACAGCGAATCGGGTTTGTAGTTTTGCTTGCATTACTTGTATGTGTGCTCCCGGCGATGCCGAACCTTGGTACAAAATAAGGTTGACAGCCATTCTATTGTGTATTACAGTATTCTATTTCTATGGTATGGAGTACCGCAGTATAGTGTAGTACAGTATACTGTTGCGTAGTATAGTGTGGCAGCTGGTTTAGTATAGCGAAGCGCAGGGCTGCGGTGTGCAGTGTAGCGTGGCGGCAGGGTACGTACGGGCCGCTAGAGGCGCGTGCTCTATATGCGTATGGTGTAGAGCACTCGGCGCTAGAGCGGCGGCGCGGGCGCGGAGAGCAGCGCCGCGAACTGCAGCAGCGCCTCGCGCAGCGCAACACTCGCGCCGGCCGCACGGGCGCTCGCCGCCAACCGGACCAGGTCCGGGTACACGCCTGGAAAGACACAACCGTTGATGTAACTTGAAGTCCACTGCTGAATATAGGCTTCCTCGATAGATTGCCTCACAGGGGAGATATTTGCCATAGTTATACGTGGTAGAGCCATGCTGCAGTTATATTAGTAGTATAGTTGTAGCACGAATGGGTCGGCTCGACCGGGGAAGGACCACGCTCTCACAGAATACCAGCGTGAAATAGTAGCTTAATGCTGCTGTATTTCATATGGTGAGTGTAGAGAACCGGAGACCCTTTTACTGGAAACGAGGCATTCCATCTTAGTCCTCACGGGTGACAACGCATCTGCATTTTGATTCGTAATCGAGGATAGATGTAGGTGTCAATGGGCCACAGCAACCACTTACAATCTGGTGGATTGTGTGCTCATTTGTCACACTATCCTATAATAAAAGTTGCTACGCTTGAAAAGAGGGTTGGCAACCGCTTTTTTATTTTATTGGAAAGACGCTGCTGCTCTTCTCCTGATTTTTTGCCGACTTTCCGACGCCCACGGGATAATTTGATGGTAGTTGGATGTTTTTACACCGCGACTACACGGTAAAGATACATGTTTAAGAAGATTTGCCGAGATTTTTTTGTACCTATCAGTATTTAGCTGACAATGGTAGTATAAGTAATTCATCATGAACTAACATTGTCATCATTGCAGCCTATCAAAAATCCACTGTTGTACGTAGGACTTGTCCATATATTTGCCATAGTTGCCACACTTCTGCCAAGTTCGGCAGACGCAGTTTTTTATTACAATTGAGTTTTTTTTTATAGGATAGGGTGACAAACGAGCACACAGTCCACCTGATGGTAAGTGGTTGCTGTGGCCCATAGACATCTACATCTATCCACGATTACGAATCAAAATGCAGATGCGTTGTCACCCGTGAGGACTAAGGTGAAATGCCTTGTTTCCAGTAAAAAGGGTCTCCGGTTCTCTAGACTCACTATACGAAACACAGCACCATTAAACTACTGTTTGATGCTGGTATTCTATTAGGAAGTTCATATTAGGAAGATGTTGCTGCTCATTTATATGTACAAAAAAATTTTAATTTCACACATATTGAGGGAAAATGAACAATTCGGTAACTAAATATAAAATGGTTTTAATGTTAATGTTAAATGGTAATAATGTTGCTATATTTGGCAATAATATTCAATAAATGTGTTATAAACTTATAAACGCATTATTCCCGATTAAATTAAATTAAATACAATAAGATAATTCTACCTTTTAAATTTGGTGACTCTAAACTCCGGAAACTTTAGACCTATATTACCGGCACTTTTATTTATTTATTTAAGGCAACAAACAGTCATGTAAAAAGATATATTTTTATAGAATAAGAGAGAAAAACAAGCATACAGTGCAGATGGTGTACAGTGGAGCTGCGGCCCATAGACATCTACGTCTATCCTCGATCAAAAATCAAAATGCAGATGCGATGTCACCCCTTACGACTAAGATGGAGTGCCTCTTTTACAGTAAAAATGGTCTGCAGTTTTCTACACTCATCATATGAAATACAGCAGCTTTTGTATACTAAGTTGGTTCTAAATCAGATGATATCCTTTTTAAGGTAAATACTTCACGAAAAATCAGTTTGGCGCCGCATAGTAACTGATACTAGAGCATGCTTAATGCAACCTTACAACATTACTTTATAAATTAACGACACAAGTGAACAAGCTATTTGTTTGTTGGATACGTTCAAGATTATCTGGGGTCTATTCTTGCGCCATTTTTGTTTTTTTGTATAATAATGATCCGCCATTCTTCTTTTAAAATCTAGCCAACATTATATTGTAGGCAGTTAATACTTTACTTATATTACAGGTAATCCAAAATTATAGTTTAGATTGGTTCCACGCAAATAATTTGACAATTACAGTATTGCCAAATGTGAAACGGATTACCAATTACTTTAGTTACTTTGCAAAATGATAAAGTGGATTTTATGGTAGAAATGGTATTTTTAGGGATAATATTAATTAGATAAGACAATGGTGTCCACGTAAATTACAAACGATGTGACTCTTGGCTAGTAAACTTAATTCTCTGCTTATACTGTTAGTAAAATTCGCCAACTTAGAAGCTAGGTTGCTAGGTTGGTTTATATCAGTTACGCTCACATTATATTATCTTATATTACGACGATATTGTGGGGACATAGAGGTGACGTCAATACTATTTTCATTTTGCAAAAAAAGAGCAGTATACGTGATTTATAATTTGTACTCCCGTGAATTAATAAAGTAATTATTCAAAAATAATAAAATAATACTTTAAAGGGGACAATCATTTTTGGGCCCACTAAAAATATTAACGTCACTTAATGGTATTACATCAAAAAAAAGACACCAAATTATAATAGTAAATGGCCTACAGATTTTTCGAAAATGTAAACGGAATCAAGAAATATGAAAAAAAATTAGTTGTTTTGATATTCGTGTTCTGATTAGTGTAATATGGGTAAAATGCGTGTACCTAATTAGTCATTTTGCAGTTTGTATAAAAAGAAAACTATTTTTTCACAAAGCTGACTTAAAAAAGATACCACTAAGAACTTTATGTTTAATTTCTAAAAATTTTAGCTAATATCACGTTATAACATAGTTCTAAATGACTGTGAACCAAAACGTTATTTTATCATTGACTTCCGGTAATTCCCAGCGGCCGGCGGACGGGTACGGCGGGCGGGGCGGCGGGGTATTACCTACATCTTTAATCTTAACGGCATTGACGTTCGTCACGCTACTGTTTTTTTGTATTTATATGCGATTTTAAGAAAATGGAATCTGCTAGATCAGCATACAATGAAAATAGAAGTGTATGTTGCAATTGTGGAGTCAGGTTTCACCGCAGTGTGCGAAGACAATTACTGGCCGAGACAACTGCTGATGTGCGCCAACTTTTATCTGTGTGGATTTCTCATGAGGTGGGATAATATTATCTCATGGAAAGCTAATGACTGCACTATACAATCTATCTACTTACATATTATCTAGATTTAAACTTTTATGAGAAATATATATTATTTTTGTTACTCTCGATTTTATTCCAACAATATTACTATACTGCGGAAACGAAAATTACATATTTTCTTTATTAATGTATTACTTAATATTTTTATTTTTGTTGAATAATATGGGATATGGTACGATTTTTTAGAAATAATACGAAAGAAAACGATCCACAGACTCCAGGAACACATAACGATCTATACATGATTAAGTACTTAATTATTTTAAGTTTTTAAAAGTAATAATAAATATCCCTTCATATTATTAATAAATTCATACCTTCTATAGCTATAATTTTAATCTTTCGTTATATTAAATTGATAAATGATATATTATATTGATTGAATTATTTTACATTTTGACACAAGATGACACTGCATTCTTTCCTGCTATTTACCAACTTACAGGCATAGTTCTTTGCATTGACTCCATTGACTGGCATTGACTGTAAGAAAAAAGTGTGTTGTTTCAAACTATTTGGTAGAAAAAATATAATATGGTATAAACTTGTTTGTTTAAATTGATGTAAACTGTGTTCGTGTTAAAGTAAAAGTTTAAAAATGAAAATTCACGTAGTTTTACTGCTTACAAGTGGATTAGTATGTTAATGTCTAATTGATGCAAAAAATGTTTAACCTAAGGGTTATATCATGCACGTAAGTCAAATATTAAATACCTATTTCACATTTATGTATATAATTTGCCAATGACATTCGAAAATGCAAACTGACGAGTAAAAGTCCATGTGAGTAATATAAAAGTTTATTTTTCCTCCTAGAATTTTGTAAAATCTATAACTTATACTGAATTAACCTTTAACAAATGATAAACACAGGTCTTACTAATAAGTTAAATGTTAAAGTATTGAAGTTTTATGTTATTAGTGAAATCTAATTTAAATAATAGATAAAATAAAGTCACACAATATACACAAAAGAAGTTTTTGTGGCATGGTATGATGTATCACATGTTATGTGTGTCTAATTATCTTTTGTCAGTCAATCAGAAATCAAAGTCGAAAAAGTATATATATATATATATATATATATATATATATATATATATATATATATATATATATATATATATATATATATATGTGTCAATATTTATTCTAAGAATAAAATATTATGTAAATAGAAAAATAAGTTATTTTGTGCAATGAAAAATATTTCAATCCACTGTAATATTACCGTTACAGCCAATTAAACTCCACTGCCGAACATAGGCCTCCCCCATATATTACTAATATTACACAACTCCATAACACTCTAATATTATAAAGTTTCTTTATCACTAAGAACACACACAACACACTTATATGATATACCTGAAATAATGTAAATATTGTAAAATCATATATTATTTGAAATAAAATGTATTGTATTTCAAATAATATAGGGTTCCACATCAAACATTTACTTTCATGCCAACTTCGCTTCCCTCCTCAAAATGTACATTTATCTGAACTTAATACACAACAACAAATAAATTCCTGATTTTTTCAGTTACACCCACTTGATGCAGTTTGTTGTAACTGCCTAAGAATATTGCAAGAAAGTGTTGCATCTGCTCACTCCATTAGAAGATTTGGGTACAGGAATATTTGTATTCCATGTGGATCTTCAATTTTAAGAGCACACCGTACACGGATTGTGCCTATTAACTCTGAAGAAAGAGATATTATTTTGCAGTGGATACCATCACACCAGGTACTTACTTTATTTTAAAAGGCTGTACACAGATTGATGTTTGTAAAATCAGACACCTTGCATACAATTTGGCCTGATATTTATGTTCATTCAACATGGCAGTTCACTAACAGGTTATCTTTAAGTTTACAGTCTACCAAAAGTCTACTGCTGAACATAGAACTCCCCATAGATTGTCTTATGGGGGGATATTTGCCATTAATAACCACTTTTTTTTATTTTTAGTTATTAGATGAACGATACTTCTTCCTTATCTTACACCCATATTTGTATGCTTTTGTACTTATTATACAAGTAATATTTTTTACCTTAAAAGACATTAGTATAAATAAAACGGGTTGGGTTTACCATTCGGTCGCCTCAATTTGAAGATTCTGTTACTGTGGGGGGCGTCAAGGGAGTTTATCTGAAGCACCTATATGCGAGTTTTGCTACCGGAGCAGCATCGAAGTATTTTTATTTATTTTTTGAAAATATTGGTAAACGACTAATTAATTAAATATTCTCACGTTTTTGACGTTTCATCTGTCAATGTCATATCGATATATAGTACTAAATCGATCTAGTGAATCGATATTTCACCCTAGATAATCAAGATCAAATCTTTTCTGTTTTGTTAAGATTTACAAAATTATTTATAATTAGTTGAAAGTACCCCAACTCGTAAAGAATGACAGTTTTTCAATTTAATCATTCAATGTTATCTGAAACTTAAAAGAACTTGGACTTAGTGAAATATTGTTAATAATTCTAAAATAATTACTTCTTGTCTGATATGTGATGTATTATTTATTTCTATTTAAATAAATAGTGCCACAAAAATATTATGAGGGGAAACAATTGCATGCTAATATTTATAATTTTAAAAGACATTTAAACTATTTAGTGTTAAAAAGATTGAAATAAATAGAACAATAATAAATATTATTAATATTTAGAGTAGACACTGTAAAACTATGGTTCATTTTGTTAGTTGATAAAAAAATAACTTTTTTCAGGTGGATCGTTTAGAACGAGTATGCAGTCCTTGCTGGCTGAGGGCTTCCAGAGCTGTATGGAGACAGAGACAACAAAATGAGAACAGGGATATTGAGTTACAATCCATGAATATAGAAGACATCGGTAACATCCCACAACCACCCCCTATACCTGCACCTGTAACCCCTGCCATTACCAGAGCGGTATCAACAATTACTATGGCTAATTATAAGCGTGCTGCTTCTACTTCCCGTCACTGTATTTTTAAGTCATGTAATCATTCATCTAGATTTTTAATACCTAAACTACTTAAAGAGAGATTGCTGATAGATCACTCATTTTATGTGCCACTGTGCGCTCGTATTTGTGAATACCATTTAAATGAACCCCACAATGATTGGAATAATTTATACACGAGTAGTAACTGTTCAGATTTTACTGCATCTCAGATAGACAACCTTTGTTCCTTACTTAAAAGTAGTGTTACTCAAAATTATAATATTTTAAATATCATTGAACATAATTCAATATTATGCAAATATTGGTTAGGATTTACCAACTACCAATTTGAACAGTTACTAGTTGAAATTCCATCTATCAGTGAAAGAGTTAAATCACCTAAAAGAAGTCTAGCTATGTTCTTAATGAAACTTCGTACAGGTGATAGCAATGAACGCATAGCTTCTCTATTTAATGTAGCTTCATCGACTGTGTTCAATCACTTAAATATTGTAAGTCAGTGCTTTGAAGAGCAATTCATCCAACTGCATTTAGGGACAAATACCTTATGCATTCAACAAGTTGCTCAATATAACTTGACAATACCAAATGGCTTGTTTGGTAATCCAGATATGGATCCTGAATTTATGCCAGCCATAGTAATATGTGATGGTACATACATTTATGTGCAAAAAAGTAGTAATTACTTATACCAGAATCAAACATATAGTTTACATAAGTATCGTAACTTAGTTAAGCCATTTTTAATAGTGTGCTGTAATGGTTATATCCTTGATGTTTTTGGACCATATCCTGCAACAGAATCAGATGCTTCTATAATTCTTAGACTGTTCAACGATAATAGTCCACTGCGAACCTATTTTAGAGAAAACGATGTATTTATTCTTGATAGAGGTTTTAGGGATGCAATTCCATTCTTGCAGCAATGTGGTTATAAGGCTTACATGCCTGAATCTAAACAAGCTGGTGAAATACAATTATCAACCATTGCTGCCAACAAGTCCAGATGTGTAACTTTGTGCAGGTGGGTGATTGAAATTGTAAATGGGAGATTTAAACGGGACTTCAAATTATTTCGTCAGGAATATTTTAATACTGCATCTACTCATCTCATGCTATACTTTAAAATTGCAGCTGCATTAATAAATCGATTTCATACGTTGATTCGTAATAATTTTCATGCTGTAGAGATATTGGCAATTGCTCAAGCCAAACTAAACACTCCAAATAATTTAGCCTCCTACGTAGAAATGCACAATTTAAATAGAGTGAGAGTGCGATTTGCCAGCATTAATGGTAATCTTCCAGAGCTAGATAATTTTCCTCAACTGACATTCCAGGATCTCATTCTGTTTAGTCTAGGAATTTATCAAATTAAACAAGCTCGTAGTTATTACGGGGAGCATGTCAGGGCTTCTGGAGAATATAAAATCGAGGTATACCTGCAATCTGTCGATGATTTTGGTCCAAATAGTTATCTATTGCGAGGTAGGATACAATCAAGGCACACTAGTAAAAAAACTTATTACACTTATATACTAGTTGACACCAACCCATCAATTGCTAACACTAGGGCTGCTCTTACTGGGTACTGTTGCAACTGTTTGGTAGGCAGACGCACTGTTGGCTGCTGTGCACATGTCATGTCTGTTGTCTGGTTTCTATCTTGGGCACGGCATCGAGATGAGGTTGAACCACCTGCATCTTTTTTAGATGATATATTACTTTCAAGTAATGATATTGAAAATGATGAATGATGATTATTAATCTTAATGCGTATTAATATTGTAATATAAATGATCATTTTTGCTATAGTTGTTCCACTTGTGGCAACCAAAGTTTTTTGTGTTATTCTATAGGAAGATGCTGCTGCTCATCTCCTGGTATTTTTATTTTATTCTGTCGACTTTAACGACACCATACGGGACGGAACGTGATGGCAATTCACGGAAGGCCTCTGTAATATTTTACATTATATCTTTAATTTAGGAGCCATATGTTCGGCAGTGGACTGTTGTAATGATGATGAATAATGATGACTAAAAATTGTAATTTTTGTTGCTTATTTGAACTATTTCTATTTTACTGTGTGCTTTATTATCTGTTATATATTATGTTATATGTGTAATTTATAAATAAACGCCGAGCAAAGTTGAATTTATTGCTCTGGCACCCTTTTTTATCTCTTTTAATTGACAATATCCTTCTGATTTCTAATAATATCGTAAACGGGCGAGACGTTATATTTTAATGATGTATGGGATTTATACTTGCTAATAGATGAATACTTTAATGAACAAAGGGCCGGCACTGCACCTGTCTGCTGTGTTATTTTTAAAAGAGGACTCATAAAACACTGACGATTTTTACCATAATTAATGCAGTGATTATACATGATCTTTGGGACTTATTACATATCAATATCGTATCGTAAATAGAAATGTTACCATCAAGTTATTTTGAAAAAATCTTTTAATATGATCTTTTGATATGAAAACACGAAAAATGTTTCTACCTATGTCCGTTAGAAACCATCCAAGCGATTTTGATGAAATGTTTATGTGTGTTTGAATGGGTCTCTATACGATTCATATTCACATATGGACTCGGTAGGTGGCGCTGTTGTCGAAATCCAGAAATCACCTGTGCGAAGTCGGGGCGGATCGCTAATAATAAATACAATTAAACTATACCTGTGTGTTTGTTATCCTGGCACAAACAGTTCAAAACATCTTACTTCCTCACAATTTATCAGTGTGTAATAACAGATAAGCATGATATTACCTAGTCATTTTGGTATTTTAGAACCCAGTCATTTTAAGATGTATAATTAGGTATTTAATAATCAACCAAAGCATATTAAAAAAAGTCTTGACACCGGGCCTGTCTGTCTGCATTAATAGATCTGAATTATATAGACTATGTTGGAAATGATGATTTACTATCTATAAATACGGTTGCATTATAACTTGTTTTTTACACAGTCAGTTTAAAACATCTTTCTTACTATATAACGTGTGTTGGTAATATTGTAAATATAAATGGATATATTATACCTTAGTCATCTTGAATTTAATCATATTATTTTAACGGTAATTGGGAAGTACACTCACACTCAATATATATAAAAAATTGTATCCATACCACATTTGTACACAGACAGGCACTATATTTTGCCGTAACTACTAAAAATATTGAAGTACCTGAAAATGCTGAATGTACCTACAACTTGGTTTTATATGAACTATTATTCAACAGTGCACTATTTTAACTTAAAATACCGGTAAAAACCACTATAAATAGCTTTTAGTTTATTTCTAGGTTATTTTAAAATTCATATTTTAATTGTTAATTTCTCGATTTTCCGTCTAGATGTGGTAAAACTAATATTACTTTTGTAATCTATAAGGAATAAATCGACATCCATTTCATTGCGTGACGCGAAAATTTGTGGTGGGCCCATTCTCCATACAAAAATTGATTGTCTCCTTTCATCAGCCAGTATTCATATAATAAAATTATGTTTTTGCCTCAGAGTCCGTTATGATACTCTCTATACGTTTCAGACCTAAACACAGCAATGCATCTACTGTTTGGCGGCAGAGATGATAAGAGAATGGTGAGACGGACTCCTAGGCAAAAAAGAAGTATACGGTATACGACGCGGTTGGAACCGCCGCGCCCGCCGCGAATTACTTAATAGTGCAAATTTTTTTATTAAAACTCATTGTGTGTACGAGGGATGTTATGTATATGCATAGGTACATATTTTATAACAGGAGCGACACTGAAAGTTTTTAGAACTGGCCTGGCCTAGTTCAAATTTTGAAAATGGAACTGTTTACCAATATTACTATGTATGTAGGTATTTTAATTTGTTATTTGTTTACGATTTGGCGGCAAATGAAAATTGTCTGTGTCACGTAAGCATTAATTCAACGCGAGAAAATTTTCGTACAATGATTTTTATGACTTTCGATGTCATTTAAGTCAGGAAGAGAGTTATGATAGACTTCGATTGGCCTTACACGATGAAGCCTCATCTCTTGCCACTGTTTACAACTGGTATAATAAGTTTAAACGTGGTCGTAATAATCTCACCTATGATCTGCTTGACGACCTTCCACGGCGACGACTGAAGATAACATCAGTGTTGTGCGGCGTATGATAGAGACTGACGAAAGAGTGACTTATCAGCAGATTCGGACAAGCTTAGACATCGGTATGAGTCAAGTGCACAAAACCCTCCATGAACATTTAGCGGTCAGGAAGCTTTGTGCCCGGTCGCACACCGCCAAGCAAACAATTGACTACTTGGCGAAGTCAGACGTGGAATTACTGGGTCACCCCGTATAACCCCAACCTCGCACTTTGCGATTTTTATTTATTTCCGAAAATAAAAGAAAAACTTCGAGGAAAACGTTTTAGGTATGCCGAGGAAGCAGTGGCTGCGGTTCAAAATGCCTTTGAAGAGACGCCTAAGAACGAGTGTTCATAGTGCTTTAAACTAAAAACTATCTTTGAACCACATAACTATAAGCCAATTAAACTATCAATGAGGAGTTTTCAGGAGACCAGTCGATGATGAAACATTAAACAGGATGAACATACCTATAAGCTTATCCCACGCGGTAGTATCTACTTTTCCCGGTGGAGCCTTCTTCATGGCCTCCGTGAGGCTCGCTATTGCTTTTAGTACAAATGATATTTCTGAGAGTTGATGCCTGTTTGGAAAAAAGATCAGCATTAAAAGAAATCAAGATATAGCAGTTCAGGAATGACGAAATTAAAATCAGAAAATTTTTATTAATTCTGTATGTTTTGCATGCTCATTTGCGATATACTTTCATATCATTTAGTAAAAAGCTGTTATTTAAAAATTATAAACAGACACTCCAATTTTATTTATTAGTATATATTTATTATTTACTCTTTGTAGTGTACAATCCATTAATAAAGATCATTAAAGAGTGGAGCCTTTTGTGTTTCTCTCCCCGGCATTCTATCTCAGTATATTATTCCTTTAAGGGCCTGTAACTACCTCAGCTCAAATTCTAATATCGCCCTCACTTCCCCGCGCGTCGCATGCTATGTACCGACATGTTTGTAATCATTAATACTGTAAGTAAATGCTTAGGTAGGTAGGTCGTTAGATACTTATTTCATTAGATTTATCATATTTATGCCTGTTTCTTTCGGCCAACACAGTCTCTACTTATTTTTATTACGGTTATTTCCTATTTTAATTTTACGTCGTCCTGTTTCATAATGTGTATTCTGATCGTAAGCGACACAGCTTTTCCGTTCGAAAGCCGAAGCGCGACTGATCGGGCAGCAGACAACAAGGTTCAGTACGCCGATAGTTTAGGTAATTTCTATTTATAGTGAAAATAATAGTAATTAAAAAAAAAACATAAACCCTGCTGTATAGTTAGTTAAGTTGTTATGCAGTTTCATGATCTAATTTAAAGTATTTTGTGAATAAAGCGCTATATTGTTCGGTTGGGAGGTAACTTTGGATTTTTTTTCTATCGAGAAAATTTTACGGAATCGTGTTTTCGTCTAACATAATCCTTAACATTAATCCTCAGCTTTACCATATATTTGTTTTAAAATGAATGCTGCAACATTTTCGGCATAATGGAGGATATTGCTAAGTCATTTGAGGTAGTATAGGCCCTTAAGCAAAGAATTTATGATGAGAGTGGTCGAACATCATACTTTATACAGATATAACTTAGTTGCTTATAAAATTATTCAGCGTTATACTAATATTTTCATATCAAGACGCAATAGAAACCTAAGAAGAAATATTAGTTCTTAGTGCTTTTATTTTCAGCTTAGCTCAAGAATGAAGATAATATTATGATAACCATACCTGGGCAAAGGCTCGGTGTTATCATCGTCGCTTGTATACCTGGATATCACTTCTTGGAACCTGTCCAGCAATGGTATTATTGCTAAGGGGTCTGAATCATCTGAAATATAATATACAGCATGTTAAAATAACCCCATTTATTTATATCTCCCTAATCGTGGTGCAAGAATGTGTACTACTCTATACCGTGTAAGTGGTGAAAGAGAGAAACTGAACCAGGATATGGGCAGTAGAATTTTTCTAATAAAAACTCAAAATTATTAAAAAAGAACTGCGTTCACAACTCGTTTGCCAAGCGTGGAGCCTATAGCGAAATTCTCTATAAAGCAATCTATGGAGAGGCGTATATTTTGCAGTAGTCTTTTACAGGATGTTATGAATGAATGTATGACTATACTTCCAAATTAACAAGTATCTAGTGCAGTGGTAGAGAACCTTTATGTATTAACGTGCCATTTTTCTAAAGAAATATTTAATTAGGTAATATACGTTCCGTAAAATAACTTTGACTTCCAGGTTATGGGCAAAATAATAGTACTAAGTACTATCGATTCAAAAATTTTTATTTACTACAAAAAATAAATAGAGTTGTGAGTTGAGACATTTATTAATACATTGCAAAATATATAATGCATACATACATATACATACATAAACACTCACGCCTGTCACCCAGAGGGGTAGGCAGAGACTACGGACTTCCATTTGGCACGATCCTGACATACCTCTTTCGCCTCCTTTACATCCATATATCTACGCATACATGCTCGTCGGTTAAGGGTACTTCTAACGTGGCCCATTTTAAAAATATCGCCAATTTGGTCGATAAACTTTTTTCGACTCGGCCGTTCACATCTGCCATATAAATTTGCTTTGTCACTCTTTCCTCATTCATTCTTTCTACATGACCAAACCACCGAAGCATTCCTTTCTTAATGCAATGTATAATAACAAATGTTTCAGTTATACGCTTAATTCAAATTAAAGTAACATTAGTGCGATTTCTGTTGTTGCAGATTAGATGACAAATAACTTATATTGGGGTTGTAAAATCCTAAATATAACACAAATGAATTTTTAAATACATTTATGTCAACAAAAATTGACTATTATGCTATGCGTAAACGAACTATGCATTCCTTGGGGGAGGTGTGAACTTGTGAAAGAAGGGCTGTAATGATGATGATGATGAAACGAACTATGCGTCATTAGCAATGATAGCCCACAATGTAACTAGGACCACTCTCGTTTGTTCGTAATAAATACTTCATAGTGAACTTTGTAATCGATGGCGTGCCCAAAATGATGCCGCGTGCTATTCGTTCGCTATCCCTGTTCTAGTGGCTATAGTGTGTCTCTCTACGGGCCTATCTTTAAGCATTTAACACCTTCACATCCTGGAAAAACTAGTTTTTTTTTTTTTTTTTTTATAGGATAGGGTGACGAACGAGCACACAGCCCACGTGGTGGTAAGTGGTTGCTGTGGCCCATAGACATCCACATCTATCTTCGATTACGAATCAAAATGCAGATGCGTTGTCACCCGTGAGGACTAAGATGGAATGCCACGTTTCCAGTAAAAAGGGTCTCCGGTTCTCTACACTCACCATACGAAATACAGCAGCATTAAGCTACTATTTCACGCTGGTATTCTGTGAGAGCGTGGTCCTTCCCCGGTCGAGCCGACCCATTCGTGCTACAACTATACTTCTAATATAACTGCAGCATGGCTCTACCACATATAACTAGTACATGATAAGTCAAAAGAATGGTAAATATAATCCGAGTCTCATAAGTTTATAGCAATAAGTTATTATTACCTTCTTTCTTAAAATTAATCAAATACAATGGTAAAACTAACAAAACACGGTGTTGTTAAAATCCAACAATGTTTATCTGTACACCACGCTTCATCGACTGCACTCGGTGCTTAGCCTACGTACAGACAGTGTCTACGTATAGTAATTGTTGTAATTCCGGTAGGTAGAATATGGCCTAAAATCGTGGCGAAAATAGGGTTGCCAGGTCTTAAAACCGAAAAGCTGGACAGACCAGCGAGCTTAGCCGAACATATTGGTAAAAAGGTCGGACACCCTTAATTTTTTAGTCTTGGTAAAACATGACAATGTTTTTAAAAGTTAAACAATGCTTTTTATTATTTACCATAAAAATATTCTTAAATTCTAATGAAATAACAATAAAATTGAATAAATCTGTCTTCTTTATTATTAATAATTCAACATTCATAACAATATTAATTTTAATAATTGCAATATTATGTATGTACATGAAAAAATGTAAAAAATGGTCAACTTTAAAAAGCCTAACAAAAGTCGGTCAGGCCGGACACTGTCTAATTTGGCCGGACACGCAACCAAAGAGCCTGACTTTGTCGGGCTTTATCCGGACGCCTGGCAACGCTAGGCGAAGATCTACATGGTCTCAATGCGCGCATTCACAGGTAGTAAAAATTTGTTATGTTCATACGCACAAAACCGGCTAGCTAGGAATATACGCAGGGTGTTTAGAAGCGGTGAATTTTAACTATAATACTATAGGTAAGTAATCTCAGTTTTGATAATGTATAGAAAATTATTGGTATTTATGTATATAATATATACCAATAATTTTCTAATTATAAAGTACTGTACTTCATTTATTCATTACAGCCTATGAAAGTCTACTGCTGATCATAAAGGCCACTCTTTTTTATATTATTGGGTGACAAACGAGCTCACAGTACACCTGATGGTAAGTGGATCATGGATATCCCCATATATCCTCAATTAAGAATCAAAACGCCGATGTGCAGTTCCAGTAAAAAGGATCTCCGGTTCTCTACACTCACCATAAGAAACGCAGCAGCATTATACTGTTATTTGACGCTGGTATACACTATAGATTACCTTTAGCTATAAATAGCAAAAAATAAAGAGAGGCACATTAAATCGTAATCAAAAATATACCAAAACTTTTAAACCTCATAACATCCATAATCCCTATATCGAAAAAAAGGCGAAGAAGAAGAAAGAAGAAGAAAGAAAGAAGAAGAAGAAGCGAAACACATCGAAGCCTAAATCGCGCTCGGCGCTGAATCGGCAGAACACCTTGCCCGGCGGGAGATCTCCCCTTTTCCTTCCACAGCCACAAATTTAAAAAGAAAAAGTTGCATTTAACATAGTATAATTTCTCTACGAGGAAAGTTATATATAATTTAGATTCATCCAAGGATGTGACTTACTGTCTCCTCCTGTTAAAGAGTCGATATCCTCCAACATGGAGAACTGAAGCAAAGTTTCGAAACACGTCCGAGCAAACTCCTCCCTCTCTCGCAGCTCTTGTTCATTTTCTGTGTGTAAAAATAAATAATTTCTACTACAATGTTAACTTAATAAAAAGACGAACTATGCAAGCTTTTTCAAATGTCGACTTCACCAGTTCGCGGTTTACTATGCTGATTGAAGTAAGAGGCGTATATGACTTTCTTCGTGTAATACCTACTACAAATTGCATAGAGTGGTGAAGGGGAGGACCACCAATGTAACAATTATATCGGCTTTGGGCCTACTAATTTACCTGCCCCGCGTGATGAGTAATAGGTAGGGTACTTTTAAGAAGTATTAGTCAGTTGGTATGCTCTAGGAAATATCTATTTGTTAGTTTAGTCTAGATACAAGACTTGGTTGCTGTTGCACTAGGTGGTATAGGTTTTTTTTCCTAGGAATCCATCTGCACCATATTAACTATGATTGCTGACTGTCGCTAAGCAGTAATGCTTACACTGTTATCTTCCGGTCTGAAGGGTACAGAAACCCAGTAATTACGCGCTGTAAGGCATTCCATCTCAGTCCTCAGATGTAACAAAGCACCTGTGGCGTGCTTTGTTTGTGTTCGGTTACAGGTGTTCATGGAGTGCTGTACTCATTTACTATCAGGTGGACTGTAAGTAAATTTACCACTTCAGTATTTTATTAAAGCTCATCGACGTCGTTGTTGTTGTTGTCGTTAACGCGGATGTTAGTCATGAGTTTCTGGGTTTGAATCTAGAGTCGGACCTAAAATAAATTTCAGTAGCAGCCTGGAGTCAGGAAGTTGACAGTGTTTCACCTCCGTATCTAGGAAACCTCTTTAAACCTCTTTTGCTTAGTAATGGACAAAGTAATTATTTTGTTACACACACTTTGTCTTTGTTTATTTTACGTTTTAACAGTACTGGATAAACAAGGGTTATATGTTTTCTATTGTTTTGCATGTTTTTTAATTTGGAGAGTAATTTTTTTGCATCATGAAAGCTAACTTGTTGGATGGAATGTGTCCGGAACAAAGCATTGCTAATACAATAAGATTAACAAGCCGGTGTTGTTCATTTTTTTATAGAATAAGAGTAACAAACGAGCACATAGTCCAACTGATGGTAAGTGGATACAATGGCCCATAGACATTTACTAGAGAGTGCCCCTGTGCTTGCGCATACACTTTGGCACTATTACACTGTCCTGCGCCTATTCGTTTGAGGCTGGCCGCCGTGGCCGAAATTCGGTCTAGAGGACATTATTATTATTACAGTATGCTTGCACTAAGAAACATCCAACACGTAATGTTTCGAAACAAATCGCACAAAATAAATCACACAGCATGTTTTGTTGATGGTGGCGTTCGCACTCACAAAAACTGTAAAATCTTCAACAGATATTAAAACTTATCTTTCAACATGACGATATTTCTACAAATTTGTTTTCAAACATTTTGTTTCTGTAAATATTTAATGTACAATAAACTGTCAAACATTTTTCATTACAACATGTCTTTTGACTATGCAAAAGCTTTTTGATACATTGACAGAAAACAGTGTTTAAAAACATGTTTTTTTCTGAAAATCGCATCAGTGCAAACTCACGGTTAGACATCTACATCTGTCTTCAATTAAGAGTCTAAATGATTGCGATGCGTTTCATCTCTGAAGATTAAGATGGAATGTTTCGTATTTAGTTAAAAGGGTCTCCGGTTCTCCACCCCTATCATACGAAACAAGGCAGCATTAGGCGCAAATTATACGGAAGGTGACATAAGGCGAAGGCACGGTACAGACGCGGCGGAGGCATGGTGCTTTCGTCATATAAAATGTATGAAAGCAGCGTGTTGTGAATTGTAATCAAGCGGAGCGGCACATGCATGCCGCTTTTATCCATTTCACTTTACACCTTATGCCGTTTTTGTATAATTTGCGCCTAAGGCTGCTATTTTACGCGGGTATTCGGTGACAGCGTGGTTCCACCTGAATGGAGCCGATGTATTAATGTTGCAAGTATAATACAGCTGCAGCGTGGCTGTAGCACGTAATATGAGATGCGTACGTACGGTTGGGCGTGGGGTGGGGGTGCAGCGCGGCGGCGCGCAGCAGCCTGAGAACACGCTGCGCGTGCGCAGCCGGCGCGCGCGGTCGCCCGCGCAGCACCTCGTCGCGCACCACGCGCACCAACGAGCACGCGCGCCCTCCCACGCACCATCTGCGCGTATATACACGTACACGTCAAATACACGGGCACGAGCTCACCACCAACACTTAATGCGCGTTTGTTACCAACGACTTCTATATATAGGTATGGCACTAGACTAGCAATTCAAAACAAATCTTAAGGTACAATTCCGTAGCCAACTGCAGACAGCAGCAGCAAACGACGTGTCTTCGCGACACGACTGATTTCTATGTAGGTCTATGAAATACGTTCCGTGGTTAGCGACACGTCGTTTGCCTAGCGGCAGACGAAACTGTAGCCGGACCGCAGATCAGTAGTGCCGCCAACGCCCGAGCGACAGCACGTTGAATTTTTCTTAAAAAATGAGTTTCACCGATTCTGAGAAAGAGAAACTGATAAACCAGTTAGCCCTATATCCCGTACTGTACGTTCCCTCACATTTCAACGTAGAACATGGCGCACCTTCAATTTCGACACTGTTAGTAAACGAAATTTTCACGAAATTGAGATATTGACGTCATCTTACTTAAATCGGCGAAATGTACAGAATTAATTTGAGAGGTCTATTTACTTCCCCAATATTTTGATTCATAGCGTTAAATTAAAACGCTACTAAACTGAAATTTAAAACATAAATACTGACGAAACCGTTAATATAGCAATTGTCACATGTCTCTTATGGAGTCGACATACGAGTACAATTTTCTAAAAATTTTGTAACTATTTGTTAGAGTACGGCTGATTTTATCATTAAGGTAAATTATTTACTTATTTTTATTTGATAAAGTGTGGTTTTTGGTTTTCAGAATTAAAAGAAATTGAGTACTATAACAATCGTTCATCCCACTTACGCAGAAATCGAACACTTAAAGTCATCCAATTGAAACAACTGTAACCATAGAATACTATAATTACATACATAATAGAACGGGGGAGTGGGCGGAGCCCGTGTAGCCACTAACATGTCAATTCACACGTATCAATGTCAACACGAGATGTGTTTTTACGTTACAATTGTTTCCAAATTTCGCATGCAAATTTTAATCAATATTAAGAAAATGCCAAATTTCACACTATTTATATAGTATTCTATGACTGTAACAATATAGATTAAAAATATCAGAAAGAAAAAAGAATGACTTAAAGAGTTTGATTCAAAGTAACATAATACTAGTTCAAGATGCTAAATGTTACAGTTGATTGATTTATTATAAGAGATTAATGTTTGGGGAATAACATTTTTGGTTTGTCACAAAAGTATTATTTTAAATATTTTTAATAAATGTTGCTTTGAATTATTATGTTTTGTTTTGTGGCTAAAACAATTTTGAAATATATTTTAACAGTTCATATAATAGCTAGAATTCGATATTTTAATATAGTAACATTGTTTTTATACTAAGTTTATGTAATTGAATCCGAATTGAAAAAATAATTAATGCAAAAGTGTTACTATAAAAATTAAAAAGATTATAAAAATTCATTACAGAAAATATTAAATCAAAGTGACTACACACCTTGAAAGGAAACCAACAATTTTACAATTAATCTCAGAAATATCTCATAATGTGTTCGTTATATTCTTATTAAGAGGTAATGCAAAAATCGTAAATTAGTTCTCGTGTAATTTTTTTTTTGTTTTGTAACGTTTTCGAAATGAAGGTGCAATGTGTCTTTACGTGTTTTCTCTTTATACTTGTTTAATAAAAACAAGTTATCATCATCATCTTCCTCTTGTAACAAAAGATACAAAAATAAATCGCGATCGCTAATTTCAATCTTCCTCTTGTAACAAAAGATACAAAAATAAATCGCGATCGCTAATTTCAAGCACGTCAGACATCATGTCCCACTGAACACTCGGAACAGATTGGACACAGGCTGCTGCCGTCCGCAGCCGGAATCGGAATCATGCAGCGACACGACGCCACATGACGGCCACACACACGCCTGCTGGTGCTGCCTGCAGTCGGCTACGGAATTGCATCTTTATGTAACGCCCGAGTGCGTAGCTGGCACGGTAAATATACTATACAGTTGTATTTTTATTTACCAAAGATATTATTATTGGCAAATACGAAATAAAGTTCTATTACTTATCTAAAATAAACTACAAATCACTTTGATAAATTACGTGCATAAATAATGACAGCGTTTACTTATACATGTAAAGTTTTTGTTTTGAATTGCTGGTTTTAGTAGTATACATACAAATCATTGTAATAACACAATACGCTTATTTTACCTTTACGAGCCAGTGCTTGCCAACCACATTATCATCTCATTCATCACCGCTGTCAGTATATGTATTATGTATTAAAAAAAAATATGTAAAATAAAAGACGACTACATAAATAAAGTCAGTCTATATGCTAATCCTGAAGTATATTTACATCTTTCTAGACATACAATATGACGCAGTCGGTAGGATCACTGTCAAAAGGAATCAGGTGTCCAATCAAACCACAATCCTCGATCAAACCGCGATCCTACATTGCGGTCAAGCACTGATTTATATTAAGTAAAATAAGAACAAGCAAAAAAAAAAAAAAGAATAGCCCAATAGAAGTGGCATAAACGCGTGACCTTGTCGCCGCTATGATGTGTTGACGACGGGATGGGAACGTCGTACGTGAATTTATGTTATTATAATGGTGAACTGCAGCATAGTCAGCAGTAAAAACTCTTCAGGATGTGTAATTCAACTTATAAAGGCATAACATTTCATCGGGAAGATGATTATTTACTAATTATCATTGTTTTAACTAATTTACATCTAGATGAATACTTTACTATGATATTTACTTTTGTAAACTTCCATTTATTACGTTTCGTATTGTACAATTATCATTGCTGCTTTTGTTCTACCGTAATACACGACGTACGCGTGTTTGGCGGAAATTCCCCGATCTCTAGGTTAAGTAAATAGGCAATGAACTTTCCTTTGCCTTTGATACTACTTTTGACTCACCTAATAGGCTCAGAAAAGAACTAATCAAACATAATACAAGTATAATAGATTAAGTTTAAAGATAATTTTTGAAACGTTTCAGTTTACTGTATGTCTTATTTTTGATTTTTATTCCAGTGCATAAAAATATAAATTACCCCGCAACGTTCCGCTAACTAAATACAATGTTTCTTAATTCCAGTTTCTCCTTAGCCCAAAGGTTGTCTGGAAGAGATCGCTCTTTAGCGATAAGACCCCCTTATTGTACATACGTATATATTAAGTTTTCTCTGTAATGTAATTATTCGTTGTATATGTGTGGTGTACAATAACGTATATACTACTACTACTACTACTACAATGATGTGTCTTACCTGGATTGAAGACACATCATTGTATTTAGTTAGCGGAAGGTTGCGGGGTAATTTATATTTTTATTATAATGGATTTCCGCAAAGTGACGCCTGATTCTATCAATTATATTCCAGTGCATGTTGGATGCCTTTGATTTGTAGCATTTAAAGTAATAGCCAATCTACGTAGGTATGTAAATTATGTTATGTAAATGTTGGTGCATTGATAATAAAAAAAATATGTGTGTGATGGCGTGTAAAATAGTAGAACATGATTTCGACGTTACCTAAAATTTACACAACGCTCCGAATATCTTTCTTTATTGATTCATCATCATCAACACTATTTTTAATGCAAAACTATTTTATCTAACAATAAAATTAATTATAACTACTTACGGTGGTTCAAACATGAATGTCTCCAAAACTGTGGGCAGTGTCTCCCAGAACTCCTCGTACTCGTCGGGTTTCTCTCTCGCTAACGGTAACCCGGTAGCCAGCACCTATTAAAAAATTCAAATCCTTAAAACAGCTTGTTAGATAAATACACAAGTTGATAGAGGTCCTATTATGTCTAAGAGTCACTCTGCGGTCATACTGCCCTTTTACCTATTTCTGTGCATTGCACAGTGCATTCACTGTTGTGTTTAGATTATATATAATTTTACAGCCATTAGATATGTAAGAAATTTTTGGACGCACACGCTACAGTTACAACGTGGTTGTAGCACTAATGGCTCGGCTCGACCGGGAAAGAACAAGGCTCTCACAGTATATAATATATATACTATAATAGTGGATACCAGCGTTAAATAGCGGCCTAATGCTGCTGGGTTTTGTATTGTGAGTGTAGACAACACAGACCCTTTTACTGGGAATGAGACATTTCATCTTCGTCCTCAGGGGTAACAACACCTCTTGCCTTTGACTCTTAACCAAGGATAAATGTAAATTTCTATGGACCACACTAACCACTTACAATAAGGAGGACAGTGTGTTCGTTAATAAATAAAGTATAAGAGTGACACCTTATTATATAAATTAAAAAAAAACTTTCTTCATGAAAGTTCATGTCTACAGTGACCCCCGTTATGTAAAATAGTTATGATATAGTAGATGCAGTGGATAAGAAATATTAACAGTGACAGGCTAACCATTTGTTGAAATTTTTTTTGTACCACATTCTTTGTATTATATGTATTTATATAGAGATCTCTTGCTGACTGCAGTTGCTTTCGAACAAGCAATTACCTTAAGGGGAAATAGGGGCCTATGCTACCTCAAATGGCTTAATAAGATCCTCCGTTATGCCGAAAATATTGCAGCATTAATTTCGAAATAAATATATATGGTATAGTTGAGGATTAATGTTAAGTACTATGTTAGACGAAAACACGATTCCGTAAAATTTTCTCGATAGATAGAATACCGCTGGTATTCATAAAACACTGTACGAGGACAACAAACAAATTAAATATAATTGAATTGTGTAGATACATATTGTTTTTAAATTATGTGGGTATAGACAGCAAGGAAAAAACAATTAATTTGAATATCAATTTATGCAGATAGTTATTAGGCGACGACGGACAACGACACCACAGAATAACAAAGCGAAAGCAGCGGCAACTGTGACATTACAGTTCACACTTGACAGTGAGTTTGACACACCATTGTGTGATCGATGCGTTTAGGAATCCTGGATTATTCGAAATTTTAAACTTTTAATCGGAGATGAAATATATAGTTTATATTGATTCCGCGGGTTTGCATTGTTCACTAGTTCTTGTTAATCGATTATTGTTCATTGACATCGATGTTTCGATGTTTGACATATGGCAACATCGATGTTTTAATTTTTAACATCGATGATCATCGAAGATCCCTATACGCCGGGCGCCCGTAGGCAATAGATGTCAAATTTTGAGATGTGAGCGGCTCAACATCAAAATGGACGGTGAAAAGTTGCTAGAATGTGTGCATAAATATCCTGTAGTTTACGACATGATCCACCCAAGTAAGTATTTGGATAATAAATACAAAAATGTTATTTGAAAAACAATATCAATTCAAGTTGTGAAAATCTTCGATTAAGAATATAAATGCAGATGCGTTTTGACCCCTTAGGACTAAGGTGGAATTCAATGAAGGTGGTATATTGATTTTTGCAAGCATCGGAATATCCCATTGGTCCGCAGGAGGCCAAAGTTTAAAGAAATAGATAAGCACTTTTATTAACATTTAAGTGTTGATTTATCAGGTGCTCGCTGGTGAAGGAAAAAATTGCGAGAAAATCTACATATATAAAACAATTGAATTGAATTGACATGTGAAGTTTGCCGACAGGCATTTCGAAGCTCAGTTGTCAAGAAAGAAAGTATACCTTAAATAAATTAAAAACCTACCTGTAGCAAGAGAGAGGCGATTTGGGTAGTATCTTCGGCTTGTTCGCTGTTGCGTCGTCTCTTGTCCGACCCGGCCGGACCGGCTCCATATTTCTTGGCGGCTAAGTGTAAGGCCTGTGTTAGAAATTAGTTCCAAAATTACTAAAATTTTTAATTAAAAGGATTAAAAGGTGTATTTCCCAGTATTGACTCTGATGTTATAAAAATACACAAAAATATATCAAATATTATGCAAACTAACAGCACAATTTATCTAGTTGATTACTTCTTCCTTGCCCAAAGTAGAATCCTGCCCCAGAATGGTTACAGTTCCTTTATAGGACAATGGTTGCCACCCGAGAGACAGAGACAATATTAGGGCGTCCGCTACGTTAGGCGGGACACGAGTACAACACGCGCGAGTGTCTGTTTTGTTTTTTCACCGTTACGTAGCGCGCCAGTCGCCAGTGGCTTGTTTCATAGAAATATATGAGCGCCGGTATAGATAGATATTCTTACACCGCGTATACTAAATAAAATAATCGAGTTAGCGCTGTTATCTAACTAGGTTAGGTTTAAGTAGGTACCTGCAGCAGGCTCGGCAGCTGTGCGGCGCTGGGCGCGGGCGCTGCGCGGTACAGCGCAGCGGCGGCGGCCAGGCAGCGCGCTGCGGCCGCCGGCCCGCGCTCCGACCGCTCCGAGCGCTCCGAGTGCTCCACGCGCTCGCCGCACACCGCCGCAAGCGAGATCAACGCCTCGAACAGCGGCGCCAGCAGCTCGTGCCGCGACAGGGCCTCCTATACACTCAAATAATTAATACTTACAAAGCTTTCTTACAATAATTACAAACATCGTACAACAAAAGTTGAATAATTTACAGTTAAATTATTCTATTAAATTTATAGAATAACGTCAATTTCGAGGATATTTCTTCGTTAGCAAATTCTATGACAACGCGGTACGAATATCGATAAAAAAAACAAAACAGTGCGACACGTTTACACTTCGCTACGTTGATTCGTTCATGATCATAACAAAAAGGATGTTAATGGAAAGCTCAAACAAAACATTATTGTTCGTTTAATGCCATCCTGTGACATAACTCAATTCAGGTGCGATTTAAGTTTCTTTTTATATAAAACAAGAGTGAAAAATGGTCGCACACTTCACCTTGAAGGTAAGTGTATGCTGTGACTCATAAACATCTACATCTATCATTGATGTCAAAATACATATTCGTTGTCACCCCTGAGGACTAAGATAGAATGCGTTTTTCAAATGAAAAGGGTGTACCGGTAGTCTACAATCATCATATGAAACACAGCAGTATTAAACTGCTATTTTAGATTAATATTCTTTGAGAGTATGGTCCTTCCCCGATTAAGTTGACCTTTTGTTGCTACAAAATGTTAAATCATTCTTTAAAATGGAGCGCGCACGTAGAGAAGTGTAACGGCATTGCACAGTTTTACTTTGCGGTCGAAATTCAAGCTAGGTTATTGTTGAGTTCCTACTATTACATTAAATCAAGCATATCCTTTGGCAAAGAAAGTTCCTTAAGTAAATTGCATATGAAATGCGAGATGCATTTCATATGCAATTTACTTAAGGAAAGAAATTTCAATAGTCTAGAACTGTTTGAACAATAACGCGAATTTTGGTATGTGACGGAAGTTTTGTCATTATGTTACTTCTAAACTTCTTACAAGCGACGTTCATTTACTGGAATAAACACAACTTTCTAATATACTTGCTTTTTATGGGCATAAGGCAACGAAACAAATTATCAACAATGATCAGAACTCAATTATAGAATTATACATATATATGCAACGGCTTAGTATTTGTAAAACTGTTATCTATACATGTTGCATTCGATTTTGACTCCAAAAATAAATTAAAAGGACGATACAACTAAATCATATGGTTTTTGACAAAGATCACCTATCAACCCCCTAGCAGTCTCATGAGACCGCGGCCATATTCCGTCAAATCCCTAGCAGTCTCATGAGGTCGCGCCCACCCACAGCACTTTAACCCATAAAAACTTATATATAGACTACTTTTCTATGAAGAAGTTAGGATATATTATTATCAATAATAAAAAAACTGTTATCCTATGAATATTTATTTCTACGTTCATTTCGTACGTCATTTTTGCGGGAATGTTATTGTGTTGATTTTTGGTTTTCTCTAGTGTTTTATTAGTGTTTTAGTATAGTGTTTTATTATAAAATTGTAATCAAAGTTTTTGTATGAATATAGTTTATCTTTTATGTAAATAATTTCGAGTAATATGTAATGAAATAATTGTGATTTTTAACGTTGCCGACATACGCTTGGTATGTTCTTTTTGTTATCAAAATACAATAAAATCTTTTTGTAATGAAGTAAAACCTGACTTTTGTTTAGACCACAGGATAGAGAATTTTGTATAGATTTTATAATGCTAAACTTCTTCATAGAAAAGTAGTCTCTAAATATAAGTTTTAATGGTTTTAGGTGCTGTGGGTGTATGCGGTCGCATGCGACCGTTCGGGATTTGCCGTTCGCATTCGACTGCATGGGATTTTTATGGCGCTTGAAGGGTGAATACACATTGGTAAAGGGAGCTTGTATAGTCGGCAGTGAAGCGGTAAGTGGTGGTGACCTTGTGCAGCGCGTCGAGGCAGTGCAGCGCGTGTAGCGTGACGGGCGCGGCGGGCGCGAGCGCGCCGGCCGCCAGCGCGCTCGCCGGCTCGGCGCCGCACACCGCGCACAAGCACGCGCCCAGCCGCCGCACGTCGCCCCCGCTGAACCTGCACGTGCCACCGCCATCTCACACTCTAACCACATACATCATCATCATCGCTTTTATTGTCGAAAAAGCCCACACAGTCTAGACCAGGATTTGCGTAGACAGAGAAACCTATAGACAAATTGACGCCTTCTTTCGCATTCGCACACGAAAAAGATAGATTTATGCATACGTCTTGCATAGAAATGAGGACAGAGCGGTGTGATTGTTTGTCCCTTTCTCGGTGCCGGTTTATTTGTTTAGCAAACTACACTTTGGTAAACTACTTTGACAGTTCTTAGCGATCTAAGGAGTTTACACGTTGGTTTAAGTGAGAAAGAAAGTGTTTTGTGAGCTTGAGATTGGTGAATCTTGTTCAGATCAGTTCTTAAAACAATTAAAAAAATTATCTAAATATGTATAAAAGTCACATAAAAGACAGCACACAGGCAACTGAACAGACGGATCTCCAAATGCATGCGGCAGGACTTACGCAAGTTTAATGCAGCTCGTATCGAAGAAGCGATTGAGCAGAACCAGGGCTCCAAAGTCTTTGCCAGAGATCTGTCTGCCGGAAAGATCCAACTGTCAAAGCTGAAGACTGAGTGTGACGGCATCGTTTCTGGGACACCTGAGATTTTGAGTGAGATTGAGAGGTTCTATGGGCAGCCGTACACACCATCGTTGGAGCCACACGCAAATGTGAGTAACGATCCAAGAGCAAGTCTTATCCGACACTATTCCGATGACATCCCGGATGTCAGTCTGAGTGAGATTAGAATGGCTCTCCAGCACCTTAAAAACGGCAAGTCCCCGGGCGAGGATGGAATTGCAGCGGAGCTTCTGAAAGCGGGTGGAACACCGGTACTTAAAGTCCTTCAGAAGCTCTTTAATTCCGTCCTCCATGGTGGCACTACTCCCGAGGCGTATGTGGACTATGAGAAAGCCTTTGATTCCGTCGAAATTTGGGCGGTGCTACAGTCCCTTCAGCGATGCCAAGTTGACTGTCGGTATATCGAAGTGCTGAAGTGTTTGTAGCCCTACTGGGCTACGATGGCTATCCGAGTACAGAACCAGAGTACGAAACCTATCCAACTGCAGAGAGGTATAAGATAGGGTGACGTTATATCCCCGAAACTCTTCACCGCTGCATTGGAAGACGTTTTCAAGCTACTGGACTGGAAAGGATACGGTATTAACATCAATGGCGAGTACATCACTCACCTTCGATTTGCCGACGATATAGTTCTTATGGCAGAATCGCTGGAGAACCTAAGCGCTATGCTCAATGACCTCAATAGTGCCTCCCAACGGATAGGTCTTGATGATGATGATGATGAAGATGAACATGGACAAAACAAAGATCATGTTTAATGACTATGTCACACCTACGCCGATAGTTGTTGGGAGCACTATGCTCGAAGTTGTTGACGAGTACGTTTACCAGGGACAAATAGTCCGACTAGGTAAGTCCAACTTCGACCGAGAGGTCAATCGACGGATTCAACTCGGCTGGGCAGCGTTCGGGAAATTATGTTACATCTTCTCGTCAGGTTTACCTCAAAACCTGAAAACGAAATTGTACAACCAGTGCGTGTTGCCAGTGATGACATATGGAACTGAGACGTAGTCCTTCACTGCTGGCCGTATGAGTACACTCAAAGTCGCTCAGCGAGCTATGGAGAGGGCTATGCTCGGGGTATCTCTGCGTGATAAACTTAGAAATGAGGATATCCGCAGTAGAATCAGAGTGACCGACATAGCCCAACGGATTAGTAAGCTGAAGCGACAATGGGCCGGCCATATAGCTCGAAGAACCGACAACCGTAGGGGAAAAAGGTTCTCGAGTGGCAGCCTCGTACCGGTAGGCGTAGTGTAGGGCAACCCCCCACTAGATGGAGTGACGACCTGGTAAAACATGCAGGAAGTCGATGGATGCAGGTGGCTTAGGACCATGCTTTGTGGCATACTTTGGGGGAGGCCTATGTTCAGCAGTGAACTTGTGAAGGGCTGTATGATGATGATGATGATGTTTAAAAGTTATAAAGGTTATTGTATAACCTAAAACTACGTTATCGTCCTTTCTCACTCGAGGCCACGCTAATCATTAGTCTATAGGCTTCTCTGTCTACGAGGATTTCACAATCAGTGAGGCGAGCCTCCTTTGGGGATCAATAGAGAGACGGCACGCTTTGCAATTTCCAAAAAAAAGAATGAAATGAAACTGAACTAGAATCGAACAGCCGATACAGAAAAGTTCAATGAACAGTAACACTAATAAAATAAAATAAATCATTTGTCTGACAATACTAGTATTAAAGAAAAGTTTATCATTCGCTTCGTTAAATTAAATCTAAGTTTACTTAATATAATTTAAAGCTAAAATTGACAGATAAATGTTTAAAATAAAAGATAAAAATATATAAATTACTTCGCAATCTTCCGCTAACTAAATACAATGATGTGTCTTACCTGGATTGAAGAGCACCTACCGCCCTCCCTCAATTGCATGCACTAACTCCGTCACCACTAGTACCAGCACAGTGGAACAGTTGGAGATTTAAAAAAATAATAATGGTAACAATGCACTGCTGAATGAACAAACAAATAATTTTAATTCACCTTTGTTAAACATCTTTAAGGCCAATCTTTAATAATAATTTTAAAAATAATAATAATAAATAACTATAATAATATCAATAAAATAATGATAATAATATTTAAAAATATTAATCATAACAATAATGATAATTAGTCGCAGGTTTGTTATCGCATGGCGCGGTCACTCGCTACTTTGGTGGGGAGCAGTTGTGTCGGCGTGTATAAATAGCAGCTGTTTCGGCTCGCCGCTTTGCGCCCTCCTTTCTGCCAAGGAGGGTCGCGTTCGTATACGGCTTAGAGATCTTTAATCAGATCGTTAAGCCAATTCCTAAAAGGTTGAGTTTAGTGGGTAAGTCACCACATAACCACGTAGCCGGCTGCGTGGTATGCTATGAGCATTCTCAACCTCCCTCCCCCGCTTTCCGGAGGGTTGCCCATATTTGCTTCGGGCGCAAAAAAAAAACTCGCCGCTTACTTAGCGGTCAGCCGCCGTAGAGTCTATATCACCTGAGGATGCCTCGTGTAGAGGCGAAACACGTGTCGTATTGTCGTCGATGGTGTGTCTTACCTGGAATAGTGGTGTTGGAAGTAGTGGTGCCGGTAGTAGTGGTGCTGGGACTAGTGATGACGGAGTTAGTGCATGCAATTGAGGGAGTGCTCTTCAATCCAGGTAAGACACATCATTGTACTTAGTTAGCGGAAGGTTGGGAAGTAATTTATATATTTTTATTATAATGGATTTCCGCAAAGTAACGCCTGATTCTATCAAGATAAGTGTTTGTTAAAATAAGGTGCATTTATATGACATGTAACAATTAATGGGGGGGGGGGGGGCAGTAAAATATTATTTATAATCCGAAGAAGCTAGACTCAACAAAGGTTGGGATACCCTGGTGTAGACTTTCGTCGTCACGAATAAAATTGCTAGAGGTGTCACAACGGGAACACTGATTTTTTTATACCACGTTTAAACAAATTAAACAACTAAACCAAACAATTGCTGATGCTAACAATATCAATATATTTTTTTTTATATATATTTTTTATATATTATTTTATATTTTTTCTCAACTACCATATATTTCCTTAGTCATGTGCGAGGAAATGCTTGTGTTATAGTTAATAAATAATGTACTAAATACTTGTGCCTGATAGTCCCGCAATATGACTTACAGAACGTGCCAAAGGTGCCTATTGGGTTTAGCAATTAAAATCTCGAAAGTCACTGATGTATTCAAAATCACAATTTTACTGATTACGATATTTGTTATAGGCGATAGAATATATTTCCTACTTGGTAGCGGCCTAGCGTGGGCAGTGACTGGTGTTCGCCGCCAAGCGAACTCCGAACACAAATGCAAAGTGTCAATTCAGTAAAATGTATAAGACTACTGTGTCCCTACAGTCACTTCATCTATCGAATTGACGAGTTGTCAGAGTTTTACTATTTCAAATTGGAATACATCGTGACAGGACTCCCGAACGACTAGAGTGTATGTTCAGCCGTTCGGGAGCGCTGCACTGCTTAAAAAATTTATCGAAGACAGTTTAATATTTACACTTACGTGGAGCGTATGTGCTGGAATATCAAAGGGAATATTTGCACCAGCGTCGTGAGGAAGTTTTGTGAGGGCGCATACACTTCGGCAGGCTTTTCCTCGTCTTGTACTGTAACTTTAAAATAAAATTAAGCATAGTTTTTCATATTTTTTTTTAAATTAAAATCAGCATATTATTGACATTTTCAGGTTATTATCTATGAAATGTTAATGATATAGAACACGATCGCTGTTCAAAGTTTACTTCTATCATAACTTCATATGTGTAGAAATTCACAGCGAAAACTAATGAATAAAATTATGGTTTTAATACGATTTTTACGCGGTAAAACCTAGAGACCCTACAGCGTTTTATTGTTCTAGCTCTAAACTATTGGCTTGACTGGAGTCTTGCACAGAAATAAAAGTAGCTGTATAATGCTGCTGTGTTCCGTATGGTGAGTAAAGATAACCGAAGAACTTTTTTACTGACGAGGCATTCCATATTGGTCCCCAGGGATGTCTACATTTTCTTTTTTAATCGAGAATAGCTATAGGTGTTTATAGATCACAGCAAGCACTTGCCAATCGGAGATTTATTTAGTAATGCCAACATCTGTAGGCAATTTAGTAATGTTTTTTATTATTCTAAGCTAGGGCATGACTAGCATCCCACCTGCTGGTAACCGGTGATGCAACTGAAGAAGGTAAAGCGCACTTATTTTACATAAGTATATTGTTATTCGCTCTTGCCTTGAAACTACTCACATTGTAATCGGATGGAAAGACAGATGCTGGCAATTTATTTCACTAAGCTATGAACGACAACATCGCCGTCGTAGACTTATACGTACACTATTAAATCGGCAATTTAGTATAAAAACTATCACATCTGCGGACCGCAAGGACGTGGGCGGGGCGGTGCGCGGGGGGCACGTAGCTAGCACAGTAAATACGCCACGCAGTTGTATTTTCATTTACGACAGTTACTGTTTTTTAGGCCAATACGAAATGAAGTCGAATACTTATATGAAATAAACTTTAAATCATTTATACAGTGCGCACATAAATAATGATTACTTTTTTTTTAAGTCATATTAGACAAAACTAATTTATATCGGTTGAAAACAAAGTTTGCGGTATATAAAACAAAGTACTAGTGTTCTCGCCTGCTCGCAGATTATGGTGACAAATGAACACACAGTCCACCTAATGGTAAGTAAATGATGTGAGGCATAGATATCTACATCTATCCTCAATTAAAAATCAAACTGCAGATGCGTTATCACCTCTGAGGACTGAGATGGGATGCTTCGTTTCCAGTGATAAGTGTCTCCGGTTCTGTACACTCACCATACGAAACACAGCAGCATTGATGTTATAATTTACGCTGGTATTCTGTAAGAGCGTGGTCTTTCCCCAGTCGTGCCACAACTATACCTACACTAATATAACTGCAGCATGATTCTACCACGTATAAAAAGTTACGGAGAATTGACCATAACTTTGGGCAACGTACTAAGGCCGCAGAGCCAGTATACATGTGTGTGTTTGGGCCGGCGATAAAAAGTTACGGAGAATTGACCATAACTTTGGGCAATAAACTATGGCCACAGAGTCAGTATACATGTGTGTGTTTGGGTCGGCGCTGATGTATCGCAGCGGCGGGCTCACCTGCGCGCTGCTGAACGCCCTGCGCGATGTCGCTCCAGGCAGCCCAGGCGGCCGCCCAAACGCCCCCTGAGCACTCCGCGCGGCCCGCAGCCGACACTACCTCCTGGAAAGACTTCAACGCTGCTAGGGACACCTGCCAAAATAAAACAATGCTTAGCGTATTATTTAAACACCAGCAACCCACCCTGGCTTCAATTTAAGTTTAAAATGATCATAAACGGTTATTTATTTTATACATTGTTTAATTTGTCGAAAAACTGAGTTTTCCGGACAAAATATAGCCTAGATCACTTCTAACATTGCTTTCTATCTGTTCGTCATGTTTCAATACAAATGGTTCAGCAATTCCGAATATTAGCGCACGCACAATCAGACAGATAAAAGTTTTAAAAAGTTTCATGTCTTAACGACGTGCAAAATTCCCCATCAGTTCAAATAAAAAACGATTATTTCAATTTTATTTGTATGTGTAGTTTTTTTTATTATCTATCTAAGGATATTTCAGCCTTGTCGTAACATACCTTTTTACTGTTACACAAAACCTAAGTAGGTATTTAGAAAGAGGGAATCAATGTGGTAAGAATATGGAAAGAATAAGAAAAGTCGTGTGTGGGCTCCGGCAGTATACTCAAAAACCAACCCGTTTTACACAAATTAATATTAAATTTTTGCACCAAATTCTCCATTTCCCTCTGATATTTGACACATTCTACTAGCACATGTTGGACACCTATAATGTGACAAATATAGCAATTGGGCGAATCCACTTTCTTCATCAAAAATACAATTTTTGAGGTGAAAACTTCTTTAGCGGCGTTGTACACTTTTTTGTAATGGGTAAAAAATATTAAACTCGCGTCAGGACACGTGACCCTTATCGAAAATTCGTAAGACGGATGGAGAGAGAGAGAGACAGCCGGCGCGGCGTAGCAGAGGAAGTATCCCCCTCTCTTTCCACGGCGCGGCGAAAATGTATGCCTGCGCCTGCTGTTTCGTTTAGGCTTTAGGCGGCGCAGGGTGCTTGCGCGAATGTTCGTGTGTGATAATTAAAACAATATAAATTTATCATAACAAAGGTTTTTCAATTTTGTCAAGTGTATGTGTAGATAAAAAGCTCATTGTTAGTTATATTCGGTTAATAACTTTAATGTGCGTGATGCGTGTGCCTGTTTATATGCATGTTCATTATAATAAAGGTCTTGCACTAATGACTGGCGTTTTTGTTTGTCCTCGTATAGGTCTCCTTAAATTCATAGCCAGAAGTGGGCTGCTAATGGCTGGTGGAGAAAGGAAAAGTTGGACTTAGATTTTATATTTAATACATAAAAAAACATTGTATTTACCTCGTGACTTTTATGTAGTGCAAAATCTGTGATATAGTGCAGTAAGGCCGTCCAGTTGCGGTTGAAATCTCCAACGGTCATCAGCAGTTGAAAACGCGAGTGGAAGACGCGCGATACGCCTGACAGTGTCAGAACCTATTAACATGACATTTGATTAATATACAATGTCTATTGTTGTACAATTTCAGTAAGACAATTAAATTTTGTTCCTGTAATGGAGTGCATTTAGATCCATAATCATAAACTGTCCGTTGGATTAAGCTGTCGTTAAAATCTTCCAATAACTATGAATAGTACGCATTATATTGTAAAAAAAAATATTGTCAGCAAGGCTGTATTGACGTAGTTGCCTTTGGCTTTAAACCGTTATAAAAACCTGTTATTTTAAATTTATATATATCCCGCTATAAGGCATATTTAACCCTTATTTCACATATTTTTTTGCAATTATAATTTTTGATAGGCATGTTAGTATTACATGATAATTTTCCTTCATTATGCAAGTGAACTTTGCAATTAACAATTTTGACCTTAAAAATAAAATCCTAGTGCAAAAGTGTGTAATTTTTTTACCTGTGTCTCAGCCCACTGCTTCTGAGCAGTATTCCTGGTGTGATGAATAAGTATGTGCTCTCCGGTATCCACCTTCTCCGAGCTCGCAATGTTCGATTGTTTTTGGACCTTCATAACATACAATTGGGATTAAGTGTTACAAAAATAATCACAAATGTTTTGTAGTAAAATAGTTTTTTTTTGTTAAGATATATATTCGTCAATAATGGCGAGCATTGTAGGCTGCTAGTTGCCGCGCATAAGATCAGCTCCGCGTCATTGTTTTATAAAAAAATTAGAATAGACTCGGATAGACTTAAAACTTTAATAATTTGAAAGTGATTATGTACGTTGTTATAAAACTTTCATCACGCATCCTTCTGGACAACCTACTTGCGGCTTTTCGTGAGGTCAACTTACTTACTTACTTATCGTCACGCACAATCCCTAACGGGGTAGCCAGAGAGAACAGATCGCCAAGTGTCACGATCCTTACATACCTCTTTCGCTTCTTTCATGTTCATTAACTTCTTCATACATGCACGTCTAGGTATCCGAGTACTCTTGACCCTCCCCTCTTCGAGCAATTTGCTCACATGGTCTTCGAAAGTTAGTCTCGGTCTACCTCGACACCTTTTAATATTTACTTTCGCTCTATATATTTTCTTCACCATTCGGTCTTTATTCATTCGTTCAACGTGCCCAAACCATTGGAGTTGCGGCGATGGGGACCGCCACCCGTCACGCACAGCCCGACACGGCGGAAGGTGGAGGACGGAGTGCAGAGTTCGTGAGGTCAAAACTTTCAAAAACGCCAAAACTTTCAAAACCAGCTAGATCTCACCGGATCGCCAATGACCATATATATGAACGAGCATCTTACACTGAAGAAAAAACAATTATTTCGTAAAACTAGAGACCTTGCCACTATGCACCAACACAAGTATGTTTGGTTTCGGAATGCCACTATTCTGGTGCACGAATGTGATGGTTATACTTCTTTTGCTATAAGCACAGATGATGACCTAAGTAAGATCAAAAGCCGTATGAAAGGTGGTGATAGAAGCCCTTGTGGTAGTTCTAAACAACATATTCAGTAAAAACAATACTTTTTATTATTATCATTATTCTCCCCACCATATATCTTGCTTTCTTTGTTCGTTAGGTGTCATTCTGCATTACACGTTTTTAATAATGTTTATTGTTCCCTCATCAAAAATGCTAACAACACGTCAAATATACTATTTGATTCTATTGCAATACAATTTCTCTTAAGCTGTAAACTCTAAATATCTATAGATAGATAGAAACAATTTGGTACAAAGGCGAACTTAATGCCGAAAAGGCATTCTCTGCCAGCTAACCTTTTGTAGCGTGGTGAGAGCTATGGGTAGAGCCGCGAGAGAAAGAAAAACTAACTTATTTATTCATACTATTCAAAACGCATTATATAATATTATGTATATGTTAGTTTATAAATATATACACTCATACACATACATACATATATATATACATATATATACATGCATACACATATATTTAAATAAAATATATATTAAACCAATAAAGCATACAATATAGTATACGAAATTATAATAAACATAATCAATAAAATTAATCAAGTAATTTTAAATAATATGCCTCAAGCTTACGTTTAAATGTATTTCTTGAAGGAGCATCTTTTAAATCTCGTGGAAGGTTATTCCAAAGTGTAAATGAAAATACCGTGAAGGAATCCGAGTAGTATGCAGATTAATGCATCGGGATAGTTAGAGTTTTTTTGTTGGTCATCGAACGGGATAAGCTTAAATATGAAAAACGCTCTTTTAGATAAACTGGGGAACAAGGATTGTGAAGAATACCATACAAAGTGGTTAGAAGGTGTGTGTTCCGGCGAAAACGGATATCGAGCCACTTAAGTCTTGAGCGAAATTGTGATATATGATCAAACTTGCGCAGGCCAAAAATATAGCGTATGCACAGATTGAGCAGACGGTCGAGTTTGCTAAGCAGCTCCTCAGTTATATCTGGATAGGCAATATCGGCATAATCAAAAATAGGAAGCAACAGAGAGTTGACTAGCGTAACCTTGGCCGTCTGAGGAATAAATTTTTGCCAGAGCTTTAATGAATGCATAGTTCCAAAAATACGTCTCCTGACCTCATTAACCTGTAGCACCCAACTTAGATCGTCAGTCAAAATTAAGCCAAGGTTCTTAACCTGCCTAACATATTCTAAATCTACACCGTTTAGAGTGACCTTAGGTAGGTATTGATAGTCAAGTCGACATGTAATTTTTCCACTCCCTATGATTATAACCTGTGTTTTGGCAGGATTTAATATTAGCCCATGACATCTTGCCCACTGATGAACTGCAGCAAGATCAGAATTCATTCTGTCAACAGATGAATTTAGGTCATTTAAACTAAAATGCTGATACAGCTGGACATCATCTGCGTACAGGTGATACTTGCTGAAATTTATTACGGAAACAAATGCATTGATGATTTGATTGACACAGAAAAAAGCAACGGAGATAAAACACCGCCTTGAGGAACACCAGCAACAAGGTTACACCAATCGGAGAACTTATCATCAACACGTATGCGTTGCCGGCGTCCCCGAAGATAGGAACTGAACCATTGTAGAACTGACGATGTTAAATTCAGGGATTTCAAAATTGCTAACAGGATGTCATAGTCAACACAGTTAATGGCGTTACTGAAGTCCAGAAGGACAAGAAGAGTGAGTTGACGAATATCCATCGCGAAGCGGATATCATCAGTTATTTTAATTAAGGCCGTGGAAGTACTGTGCAGAGATCGGAAACCAGACTGATAAGGATTAAAGAGGTTGTGTTTGTTTAGAAATTTTGAGAGTTGGCCATGAACAACCTTTTCAAGAATTTTGGAGAAGAAGGAGAGGATAGATATTGGCCTATAGTGGCTGAAATTAGTAGGAGAACTATTTTTGGGGACAGGAATCAAGAACGCTTCTTTCCACTTGGTAGGGAAGGTACTGGAGGCAAAGGAGAAATTTATTAGGTGAGTGATATGGGAAACTATTTGGTCCAAAATCGGCAAAACCATGTCACGTCCAATATTATCTGGGCCGACAGCTTTGCTGGATATGACGGATGCAATTTTTTTTACTTCATTATCTGTCACTGGTTCAAAACAGAAAGGAGTACAACATGGTAAAGGGAAAGAAGTGATATCTTTAATAGTATCACTTTTGACTGTTGACTCCAACGAAACTGGTAATGAGCAAAAGTGTTTGTTGAGCGCTGTTAAATCAAGGGACTGACTAACATTCTGTTTGCTTTTACCCAAGCCTAGGCTGCGCAAAAACTTCCATAAATTCTGGGTCTCTATAGTCTATAGTCAATCTATATCTTTAAACATAAAAGATTTTTGACATTGATATGGTCAGAGTATAAAATGTTGTTATGTTAGCTAATTACGTAATAACTCAAAACAGAAGGACCCTTAAATATGGACTGAATAAATTTACCGACTTGGTGTTACATGGATCTCACAACTTTTTACGGTAGAAGAACTAAGTTGCGAGACTTGGTTTTTTCACAAGTTATGTTTTTGATGGCATTAAGGATTTTTACTACTACAAGACCGGCAATTTAGAGTAAAAACTGTGTCACAGCTGTGGATCGGGGTTACAATAGTTGTATTTTCCCTTACTGTACCTGTTACTTGGAAAATACGAAATAAATTTACATACATACCTTAATTAACTATAACAGATTTTTTAATCATATTAAACAAAATCAGTGTTGGATTGTCGAAAACAACGTTCGACGTTTACAAAACAACGAACTAGTCTCTTCGCCCTAACCCAATCGATTAAAAGAGTTACGGAAAATTGAGCGCAACTCAATACGCAATGGCCGCAGAGCCCGTCTAGTAGTATATACAGAAATCTTTGGCTGTATGTAATGGATGTATGGAATGTCGCGCACCTTGTCCAACATGGGGAAGAGCATGTTAAGCAGCGCGCGCCAGGCAGGCGGCGACAGCAGCTAGCCGTGCGCGCCCACGCAGCTGAGTAGCGTCTGGCTCGATGGATTTATGTATGTATAAAGAGATGTATGGAATGTCACGCACCTCGTCCAGCATGGGGAAGAGCACGTTGAGCAGCGCGCGCCAGGCGGGCGGAGACAGCAGCGAGCCGTGCGCACCCACGCAGCTGAACAGCGTCTGGCTCGCAGCACGACGCACCGGCGCACGCGCTTCCGTGCACAGCGAGCCTGTCACCACCAACCCTTTCTTAACTATCCACCTTATTGTATATGTGAATAGCGGCGATAATCGTTACTACAAAGTCACAGCGTTCAATACATTTTCCAACTTTTATACTGTAGGCGATTGTCATGTGAATATCCAATGAATGACAATGTGCACATCCATATATCCACCATTACTATAAACTATGAAAACATCACAATATATGGTCCTTCGAGCCAGATTTTAACCAACATTAATATTCAACTCAGGATAAAGAATTGAATTGAGTTGTTTCACAAGTAAATGATTATGACTCACTGAGTCGTATGTAGAGGCACATCCATAGTTTGTCGAGTGGTGGCAGTTCAGCGTGGTTGGGCACCTCGGGACACACGGCGGCGTCGCTTGCCAGCGCGCCGCACAACTTGTCCCGGTTGTGGTATAGGTAGTCCGATATGTTCCACTGATGAAAATTTAAAATTTTGTAAATAAATAAAACACTGAGTGAAATTTCATGAATATGCAAGTATTAAATAAAAAAGTTGAGCCATGTGCAAACTTTATTTGCAAACCTGGTGTTTTATATGGATCTATTTATAGAATTTTCTAATCTTTCTGTAACAATGGTGGAGAAAAATAATTGTTAAGCGTTTTTTTCAACAAAAAAAAATATTGCAATGCATATTGTAATCATTGCAAATTCTAAAAGAATTGGGAGTTTATCTTGTAACATGTAGTATATGTAAAACATTAAAGAAACAAGTAAAATATTCAATGTAACTAATTTTATATTATATTCTCAATAATAGTAATAGATAAGGGGTAAAGCATTAGTATTCAATTTAGGAAGTTTAATCTTTACTGACATTAATGTGTTTACGGGAATTTTAGCGTCGGTTAACGACATTTTTGAGTATACAATATAGATGTTTAAGAAAATACAAAAAAATATTTCGAAGTCGTGTGAATCCAAAGGTAATGTGATAGCATTATGGTGATTAAGTCAAAGTAAATATAACAAATCCCTAAAAAAAAAGGCACGATACGTATCGTGTTAAAGTCCTCTTCTAATTTCTGAGATATTAAGGGCTGGGAAGTATCTGCGGCGTTGTTCCAATGCGTTTTCGGAATTTTAAGTTCTCGACTGACTCGCCAAATATAATCTTAATATATATAAATTACGTGTCACGTTGTTTGTCCGCGGTGGACTCCTAAACTACTTAACCGATTTTAATCAAATTTGCACACCGTGTGCAGTTTGGTCCAACTTGAGAGATAGGATAGTTTTTTTTGCCCATGAGTGACCCACAATTTTATTTTTGCGAATTTAAGGATTTTAATAGGACATGACAAAGGGTCGTCAAATAGTGCAGAACAACGTCTGCCTGGCAAGCTAGTCTTTATATATAACGATCAATTGCTGTTTGCTGCGTTAGTCTCGCCAAAACTTAAAAAAAAAGGTTCGACAGATTTTGACGAATTTTTTTGTGTTTGAATGGGTCCATAGATGGTTTAGATTTACATTTGGACCTGGTAGGAGGCGCTCTTGTCGAGATCCAGAAATCATTCGTGTTTGAGTTCATTCGCCATTCTCATTCGCCGGGCTGGATCGTTAGTAGTTCATATAATATGTGCGTCTTGCTACACACGTTACTCATCCTGTTCAGTTGATGTAATACTTAATAATACAATAGTTGCTACCTGGATAAAGTACTTGGGTGTTTGTGTGTGGTGTGGAGGTATGCGGTACCATGAGTCCGACGGCGGTAAGGCTGATGTTGAGGTCTTTGGTCTGACGCGCGAAGGCGGCGGCGGCAGACAGCACGCGGCGCAGGCAACGCGGGCCCGCGCAACCGAGCAGGTCGCCCGCCGCCAGCTGCGCGCACGCGAACGCGGACCGCACGAGCTGCTCGCTGCGCCCGCCCGCACCAAAATCACAAGCACCGCATGACGGTACCGACCACACGCACGCACCGAAAAATAAATATATTCCCATACATTGTAACAATTTCTATAAGCGTGCACGACTAAAGAAAGTAAATTTAAAAGAAAATATATAAATCCAAAGAACTAAAAATAATAAAATAATTTCACATACTATAGTTTGGCCGTTCAGAGAATGCGTTCCTGACACCTATCAGTTAGTCACGACTAGTGATGGGCACAACATAACACTGAGTTCGTTACCGTTCCTCCAAAATGAACCGCCGCGTTATTTTTAAGATTATTTTCGTTTTAAATTGGCGGAATCATTTAAAATTTATATTTTAGTAATTTAAGTGGAAACCAAAAGAAGGTAATATTAATATAATAAAATTGTTTTATTTATTCTTTGTTACAAAGTTACAATCTGTATTTCTATGCAATAAAGTACATTGAATTGAATGTGCGTACAGAATATTAATCAGACTCCGATTCACTTGAGGAGGTGGTGTCTTCATCATCATCTTCGCCTACATGTATAATTATATTATTATCAATAACAGAATCAATCCTGATATCTCGGTCAAAATGTTCTACAATCAGGTTTTTAGTCTTCTCAATAACCTTTGCCCAGTCATCTTTTTCATGCTGAATGGCGGGGAAGTATTGTGGCGGGCGGCGTAACCTTTTATTTGAGCCCAGATTAGCTCAATCGTGTTATATTGGCAATGATACGGTGGAATTCTTAGAACGCGATGACCGTACTCCAGAGCCAGTTCATCGATTTCGTATCGCACATTTGCCGCTTTATTTTCTTTAACTAATTTAATTAGCTCTGGTTTTAGCATCTGCATATTTGCGTCAATGCCTTTTGCTTGTAACCAAGCCACCATTTCTTTTTTTTATTAGCTTGGGTAAGTGGTTTCTGTCGTTGAACCGAGTGATAGGAGGCATTATCCATAAATATTACAGAAGCCTCTGGTAGACTGGGCAAAAGCACGTTCTGGAACCACTCTTTAAATGAAGTGGCATTCATTTCCTCGTGGTAGTCTTTTGTGGTTTTTGATTGAAATGCCAGTAACGCGTTCTCCACAAAGCCGTATTTTGCAGAACCTGCGTGGCATATTATCAGACGGGCCCTAGGAACGCATTCTCTGAACGGCCGAAGTATAAAGTCAGTGCTAAGATATACTTTATAGAAAAATTCATGTTCTCATTTCAGTTCGTGATTTTATTTTATAAGTACTTTTTTTTTTAAATCATCCTTTACTTTTCATTAAAAGTAAATAAATATTTTGAGTAGACTAAAGAATATCACACAAATATTATACATATCTGGTGGGTTTGGCGTTTTGGTTTTAACGACCAAACTGCTGGTTCAAATGTATTAAATAATTTTTGCGGTGCGGCTATTAATTTAAATAGAGTAATTTATTCGTGATACTGCAAATGCCCTAAATTCGGGATATAGGAAGGACGTGAAGGAATGCATGTGCACCCACCTGGACTTCCGCTGATCTGCCTCGTGTCTCGATGGCTGCCGGCTTTCTTCACACTTATCAACTTCACAGATAATCTTCGCAGATAATCACGAAATATAGCGTTATTGCAAATGTCTATACTTTTCACTATATGTTTGTATAATTCAATATCCAAATTACACAAGGGCGGGAGCGACGATGCGAGATATAAGCGATGCGGTTGGTTGCGTGTCTTCTCAACTTGTGTGAGCCCGTTAAAACGAATGCACATGCTGGGCATAAAAGGCGGTAGATAGGAAACCGGAAATGGGCTTTGCAGTAATCTTATTGGATAATAATTAACGAATCCCTTATAAGCGTTAAGCGATAGTGCAAAGTGGCGCGAACAATATCTGTAAAACTGTTAATTTAGTCGCATTGAAATTCATGAGTGCGAATGACGTGTGTAGCGTGACGCACCTGTGTCGCTCAGAGACGGCGGAGATGATGTCGAGCATGAGCGGCCAGGCGGCGCCCAGCTGCTCGCCGCGCGAGTGCAGCAGGCGCGCGGCGCACTCCAGCTGGCGCGCGCGCACGTCGCAGTGCCGCACGCCGCACAGCTCCGCCAGCGGCTCCAGCAGCAGCCGCTGCCGCGCCTGCGCAACCGTGCCGTAGCCGTCACCCACAAGTACAGGTGCTGATTTTCACCTCGAATTTCGGTCACAGTGCTCAATCTTAACGGATTGCTCAGGACAGCGTTAACATTTCACAAAGGTGCGCAAACACAGCGCACCTATGGTTGCACGCTATTACATCACTTTCATAATCTGATGGGACAGAAATGCGATACGTTCGGAGAAATCAAGTACAAGACCAACGGCTTTATGTACTTTCCAAGGAAACACTAACAACTTCCTGACTCTAGGCTGCTACTGAGAATTTCTTGACAGAATAAACCAATATAAGATTTTAGCACGATCAGGGATTCAAAATCGGGGCCACTTGACCAGCAGTCGTACTTATGATCACTAGTCCAACGAGATAATACATAAATGCAGGGAAGTATTTGCATACAACCATACAGTTTTACCAACAATTTCAACTTACAATTAGTTTTGTGATACACATCGAAGCGTGTAACGTATGTCAACGTAATGTGTTTGACAGCTAATGCATGCCGACGTGTCAGCCGAACTCGTGTGCCCATCGGCAAGTAATTACGATTCGTTATTAAATTAAAAAGCAAACGCTGTTTGTTTCTGATTCTAATCTTTTCGATCTTTTAATCGATTAAGGACAAGGGCGTAATGTGGCGTCATAAGCATTTTTGCCGCGTAAAAGGAGATATGTTTTAAGATTGTAGTTTGCAAAAAAAAATGTATTGAGATGTGTGATAAATTTACAATTAAATAACTTAATTCATAACGATTCGATAAGTATAAGTTTATATATAGCCGGCATACAAAATTAAAAAGATATCACTGCTACTATCGGGCGACTTCCCGTACAGCTCCTCACACTTGGCGAGTAAGAAAATAAAATGGTCGGGCACATGAGGCGACATCAGGTATACACGTAATGCGACCAGCCGTTGCCACTCACGAAAACCGCGGGACGAAACGGGGGGATGGATTCTCTTTAATGCCGCCGGCACACAACGTTTAATATAATAATAAGATGAAAATGTCTGAATACGTTCTTTTAAATTCCAATCAATTTACCACTCCATACAGAAAAAAATACTTAACAAACCTCCGTAACGAGTGCCGGATTATTATGATGGTACTGGAAGGCCGCTTGGACGAGGTATGTAATTGCTTCCACTCCCCATTCTCGCATGCGTATGTGCGGGTGTTGACACACCTAAAATGGAAGACCATGGAATTGTGAATAAAATTGATTATAAATTTATTTATATACTATATCTATATATTATAAATAATATACATTATTGCATCCACAGTGTTTTGTATCTCTTCTACTGTAGGTACGATTTCAAAGATACGGCAGCTAGCAAACACCACTTAAGATTTACTCTTAAATTAATTGTAATATTATAAATGGGATCATAAAGTAGCACTCACAGTTTTAATAAGAAATTAAAAACGTGGCTCATTTCAAATACTTTTCACAGCTATGAGGAATATTAAAAATAAATTATTAAGTAATTCCGTGACTTAACGTGGCCACCCAATAGCGAATTAAATATGTAAGATTTTTTTAAAGTAACGAATCCCGCTTTTTACTTAAAAATTCCGCTTAGCCTAAAAAAACTTTGGAACGCTGGTCGATATCCTGATTAGCCGTGCGGTAATGCTGGTCTGCATCACCAATCTGTGTTATTTGTATCCAGAGTTTAAGAATGCATTTTTCAGCAACAGCCAGTCGTCAGCGCCTCGTCCGTTGATCATCAAGATCACCGCATTCGGTGAGCTTAGCATATTAGGAGAAAAAGTTGGTATATTTCCATTTATACCATAAACTGTACTTATATAAAATAATTGCTTAAAAAAACAATACTAACTTTGTAAATTTATTAGTCATTATTTTTGCTTATTACATATTATGGATACATACTTCTAGTAGATGGTTCGTGATAGGCCTCCACATGACTTCTATTCTGTGCATATTGGCTAAACCTGTCTCCAGTAGCTTCGCTACCGCAAACAATGACGGTTCCTGAAATAGAGTTTTCTTATGTACCGTCAGCAAAAAATGACAATAAAACTTATACAAAATATTTTTATTTATTATCATTAAATTTTTTGTTAAGTTAAAACAGTATTTATGCATTTCCCAATATTAATATACTTATTTTATTAACTTATTATACTAACTATAGCTTTTCAATTTAAAACAAAATCCAGTACCCTGTTGGAATATGCTAGTTCCATTGCCTCATTAGACAGTTTACAAAGCGCGTCAATCAAATGATGAAGTGCCACGTCGTCTAGGTTCTTGGATGACTCGAACACTCTTGACAACATTGCAGATAACGCTGAAAATAACAAAAATCTCGTTTTGTTAATGCGTATAGTTTTTAGATAAATACATTGAGCTGATAAAGAAAAACCACCAACTATACGCCGTTGTAAAAGGAATGCCAGACAAGAAAAGTAACTATAAGATCTAGTAGTAATAGGGTGATAAATATAGACTTTTATTACTCCTAAACAAAGCATAATGTTTTTAGCCTAGCCTCCACCCACGTTTCAAAAATTGGAAGGTTGATTACCTAAAACAAAAAAATAGCTAACAGAGTTCAATGTAAGCCAAAATAAGTATAAAAATATAAAATAATAACTTAAAACTAAATTCCACGCCTGTCAACCATAGTGGTAGGCAGGGACACTTATTTAGAGGTGTGTCTACGACAAACATAATATGAATAAAAGCATGTATGCGCGGTGAAGTGGTTTTTATTAAGCGTATCGTATTTTATTTAAATAATATATAACTTATTTAAGATATAAAACGAATAAATAATCATTTAGTCATAGATTATTAGGTAGAAATAGCCTCTGTAGTGAAAAAGCCTTATTAAAGTATACACAGTGACATAATAATGCATATCTTAGAGCATTATCAAAAGTTCACAAGCATCCCCCGTGGCATACGTTTTTTTTAAAAATAGAATAAGGGTGACAAACGAGCACATAGCCCACCTAATAGTAAGTGGATGCTGTGGGCCGTAGACATTTATATTTATCCTCGATTAAGAATCAAAACGCAGATGAGATTTTCAGTAAAAAGGGTTTCTGGTTAGGGAACCAGTGACTGCGTTTTGTATGGTGAGTGTAAGGACACTCACCATACGAGACGCAGCATCACTGACATTCTGTGAGAGCGTGGTAACGCAGCAGCATTGACATTCTGTGAGAGCGTGGTAACGCAGCAGCATTGACATTCTGTGAGAGCGTGGTAACGCAGCAGCATTGACATTCTGTGAGAGCGTGGTAACGCAGCAGCATTGACATTCTGTGAGAGCGTGGTAACGCAGCAGCATTGACATTCTGTGAGAGCGTGGTAACGCAGCAGCATTGACATTCTGTGAGAGCGTGGTAACGCAGCAGCATTGACATTCTGTGAGAGCGTGGTAACGCAGCAGCATTGACATTCTGTGAGAGCGTGGTAACGCAGCAGCATTGACATTCTGTGAGAGCGTGGTAACGCAGCAGCATTGACATTCTGTGAGAGCGTGGTAACGCAGCAGCATTGACATTCTGTGAGAGCGTGGTAACGCAGCAGCATTGACATTCTGTGAGAGCGTGGTAACGCAGCAGCATTGACATTCTGTGAGAGCGTGGTAACGCAGCAGCATTGACATTCTGTGAGAGCGTGGTAACGCAGCAGCATTGACATTCTGTGAGAGCGTGGTAACGCAGCAGCATTGACATTCTGTGAGAGCGTGGTAACGCAGCAGCATTGACATTCTGTGAGAGCGTGGTAACGCAGCAGCATTGACATTCTGTGAGAGCGTGGTAACGCAGCAGCATTGACATTCTGTGAGAGCGTGGTAACGCAGCAGCATTGACATTCTGTGAGAGCGTGGTAACGCAGCAGCATTGACATTCTGTGAGAGCGTGGTAACGCAGCAGCATTGACATTCTGTGAGAGCGTGGTAACGCAGCAGCATTGACATTCTATGAGAGCGTGGTCCTTCCCCGGTCGAGCCGATCCATTCGTGCTACAAACATAATATAGCCGCAGCGTGGCTCTAACACGTATAAAACGTGCATAGTAAGCTCTATTGGACGATAGTTACATATTGTATTTAAAAGAGTGACATTGCATAATTTTTAATTATATTATTTACCAGGTGGTAGGACTCCTATTTTGCCAAGGAGTCCGTCAAGGATACATCCTACTTCTGCCGCCAACCAGCAGTGCTTGCGTAGCTGTGTTCCGGACTGAAGGAGGGTCTGACGGAGGGATCCAGCATAATTACACGCTTTCATTAATAATCGAGGATAGATGTAGATATCTATAGACTACAGCCACCACTTAACACAACTGGGCTGTTTGTAACACTTTTTTTTAAAGGTCCTCTACCGAAAGCCACGTTAATGCATCTATAGCAAAACTCAAAATATAGTGTTAAATATAAATAATCAACATTACGAGCAAAAAGATAAAATAAACTACTTAGAGTTCTCATAAAATTATCCAACATCCTCTCTGTTAGTTGTACAAATGCAATAAAACAGTGCATAAAGTGAACAAAAAACCACTAAATAACAAGAACGGCCAGCAAGCTCCATCCCAGTGCACGCGGTAGACAGACAAAAGCTCACAACCCTGCAATTCACACGAGCGCTTTTCAAGTATTGTTTAATTATCATAACTGTCATTCTTAATAGATTCTTGTACTACATTATAAGGTCCATTTTGCAATGACAGTCATAATGAAGGGTCGGGGAAAAATTTGTTCGTATTTTATATACAAATTCAAGACATTTTTTTTTTCAAAGAGTAATTACATTTAATTATAATATTTATTGTGCTACTTTGTTCGAAAACTTGTTGCCTTCTTGTAGGTAGTGACATAACCCTGTTGCTGTAGAAATCTTAGGACTTTTGATCAAAAAAATGCGACAAGTAGTTATGACAGTCCTCTCCTGAAAGAACTTTGAAGAGACTGAAACTGGTGGAAATCTGAGGGTGCAAGGTCAGGACTATTTGGTGGATGCATTAACACTTTCCAGCCAAGCTCTCTCAATTTTTGCTGAGTGGCCAACGATATCCATAAACGTCACAAATTTTTTTCGCGCTTGAGTCGCATTTTTCCCTTTTTTGTAATCTGTGTACAACAGAAGATATATTTATTCAAGTTTGTACAAACAAATTACGAAGAAACTTTTTCACCGACCTTATTTAAAACTTCGAGCGCTATTGTGAGGTTATATCTATTTGGAATCGTTAAAGGTTTGATAAAAAATAGTAAAAAGATTGAGACGAAGAGATCTCATTATCCTATTAAGAATTTTTATTTTCATTAATAATAATTAGCAAGCAAACTAACATATTACGATTATAGTATAAGTAAATTAAATATTACATCAAATAGTAATTATTTGCTTGTCGCAACAAATTAAAGAGCTTTCCAGACCAAACTTTTATTATCGGATGTAGATAAAGAAAATACTAGTGACTTTCCGCGGTTTCGAAAGTGTGCGATTCTTCAGCGCTTTTTAAGACTTGATCACAAAAATTTGTTTTCTTTTAAGCGATCACAAGACCTGGATAAGTGATTGTTTTATGCTATTTAGTGATAATCATGTCACTAAAAATCGGTTATCAGCTTTTTCTTTTATTCTGTTCTAAACATATAACATTTTAACACGATACACGTTAAAGTTCAAGTTTGATAACGTGTTTATATAATTACAATACTTGTTTTATATAAGTGAGAGCATCGAACATGCGGCTCACCTGATATTTAAGTGCCTACAGCCGCCTTTGAACCATTGCAACAATAGGTTAGGTAGCCGGTAGGTTGAATTGCAGGTGCATTGCCGGCCTTTTGAAAAAGAGTAGGATCTTTCTTAAGAGCCCTAACCTATTTTCTATTCTAGTAACACATAACATTACAAGTAGTATTATAACCTATTTCTATTAACACTTAATATTAACTATTCTATTAACACTTTATAATTAAAATAGTTTTATTTAAAGTTTATAAATTTATATAATATTAGTTTTATTTAAACGACAACGATTCCAAATGGACATACGAGTAAATATACTAATCATCAAAATGTACCGCTCATAACTCCGAGCGACTCCGCGACAGGAACTTGCTGACCTGCAAAACATGGAATACATGACTTGAAACAAATTATATGATAAACTAACAACCTGAATCAATGATAATATATCGAAGTTACTCCTGTACGCATTCAGTAAGTGGAAAATGATTTTTGTGCAGGTTGGCAAAAGGGAATTTTTATTATATTTTGAAGTTTTAACAATAAAATATACACTAAGTAATTTAAGAAACAATTTTATACCTAAGTAACGTTTGAAACCGAAAAAAGTGAAGAACGTTTTTTAAAATGAAATAAATGGCTGTACGGTTTAAGACAAACAAAAAAGGAAAGACTGAATGCCGCGTGCAGTTCAAGTGACGTAAAACCCAAACCAAAACCACGTACAATTTATTGTAAAAACGCATTCACGTACACATACACATCGAAAATCATTTCATTGTGTGAGTGCGTTTAAGAAGTTGAGTTAAAATGTACGTAACGCTCCGTCTATCTTTCTTTCTTGATCTGAGATGCGATAATTACATTATTATACGAGTCATGTGATGTCCTGCGTGACGTTGAGGTTTACATTCAATACAACAATGTTAATATTATAATAACTAATAAAATGAGTGAAATACTATTAAAGTATAGTTTATTTAAAAACAATGTATAACTTTAAAGAAACACAAACATCGAAGCTTTAATTACGATGTAAAATGTGTTTCAAAAGTGTTCACTTCACGTGTCCTTTAGAATTCAAATAATACCGTTACAGAATGAATAAATTGTTTTACTTTTTACCAAAATGTAGTTTCTCTTAAGGTAATGCTAAAGCTAAGTGAATCAAGACTAAGTGTTACCGGGCAGGTCGGCCATGACGGCAGAGGTGCTCATGACCGCGTTGGCGTCCGCACTGGCGCGGCTCGCCTTCATGCTGCCGCCCGTCGAAGGCTTCAGCCCCAGAATCCAAACCTGAGCCACGTGGGACCAATGACAACCATGATAACCCGTCACATCATTTTGTATAGTTAAGAGCGCAACAGTCGTCAAAAGAAAATAATAGTATTTTTTTTTAGAATAAGGGTGACAGTGACAATCCACCTAACGGTAAGTGCATCCTCGTATGAAAATCAAAACGCAGATGCGTTGTCACCCCTAAAGACTAAGATGGAATGTCTCGTTTTCAATAAAAAAAGGTTCTCTGGTTCTCTACACTCGTTATGACAGCTTTTTGTAGGAATTAGACCGCCGAGCCGCTTCAATACGTGTCAACGGACTTCACATGCCTTTCAAAGATTTTCATTTCTCAGACATGCACGTTACTCCACTATGTTTTCTATCATCGCTGAACACGTAGTAAATAACCTTTTAAAATCGCAATTAGAAATTTCATTGGTGACGGCGGGGATCCTAACTACCAAGAAAGCAAGCCAAAGCAAGTACTTGTTCGGCAGTACATATGTACACCACCACACTCCACGTATTACCATGTAACTAATACTTTTTGTGGACCAAGCACATACTACATAATTAAGGTTACAACCTAATTTTTTTAGCTTCCAAATAATTTTAATTACAATATTTTATAAAAATTTTCTTTCTGCTTGGGATTGAAAAATGTTCTAACCTTTTGACCAAATAATATATGTATTTAATTATTAATACACCGGTTATGAAATTAACTTCCTTTATCTAATGGATTAAAATAATTCTTTAGTTATATTTACAACAAATATTTTCGTTAAAACTTACCAGATGTTGAAGCGTGGTGAGGACTGGTAACCATGCTTGTTGAATAGTGTCGCCATCTCTTCGTGCAGCGTTAAGTAGGGCTTTCATAGCTGTCACGTGACGTGACGTCACCATCACGAACGATTGTTGTTGTCCTGGTAGATTAATAAAACGCAGAAACCACTTTTTATATTAATATATTTATTTATAGTATATATTAATATACTCATAGATTATTTTTTATTATCAACTTTCAATTTTTCAATAACACTTTTAAAAAATGGACCATTTAGTTTTAAATGGTAGTCACAATTGTGTAGTAAAAAATGTAGTGTTCACATAAATATAAGAAATCATTATAGCAGTCACAATTTCAAATCCTGCTCAAAACTTCAGATTTAAAATTAAATTGTAATTTGAAAATAAAGTTTTATACCATATTCCGTATCTGAGAACTTGTTTTTGTTTTGAATTTTTTGTTCTTGCACAAACGAAGTCATACAGTCCGAATGTAGCCGTAACATCATAACCTATTGATCCTAAATTGTCCTAAGGTTTTGATATTAGATTACTCACAAACATGATATTTGCAAGTAGCCATAATTTTACAATAACATGTTGATCACGAATTGTGCCAATTAAGCTTTTGATATTAGATTACTGAAAACATATTATGAAAAGTGACATTACAAGAAGACGCTGACTCCACTGTATAATTGTTATCGCGGGTCAAACCAAGGCGTCACATACTTTCAGTCAACAGACTTGTTTTGAACATACTATATAAGCTGTTGCATTTAGAATAAAATTAATTATAGTCTTCATCGAAGTAATGTAATTTAGACTTGAACCTATAGATAAAGAAGTCAGTATTGTACTGAATTAGTTTTAGTTCATTATTTTAATGAGATAAATGTCATCGAGACAAATTTAGTTGTTAGAAATTTAATTGTTAGTAAAAGCTTAAGCACCGCTCCCGGAACAACTACGTCGACATCGATTCAATTATTAACGTTTTTGTCATTGGAGTAATATGAATTACATACTCGAACAGACACAGGGAACGAAATCTATACGGCGGCGGTGTGAAGTGCGTGGAAAAGGTACACGCTATCTTTTTATGGCACAGACTAAGTAAGTTTAAGCCCGTGAGTTCTAACGCGTAATGCAAACAACCAAGTCTCAGTGTCTTGAATGTGATTTGATGTTTAAAGTGTAGTGTAGTGAATATATTGAGTGTAGTGAGTGTATTGAGTGTAGTGAGTGTATTGGGCGTAGTGGTTGTATTAAATGTAGTGGTTGTAATAAATGTAATGGATGTATTAAATGTAGTTAGTGTATTAAGTATAGTGCAGCGAGTGCAGTGGGTGAAGTGAGTGCAGTAAGTGAAGTGAGTGCAGTTGCAGCGAGTGCAGTGAGTGAAGTGAGTGCAGCAAGCGTAGTGGGTGAAGTGAGTGCAGCGAGTGCAGTGGGTAAAGTGAGTGCAGAGATTAAAGTGGGGGAAAAGAGAGTGCAGCGAGTGCAGTGGGTGAAGTGAGTGCAGCTAGCGTGTCGAGGGATTGCACGTACCGGTGGGCACCTGCGCGCAGGGCAGCGGTGTGCCGACCCAGACAACGTGGTGGCGCAGGTCAGGCGCAGGCGCGGGCGCGGGGGCTGGCGCGCGCGGCGGAGCCCAGGGGCAGTGCAGCGCGCCCAGCGCACCCAGCGCCGGCACGCAGTACTGCGCCGGCAGCGCGCAGCGGCACAGCGCACCCACGCACGCGTCGCGCGCGCTCGTCACGCCCGTCTGCACACCACACACGTGAGCACAGCTTTCACATAATCATCCAATTATAGCTTTCTTTGACGAACTATAAGGGTAACTATAAGCAATGTGAGTACGGTGGACATATTTTCCAAGTGACATTCGCCTGCAGTACGAGTATATTGGTACACACGACTCGCGTTGCTACTTACATATAGTCACACCTCACATTGCACATTAAAAACGTCCAATTCACAATTTTATAATTGGACTGTGTTATGCAGAAATGATCCAACCCATAAACTTTTTTATGTTTACATACAGGCGGCCTGGATCCAAGTTCTGCTTTCTAAACTAATTTTCTTACACCACAATTTGTCTGTGATTAACTATGTATATGAATAAAGTTCATCTTTATCCTTATTGAAAGTGAATTTAATACTAAAAGTTAATTAAAAGCAAATTAATAATATTTATTAATACTTATTAATAATATGTCGTATTTAGGGGTAATTTTTTTTAAATTCGACTTCCATAAATCAAAATTATTAAAATCACAATAAATATGTTGTTTTTAATTACTCGACAATGCCGGAAACCTAACGTCATTATCCGGTAGTCCGGTACCCGATTGATTCCCAAGATAATAATACCTCATCCTAATTTCTAAGTATGAAATACTTCTATAAAAAAAAATAACAAGTATTCCCACATTCAATTTTTTTAACCTCTCAGATTCCGACATTAAAACATTGGTCTGTTCCGTTCGACCTGTGGTCAGACCAAGGTCAATAATATTTCTTTTTGGTTCTCATAACCAGGTGCTGTCAACTAATGTGTAGAACCTATATGGCAATAGTAATAGCGCCATTAAATAAATTTGCGAAGAACTACGTTGGCTTTTCAGGTCAATACGTGACCTTGAAATTTGAACAAAAACATACGCGCTCGATATTTTTTTATTTTTATATGTTACCATTTTATAAACATAATATTCTACTAAAAACAAATCCCACAAATTTAAAAATTCTGTAACAACGCCATCTACACGGTTTGTCAAGTGCTACATCGATTTGTGAAGTTGCAAATTTATTCAATTGTTCTGAGGGGTCAGCATAGGTCGCATTTGGTTATTCATTTTATATTTAAATATTTTTAGCTTGGATGCTTGTCCTTTAACCCACGTCTTCATTTTATTAGGATCTTTGATTTTAGAAATGTATTCTTTACAATATGCTGATACGTCACATTGCGTACTTTTTGGGAGATTTTAACGATAGCTCAAACCAGCCGACAGTCGATGACGACATTCTCTCAAATTCATAAAGCGCCTTGTTAGGTACAGCCTATATACGTCTCACTGCTGATCACAGGCATTTTTTCCTCATTTTTGAGAGGGTTTTAGGACAAGGAAGTGTCTGCTGCGCTGCCCCATTGTGTATTAGTGAACTTCACATGTTTTCGAAATATTTTTCTTCTTATTTCTCAGACACGCGTGTTTCCTCACGATGTTTTCCTTCATCGCCGAGCACGTGGTAAATCAGCACTTAAAATTGAAATTAACAATTTCATTGGTGCCGGCGGGGATCGAACCCGGTACGCTCGCGTGCCGTGAAATTTACAGCGAGAGCTAAACATCTGAGCAACCACGAAGCGCCTAGGCAATCAAAATAACGTGAGGTTTATATAATCATCGAAGCACTTGTTTCGTAGTTTTCACTAATAATTCACATACGCGGACACTTAATACACAAAATCGCATCAATTTTACGTATCAAAATCCACTTCGAACCTAGTTAAACGATAAAACGATAACGATAATCCGTCGACGGTCAAGTTCAAACCGAAACTTATTATCCGTTGTATTCATGGAATACTATAATACACAATAGATTGCTGTCAACCTTATTTCGTACGAGGATCGGCGTCCCCGGTAGCACACATACAAGCAATTACGTCGTAATATCACTACTACCAAGCCGATTCGCTGTGTTTACAGACTGAGTAAATTTACACATTTTAGACTTTTGATTAATGTTCAAGACCATTATTAAAAACGGCCAAGAGCGTGTCGGGCCACGCTCAGTGTAGGGTTCCGTAGTTTCCCGTCCGTCACAATAAGTGTTCCCACTTATGAGTTTAAAGGTGGGTATCCATTATGTTCGCGCTCCAGCAGCGCTCCGCGCTCCTGCAACTGCTCCCGGTAGTGGGTACGTGCGCGAACATGGAGCGTGCAACATTGCACACTCCGCGGCAGGCGATGCCAAGGAGAGACCAACCGAACAATTCGATAATACCCGACCCAATGTAATAAGTACCTACAGCGCCATCTCTCGGGGACTTGGGTTACTAATTAATACATAGACGTGCCAGAAGTTTTCGGTGGTAATTTTGGATTGCGAGAACAGATTTTAATAATTCTTTTTTTGTTTGAAAAAAGATACGTTCAGGGTAATAAAATACGTAAACGAAGTTAAAAAAAAATGCTTGCATATACGATTATACTACAAACTTAGTCCAGAAATTATTTTGTACAACTTTTTGTCTTTTTTGTACAAAAACTGTTTCCATCCAAGTTCAAAATAATTTTCCTAGAAAGTCCTTATAAGTTCAACTTTTCAGATTTTTTTCATATTTTCTAAACTTATAATTCGAAAGTTAGAGGGGGGGGGGGACACATTGTTTTTTACTTTTGGAGCGATTATTTCCGAAATTATTGACATTATCAAAAAATGATTGTGGTAAACCCCTATTCATTTTTAAATACCTTTCCAAGAATATATCACACGTTAGGGTTGAAATTAAAAAAAATCACTTCCCACTTTACTACTACCCTGATAAAACATTATTTTCCAATTTTTATTTTACCACTTTGTCGGCGTGATTGATACACATATTGATACCAAATTTCAGCTTTCTAGTGCTAACGGTCACAGAGATTAAGCGTGGACGGACAGACGGACAGACAGACATGGCGAAACTATAAGGGTTCCTAGTTGACTACGGAACCCTAAAAAGTCGTTAAAATTTTAATACATATTTATTTGTAAATAGGGTGCAATTTGGCACTTTCTTATTAATTTGCATGCGAAATTTGGAAACGATTGTAACGTCGAAACACATCCCGTGTGGACATTTATACGAGTGAATTGACATGTTAGTGACATTTTAGTGGCTACACGGGCTCCGCCTACTCCCCCGTTCTATTATGTATGTATTATAGTATTCTATGGTTGTATTGCTCTGATATTACACAGATTAACATGATATACATGAATGCTTCTGTCACAAAAAATGAATTTTTCTTTATACATCTGAATGACTATGTTTTTGTGTTGAAATATTTCTACACAACACGGTCGAATTTGCGCTCTCGTGATTCGAAAAGAAATTAATATTCTAACATTTACAATAAGTATATTATATGTGTAGATATGATATATGTACGTACAATGCGGTTTAAATAAGAAAGGAACGTCAATTGCCCTCGAATGACCGCGATCTGTCAACTGTCACTTGAAAAGCATAGCTTACAAAGAAAATAATTTGCGTAATAATCACGTTTTTTTTTAGCTTTATTTAACTGAGTCTTAGTATTACCAAATCTATTGAACTAATAATTATTTTTATATATTAATTGAAAATATTGACATTAGTCGATAGAATACTTGAAACACCTACATAAATCCATGTTCTAGGTATTTTTATAAGGGAAATCATCAGATACGGTAACGATGACAATGATGAGTAGACAGTGATGAAGAGATGAAATTGAAATGTTACTTCCAGATTTTTTCATTCATGACTCTTTTGTAAACAAACATTATTTCAAAAATATCTGTTTTGCTCAATCTACCTTACTGGTTAGAATTAACAGCGATGGCGTCATAATATGGCATCAGGTCAATCTCTAATTTCTATTTGAATCGCTTTGTAAATATGAACATCTTATGCCAAAACACATCATCGTAGCCACTTCAGTTTACTAATGCGTAACTTATGTTCTATATTAATTAATACCGGTAGGCGTAGTGTAGGGCGACCTCCCACTAGATGGAGTGACGATCTGGTAAGACATGCAAGAAGTCAATAGATGCAGGTGGCTCAGGACCATGCTTTGTGGCATTCCTTGGGGGAGGCCTATGTTCAACAGTGGACTTGTTAATTAACAATATAAATAAAAAAAGAAGCACTCCAGCATCCGTCTGTCTGTCGGTTTCTATTTCAGGCGTTTAATTTTGCCAACAAATAGCTGATGTACTTCATATTATAAAAGTTAGTATATGCAGCATTTAAAGATAAAAAGAGAGAGAGAGAGTGAGACAATAAGAATTTTCTCGTCAAATATTAAACTCACCTACAAATAGTATAGTATACCCCCATATATAATAATAATATAGTAATACTCCAATGTCTGACAGATAGACGGCAAAATGCTGAACCCAAACCCCACTGAGAAATTAATTCAAAGAAATGGCGGAGTTACCTTCCCGCTGACCCTGGCTAGCGTCTGCACGGCGCAGAGAATGTTCTCGAGCTCGCCGATGCTGGCCTCCGCCAACACCGACAGTCCCCACACCAGCCCGCACCATGACGATTTTATAAGCTGCAAATGAATACATACATATTGCGTCTTGTGGAATAACATCTTTTTTTTTCTCTATATAATTATCAGCACGAAATTAAAAAGACTAAATTGATGTTGCTAAATAATAAATACATTTGCTGTTGTGCTCTACATAAATGGTTTATTTTGATACATAACGTATATAGTAATTTGAACACATGGGTATGTTTATAAACAATACAAAATGTTGGGCAAAAATAAAACACCAATGTGTCGAAAATCTAATCGGTAACGGATCGGGACATCACTAATTGATTAGTACTCGAACCGTCAGAAGTATATATAGTAAAACCTGTTTAATTGGGATCTCAAGGGACCAAAGATTTTGTACTATTTAAAGATATTTTCATATATCCAGTTTTCCAGTTAGACAGGTTTAAAATTTAGTTGTCTCATTTACAGAAAATGTTAATGAAATTGTCTCACTTATAAAGGGAATTGAGCTCTAGAGTCCCAATTAGAGAAGTAAACACGGAAAAATCCTAGAAATCAAATCTCATTTAATCAGGTTTGAAAATTCCCATTAACAGAAATAATTCGATGAAAAAGTGCCGGGACCTCATTGCAGTTCTCAATAATAGAGGTTTCTTACTTATTCAGGTCCCCCTTGACCAGATTTCACTGTAAATGGTTTGACGGAGTATAAAAACATAATAACCTATAGATACGATAGTAACATCAATACCTGTAGTTTCAAAAGCCTCTCTTTCTCTGCATTCGGGTCAATTTTCTCCACTACATTGGAATTCTGATCGGGTTCTCTTTTATGTCCATTACTTGATATCTCTTCGGTATCAGTTTTGTTTACAATTTCTGCAAAGACAATACAATTAGTGAGGCAAAGATATACGAATTAATAAGAAGTTAACAAGGAATCTTACCTTTGTTGTTTCCGGTATTGTTAGAATTAATTTCGTCTCCATCATTTTGTATATCTTCATATAACTCTTGAAGCCTAAAAGAGACAAGTGGATTATATTTGTTAGATATTTAGAGCCATCACAAAAAATAGGCCCTCAAACAGGTTTAATTTGTGGGAGTTTCACTAAAAACTAGCGATCCGCCCCGTCGTCGCACAGGTAATTTCTGTAAAAAGGTAAGAACCATTCTAAGGTGATCATAAGTCAAGTCATTTAGGAGGAGAAAAATTACGAACACACACGCCGGAATTTTTTATATACTTGCGATCCGCCCCGCTTTGCACGGGTGATTTTTGGATCTCGACAACATATGCATGTATTATGCATATACCTTCCTCTAGAATCATTGTCTATTGATGAAAACAGTATTAAAATCCGTTACGTAATTTAAAAGATCCAAGCGCGTAAATGGCGGGAAGCGATTTTGTTTTATACTATGTAGAGATAGATAATTATGCTAATAGCTGAAATAATTTAAAATTATAAAAGTAGTGTTATCTTAGTATGTCATCCTAAGTTTTCGGGTTTACCTAAAGTACTCGTCGCCTTCCACACTGATAGCTATCGAGCGTATGATCTCCATAATACAGGCGTACGCTACAGAGATTCCATAGCCCTCTTGTATGGTTGGCGCTTCCGTTCGATCTAACATCTCAATACTGTGAACAAAACCAATGTCATAAACATTAAATTATTAAAAAGTAAATCTTGTTTTATCTTTAAAGTATTGCCAAACTTCATTCTTTTAAACACAATGCTCGATTGTATCTACTGTTTTATGAACCGATTTTTGATATGTTTAATATTCTTTGAAATGACACTGATTACTTGATTATGGATGTTTGAAAAAATTTCTTTCTTTTAAAGGCATATATAAAAATAGTTATATAAAATACAAGCGAATGACTTTAAATGCAAACACTTTCAAAACGTCACGCTACTTGGTATAAATACTTGGTTACATTATAAAGTACTAAAGAAGATTTACTTACTACAAGGATTTAGCTGTTCCCGGCTCAAAAGTGACGCATAGTGGGAGCCACACGCCTTTCCAGTAAAAACCTGCTTGCTGTGGTATTCCCGAAGATACTGAAAAAATATTTATAACCACACGTTATTTCATAATTTTATATTATTGTTATAATGGTCACACATATCATTGGGAACTAATTTGAAAAGAATCTCATTAGTTTTAATAAGTGTCTATAGATTTACAAACTTTTACTACTATGAATTTGGTGTACCTATACAAAACGTTGAATGGAAATAAAATCTTAATTTTAAACGATTTAACATACTAATTTACTTTATGATGGGAGCATCATCACTGTCTTATTAAGTTAGATCAGTACATTATTCATCATTTTGACCTAATGTGTCTTCATATTTAAGATATTACGGTTACTTATTTGTGATAGTTGAACAAAAGTAATAGATGATTTTATTGCAATTAATTAACATACATAAGAGGCAGACGTTATGTTATAAAACATGTTAAACATGTCCCAAAAACATCTCGCTTTTTAATTATTGACAGGCAAATCTACTCAGCCATGATATTCGCTGTCCAAACATATTTCTTTGCACAAGTGCCAATGATGTACAAACATTTGGTGTTATTCTGTTTTCTACAACAATATTTAGTTACGAATGTCGCCAACAAAGAGTTCAGTAAGCATTAGTCACCGTTTATCTACCAAATAGTTTCAAATAACCTCTTGAATTTCCAGAAAAGAACAAAAAATACTCGCAACTGGTGAATAGTGTGGAGCATTTGCATACACAAGACGTAAAATAAATTATTTATATTTCGTTTTTCTGCTGTACATTGTAAACTTCATCACTGGTATTCTGTGAGATCGTAGTCCTTCCCTGATCGAACCGACCCATTCGTGCTACAACTATAATAGAGCTGCAACATGACTAACATGTAAAACAATGCATTGACAAAAATATAAGAGATCACAACACATCTGATAATAGATGCGGGTAATAGTCACTAGCCGTCATTCATATAGTAAGAGAAGACGATCAAAATGTCTATTTGACCTCTTCCATAGTCGTCTCTCAACTTGTCGTTTATTACGGGCCGCGTCAAAGGTGCGAGAAATCGAGGATATTTTGTTTCTCTTTATTAAATCACTTAAATTTTGAAAAAAATATAGACTTTCTCAGGAGTACTTAGTCGTGTATTTCACATAATTAGTGTGTTCTATAGGTGTCAGAGTGAAGAAATAAATCTGAAGTTCTTTCTATGTAAAAAATATTAAAATCGATCAAAATTTAGTTAAAGTTGATGTCACTTCGTATTTTAAGCATGACATAATTCTGTACAGTGAGTCAAAAGTTAAACTTGAGATGTGCGCGTCGCTTCACACCAGGCGTGTGCCCTGAGCCTGTCAGCCCCGTATGGACTTTTGACTTCTTCATGCAAAACTGCACGTAAGTTGTGAGACTGTCGATTGCGCTTGCATTCTATTTATTGGGGATGACCAAGATTCACTGAGTGTTGTCAAATATTTCCACAAAAAACACATGCGAAGACAAACTCTCTTCTGCCACGATATGTCAACTAGTCACTGGATCTCAGTATTTAAGGTATTGGATAAGATGGGGGGTGAGAACGGTGTAAAATTTTCTTTAAATGTCAACTTTAACTACACGCAAAAATTTTCAAAAAAAAAAAACACTGAACATAAATTCCAAAGACGAGGTAACGTAGAGTTACATTATCAGTGCGAAGGTGTTGGCTTCACAGCCTGCCCACCGTATGGGCAAATCTTACAATGAATGCGTGCTGGTTAATGCATTCTTTGTGTCTATGTCTACAAATAGATAGAAAAACGGCTGTTGAAGAAAAGATAAGAATGAAAGAGAGGTGAGACGAATGGGCTTTGATTAGTTTCTAGAGTTCGTTGGTTCTGATGGATGTCTCTAGTAATGCTACAAAAGATAACTATCACCATCCACCATGCCAATCATTGCTTATACATGATGCTGGATTTCATTTAGGGAACGACTTGGCTGCATTTTATCGACTAGATCGAACCGCTTCGGAAGCTTCGACATGTGCAAGGACAACTGTAAAATATTTATCGAGCTGTACACCCAAAAACTTACTGACAACGACGAACAATCAAAGTTTTTACGTTTTTATTTAGGTAAGTCAATTAGGGTCATTTTTAATTAGGTTTTAGTGATACAATATAGAATATAGATTTTGTAAATATGACTGTTGCTTTCCAATGTTGAACTCAAGGCGTCTCACGCGGTAGAATATTTTGTTAAAATATTTATATTATTCTGCCATTATTATTACATCTGTATATTCTTTCTTAATTCTGGTCACAATATTATCTTGCAAATTACACTTTCCTCTAAACAAACAATTTATCACCCTGTCATTCAGATTCAGCCTCTAAAGATATATTTTATATTAAAAAAGATTCTAAGCGTGCCCAGATGACCCTTCCCTAACCTAACCTATAATAGAAATTTTTAAGCACAAAGTTTAGAATCTTCGCAAAAATAAAAGCCTGTGAAACACAATAGCAAAAAGAGTGATAGATAGACGTGATATAATTAAACCATAAAACAATATTTGTATGTCTAGCAGCGATAATCTAGCCTTTTATTATCAAAATCTAGTGCTATGCTATGATATGTTTTTGTTCAAAGTCGACTTTTATGACACGAAACGAAAGAGTGTGATGCGAACTTCTCAAATGGCCACTATGAGTCCTGACTCTCTCACAGAAAACCTGCGTAAAGCAACAGCTCAATGCTGCTGTTTTATATAGAAACACCCGGACAAAATTTATATTGGAATGAAACAATTCATCTTAGTCCTGATGGGTGACAACGCATCTGCATTTTGATTCTCAATTGGGGATAGATGTAGATGTCTGTAGGCCACAGAACTCGCTCACCATCTGGCGGACGTCGTGCCCGTTTGTCACTCCTATTCAATAACAAAAATAAGTATTGGTAAGTAGCGTTATTTGCTAATTCCGACATCCTCAGTACCACTACTAGATACAAACACAAATTAACGCTCTTTTTATAGAGTAAGGAATTAAATATATAAGGCTAAAGTAATATCACAAACCTTTCAAGTATATTTATAACATTATACAACCACGTTCCAGCTCAGATAACCGACTTACCGACTGATCCATTATAAATCTGTCGCATTGGTCTGGATACTTTTGAATTTCTTATTTACTCTTGAACTACAGTAAAATATTTTAAACATTGGAAATTATAATTATTTTTATAGACAAATCAGGTCGACGAGTAGGAGACAATTTTCCAGACATGGATCTTCATGACGAAGAAGGAACTTTTCAAATAACTGAACAGGAAGAATGGGACAGTCCAGCTTTGGCGGCCTCCGATAGAGATGATGAGTTAATGATCGGAGACATCTTACCGCCCGACATTGATTACGCGGGCGAGAAGCTTAATAGTGAGGATTGTGATTTCTTGCATCACATGCGTGTTGCTAAAGGAATAAATTAATTTAACAGTGTCTTTTCTTTTATATGTTATATCAAACGCTCATGTCGATACTTTCTGGTTTACCCGCGTTTATGGTGTGTTGAGTACGAATAGAATATATTTTTTGTCAATAGGCCTTCTTATTTTCTTCTTTATCAGACTACAACATCTCACTGCTTTACTTGAACTTCTCTTGTAGTGGATTAGCCGTGGTTGTCACTCTTGGCACTCGATTTCACAATCACTGTACCAGACGTCTCATACCTACGTTTGAAGTTGGTCACCATCGCCGGTCTATATTTTTTATTTCTGGCGCTAATATTTATACCGCCATCTATCGGACACCATGAGTTATTTCTGGAATTTACTAATGGGATACTTTTATTTTTATCATAATTGATAGAATCAGGCGTTACTTTGCGGAAATCCATTATAATAAAAAATAGAAATATAAATGTCTTCGCAACCTTCCGCTAAACAAATACAATGACGTGTCTTACCTGGATTGAAGAGCACCTCCCGCCCTCCCTCAATTGCATGCTCTAACTCCGTCACCACTAGTCCCAGCACCACTACTCCCAACACTACTATTCCAGGTCCAGGCAGAACGGCGTGGCGTTCGTCACAAACAAGTTTATAAACACCCTATTTTTGACTAATATTTAACTTATCTTTATTATTACAAATATTCCTAAGCGAATTGTGTGTTTTGAATGCCACGTTAATACCGTTTTTCTTACTTACTTACTTATCGTCACGCACAATCCCTAACGGGGTAGCCAGAGAGAACAGATCGCCAAGTGTCACGATCCTTACATACCTCTTTCGCTTCTTTCAGGTTCATTAACTTCTTCATACATGCACGTCTGGGTATCCGAGTACTCTTGACCCTCCCCTCTTCGAGCAATTTGCTCACATGGTCTTCGAAAGTTAGTCTCGGTCTACCTCGACACCTTTTAATATTTACTTTCGCTCTATATATTTTCTTCACCATTCGGTCTTCACTCATTCGTTCAACGTGTCCAAACCATTGGAGTACGCCCCTATCAATTTTTGTGATAAGGTCATCTTTCAATCCTGCCATATTGCGAATCTCTTCGTTTCGCTTTCGGTCGGCTATGGTAACGCCACACATTTTACGAAGAGATCGCATCTCCACTGCATTCAACTTGCTTTTATGCTTCTTCTGGCATACCCAGGTTTCGCTGCCATATAACAAAGTCGGTACCAACACTGCGTTATGTATTGCAAGGCGTGCACTCTTCACCACGCCCTGCCTTTTGACTAATGCATTCAGGGCACCATTGACTTTGTTTCCGGCAGCGACACGCCTATCCACATCTAAATCACATCTTCCATCCCGGCTGAAAGCACTCCCCAAGTATACAATTTCATTTACCTGTTCTAGAACCGTTTTTCTTAAGAATATTAGCTATTTTTCCGATATGGAGCCTAAGTAGGTCAAACTACCCACATATCGCCGGACACTTTGAGATCGAACCGCGTACAAAGAATTGCGAACAACATGCTTTTGTTTCTTTTTAATAAGATTATATATTAGATAATGTTGCGTGAATAAGTCAACTAGCGCCATCTAGTGTCAGGAACGAGAGCGAGGGGAGCTTTGCAGAAAATGACATCACAAATCTCTCAACCGACTGCGCCATCCGAAGAACCAAGTTTCTAGAAAATCTACACTCGAACACTCGTCGCTTTGCGCGCATTTACTTGAATATTCCGGATGCTTCATTGCTAATTTGTATATATAGGCGCTGCAAGATGCGATCGGGGCAGTATTGGATTTGGCGAGACAAGCGAAGCTTCGGAGCGGAATAAAGTGAATAAGTGTGTTTAATTATTAGTGTTTTAAGTTTTAATTTGTGTAAAGTAAATTAAAGTGTTAATTTAGGTAATTTTATCGCCAATTTTTATTGTCACGAACCTCAAGCTCGTAACAATTGGTGTCAGAAGTGGGATAAAATCATGCCGATTTTACCTAAGGAGGAAACGGAGGGTGTCCGTACCCGAAGTCAACGCCAGCAGGAGACGAATCAAAGGAGATTTGGTGGTGCAACGCCGCAGACGTCGGAGGGCCAGCCACCGGCTGCAGGCCCGTCACTAGCCCCTACATCTGCAGCACCTGACTTAGGTGCCCTGATAGTGATGCTGCAGGAGCAGGCTCGCCGACAGGAGGAACAGGCCCGTTGGTTGAAAGAGCAGCAGGAGGAACAGGCTCGCCGACAAGAGGAACAGGCTCGCCAGCAGGCGGAACAGGCTCGCCAACATGCGGACCAGGCACGCCGATTGGAAGAGCAGCTGCGGGGCGGACAGGAAGAACAGATGCTTTTCATGAAGGACCTTCACGCTACCTTCGGGAAAGAGATAAGGGAGGTGAAGGATAAGGTTGCTCAACATGATAACCGCCTGTCGGAAGCTGAGGCCCAAATCAACCAAGTTAAGAAAACGCTGGATGAACTCAAACTTGGGGATGGAACTACAGCTCCCGTAGTAGCTTCCGCACCTTCGCTACGTGGGTTCAAGGTGCCACCGTTCGACGGGACTTCTTCCTGGTCAGCCTACAAAATCCAGTTCGAGGCTGTTATGAAAGCGAACGGCTGGAATAAAAGTCAGGCTATGACCGCTCTCACACTAGGCCTACGCGACCAGGCCTTAACAGTTCTGGAAGCTCTCGGTGAGGAAGTGACTTATGAGCAACTCCTTGAGGCATTGGAGGCGAGATATGGCGACGCTCACCTGGAACACGTCTTTCGTGCGCAGCTTAAAGATCGCGTGCAGCGCATCAACGAAAACCTGCACCAGTGGGCTCTAGAGGTGGAGAAGCTGGTGCGAAAAGCATACCGGTCTGTACCTGCGCTCATTGAAGGGAACCTGGTGCAGACATTCATCGACGGCATCCGCGACCTGGAAGTCAGAGCTGCTGTGAGGCTCGGGCATCACGAGACGCTTAAGGACGCCTTGGCCCATGCACTGGAGGTGGAAGCCATGCGGCCGGATCATCGTTCCCATTGCGTCAGGGAGGTTGCAGCAGCTACAGTTCGCGACCGCAACAAAGGATACAGCCCTAGGTGCTATGGCTGTGGGGAAGAGGGCCATATTCGATCCAGCTGCCCTAAGCGAACCCTAGAAAGGGAAGTTGAAAGATCTCAGGAGGGCAGTGCGGCCAACAGCACCGCCCAGCAGCAGCAGGGAAACGAGTAAAAGCCAGAACTGCGGGGCGGGTGCTGGCTGATGTTAGAGCCCCAAGGATCTCGATCTCATAAACCCATGATGGGAACAGTCTAATCATCAAGGGCGAGGTCAACGGAATGCCGTGTAAACTGACCATAGACTCTGGAGCCTCTCGTATGGTTGTTAGTTCCCAACTTATAAGTCAGTTCCTTGGGGACTCCGCATACAACCGAGAACGCATTAATTTGATAACAGCTACCGGTCAGCGTATACCCGTCCCGATGAAGTTGAAGCTAGGCAACGTGATCTACCTGCATAATGTCATCGTGGCTGATATAATGAACGACTGCATCCTAGGCCTAGACTTTATGAGGAATAATTGTTGTGAGATCGACGTTAAGCAAGGTGTTTTGAAATGTGGGCAGGAGGAACTTTTTATGGAAGCTGCGTTACCAGGGAACGTGTACAGCATTAAGAAGATTGTTCTTCCGCCGAGATCAGAAACGATTGTTCCAGTTAGTCTTCCTCGAAACGCTGGGCAAGCTCACCGTTGTGTACTTGTGGAAAGGGGAAACAATGACCTTCCATGGAAAGTAGCTCGAACCTTGGTCAGAACCACTGACATCTCAGGAGTACGTGTGCTGAACCTTTGTGACCGGGAACAGATTATAGAAAAAGGCACACTGGTTGGTACTTGTGAGGAAGTGGATTGGTTACGTCGGTGCCAATATATATCGAGTGAGAACCCCAGCAAGGATTCAGAAACGAGAGTGACCACACTTTTGGAAGACTGTCGCAGCGTTCTCTCCCCGACTGAAATGGTCAAAGCGAAGGAGTTGTTACTCAAGTATGCCGATGTATTCTCATCAAACGATGCTGACATAGGAAAGACTGGCTTAGTTCAACACAAAATAAACACAGGTGAAGAATTGCCTATCCGTCAGCGGCCAAGAAAATTGCCGGTAGCACGTGAAAAGGAAGTGGAAACCATGATTGAGGGAATGGTGAAGGATGGTGTTATTGAACCTTCATCTAGTCCATGGTGTTCGCCCGTGGTACTGGTAAAGAAGAAGGATGGCAGCATGCGGTTTTGTGTTGACTACCGCCGTCTGAACGACGTTACAAAGAAGGACAGCTATCCCTTGCCAAGAATTGATGACACGCTGGACATGCTTACAGGAGTAAAATGGTTTAGCACGCTGGATCTAAAAAGTGGCTACTGGCAAATTGAAATCGACCCTAAGGACAAGGAGAAAGCTGCGTTCTCGACGGGAAAGGGTCTGTGGCAATTCAAAGTAATGCCGTTTGGGTTGTGCAATGCTCCAGCAACGTTTGAAAGGCTGATGGAGCTTGTACTTACTGGGCTAATTGGCAATGCCTGTCTGGTCTACTTGGATGACATCATCATCGTGGGCCGTACGTTTGAGGAACACCTTCAAAACCTGGAACGCGTGCTCATGAAGATTCAGAGTGCCAACCTCAAGTTGAGTCCGAAGAAATGTTCACTATTCAAACGGCAAGTCAACTTTTTGGGGTATGTAGTGTCGGAAGAAGAAATCCGTACGGATCCGGAGAAAATCGCCGTTGTCAAAGATTAGCCGGTTCCAAAAGACAAGACGCAGGTTAGAGCATTTTTGGGTTTGTGCTCCTATTACCGGCGATTTGTGAAGAACTTTGCAGATATAGCCAAACCTCTGCACAAGCTAACCGAGGAGAAGCGACATTTCTGCTGACCTACTACTCAATGACCGTCTGTGCAAAACACCTATTTTGGGATACCCTGATGCAAGCAAAGAATTTATAGTTGACACAGACGCAAGTGATATAGGACTTGGCGGTGTGTTGTCTCAACGGAATGGTGACCAAGAGGTCGTGATAGCGTACTTCAGCAAGTCATTGTCAAAACCGGAAAGGAACTATTGTGTCACGAGACGCGAATTGCTAGCAGTAGTAAAGTCATTGCAGCATTTTAGCAAATATCTTCTGGGGCGGAAATTTCACTTACGAACTGACCATGCTGCACTAAAATGGCTATTGCAGTTTAAAAATCCAGAAGGACAAGTTGCGAGGTGGATTGAACTACTGCAGGAATAGGACTTTGAGATCGAACATCGAAGCGGGAAATCTCATGGCAACGCAGATGCATTGTCAAGAAGACCTTGTCCTGAAGATTGCAAACATTGTACTAGGCAAGAAAGTAAGGAACTGGTATACGTGAGGATGCTCAGGGCAGACCACCTCAGCAACGAGTGGAAGGACAGCTTACAACGTGCACAGCAGGAAGATCCGGACATCAAGCCGATTCTGAAATGGATGAAGGCCAGTGCTTCCAAGCCCAAGTGGAGCGACGTCTCAGCGATGAGTTCGACCACTAAAAGCTATTGGGCCCAGTGGGACAGCTTGCTGCTTCAGGATGGAGTTCTGTGCCGTAAATGGGAAAGTGTTCGGGGAGACAGCTGTCATTTGCAAATGGTTGTCCCTAAAGCTAAAGTACCGGATGTTCTACAGCTGTACCATAATGATTATTCAGGAGGCCATCTGGGAGTTAAACGAACTCTACTGAAGATCCGAGAACGGTTTTACTGGGTCCACTGTCGAAACGATATCGAGGACTGGTGTCGCAAATGTACAAGTTGTGCGGCTGTAAAGGGACCTCAGACTCGTAGTAGAGGTGCATTGAAGTTGTACAATGTTGGTGCACCATGGGAGAGAATAGCCATTAACGTGGCGGGGCCGTTTCCGGAGAGTGAAAGCGGTAACAAGTATTTCATGGTTGTGATGGATTACTTCACTAAGTGGCCAGAAGTCTTCGCCATTCCAAATCAAGAAGCTTCAACAGTTGCAGATAAACTAGTTCATGAAGTCTTCTGTCGTTTTGGAGTATCTTTAGAGATTCACAGCGATCAAGGAAGGAATTTTGAGTCTCAAATATTCCAGGAAACTTGCCAAGTTATGGGTACTCATAAAACAAGAACGACTTCTTATCACCCGCAATCTGATGGAATGGTAGAACGATTTAATCAGACATTGGAGAGGTACCTAGCAAAAGTTGTAGACAATCGGCAACGAGATTGGGACAAGCACATACAACCGTTTTTGTTGTCATATCGAAGCGCTGTTCACGAAAGTACATCAGTGACACCAGCTTTCGCAAACTTTGGGAGAGAATTACGGCTGCCTGCGGACCTGATCACCGGGATACCACCTGATGCTCCACGCAGTATAACCGATTATGCAAATGACTTGCGGAACAAAATGAATGACATTTATGAGCACGTCAGACAATCGGGCCAGCAAATGTCTGAGAAAATGAAAACCCGGTACGACCGCAAAATGAACAATAAAGGGTTCAACGAAGGTTCATTAGTGTGGTTGCACAATCCAGTCCGCAGCAAAGGGAAATCTCCTAAGCTTCAAGCTAAATGGTACGGCCCGTACCGGATTGTAAACAGGATCAACGACGTGACCTACCGGATACAGAAAGGCGCAAGAGGGACTCCTAAGATCGTCCATGTGGATCGCTTGGCGCGCTATTATGGGACCGATAATGCTTGGGACGAGCATGTCTTAGGAGGGGGCAGTGTTGCGTGAATAAGTCAACTAGCGCCATCTAGTGTCAGGAACGAGAGCGAGGGGAGCTTTGCAGAAAATGACATCACAAATCTCTCAACCGACTGCGCCATCCGAAGAACCAAGTTTCTAGAAAATCTACACTCGAACACTCGTCGCTTTGCGCGCATTTACTTGAATATTCCGGATGCTTCATTGCTAATTTGTATATATAGGCGCTGCAAGATGCGATCGGGGCAGTATTGGATTTGGCGAGACAAGCGAAGCTTCGGAGCGGAATAAAGTGAATTAGTGTGTTTAATTATTAGTGTTTTAAGTTTTAATTTGTGTAAAGTAAATTAAAGTGTTAATTTAGGTAATTTTATCGGCAATTTTTATTGTCACGAACCTCAAGCTCGTAACAATAATATTGATATGATTTGTTTCTCTAATATATAATCTTATAAGCACTTAGCGGTCAGCCGCCGTGGAGTCTACATTACCTGAAGATGCCTCGTGTAGAGGCGAAACACGTGTCGTATTATCGTCGATGGTGTGTCTTGCCTGGAATAGTGGTGTTGGGAGTAGTGGTGCCGGGAGTAGTGGTGACGGAGTTAGTGCATGCAATTGGGGGAGGGCGGGAGGTGCTCTTCAATCCAGGTAAGACACATCATTGTATTTGTTTAGCGGAAGGTTGCGAAGAAATTTATATTTTTATTTTTTATTTATTTTTATCCTTCTCCTCAGAGTAGGTCACAGTCAGGTGAAAACAATAAAAAAGTGTGTGCAGTTCACACGCGGTAAAAGTGAAAACTTCAGAAATTATTCAAAGAGGAAACCGAGACAATAGGAAACGCTGTATACTGTATTCTTTCTCGTTCCCTCGTAGACGAAATCCTATAGATGAATATGTTTGTCTTCTTTTAGTGTCGCTTTTTCGTTTCATCGAGTTTCAAATCACAACGATTCTAAAAAAGTTTTCATTTCAAAAAATTCATTAATCCGTAAAAATTTAAAAAATCCATTAACTCGTAAAAATTTTAAAAAATCGTATCGTATCGTGAAAAGCTACTTTGGGAGACTCCAGAAAGATCTCATATTACGTACAATCCCCAACCTGGCTACGGAGAACAGCTATAAAGGTTCGAGACTGGCTCTACAACTGCCAGCCAACTTCAAACATGAACCGGATCCATTGCCAATAGTGGTAACTGTAAAAATAAACTGTAGAGACTTGAAATAATGAGTTCCATACCATACTCACCAACTTGTTGATTGACCTGCGAGGCGACGAAGAGACTCTGTACGTATGCACCCAATGCGTTCACAATGTCTTGGAATATATTTGTGGCGTGCGGCTTCATGTCGTAACACTCGCAGAACGCCTTAAGCAAATCTAGCAGGTTAGAACAAAAACAAAATATAAAGAAGTCTGACGAAAATTATTAAGAGTTATAATGAATAATGAATATACATACATTACTACAGGTATTTAAAAACCGTCTACTGAAATATTAAATTCTAGACAGTTCTCTATGGAGATTTGGTGAAAGGGGACTAATGAGTTTTCGAGAAAATGTATTTTGAACACGTAAATTCAATTTATCTTTCTGAATAATAAATATTAATGCACTTTTGTTATGAAAGAGCTCAATCCACAAAAACATTGCACCTTTGTTCTAAAATCCTAAATAAATAAAGCTAAATCCCAAAAAAAAATTTTTTTTTTGGGATTTAGCTTTATTTATTTAGCTCTTGAGACGCTTAAAATAATTGATATGGGTAATATAATGTAATGAGGAAGCCAGCGGGTACTAAAATATTCTAAAATTATCTTTTTTATCATTGAAATTATTCTAAAATCATCTGACCTCAGATCAACATAAAAATATAAGAAGGAGCACCGCATATATTTCAAGTGATACCGAAACCCAGCCAAAACCTTGTTCAACTTATTGTAAGAACATGGACTCACGAACTGTGTACACGCACAAACAACGCTGCAACCAACAACAGGGTTTAAAACGCTACTCCTAGCGAACGACCTTGAGCGGTCGGTCCTATACATTTCACGCGCTCTCGCTACAACACATCGCGTAAGAAATACGACCAAATTTTAAAATATATTGTATATAAAATCGAATTTTAGTCTTTGAAAAAATTAAATATGTAGATCAAAATATTCATCAATAAATAAGCTTATCTATTAGTGTCAATCGCAAAATAAAATAATGCTTACTTTATAAGGAGGTGCATGTAATCAATAATTATTTCGCATTTCTGTGGTTTAGTTGTAAGAAGATTCATCAAGTATTTACTCCTTTGATTAAAACTACTTTTACGGATTTTATCGCGTTTTTCCCGACGTTTTTGTGGCGGTAATAAATAACAGTAATAAAATCAATAAATGCTATGATATTTTTTTATAGTGAATGGATAACTTTAAAATAAAATAGCAATCTATACCTAATTCTATAAGATTGAATGTTATTATGTGTATAGTGATAACGTAAGATCACCGCAAACCAAATCTGATAAAGAGCTTGTATTTGCAACTTTTTATTTATATTGTACCTTCTTGCTACAAACACTGAATTTAAAAATATTAAATTTTGGTTGAATGTGCAAATGGTTTAACACAAAAACGAAATACAAATTGTAACTAAAAAAAACGAAGTTATTGCATTGCTACTTACGCGGCTGTATAGTCATCTTGTGGAGCACTTCTAAAGCAAGAGCGCGTTGCCAAAGAGGTTTGTCTGGGTCCAGGAACTTGATGGTCAATGACAGAAAGATCTCACATTCGGTAACCTACAACACAAACATTGAGGCAAATATTAAGATAACAGTCCATCACAAGTCAACTGGTAAACATAGGCCTCCCGCAAGGAATTGATATAAAGTTATAAAAGCTTATTTAATAGAATACTTGGTAGAGCCATGCTAAAGTTATATTAGTAGTATCGTTGTAGCACGAATGGGTCAGCTCGACCGGGGAAGAACCACGCTCTCACAGAATACCAGCGTAAAATAGTAGCTTAATGCTGCTGTGTTTCGTATAGTGAGCGTAGAGAACCGCAGACCCTTTCTACGGTAAACGAGGCATTCCATCTTAGTTCTCACTGGTGACAGTAGATGTGCATATTAATTCGTAATCGAGGATAGATGTAGATGTCAATGGGTTACGGCAACCACTTATCATCAGGTGGACTGTGTGGTCGTTTGTCACCCTATCCTATTAAAAAAAGCATAGTATACACAATCGGGAGGACCAAACACAAATCGGTGAACGATTCGGGCGATATTACGAAGCACCGCCTTCTGTATTTGAGCTCAAAGAAGTCACTTAGTCCCAGTCGCCTCAGATGACTCAAGTTGCTGATCTCTGACCCATTCACAGGACAATATTTATTTAAATCCTTTAAATAACAGAGCGTAACCCGTGTAAGAGAATTGATCACCCTATTCCGTCCCGTTAGTGTCGTAAGACTAAGGGAAATGATAGAAATACAGGCTTCCGATAGATGGCGGTGGGTCCCGTGATTGTCGTAAGATGCGACAAAGTGAAACAAATAAGGAAATGTGCAGCCGGCAGCAGCGTCTATATACGACTAAAAATAAAAAACTGTGATTGCCAACCCGCATGTCAAGCGTAGCAACTATGGCAAATATCTCCCTATGAGGTTATTTTTTAGGGACGCCTATGTTCAACAGTAGACTTTAATATGCTGCAACGGTAACGGATAGATGGCGGTATAAGTAGAGAGATAATCCGATCACACGCACGTAACTTATGCAACGTATTATGACGTCTGGACTCTTGATTTTGTATGAAAAGCTATACATTAGAAACACACTCATCATATGCAATGCAATCACACGCGTCCGACGCAACGTTCGTCATCTAGATCGGCGTGGGAAGGTGGTGGGGATATTTGTACGCAATCCCACGCGTACGACCAGTCACCAGTGTTTCTGGAACTTACGCGTAGGCGTAGGACATCATAAACACATAGACCTTTGCACGCGTTCTGTTATCAAAATGGGAGATGAATAGCTCATTAAGACGATTCAAATGTGTTTATAATATTTAATGTGTAGAATATCGCGATGCTACATTAGTGGTCTGAGACATCAGTATTCTCTTAAGAATTGCGTTATACAGTATGGGAAGAGATAGCAAAACTACATGGTAAACCTAGTGAGCACCTATCCACCTACTGCTATCACTTTTGTTATTAGCGTGAAAAGGAGAAGTTGATGCGCGACTTTGTATTTTTAACCTAATTATGTTATAATTTAAGAAATCACTGATTGATTTATAATACAGAATAGACAATATTTTAGTAACATTTTCATGTGGTATTAAATTGGTTCTCTCGGTTTTCATCGGGCAGCTAGGGTTATACATCGTTTGCGACCCGAACCGAGTGTTGTATTATTTAAATTTTTCACTATATCTTAAACTATGCATCACAATAACATGCTATAATAACGCTCATAAATAACTTTTTTAATTTTCAATATTTTTGTCACAAAATACCTTATTATGGCTTATGAATAAAAAATGTGATGAAATATGGTGAATCAAGCCTGCCAATTAAGACAAATGCAATATACAACGGTGGAGGCCCATTTGTTTATATATAAGAGAAACGAGCACGCGGATCACCTGATGGTGAGTGATTACCGCCGCCCATGAACAACTGTGATTTTAGCAGAGAACTTCCCCTCGATAAAGGAAAATAAGATTTAGCAGAAACTAAGGAGTACGCACCAGCACTTCATGGTATTTATGCACTATAACGGAGACGAGCCGCAGCAAGCGCATGGTGACGGGGAAGTGCGGGCGCTCGGGCGCCGGGCTGCCCGCCCCGCCTCCGCCGCCCGCACCCCCCGCACCGCCGCCCGCGCCCGGGATGTGCAGCGACGTGAATGCGGCTCTATCAACAAACGTATACAATTTAAATTACAATACCAATTATTCATACCGCATAATTACGGTTGTGGCGGTGCTATCGTCGCGCCACAAGCCTAAGGCCGCGTTTCCACCTGTAAGAACACTCGCGGAAGCCTTGCATAAGTTTCTTGCAATACTGTTTACATATCAAATGAATTCTTGCAATTTTTTTTGCAATAAATATCTCGAGAAAAGCTCGCGAATCATCCTATCGTAACTTATCTATATTTATCGTATTTACACACGTGAGCCATAGATGTCAGCAGGTGGAAACGCGGCCTTATAATTTTCTTGCCATATCCCATGTTACGTATAATTATTATATAATATTATCCCATAATTAAAGAATTGAAGAGAGTTGTAATAACTTAATTCTTTTTTGAAGATTAAAAAAAAACTTTTAATTTTTATAAAAAACACCAACTTTTCTTTCATTGCGATCAGCAACATCGATAATGAATGGCGAAATAATCGGGCCGTAGTATGCGATATTGCTAATTAATTCTATAAAGGATAAGAGATTCTCATCAATAACGGATTATACAGAACTTCTATTTAAATCGAGTGTACTTCTTGCGAAATATACGAAACTAGACCGATGAACAGCGAGATATGTCGCGAGTCGTACTGTCCCACGTGCGCTTGCTACGTAGTTCATCTGCAAGCTACTGTCTGACAGACTGTCGGATACTTCTTGCAGAAGTTTTCTTGCTGGTGGAAACGCGACCTAAATCACGCTATCAAAGTTCCGAAGTACTGCGATATATAACAGCTACATACTAACAACTAAACACGGAGCGTTAAACGCTCCCTGGGCTGAACATCTTTGCTGGTTGAAGATCTCCCCTTTTCCTTGTACAGCTAAACACTTTTAGACATCACTACGTGGCGAAAATTTGGTGCAATTAACTAGTAATTGGGCCTTGCCCTTACAGGGAATATGTTTTTTTTTTTATAGAAGAAGGGGCACACGAGCATGCGGCTCACCTGATGTTAAGTGACTACCGCCGCCCATGATCAACCGCAACACCAGGAGAATTGCGGGTGCGTTGCCGGCCCTTTAGAAAGGAGTAAGCTCTTTTCTTGAAGGTCCCCAGGTCGTATCGGTCTGGAAAAATCGCCGGTGGTAAACTATTCCACAGAGAGATTGTACGTGGAAGAAAACTCCTTGTGAAACGTACAGTGGTGGACCGCCAAGCATCCAGATGGTGTGGATAGTATCGGGACGTTTGCCGTATAGTGCGTTCACGAAATTTGGCGGCTGGGATTAATCCGAACAATTCCTCAGAACACTCGCCGTGATAGATGCGATAAAATACGCAAAGAGATGCAACATCTCTTCGCAGCGCCAGTAAATCGAGCCGATCGGAAAGCACTCGGTCGTCGACAATTCGAGCCGCACTGCGCTGGATGCGGTCACGTGGAAGGAGCTGGTACTGGGGAGCCCCAGCCCAGAGATGGGAACAGTATTCCATGTGCGGCCGAACCTGCGCCTTGTAAAGTTGCAGGCGGTGTGCCGGCATGAAATACCGTCCCGCTCTGCTGAGCACGCCAAGCTTTTTAGCGGCCAATTTGACCTTCCCTTCCAAGTGACCACGAAACTGCACGTCACTCGATATGTCGACGCCGAGGATTCCGATACTGGCTGAGGCAACAAGGGGAGTGCCTTGAAACTGAGGGGATACGACAAAGGGGTTCTTTATAGCGGTTAACGCGCAAACTTGTGTCTTCTGGGGGTTAAACTGGACTAGATTTAGTCGTCCCCAATCCGAGACTCTGTTCAGCAAAGACTCGACTTCAGACACAAGTTTGTCCCGGCACTCGGAGACGTTTTCCCGAGAAATATTGGCTCGGCCGGTGTAAAGAGCATCACCAGTGCTGTCATCTGCATAGCAATGAATGTTACGGGTATGCAACATATCATTGATATGCAGAAGAAACAGCGTTAGCGATAGCACGCAGCCCTGTGGAACACCAGCATTAATAGGCTTGCAATTGGAGCTTGCACCGTCTACAACGACCTTGATGCTCCGATCTGCAAGAAAGCTGGTGATCCAATCGCACAATTTCTCGGGAAGCCCATAGGAAGGGAGCTTCGAAAGAAGCGCTTTGTGCCAAACCCGAACGAAGGCCTTCGCAATGTCCAAACTAACGGCCAATGCCTCCCCCTTGAACTCTACTGCCTCCGCCCATCTGTGAGTTAGGTAGACCAGAAGATCACCAGCTGACCAACCACGGAGAAAACCGTATTGGCGGTCACTAATCAGCTGGTGATCTTCAAGGTACCTCATGAGCTGGCAGTTTACAATGGACTCCATTGTTTTGGAGAACAAGGAGGTGATGGCGATTGGCCGGTAGTTGGACGGGTCTGGGCGGTCGCCTTTTTTAGGGATCGGGTGGACGTAAGCCGTCTTCCATGATTTTGGGACTACGCCTAGGGAGTAGGAGTACCGGAAAAGACGCGTTAAAACCGGTGCCAACTCTGGAGCACACGTCCTCAGCACAATTGGGGGGATTCCGTCAGGCCCACTCGACTTGTGGATGTCCAGGGAGAGGAGTGCTTTGCGAACCGAGCGCTGTGTGAAGTGCACTTCCGGCATGGAGCACTCACACCGCGGGATGGTCGGCGGCGTACTCCCCCCGTCATCGAGAGTCGAGTTAGACGCAAAGAAAGAGCCTAGCAGTTCAGCTTTCTCCTTTGCGGTATGGGGCAGTGAGTCGTCCTCCCTGTGCAGAGATGGAAGAGATGGCTGACAGAAATTCCCCTGGACAGCCTTGGCGAGAGACCAGAATGCACGGGTTCCAGAAGGAAGGCGAACTAGTTTCTCGCCAATTCTGCCTATGTGCTCTGACTTTGCCTTGGCAATGACTCTTTTGAATTTTACTTCTTTTTTAGAGCGCTGGTGTTTACATCCCGGGACGCTGATGCAGCAGCCCAGGCCTGGTAGCACTCCTGCTTATAGCATGATGCTATTTTACAGGAGCGACCAAACCATGGCTGAGATTTGCCTCCAATGGGCACCACAGAGGAAGGAATAAAAAGTTCCATACCCTGAAGTACCACATCAGCAACAGAATCCGCAACAACGTTGGGATCATCCGGCGAGAAGCAAACCCGCCCCCAAGGGTAGAATGCAAAGAAAGACCGCATCTCATCCCAATCGGCTGACCTATAGTGCCAAACACGGCGGCAGCCTGCAGAATGCAACCGCGATTTCAGCGTGAGTGGCACAACACTCCTGACCAGACAATGGTCCGTGGAGTCTAACGCGCGTCGACGGAAATCGGATATCCGTCCGGGTGAGAGGTCAGCAGAAGGTCCAACAGGGAAGGTGCATGATCCTCCACATCTGGAATCCGCGTAGGCGAAGTAACCAGTTGTGTCAGACCATATGCCAAGGCAAAATCATGAATAGATCTCCCCGCATGATCGGTTAAACGTGAACCAAGCCATTCGACGTGATGGGTGTTAAAGTCGCCGAGGATCACGATCTCTGCGGAGGGGATCTGCTGTAGCAACGAATCTGCAGCCATTTGGACGTGGTCGAAGAGTCGGTCTGTTTCGGCATTACCGCTATGGGACCTATAGAGGCACCCGTAGACGCGCGGATGGTCGTCGCTGTCTACGCGTAGCCAAAGGATGGACAGGTCCGAACCTTCAAGTCTGCCGAGGCGTCGAGAACAGATGTCCTCTCTGACGTAAACGCAAACTCCAGCCCGAGGCACAAAGGAGTGTTCCAGTTTGTACCGCGGGTAGGAGAGATACGAGACATCAGCCGGAGAGGACACCTGCGTCTCGGTCAGAAAGAGCAGAGCCGGCCTCGCCGTCTCGAGATGGTAGCGGACGGCGTTTAGGTTAGAGTGAAGTCCCCTGATATATATATGTATTTAGTTAAAGAATGTATACATTCAAATATGTGAAATATAACAAATTAATAACTAATATGTAATTTGTGATAGATTATTTAATAGAATCTGGTGATACTTTACGGTGTGTCTTTCCTAGTGTAAAGGTGTTGGGATTAGTAGTGTTGAGATTAGAGGTGACGGGGATAGTGCACGCAATTGAGAGGCCGGGAGGTCTTGTTCTTCCTAACAAATCATTTTATTTTATTACGCGGGTTTTAGCCAGTAAATTTTTAACATTTTTAATTAAGTGGTAGAGTCAAACTAAGCGGACTATGACTACAGCCCAATTGGGTTCTCGACCAGCGTAAGACCACTCTAGCTCAGAATACCATAACTGTAATGTTCGTAGTAAAACGGCATTCGCTGCTCATGTGCGTGTTGGCAGACTTCACGTGTCCACAAAATATATTATTTCACAGACATGTAGGTTCCAGAACATAGTAAATCAGCACTTAAAATTGCAATTAACAATTATGGAATTCAAGAAATCACAACTGTGAAACTTAAGGCAAAGAAACATACATTCCATACAGTTTTTCAGCCATATAATAACATTTTAGTCTATATTTTATGTTCATCTAGCAATCAGGCACTAATTAACATATGCAATGCTTGATTGATTTTCTGACTTGATTAAACACTTACATCTACCCTCAATTCAGAATTAATATGCTTGTGTTGTCACAATATTGTACATAATTTGCTGCAATCACAACCCTACTTTTGACTTTGTGGTACTAGCCATAGTGTACTGAGGCTAACCACGTAATACATATTAAAAATACGGAGTATTCACAAAAACCGTAACCACGTAAAACATATGAAAATTTAATGAACATTAACAAAAACCGTTGATAGTAATTTATTATACTACTTAAGTTTAATCAACATACCTATACTTCACGTTTGGAGAAAAAAGCCTTATTATCAGAGCACAGACATGCTCTTTCAGCAAAAATCTAAATTCTTGAATCTGTAAATGCCAAAATTATACTCAAATTTAATAAATACTACAAATACATTTAATATAGTATATCTATGTGTTTCACTATGATAAGTTGATATTATTAAATAAAACTATTTCATAGACCTAAACTAATTTTATCTTTATATGCCAAAATTATATAGAAAATAAGTCTAAATCTTACTAGTTTAGAAAAAAAACTTTCATTCAGTGTATTTTTGTGTTTATAAACTCCAAACACGCATCTACAATATTTGTAAAACAAAAGCAAAACTATTATACTTCATTTTAATAAAAATCACAAATGGAGTATGTTAAGTAACATTTCTAAGAGGTAAATATTTCCTTACTTTAAAAAACACAGCTGAGAAATCCGTCAGAACAGTGTCAAGCAGCTCCAAGCCAAATGTTTTTGGCACTTCAGATATCCCTACCAACCAGTGAGCGGCGTCGCCATTTATTAGTTGAATTATGTCCTGTCGAAAAATAGAAAATATTCAAGCGAGGGCTCATGATTTAGGTATGAGACAGTTTTTACCGTAATTTTTACCACTTATGATCAAAATTATTTGAATTTCTTGGATTTAAATTTTTTAATGTTAAAAAAGGTAAAAGATAGAAATGTAATGCACAATACACTATTAAAACATTAAGAAGGTGAGCTCTGAAGGAATTTCATACGCAAAGAAAATTACAAGACTTGTGATATTAAAAAAGTTTCGAGATGTTCAATTATAAAACCTTTTTTTATAATTTTGATTCTTCAATATAAGAGAGACTGGAAAATAAGAAAAAGACTTATTAATATCTAATAATTTACTTTATTAAATATCTTGAACTTAATTGACCTCTTTCAAGTGGGCTAAATGAAGTGAGACAAATATCTAATGATTAAAAGCAATATTGTCTTGCTTATCAAGTATTTATGATTTCTTATTTTGCTTGATTTCAAATTTAACTGAATCACAAAAACCCTTGCATTGAAAATTGCTAAACCACTCTATGATGTCATCATAAGTACAAGTTAAAAATTTACTACTACTAGGGGGCCTAAATAATTTAAATTCATCATCATCATCATCATCATTACAGCCTTTCACAAGTCCACTGCTGAACATAGGCCTCCCCCAAGTAATGCCACAAAGCACGGTCCTGAGCCACCTGCATCCATCGACTTCCTGCATGTCTTACCAGGTCGTCACTCCATCTAGTGGGGGGTCGCCCTACACTACGCCTACCGGTACGAGGCTGCCACTCGAGAACCTTTCTTCCCCATCGGTTATCGGTTCTTCGAGCTATATGGCCGGCCCATTGCCACTTCAGCTTACTAATCCGTTGGGCTATGTCGGTCACTCTGGTTTTACTGCGGATATCCTCATTTCTGAGTCTATCACGCAGAGAAACTCCGAGCATAGCCCTCTCCATAGCTCGCTGAGCGACCTTAAGCGTCCTCATACGGCCAGCAGTGAAGGACCACGTCTCAGATCCATAAGTCATCACTGGCAACACGCACTGGTTGTACAATCTAGTTTTTAGAGATTGAGGTATACCTGACGAAAAGATATGTCGTAATTTCCCGAACGCTGCCCAGCCGAGTTGAATCCGTCGATTGACCTCTCGGTCGAAGTTGGACTTACCTAGTCGGACTATTTGTCCCAGGTAAACGTACTCGTCAACAACTTCGAGCATAGTGCTCCCAACAACTACCGGCATAGGTGTGACATGGACATTGAACATGATCTTTGTTTTGTCCATGTTCATCTTAAGACCTATCCGTTGGGAGGCACTATTGAGGTCATTGAGCATAGTGCTTAAGTCCTCCAGCGATTCTGCCATAAGGACTATATCGTCGGCAAATCGAAGGTGAGTGATGTACTCGCCATTGATGTCAATACCGTATCCTTTCCAGTCCAGTAGCTTGAAAACGTCTTCCAATGCAGCGGTGAAGAGTTTCGGGGATATAACATAATTTAAATTAATAAACATAAATACTTAAAATTAATAAAATTGGTGTTTATAATAAAAATACATAATAAAACAAAAATGTAAAAACTACACCTTAAAAAAAGCCGCATACTGCGTTACCTTATACCTTTACTACTGATAGATTTTCAACATTAAAGATCACTTACTTGTAATATCAGGTATGCATCAGTTGCACATGGTTTCAATTCTTTAGGTGCTTTGTTGTTTGTTTGAAGTCTTACATCGGCTGGATTCACTTTTAATTTTCCTATAACAATATGATACACAACACAATATAATTGTTTTTATAATTATTTTTTTACGTGGTAGAACCATGCTGCAGTTATATTAGTAGTATAGTTGTAGCACGAATGGGTCGGCTCGACCGGGGAAGGACCACGCTCTCACAGAATACAAATAGTAGCTTAATGCTGCTGTATTTCGTATGGTGAGTGTAGAGAACCGGAGACCCTTGTTACTGGAAATGAGGCATTCCATCTAAGTCACTAACTCACTGGTGACAACGCATCTGCATTTTGATTCGTAATCGAGGATAGATGTAGATGTCTATGGCCACAGAAACCACTTACCATCAGGTGGACTGTGTGCTCGTTTGTCACCTTATCCTTTAAAAAAAAATTAAAATCACTGTAGTAATGTAATATGCACTACTGTGTAAGCCAACAAAAAATATTATTAAGTATAATACTGCATAGTGACAGTGTGAGAATATCCATTACCCCATATCATCCCGTGGGAGTCATAGGAGACGAAAGAGAGAAATAAATCAGGCGATGGGCAGCAGCGTCTTTTTAATAATGACTAAAAATAAAAACTGCAGTTGTCAACCCGCTTGCCAAGCGTGGCAACTGTGGTAAATACCCTCCCTATGAGACAATCTATGTAGGAGGCCTATGTTCAGTAGTGGACTTTATTAGGCTATAATGGTAAGCATAGTAAAATTGTAATTAAAGTAAAATTACAGCCTATATACGTCCCACAGTTGGGCACAGGCTTCTTTTCATTTCTCAGAGGGTTGTGGAACAATTAGTTGGCAGCACTGTTTCAGTGCGTGTTAGCTTCGCCGACATGTTGTGAAGTCACATGTCCTCGAAGTTTGTTATTCCTCAGGCATGCGCAATTCCTCACGATATTTTCCTTCCTCATTGAGCATCGAGCATATGATAAATCTTTAATGATACATTAAATATCTCTTCAAACTAGGTAAGACACATCATTTTATTTTATTGAGTGGATGGTTGCAAAGTAACTATTTATACCTTTATTACATTAAAGATGTTTAAATTAATTAGCTAAGATCCTAGCTAATTAATTTTAACATCTTTTCTTTTCTATTAATTACCTAAATGGTACAATTTAAATCAAAAAGTTAGGAATTATAATTTCAGCATTATGAAAAGGTTTACCAATGAACCTGCGAAGAGTGGTGATTAAAGTAAATACTAAATGGAAGAGGTCCATGTCCCACAGCGGACTTTAACGGGCTGGTAAAGAAAAAGAAAGAGAAGAAAAGAAATCAATGTTCTGTAAAAGGACCTAGTTTAAATAGAACCAATTACATACATAGGGGCCCCTATAGGGGCGGTGTAAGAATAACCAAAACCCCACATTGTCCCATGAGGGTCGTAAGAGGCGACAGGGAGAAACAAACCAGGAGATGGGCAGCAGCGTCTTCATAATAACAACTAGAAAATGAAAAACTGCAGTTGCCAAGCCGCATGTCAAGCGAAGAAACTATGGCAAATATTCCACGTATGACGTAAGCTGTGGAGCAGGCCTACGTTTAACAGTTGACTTTTAATAGGCTGCAAAGGTAATGGAGAAAAAGAAACGTTTTATTTATTGTTATCAAAATAGTTACCGTCTGCTTCAGCAAGCGCGCGTTCGAAAACGAGTGCGACGAGTTGCCGCACAGTAGCAGCTGCCGCATGACTCGTACTGACATCGCGTGTCTCGCTTGCTGACACCGTTCGCATGCACATCACCATTGTCTAGTAATGATAAATCAACAGCTCTTTATAGTAATAGAGGCAATACTATCATTTACAAATAGGATTTTTAATGAGCTCAATCTGACTTAGTGTACTCATAAGAGAAGTAGTAAAAATTGTTTCGTACAAGTAAGCTATTCATTTCATAAACAATACTCAGGGACTTTTTCTTGTGCATGCTCCGAGCTTATGACCGGCAATAAAAACCATGTCTCAGATTCATATGTCATCACAAGCAAACATGCACTTGTTGTACAGTCTTTTGAGAATGATTTTTATAGAATAAGGGTAACAAAGGAGCACACAGTCCATTTACATGGTTTATACATGGTAGAGCCATGCACTGCAACTATATTATGGTTGTAGCATAAATGGGTCAGTTCAACAAGCGAAGGACCACGCTCCCACAGAATACCAGCGTAATATATAGAGACCCAGACACCCTATTTATTATTATTGTTATTATCATCTTATTGTTAATACTTTCCATTATTAAATGTATTACATTATATCATGTCAGGGTAGTGAAGCTTCTTTTACAAATACCATATACCTAGTTCATTTTTTAGTAAATTATTTGAGGTGATAAAGCTTTAGATACATTTGTTAATGACTCTTTCACATATTTTGTTTTCTTTCTAAGTAATGTATTAATAATAGACAATTTGAGATCATCAGAAAAGTATACTTGTTCCACTGATAGGTTTATGGCATGAGTAAAAGGTTTGCTTAGCTATTAAATACACAGTTTTATTATTTGAGTGCTAATGCCATCATGACCTTTTTCAGTGCTGTTTTGAAGTGACATAATAATTGTTAATTTTTCAGTGTCATTAGTGAAATTTGTTTTTTTTTTTATAGTATAGGGTGACAAACGAGCACAAAGTCCACCCGATGGTAAGTGGTTGCTGTGGCCCATAGACATCTACATCTATCTTCGATTATGAATCAAAATGCAGATGCGTTGTCACCCTTGAGGACTAAGATGGAATGCTCATTTCCATTTAAAAGAGTCGCCGGTTCCCTACACTCAACATACGTAACAAAGCAATACGAAGCTACAATTTTACGCTGGTATTCTGTGAGAGTGTGGTCCTTCCCTGGTCGAGCCGACCCATTCGTGCTACAACTACACTTCTAATATAACTGCAGCATGGCTCTACCACTTATAAAAAGTTTGCTTGTCACTTCAATTTACAAAATTGAAGTGGCAAGCAAACTTACAGTACACCTAGCGTTGTCAGGCGTCTGGATAAAGTTAGACACAGTCATTCTTTTTGGTTTTGGTCTGGCCAAATTAGACAGTGTCTGGACTGTCCGGCTGTTGGTAGTAGTGAATGCAATCTCAATCTCGCAAGATCTCGGCCTTTTAAGCAAGATTGATCTCGGAAGAAAAAAGGGGGAGATCTCGCGAGTTTAATGAGATTGCACTCTAGCATAAAAATGTCTTATGCGAAGAGCTGACACAGGCGGAGTTGCAATCTGTCGATTATCTGGCCAACAAAATAAGAAGCCGACATGACCTTCTTCTTCTTTAGCAGACAATTCTTAGGACATTTTGTGCTTCTTAAGGAGCGACTTTCAAAATAATTTGTAATAATGGCTTGTGATTTGAAGTGAACAAATCTTTCATTTGATTGGTATATTTTGTTAGTTAATCTGTAATTTCTAATAGTCTGACTAAATGGTATATTTTGTTAATTAATCTGTAATATCTAATGGATCTACTGAGTAGATATAGTTTTATTTAAATGATAATAATATCTCAGTTTAATAGTCAATTCAACTTAGATAATAAGTTTCATTTTTTTGACTTCTCGTTGTTTTGTTTATTATAAAAGAACTGTTTTATTACTAAAAGATTTTTGTTTAATATTAGAAGAGAAGACTGGTTGTTTCTTTCATATGTTATTTGATAAATATGTATGTCAAAGTTTACTACTTAGAAGTTTATTTAAAAAATCATAATTTATTCAAATATTGTGCTTATTTGCAAAGCAAAAAAAAACATAAAACTGCCAATCTCGCGATAATCCGAAATTGGCAAGATCTCACAGTATTATTATTCATAAACTCACGGGATCTCGGTTGAGCCCCAATCTCGCGAGATTTGCATTCCCTATTTGGTACGCTTTATAATTTGACCATTTCTTTACATTTTTCATGTACTTATTGACCATTTCTTTACATTTTTCATGTGCTTATTGACCATTTCTTTACATTTTTCATGTACTTACATACATACTATAGCAATTATTGAAATTAATATTGAATGATTAATAATAAAGAAGATTGATTTATTTAATTGTTGTTATTTCATTACAATTTAAGAAGATTTTATGGTAAATGTTAAAAAGCATTGTTTTACTTTAAAAAATGTCATTTTACTAAGACTAAAAAATTAAGGGTGTCCGGCCTTTTTACCAAAATGTCTGGCTAAGCTCGCTGGTCTTTCTGGCTTTTCGGTTAAAAGACCTGGCAACCCTAAGTACACCTAACAGTAAGTGGCTAATGCAGTCCATGAACGTATGAAGCCAACTTAAAAATAAAGAAGAATATGAATGCATTGTCACTAATGAGTACTAAAATGCTTCACAGCCTGTAATTATTTGACTCTCCAAGACTATTATAATTATTAAACCCCCTTCAGGCCAGATAAAAGCAGAACAAACACCTTTATTTCACAGCAGAAATAAAGAATGGTATGTATTTCTATATTGCAATATTATGAAATGGAATATTAATAAGATTAGATCTTCTTTTTAGCAAAACATATTTATAAAATAATTATTGATCAATTCACACATTATGTACTTAATTCATTATATATTGTGTCGTTTTTATTTATGACCTTAAATGTATTAACTGTGACTTCATTATTTAAATTATCATTAATAATATGCCACATTGCTTGGCACTTGAAATAAGACATATCCTTAAATAATATTATAATATATGTTGTCCAGTGTTGTATGTTATACATACTAATGATTAGGATGATGAAGATGACTATTGTGAAGATGATTACATTGACAGTTACTAAATTACTAATGCCCTAGTAATCTTACCCTGGCCAATGTGTCTCCATGTACCAGATCAGATGTGGTCATCAACAGAGCAGCAGTTTGAAGAAGTTTCAACTCCAATACACCAGCTTGCCCTAAGTTATACAGGCAGTCAACTATGTGTCGAGCACCTTTGGCATCTATTCCTTGCTGGGCTATAAGTCGCTGTATGGTGCCCAAACAAAACTACAAAAACAAATTAAGAAAATCAATGACTGAGATCCATGTTTGATATTACTCTACCTCATCCTGAACATAGTTTAAACAATGTCAAGGAATTGAAATAAAGATAAAAAGAATATAAAATATGTTATATCTATATATAACATATTCTTTCATGTATATTATAATAATAGGCAAAACAAATTATTTATTTTAACTTTTAAACTAATAGAAAATCACACTTTATTATATATTTTCGAGACTTTTTCAGCCTTCTCAAAGCACTTTGAAGTGTTTTAGAAAGTTAGTTCTTACCTTAATAATTTTAATATCTTTTGATTCACATCCTTGTACTAAGGGATACAATATTTGATTTACAACCCCATACAATGATGCTTGTGGATTATTTGAGGCAAGCGACAGCTTCTCTATAGCCTCATCACAGACCTAGAAACAAAGGCATAACATACCTTATATTAAAGCTTATATTAAAATATAACACAAATATTTATTTTAAAAAAATATAATTTTTTAAATATTATTAGAGCAAGAAGTAATAAAAGCGCAGTGTTTGTTAATCAATAAAAAATATACAAAATTCAATAAAAATAGTATTCCTTGTCCTATTGTAAGTAAATAAGTATTTCTGGTGGTCAACTTAAATATTGACTAATATATCCTTTACAATAAGTTATAAAAATTTAAACTTTTTTTCCAATTTATTTATAAACAAATAAAAGAATTTGTTTCAATAAATGTCGATAAATAAAACATGAATACAAAACCTCTCTTATCTGAGGATATTTCTTTTTAGTTTCCAAACTAAGTGTTTTGAAGTCATTTTGTAAAACGTCCAGGAATTTCTTCGTGGAGTCATCACCAGTCACAGCACTCACGAATGCCATTTTTTAAATTGAAATTCATCAATTTAATCATTCATTTTATAGTTTACTTGTAAATAAAACTATGCAGCATAATATTTAATAATAGCATACGAAAATATACTGAAATATACCAGTGACATGTACACAAGCACAGAATACATTTACCCTACACAAGCGACATCACTACTTTGCTTTGTGTTCATAAATATAAACTAAAGAAAATTAACGCTTTACATTTTTTTCTTGATCTTTTTTTTAACGATTATGTATTTATTTTAATTCACATTTTAACTTCTATTTTCATTTCTATAAACCATATAAAAATAATAACAAATTAGCTATTAATTTATTACCAAATCAATATCACTTTTTTATTACTGAACGCAAAATTCAGGGCTGCCAGATATAAAGCAAAACATTGAGCTATTATGTACTACGTACTAGAGGCGACACTGCATTCAGCTACTGTGGTCCACTCAACTGCGGTACATACACCGCACTTTAATCAGTCACTCGCTAGGCGCTTATAGAGTTGTCATGTGTTGCATTGATTTAAAAAAAAAACTCTTGATAAAAATATGCCGTCGTGTGTACTTAGATATTGCACAAATAATTCAAGAAATGTCAGTAAAAACCAAGGAATTACTTTTCATCGGTTAATAAGATACTTAATCAATAAAAAAGTATTATTTATTAATAGTAAAACAAATTATTCCTAAGACGACATCTCGTGTCAGGGAATATAGATTATGAAATTTATATGTTCAGATGCGACATTTATGTGGGTACTTAAGTATAGGACGAATAATATATTATTATACACATTTTTTTTTTGTAGAAACAATATAAGTTATTATAATTTGGCAAAATTTTTCATGTTTAAATCTGCTTATTATTCTTTTATTTTATTTTTAGGTTTCCTCATCAAAGTCAGTGGTATAAATTCGTCCATATTTACTCTCACGTGCCCAGCATTTATGAACGACTTTTATTCTAATTTAAATAAATATATTTGTAATTTAAATGTTGTGTTAATAAGTTTTGTAAAACATGCATTAAGTTTTTTTTTTAATTTGACTTAGATAAAATATTTAGATAAAAATAAAATATCATAAAAATGTAATTGTGATATAATATCATGAAATATTATATTAAGTAAGCAAATATAATATACAAAATAAATGACAAAATTTAAATATTGCTCTCGATATTATTTACCTATTTAACAATACAATCTACTATTACCTACGGGTCATTCTACCTATAGTTATTCTATGATAAAAAAAACAACCGCGCGAACACAGAGTAGCACACATTTTTTGTTTGAGATAGCTGTTCTAGTATGAAAATACATATTACTTCAATAAAGCAAAAGCATAGAAATGCATAGAAAAGTTAGTGTATACTGCATATTTATAATTATAAGTGATCGAAGGACATAGTTGTCTGCTACAAAAGAAGCCTAACTAAAGTTTTTAAATGTAAATAAAATATAGATACAAAAGTGTATATAATAGTGTTTGTAAATAGTTGATTTTTGTATATACAATCAATAAACTTTTAAATACACCTTCGATTTATAATTTATATTAAGGTTACAATAACGTTTACATCAATTATAATAAAAAATGATTAATTTTATTTTGTTTTAAAAAGTACAATCCTTAAAAATGTTTTTAAGATTAAAAAAGTCGTAAGCCTGAAAAGTATGAAAGAGCGTTCTTTAATTTTCTTTACCATTTTATTTTATTTTAATCTAAAATGCGACTTATTACGAAACAATGTTCTTATATAGCACGTGGTCTATCCAATGAACGACATGTAATGTAGCGTGCTGCGAGATATAGCGTGCTGTTAAACTTAAAGCGCTTGCCGGCCTCCTACACACTTTTTTATAAATAGCGCGCTATAATATTGAGTATTTAATAGCGCGCTAGAAAGTTCCAGTTTATAGACTGTAGCGTGCTATTGATTTATAGTCGTTTTGAACAACTTTACTACGTACCACTACCTTTGAGTATTCAACCAACTGGAAAAGACATGCGCGTTAATTCCTAAACAAAAATTCTGTCAACATTTGGGGGGCGCAAGAAAAACACACAACTGTATACTTAACTACAAAGTGTTAAAGTTTTTGTGTTCATCGCGTTTACGCATACCATTAAATTGTACACTTGTCGATACACTGATAGTGCTGGCTGAATGCGTAAGCAACATAAGGCGTGTACTATGTCGATATTTTTTTATCAATAAACAAATCACCATAGTCCGCACAAGTTTTTATTCGATTATATGTAATACATAGATAAATAATACCAAGGTTTCCATTTGAAATTCTTTTTTCAAAGTATTTAAAAATGATCCTCGGAAAAAAACTTATAAATTATTGAAAGAAACTTAATTATTTTGCTACAGGTTTATTTTAAATTATGCAGGATAAAAATTTAAAATATTTAACAAATCGAAATAGGAGGTTTAGTTAACTTATTTTAAAAATCAGATTTATGAAAAGAAAAATCCTATCAGTTTATCATCTTAGATGTTGTTAACCAAATTTTTGTTTTTATTATAAGGCTTCAATCACAGAACCGCTATTTATAAAAAGTAGTTGATTTTGAAGAGTTATTAATGAACTATCTGGAAAATATTTAATAAATTAGGAAAATAAAAAAGTTTTACACTATATAACAGTTGAAACAAAATGAACTTTCAACAGACAGCTGCTTAAAAATAAAATGTGACATCTACCTAGGGCTAAGTATTCCCCAGAAAGATGTTTTGCGAAACTAATGTACAATTGATGGCCGACTTGGCTACAAAAAAAAAGCGTTAACTGTTTTAAAACTTAGACTAGAGAGTAACCTTGACACGAAATTTTATTGTATATTCGTGATAGATGAAATGAAAATAAAACAATTGCCGGAGTACTATGTGTTAACATACATATTATTTAAAGGGTGATTATATTGCATTATTTCTGTATATACACCTCTGTAATGATAACCTATAATTCTTATTTGCTATATAAATCGATATTGTTTAAAAAAGGCAAAGTATCGATATAAATATCGATACCGCATTTATCTATGACCAATTGTCTTTGAGAACTGTTATAGCGGATCTTAGGATTAGTTCATTCATTCTTTCCCGTATAGGATAGTTATATATTCTTTGTTCATTCCATAGGACAGGTCATTCGTGTTGTAATCTCCAAGAGAGTAACTTGTGCGGAATAAATCTGTGTAAATCTTTTAAATCCGAGTTTATTTTATTAATCTAAAAGTAAACTTTACATCTCAGAAGTGGGATAAACAAGACCCATAGTGTATTTATACTAAAATTCAAGTATTTACGTTTTTTTTCCACGTGTCATTTTTTAAGACAATTAAAAAAATATGAATAACGAAATAGAAAACGACGATGGTCGTAGGAAGTCACGATCACGTCATCGCAAGAGAAAAAATTCTCACCGTGAATCAGAAAGTAGATCCAAGCATAAAAAACATCATAAAAATCGCCGTGACAAAGAATCGAACAAAAGGCGATGTAATACACATTCTACGGACTCAGATGGAAGCCGTCAAGATAATGTCACTGGTCGTCAACGCGCGAGATTAAGTGAAAGTGGAAGACGTCATTATCGCACACCAACTCCAACTAGGAGCGGAACTCCTTGTCGCGAACCGGCGGGTGGTTGTACACACGGACGTAGATCCCGTAAGCGTCATCGTGATGATCTACAAGAGAATCTCCAGCCTCGTGTGTCTGAAGGAACAGGAGAAACGTCGCGTCGCAAACCATCGACTGAAGCAGGTAGCAATAGTACATTACATATCTTATCCGAGTTAGTAAAATGTTTGTCATCTACCCGCCCTGATGGTAATAAGTTTCCTACGTCAGGCAATGTGGTGCCCGAATTCGATCCTATGATTAAAAGTCAAACAGTACATATGTGGTTGAATAAAGTGGACGAGTGTGCTAAGTTATATAAATGGGGTGATGACCAAATCATACATTATGCTATACCTAAGCTGTCAGGGGTAGCTAGAGTATGGTACCAAGCGTTACCCACTATGTCGTCCTCGTGGTCTGATTGGAAAACAAAACTTATTGAATCCTTTCCCAGTAGTGACGATTATGCCGAATTGTTGACCGAAATGCTGTCTAAACGAGTGAGATATAACGAGTCCCTAGAGCTTTATTATTACGAAAAATTAAATTTATTAAACCGTTGCGGGATCGAAGGTAAACGTGCCGTTGATTGCATTCTTTATGGTATAGAAGATCGTTTGGTTAGGTTGGGAGCTAAGGCTGCCAAATGCCAGGAGCCTGAACAAATTTTAGAATATTTTCAGTCAGTTAAACAGCAACCCCGTGATTACAATAAGGGAAGGAGCGTTCAAGATAAAAAAACGGCCTTCGCTAATAATACCCCATTAACTAGTCAGAGGCAGTCGCGTACTACATCTAATTCGAATATTATTTGCTATAACTGTAACGAATCGGGGCATTATAGTTATGAATGCACGAAAAAGACTGCAAAATGCACGAATTGCTATAGGTTAGGCCACTTAGCCGAAAAGTGTACAAGGGTTCAAACCGATTCCAAAAATAAAAGTGATAGTTTACATGAGGAAAACTTCATACAATATTGAGTACAGAGCCGGGTCACGAATGGCACACGTTGATGCCCTAAGTCGTAGCCCTGTGGACGAACCCTCTACTGAAGATGAGTCGCGGGTGATTGATGTTTTAAAAATTGATGTAAAGGACTGGATCGCTACAGTTCAGAGTAACGATGATGAAATTAAAGGCATTAAGGAGGTACTGCAAGATAGTCGCACGAAATCTGTTGCAGACATTTATAAAAATTATCAGTTAAAAGGAGATCATGTTCACCGTATATATAATGGTATCCGCTGGGTAGTTCCAAGATCAGTAAGGTGGCAAGTATTACGAATGAACCACGACGAAGTAGGACATTTCGGTTTTGATAAGACTATTAGTCGTCTGCAAGGTATGTTCTGGTTTCCCAAAATGAGGCGTTTTACAAAAAAATACGTAACATCGTGTCTTGAATGTGCGCATCATAAGGCCCCGGGTGGAAGGAAAGAAGGCATGCTTCATCCTATCCCCAAAATTGAAGTACCATTCCATACACTACATGCTGATCATTTAGGCCCTTTCGTACGATCTCGAAGAGGCAACACCTATATTTTGGTTATTGTAGATGCTTTTACAAAATTTATAAACATTAAACCGGTTAGGAACACAAAATCCACAACCGCAATTAAAATATTCCGCGAACATTTTAGTTATTTTGGAGTCCCATCTAGACTAATAACAGATAGAGGTACATGCTTTACGAGCGCAAAATTTAAGTCGTTCACGAAGAGTTTAGCTTTGAAACATATATTAAACGCAGTTGCCACACCGAGGGCCAATGGACAAGTAGAAAGGTATAATAGGACGATAACGGATGCTTTAAGTACTAAATGTCATGGTAAGAATGATAACACCTAGGATGAGTATGTCGCTGATATACAGTTAGGGATGAACACAACTGTGAACAGAGCAACTGGCAAAAGTCCCTCAGAGTTATTATTTGGTTATAAACTTATGAATGTTTCAGAGACTATCCTCGGAGATGTTATAAGTCCAACAATTGAGTATACACAAGGAGAAAAATTAGTGGAAATGAGATCCGCAGCGAGTGATAGAATAGAGAAGCAACAAGAAAATTCAAAAAAGGCATTTGATGAACGAAGGAAGCACGCAACAAAGTATAAAGAAGGCGATTTAATTAGGATTGAGAGAACAGTCGTTGATAGAGAACACTTAGGTAAATCAAAAAATTATTACCAAAATTTAATGGCCCGTACAGGATTAAGAAAGTACTACCGAATGATAGGTTTCTTGTTGAGGATACACCTTTATCGAGAAAATGGAAAAGACGATACGAAAACGTAGTAGCGCTGGATAAAATACATCCTTGGTTAAATTATAAAGAGATCTCAAGCGGAAGCGAGAACGACCATAGTGATTATGCCAATGGTACCGACTAATAAAAAATGAGTAAATTAAATAATTAAAAAAAAATCATATTTTATAAATTTCTTTATGTATTTGTGACATTTTGTCGTTTAGAAAATGGTGATTAACCTTAGACTTAGGAATAACTAGTGTATGATGAAAGTACGGAAGGTTACAGATCGAAGTAGACTATTCTGTGGTGATAAAAGATGTAGTAGATGTGTATGGGTCGTGAGCGGTTAGTGTTGTCGCACAGATAATCGCAGATCATGACAGACTGTATACTTCTACAAAATGACATAGGCTATGAGCGGTCAGTGAAGAACTCACAGATGATCGCAGATCATAGCAGACTATGCATGAGTGTTAACGGCTTGGTTGTGAGCAATCAGTGAAAACTATTCACAGATGGTTGCAGATCGTAACAGACTACGCCAATATGTAGTGTTCATTTATTTACTTAGCGTTTCATTTTTCACACTTGCCTTCCTATTTATATAAGGTATAAACACTAGCTGTATTATTGTATAACGTCTCTACATATTATAACGTAAATTGTACGAAACCAATCATGTTATCTTTGTAATAGGTCAAGTGAGAGGACTCACTTGTTGGAGGATGGCCGAGTTGTTAACATACATATTATTTAAAGGGTGATTATATTGCATTATTTCTGTATTTACACCTCTGTAATGATAACCTATTATTCTTATTTGCTATATAAATCGATATTGTTTAAAAAAGGCAAAGTATCGATATAAATATCGATACCGCATTTATCTATGACCAATTGTCTTTGAGAACTGTTATAGCGGATCTTAGGATTAGTTCATTCATTCTTTCCTGTATAGGATAGTTATATATTCTTTGTTCATTCCATAGACAGGTCATTCGTGTTGTAACCTCCAAGAGAGTAACTTCTGCGGAATAAATCTGTGTAAATCTTTTAAATCAGAGTTTATTTTATTAATCTAAAAGTAAACTTTACATATGCAAGTTCTAAAAGACATTTTGGTTATATACATAATGGCTTTGGCTGCTAGCATGGTATTCCGTCAATTGCTTAATTTTCATTTCATCAACGACCAAGGTACAATAATTTTTTTTTTATCAGGGTTACTCTCCGCTTTCAATTTTAATGCCATCAGCGCTTCTTGAGTAAACCCTGGTCGGCGATCGATGGTAGTGTATCACTTAGTCAATGTCCTTGGTGCAGGCAAACATGTTCCAAAAGTTTAACGTACATAGCGATAGAAAGCCTATGGTGAGTAATAGTTAAGTGTTAGGGCAAAGTATTTCTCGCAAACTTGTGAAGCCTGCTTATATATATATATATATATATATATATATATATATATATATATATATGTATGTATGTATGTATATATATATGTATGTATGTATGTATGTATGTATGTATGTATGTATGTATGTATGTATATATATATATATATATATATATATATATATATATATATATATATATATATATGTAAAGTAAAGTTACCTACAGCCTATATACGTCCCACTGCTGGGCTCAGGCCTCCCCTCATTTCTGAGAGAGGTTAGGGCAAGGAAGTGTCCGCCGCGCTGCCCAAATGCGTGTTGACGAACCCAGGTTACTCGCGTTCTGTTATACATGTATTTACAGCGAGCGTTAACCACTGAGCTACCACGGCTCTATATATATATATATATATATATATATATATATATATATATATATATAAACAGAAACTGTAACTTTTTTGTTCAATGTAGATAATAAACAATACTTATTGAAAGTAAATTTTTTCATTTACTACTGGTTCGCAAAAAAACCTCTTAGCGATCACCCTTCCCAGGGGTTATTATCATCCATAAATTCCTTAATATTATAATAACCCTTTTTATACAAACTTAGTTTAATAATATTTTCGAACTTTGCGTATGACAAATTTTGTATATTTTCTGGGATTTTGTTGTAAAAGCGTATACATCGCCCCAAGAATGAATTACTGACTCGGTGGAGTCGAGTAACTGGTACTACTAGCTTGTGTCTGTTCCTAGTATTTACAGAATGAATATCACTTATTATTTGCAAAACTGCGTTTGTTCTGGTGATGGTACATTACATTTTCATAAATGTATTGAGAGGCCAGAGGTAATATATTAATTTCCTTAAATTTTTGTCTCAGTGACTCTTTTGGTTTTAAATTATATATTGCTCTAATGGCTCTCTTCTGTAAAATAATTATAATTTCAGTGTCAGTCGCGTGTCCCTATAACAAAATACCATACGACATGGTGCTCTGGAAATAACTAAAGTAAACTATTCTAGCTGTTTCAACACTGGTAAGAGTTCTAATCTTTTTTACAGCATATGCTGCAGAACTAAGTCTGCTAGCTAGTTTTGATATATGGGGGAGCCATTGAAGCTTTGCGCCTAGTGTGATTTCAAGAAAAACGGTGGTATCAACAAGACTCAGTTCTTCCCCATTTAAAATTACATTCGTATTAACATGTTTGACATTAGGAGTTACTTTAGTTTTAGTACCATTTAAATGCAAATTATTAACATTAAACCAATTGACAAACTTAGCTATAGCATTATTTACTTCGTCGTAATTTAATAACTGTCGTTTTAATTTGAAAATTAATGAAGAATCATCAGCAAATAATACTATATAATGGTTATCCCCTACTATGTAAGGTAAGTCATTAATATATACCAGAATCAGAAAGGGGCCGAGAATGGAGCCCTGCGTCCATTTGTACAGTCGACCCGGAAGAACTCATATTATTAATGCCAACTTAAATATTAAATAATTAATTTAAGAGCATCACTTCTTACACCGTAGTGTTGAAGTTTCCTGATTAATGTTTCATGGTGAACACAATCGAAGGCCTTGGATAGGTCACAGAATATACCCAAAGCATCCTGTGAATTTTCCCATGCATTAAAGATATATTTAATAAGCTCAACACCAGCATCAGTTGTCTAGCGATCCCTTGTGAAATCGAATTGATTTTTATGAAGTAAATTCATCAAGAATAATTTTTACAAAAATTTTACTAAGTGTTGACAGTACAGAAATAGGTCTAAAATCAGCGGGGCCAAATGTACTGCCAGCTTTAAATAATAAAGGTATTACTTTACTATGCTTCACAAAATCAGGAAACACACCAGATTTGATACTAGTATTAATGCTAGTATTTGATAGATTAATGCTTTTGTAAACTTAATAAAATATTTTCAAGTAGAACAATATTGGTGTCAAAGGTAATAATAAAAATATTTAATCTAATCTAATTACAGCCAAACATTACCTCACACAAGTTCATGGTTAGTATTGCAGTGTCAGCTAACCTTCTTTTAATGTAAGCTTGGGGTATGAAATATGATTTTTCAAAATGTTCGGAGCAAATGGTGCTAGTCCGTTTAGGTATCCAAAATTCATGGTTTCTACAAGCTACAGTCCAAGTTTGTCGCCTAAAAGGATCTTTTAGAAATCTGTAAAAACAAACCAATAATAGAAAAATTTACTACTGTTTGTAATACTTTATTGCAAAAGCTAAATAAAAACTACAAACCGGTTCGGCAGGCAAACCCGCATGGTTAATTAACTTATCGATAGCTAAAGTTGTGGCGTTCATCACTATAGTGCAGTACTTTCGGTTGTAGTGATACCAGTTTATTTTTATAAAAATTGCACACTTTTGCTGCGATGTAGCAAGTTTCGATTTGACTTATTTAGCCTTTATTTTGTATAATATTTTGATAAATACTAGTTACCGATTATATTAAATTATATAATATTCAGTATCGTGTTGAAATTGAGCTGAATATATAAATCATTTGACAAAATCCACTACACATCTATATGTAGTGATTATTATTCATCACAAACTGATTTAGTTATTAGGAAATATATTTTCGTTAATATATTTAACTTGTGTAGTAAATTATATTTATTTAAAAATATATTATTTTTCACTTTATGAACTATGATGGCCACATTCGGTATTGGACGAAAATATTCACAAAGTACGAGTTTTAATGATAAAATTACTTTAATATTATATTAAAAATACTCACAAGTCACATTGCCCTTTTGTATACTTGATGTTTTTGATTGTTTTTTTCATGTAAATACACTGCAATTCGGCATTTTGTCGGAGCTCGATTTACTGGCACGATCATTTCGGAATGACGCACGACGAGGAGCAACTGGTTTTATATAACGGGTATGAGTCGGACTCTCGTAGCTTTTACAGAGGGGTATGCCTTGCGATGCCGTCTCCTTTGGTTTAATACTCAAAGACCACTCACTACGTACTAAAGCATAGCCCGCCTGTCCTTGAAAATTCTAGAATTCGTAGTGGCGCTGACGTCGGTGAGTAGTGACTGCGAAGTTAGCTGTTCATGAGTACAAGTAGATGGAGTAAGTTGAATAATGTACAAATTTTCTCCACGGCATTGGTGAGAAAATTTTCATGCACCGTAATTTTGTAATTTTTGACAAAAAGAAACATTAAAAAATGGAGAAATACCTTATTGTGCGTGGATGTGCAAGTGGTGCTATTAGCATCTAGTCGTAAAATAGACTGAAAGCGACTTTTATTGAGTGAACTTAGCGATCGCTGCGCCTCAGTTATGGTGTCCATATTTCTGGGACACTATTTTCTACGGCGATCGTTCTCCTGTTCTCTAACCTCCATGGTCTGGTCACTCAGAGAATGCGATCTTGACACCTGTGTTTTTGGGAAGACTAGTTATGGGAAAAAATAACGTTATTTTAATCGTAACGATATCGTTAACAACGATAAGACGAATACGTTAGTAACGTTGTTTTTTTATTAACTTTTATCGGCAACTCGCGAAATAATATGTAAATGAGGCCTTTTAAAGACGGGCATTAAAAAATTAGGCTACTGCAAAATGTGTCACAGAGTAGGTACATTGGTAGAGGCCGTTACGAAACAAAACAGGGATGAAGAAAGAGGTGATTATTATCCGTTTCGAAACGGCCTCTAGCAATGTACTGTGTGACACATTTTGACATCAGCTTCGTTTTTATAACTCGTCTTGACAAGACCTCGATAACATAGTTACTAGGTAAAAAACTAAGTAGGTATGCTATATTACTTTATTGCTCTAAATAATACAACAAAAACTTAATTAAACCTAAAATTTATTTTAATGTGTTTTCATTTAATTCGATTCAGATTCGCTTGTGGAACTGTCGTGGCTATCTTCTTCTCCAACTTGAATTATCAAGTCATGATCAATCTGAGTATCAATTCTTATGTGTCTCTCAAAATCTTCAAATATAAATTGTTAGTTTTTTCGAAGACCTAGTCATTTCTTGTGACTTTTTCGCAGGATTGTTTCAAAAGGCCTATCATCTTTTTTGTGCCGAATGGCGGTGCAGTGTTGCGGTGAGCTGCATACCCTTTGATTTGAGCCCAGATCAGTTCAATTGGGTTATACTGGCAGTGGTACAGGGGGATTCTCAGAACGCGATGACCACATTCCAAAGCCAGCTCGTCGATTTCGTTTCTTACTTTTTGAGGCTTATTTTCTTTAACTAATTTCATTAATTCTGCTTTTAGCATCTGCATGTTTGCATCAATACCATTTTCACCAAATCTTCTTTTTTTGTTGACTTGGGTCGGTGCTTTTTGCAGTTGTACCGAATGGTAAGGGGTATTATCTATAAAAATTACTGCAGGCTCTGGTAGGCCGGGCAGTAGTACGTTCTGGAGCCACTCTTTAAATGTAGCAGCATTCATTTCTTCGTGGTAATCAGTGGTTGTTTTTGACTCAAATGGGAGTAAGCTGTTTTCCAGAAAACCGCACTTTGAAGTACCGGCGTGACATATTATGAGCCGGGCCCCTTTACCCATCGATACTTTCGACGTCGATGCTGCCGTGCCGTCTGTCCAAGACCGAGACACCGTGTGATTGGCATTTAGCCATGTCTCGTCGATGAAAACTACATTCTTCCAGTCATCAATTTTCCTTGCTTCTCTTAAGAAAGATACTCTCTTTAAAATAATATCATATCACTCCAGAAAAACTTTTCTCTTGTCAGTTTTTTTATATTCGAAACCAATTTGTCTTAAAACTTTGGATAAGGCTGTTTTACCTCCCATAAACAAACCAGCTGTCTTTAACGATCCTAAAACCTTTGTAACAGCTAAAATATAATAGCTACAGCAAAGATAAAAATACTGAAAAATAGCTAGACGTTTATAGATTGCACTTATCTATTTGAAAAATCAATAGTGATGATCTATTATACTTAAAATAAGGTCGAAAATAAAAACACTTTTCATAAATTTGTTTCGTAAGCATAAAATATCCCCCCCGAACGGGTTCCCGCCTTGTCGTGGCGGGGGGGCTTAGTAGCCGTGGCTTGGTCGGTCCACGGTGAACAAAGAGGAACCCACGTGGCTGGACCGAGGTGAAGGGCCGGCCTGAGGTGGCCACTCCGAGTGGGCTTGGGGAGCCCACTTCGGATGTGTTCTGGTGGACTGCAGCGAGTGGGGACTCGCGCACCCTCTACCGCTGCAGCCGAGGTGGAGTCGCGGAGGAAGAGGAGTGTTGGTATGGCGATGCGCCACTCGCCCTATCCTTCGCGACTCAAACGGGGCCGCACCGTTGATGCGGTGGTGGTGGGGCTGCGGGGGGAGAGGATTGTCGGTATTGCGAGGCGCCGCTCTCCCTACCCTCCGCAGCCGAATCTTGGTTGGCGGCGGAGCCATAGACCAGATCCGCCGCTGGGGTCGGGAAGGCTGGTACTTCTAAGTGCTCGTTTTTCCTGGCCCCATGGCCTTTGTGCATCGGACGCGGGGGCGTCTGTTGCACAGACGTAATTGGAGGCCGTGGAGGAAGGCGCGCCATGTGTTCTGGTGCGCCTTACCTGGGAAGGAGAACAGGGAGGAATTTTCCTCTCCCGAGGAGGTGCTGCCGTGGGGCGGCAGGCGCTAGTAGGGCCGCGGATGTGTGCGAAAGCGTTCCCGTAGCCCTACCAATATGCGACAAAGGTGGAACAACATGGGGTTTTAGTCGGTGCGAGTCCGACATAACCCGTCCTTGCCCCCGCGAGGCGGGTATGCGTAGGCATTTCCCCATGTAAAAAAAAAAAAAAAAAAAAAAAAAAGCATAAAATATAGTAATTTTTACCAACACAACGCTAAAAAGAAAAAGTAAATTCATTTCCCTTTAATATGATGCTAATATTAAATTAATATTTGAATATTTCTAAGTAGCTAAACAAATCAAATCAAAATACATTCTCCTTGCAATTTTGCGGCAGCCTCTTGTCAATTGCCGAGTCGTCGCGTGTCGTTCAAATTGAAGAAGATGGCCGTCCGTCTAAGGCTTTATATACACGATAAGGTTGAATGAAATACGAATAAGTAATCAAATATTTTAATGATTTATAATTTTGGCTTCAAAAGATAAAATTTAAGAACTATTTGCAAAATCGACGTCCCTATAGAAAAAAATCGTATTAAGCAAAGTAAATTTTATAGGAGAAACAAAAACTTCGTATTGTGTTGTATTAGTTCCGAGAAATAAATTGTTGACTTTTGAAATAATTAGAACAAAAAAAATATTACAAAAGGTAAATAACCCAAAAATACAAAAAACATTAAAATATCAAACACAGTAAAAGTGTGCAAATACGATTGTCGAAACACAAAACAAGTGTGAAAATGAATCAATACAATCAATATATTACAACAAAAATAAAACACGTGATAACATAAAGCAGTATTAAATATTGAAAACGCACTTCCTCGCTAGAGACCCTTATTTATAACTTTTGTTGTAACTTCCCTTGATACCGCACTAGCCATACGAAAAAACCTGAAGAACAGATTCATATTAATTGTGAATCCTTTGACATTTTAATATATTTGAACTGAAAAAGTGTATGAGTATGTTTATTAGAAATTTAATTACTATTACTTCATTGAATAAAGCGTAAATCCATCATAACAAAACACATCATTGTTTTGGTAACAACAATATTTTGAAGTTCAAATTAGAGCCGATTTAGTTCGTGAAATTTTACCGCCTAAGTATTATCTCAAAGTACAAATTCTAAAGTTCATTTTGATGTACAATAATCTAACAATTAAATAAAAAAGTACCAAATACTTTACAACATAATCGCTGGTGCTCCGAAAAACTTTCCTGACAAATCGACTGAAGTTATTTTTAATTCTATGCATCCAAACACTAAAAACACTGCCCTCTTCTGTTATTTCTAGTGAAGTACATAGATTACTGTATTTATACTAGAGAGTGAAGTATTTCAGAGATAATCATATTTGTCAAGCACAACGTTCATTTATTTCGGCATTTTTAAACTAGATGGAAATATTTACAACGTGTCGTTTTGGATATGTTACTATGCCGGACGGACGACGGCATATTTTGTTTGGCTACTATACTCTCCACAGACGTGCTAGTGGCTGAGTTATTATTCAACACCCATGTTGACAATATCATAGCTAGGGCATCTAAGGCGTTAGGTTTTGTCATTCGTACTGCAAAGGAGTTTAACAACGTTAAAACAATTAAAATCTTGTACTGTACTTACGTCCGCAGTACGCTTGAATATGCTTCGCAGATCTGAGATCCAATGTATGATACATACGTTACACGGATTGAAAGTATTCAATGTAAATTCATACGATATCTTTACTATCGTACCCATAAAAACTACCGATCAGAAGACTATCTATCCTTATGCAAACAGCATCATCTGTTACCTCTGATAAAGCGTCGGGAGATTGCCGACATTGTATTTTTATTGAAAATTTGTTCTAGTAATATTGACTGCTCTGATTTGCTGTCACAAATATCACTGAAAACGCCTACAGTGAACCTTAGAATGAATGTATTATTCTACTTACCAGCTTCATCAACTATTTATGGAAGAAATACTTTCTCATATCGGTCTAGTAATAATTTTAATAATTTATGCAAAAAGCATGGTTTTGATTTGTTTAAAACTAGCTATGTATCGGCAAGGCGGGCATTAAGTCGAGAGTTTTATATGTCGTAATTAAATTTACTTTGAGAACAATTATATTGTGCGTTTAGCCGTGCTTATCTTTTCTTTTGTAGCTATTATTGTTTGTTTCACTTATTAAATTTATGCATGTTGTACATTTAAATTGGACTCCATTTTTGTTTCTCGTATTTGTGCCCAAAGATTTCAAAAGGAAGGATAGGCCTATCTAAAGATTTTACTCATAACTTTTTCATACAAGAAAAAGTAGCGCATCTGTCATAATACAAACGTCACATCAAAACACGACGTAACAAGGGTCGGATTTTGTAGTATAATTATTCTAATTTTACCATTATGTCATAGTTTGTAGTACATAGTATCGTAATAATACTAAACGAAAATACCATAATTTTACCTAAAGCTCGACTTGTATTATTATTGGGTCCTTTTAAATTTTAATATTTTTTTTATTAACACTACGATATCTAGAATTTCTGTATTGTACATGAGTACCGCGTTTTATTAATAAAATTAGATTTAGCTCCCTTTCTCATCAATCGATGATCGATTGATCCTTTTCTTTTGTACTCTTTTCGTTTTACCCTTAATGAATATAAAATATATTGGGTACCAATATTCAAAATTTAACTTATACTAAGTTCTATAGACAAAAATTAAACAGAAATAAAAATAAAACCGTCAAAAAACGAAACGTATAGATTAACTAAACGCGTGACACCAAAATCCCGGCACATGGGAAACAAGAATTATGACACGTCAAACGTGATATAATTTTTTTTAAAATAGTATAATTTTATTTTCCATGTCCAATATTTTTGAGGGTCTGAACCCAGCCCTGGCCAAATCTTGGTAACGTAACTAAACTAACTGTAAAATAAAGCTAAAAATGCGTTTATATAATCATTTAATTAGTCAATGTTTGTGCCATATTCTTTAAACGACGAAAGATTATGTTAGTGCATTTCTATTAGTGAGAACCTGTTATCGGCTTCCTGTAAATTTAACATGTTATTTACTTAAGATTTGTAAGCTGTTGATTTTTCGTAACATAAAATAAAATAAAATTGCAAAAGTTACATACAACAATGTACATATGTCTAATAATGGTCTAATTAGAATGATGAATTAAAAAAAATATTTTTTTAATCGGAAATGCTACGCTACTTCAAAGTCACATTGTCCGTTCGATCTCGACCTATCAATAAAGCATTCTCTGAGCGGCCAGACCTCCGTGGGCCAGACTGTAGTTTCTCCGTGTTTTAGATCCGTTAATGGTTTAGTAAACATATTATTATTGTTTTGTAAATGGACCACATTACACACACTGTTAATAGTGGGTACAATTTGTTTTAATATCAAAAAGTAACAATGATTTTATTTAATTGGTTATAATTTATATTTTATTTTCAATTAATAATTCCTAATGATAATTGAATGAACCTTACAACTATAAATTCATCTATGAATCATCACCATCATCATTACAGCTCTTTAAAAGTTCACTGATGAACATACGCCTCTCCCAAGGAATATCCCAAAGCACGTCCATGAGCCACCTACATCCATCAACTTCGTGCATGTCTTACCAGGTCGGCACTCCATCTAGTGGGGGGACGCCCTATACTTTGCCTACCGATACGAGGCTGCAACTCGAGAACCTTTTTTCTCCATCGGTTATCGGTTCTTCCAACTATGTGGCCGGCCCATTGCCACTTCAGTTTATTAATCCGTTGGACGATGTCGGTCACTCTGGTTCTACTGCGGATATCCTCATTCCTAAGTTTATCACGCAGAGAGACCCTAAATATAGCCCTATCCATAGCTCGCTGAGCGACTTTGAGCTTCCTCATACGGCAGGCAATGAAGGATCACGTCTCAGATCCATAAGTCATCACCGGCAACACGAACTTCTTGTATAATTTAGTTTTGAGATTTTGAGGTATGCCCGACGAGAAGTTGTGTCGCAATCACTCGAACGCTGCCCAGCCGAGTTGAATCCGTCGACTGACCTCTCGGTCGAAGTTGGACTTGCGTAATCGGACTACTCGTATTTCGAGTATGTTTACCTGGACAAGTACGACGTACTTGTCCAGGTAAACATACTCGTCAACAACTTCGAGCTTAGTGCTCACATGACGTTTGTTTTGTTTATGTTCATCTTAAGATCTATCCGTTGGGAGCCGCTATTGAGGTCATGGACCATAGTGCTCAAATCCTCCAGCGATTCTACCATAAGGACTATATCGTCGGCCGGTCAAAGATGAGTGGTGTACTAGACATTGACGTTAATACCGTATCCTTTTCACTCCAGTAGCTTGAAAACATCTTCCAGTGCAGTGAAAATAATTTTGAGGATATTACGTTACCCTGTCTTACACCTCTCTGCAGTTGGATAGGTTTCCCACTCTGGTTCTGTACTCGGATAGCCATCGTAGCCCTATTTAGCACTTCGATATACCGACAGTCCACTTGGCACCACTGAAGTGACTACAGCACCCCTAAAATTTACACGGAGTCGAAGGCTTTCTCATTGTCCACATATGCAAGATAAAGTGGCAGATTGTACTCTTCTACAATTTGCCGAACGGTATTTATGTGGTCTATGGTGCTAAAACCTTTTCATAAACTGAATTGTTCGGGAGGCTGGAAGTCGTCGAGTCTGTGTGCGATACGATTCGTAATGACTTTCGAAAACAGCACATACACGCAGCTCAGAAGGGGTCTATAGTTCTTCAAGAGAGCATTGTCGCATTTCTTGAAGAACAAGACCACCGTACTTCTGCTCCACGCCTCCGGAGTAGTGGCACCATGAAGGACGGAATTGAAGAGCTTTTGAAAGACGAAATTGAAAAGCTTCTGAAGGACTTTAAATATTGGTTTTCCACCCGCTTTCAGAAGCTCCGCTTCTCGCCCGGGGAATAGCTGTGTTAAGGTGCTGGGGAGTCATTCTAATCTCGTTGAGACAGAAGTCTGGAATATCATCGGAATAGTGTCACGTAAGATATGCTCTTGCATCGTTACTCACACTTGCTTGTGGCTACAACGATAACATGTACAACTGCCCATAGAACCTCTCAATCTCACTCAGAATCTCAGGTGTCCCTGAAAGAAGCTGCCACATTCAGTTTTCATCTTCAACAGTTGGCTCTTTCTGGCATCTTATCTCTGGCAAAGACTTTGGAGCCCTGGTTTCGCTCAATCGCTACTTCAATACCAGCTGGATTAAAGTTGCGTAAGTCCCCCAGCATGCATTTGGTGATCTGTCTTTTCAGTTGCCTGTATGCTGTCAAATCTGCTGACGACTGCAGCTTTAACTACCGTCTAACAGCCACGAGATTAAGAGTGTGATCGGAGAGTTTTGTGTCTTCTGCGAAGGGTCTTACAGAACTTAGCTTTGACGGCAAGGACAGTTTTCTATGCACTGAAAACGATTTTGTAACCTGAGCTGTAAATTTTCGGGGCTTTGGATGAGAGCACGAGGGGGACGGAGCGTTGACTTCATTAGAGGTGACCTTTCCAACTTCACATTTAAGTTCAGTGTGCCTCTCAACATTCGGTAATTGCTGCCAGTTTTCACCCTTGCGATCACTGAGACATCACTGAACAGTTGTCGTCTGGTCATCATAATGAAGTCAATCTCATTTTTTGTCAAACCGTCGAGGCTTAAACCAGGTCCACTTTTTGTGGGGCCGCTTTTGGAAGAAAGAGTTCATCATAAAGTGTCCCTCTTTTTCCATAAAGTCGACCAACTGCTGGGCCCTTGGGTTCTGTTGCCCTATTCCGAATTTCTCTACTTTATTACTTTTACTAGCTAACCGTTCTCTCTTGTGCATAGTTTTGCGTTGAAGTCTCCAATTAACACGGTTTAGTAGGTTTTGGAGGATGCGTAGTTCTAGAGATATCCTCATACATTTCCTCCACCTTCTCATCGGGATGTGCCGAGGTTGGTGCGTAAACCTGTATAACCTTCAGCGAATAGCGTTTAGTGATTCTGAGTATGAAGTACGCAGCACTCGTCGACACAATTCCAATCTTTACAAAGTTGTTAACGAAAGACATGACATGTGGACGTTATATCCGATCCTCCTTGGGACAGATGGTCGCCCTCCCGGTGATAGAATAATTTGCTGAATTCGAGGATTACCGGGTCCTCCCTCTCTTTTCGGAGATCTGATAATCTTATAATATCCAAGCGCCAAGTCGTCTTTAGTAGCAGCCGAACCTCAAACGGAGATTCGTAGCACACCCTGCCCCGCCGTTACCATGGTCGCCACCGTAGCCAGAAATAGCGGGGCCGCCGGTGACTCCGGGCCATTTATTTGTGTCGTTATTCATCTATACAAGGGTCGGCAACCTGCGGCTCGCGAGACACATGCAGCTCTTTGGATGTGAAGCTACGGCTCTTTAGTTCCATAAGCAAATATTAATTATTTTATTTAAAAAAAAACATTTAAAAATCGCTTAACGAGTAATAGGCACTATTTCTATCTCTCAGCCACTTGTACTCGATTTTCACGGCATCCACATAAACGAAATCCACAATGGGCCATTTGAAGTTGATACAGGATTTCTAGAAATGCAATTGATCGATTTAAAAAATAAAGCTTTGTGGAGTGAGAAATAAAATGCCGCGAGTTGATACACTTATATTCGACGCATGGAATAGTCTTCGAGATTGCTACAGCGAGAGGAAGAAGTTGTCATTTAGAAAGCTGACTATCTTCGGATCTAAATATTCGTGCGAGTAAGCGTCCTCTTGCGTGAATATGACTAAAAGTAAGGTAAGAAGCCAACTAACAAATGATAATTTCGAGTCGTATTTGAAACTTAAGGGTACACTAGTCGCTTATTCTTCCATACAAACGTAGTCTGGCGATTACTCCACTGTTTGATGGTGTACGTTCAAAATAAAAAATTATTTCAATTTGTCTCATCATTATCTAGCCCTGTATGGAAAGAAAAAAGTAAAAAAAGAGTATGTTTAAAAGTTATAAGCGTCGAAAATTCCGAAATTCAACACTATTTTTAACACATCTTTGGGCGGAAATAAATACCATTAGAAGAACGAAAATTGCAAAACAGTCACCATACAGGGATAGATTAGTTGTTCAAAAATGTAAATAATTTTATTTTAAACAGATATATGCAATAGATTTTTCATGACATCCACACTACCAAAGGTCTGTTTATAAAATTTTGCGCGCCCGTTTTTGTTATAAAACATCTTGCCTTTCGCTACAAATTGTTTCCCCGATCAGTGGGACGGAGGGAGGGGGGGCGCAGCGCGCACTCACACATACTCACTAGGTTAGCCGCTGTTATCTATTGATGGTTGTAATACCTACATATCTACATCTTTATTTAGAAAAATTGCTTCCTTTTGTTCGTGTCCAATGCTGAAGCCGGGATGAATATAGCTGCTAAAATGTGCCCATAAGTTTGTTGAAGCACATTTAGTTAAAATTGAAAACAGGTAGGTACATAATAATGAATTTTCGATACAGGTAGTACATTAGGTACTTAACTAATTTAATTTGCTAACTAACTTTGCTAAAAACATCTCATAGATAAGCACGATTATCGAAAATCTTAAAATTATCTATTAATTTTAAGAAGAAACAAACTCAGAGAAGTCAGTCCAGGTATTACATTGGTCATGTCATACGAGAACCAGGCTAATATGGTCCTTTGAAGAAAGAATCATACAGATGTGAGTGGACAACTTAGTACTTTTTAGGATTCAGTACCCGAAGGGTAACCAGCAGGGCCCTATTACGGAGCCTCCGCTGTCCGTGTGTCTGTCTGTCAGCGGGCTGCATTTCATGATTCGTAATAGGTAGATGGTTGTAATTTTCAAAGAACGTGTATTTCTCTTGCCGCTATAACAGCAAGTGGTAAAAATAAATTTGAAATTAAAGGATTTTCTACTAGAAAAAGAAACGTGTATTTTTGGCTTTATTGATCGATAGTAATACGTATAGGTATTTAAATCTTGTAATCTGGGGAGCTCGGAAGTCCGATTCACACTTGGCAAAATATTTGTTTATATTTAACCTTACCTCAGACATACTCATATTTTTTATATATAATTTACTATACTACTATATAAGCTACTACTAAATAAAATAGTAGTAGCTTTGCTATGGTATCATAGTATATTTTGGATTAGATTTAATTTATTACAGAATAATACGAACGATATAAAAACCTACCTTAGATATTGGGTTATGAATACAGATAAGTACACATAGGATTTAGTTTCTAAGTTGTACATATTTTATAGCCTTCGTTATGAATAGCATAAACAGGCCAAGCCCCCTAGCCTACAAACGTTTCGTAACGAATCTCTTTCTACAATCGCGCCTTTTATTGAGTGATTCAATAGGCATTGTGTCATGACAGGCCTGATGGTCTAGTGGTTAGTGACCCTGACTGCTATGCCGGAGGTCGTGGGTTCGATTCCCACCCAGGACAAATGTTTGTGTGATGAGCACGATCATTTGTTCTGTGTCTGGGTGTAATTTATCTATAATATTTATGTATTTAGAAATATATAAGTATGTTTATCGGTTGTCTAGTACCCATAACACAAGCTCTGCTTAGCTTGGGACTTGACGGCGTTGTATGATAGTTGTGGAATATTATTATATTATTATTATTATTATTTTATTTGTTTGGACTGACCACCTAACTCGTTCAGTGATGTCATTCCCATACAGTGTTTAGTTTTCAACTAGCGTTATCTATCATAAAATAAATCAATATTTTATTCATATTTCGCTAATTGTATCTGTACTGTGAATTTGATTTACAATCGATCTCTAAATTGTAGTTTTTTTCTAATTACTTACCTTGTCTAGACGTGTTTTTTGGACTTCTGTAAGGAAGTCCGTGCTGTTAGTATTCCGTTTATATACGTTATTATTTTGATAGACGTTTGTGCTTGACCCTGCAGTGACACAATGCCTATTGTTGATAACTTTCTAAGTACTAGGAGAATATTGCAAACCGCTATTGAACACAAACAATCAATAAACAATTTACAAATATTTTTTATTTATTTAATTAACCTATATAAAAGCCCCACTCACATCAAAATCGCGCTGTCGAAAAAGCAGTTATCCTGACACTGGCTGACATATACTTCGGGGAGTTGCCTGTGGGCTATTATAGCTAACTAGCTATGGAAAGTAAATACCTATTTAGAATATATAGTACCTACAGTAATTTTTTGCATAACCTACAGTAAAAATACAAAAACATAAAGAAAACATAATTATGTTACACTTTTTTGTGTTTGTTTTAGAAATTGTTTATTTTTTTCAAAAAAAGTTTCTTATGTTACCGTTTTTAGTTGAGAGTTATGTCCCTTTAGTAGGTACAGGTGTGATATTATATTGTGTGATTGTGTAAAGAATGCATAGATAGGCGATAGCAGCAATCGCGGTTGATTTGCTGTCATTTATTGAAGAGTGCCCCCGATTTCTCCAAGATCCCATCATCAGATCCTGATCTGACCATCATCGATTACCGTGGGATTATCAGGAAAATATATCCTTTCAAACAAAAAAATAATTTTTCAAATCGGTTCAGGCTTCAGGCATCTTCGAGAAATCGGGGGACAGAACATACATAAACAAAAACCAACGAATTGAGAACCACCTCCTTTTTCGAAGTTGGTTTAAAAGTAGGTAAAAACAAGTCAATGTAATTATTATATAATAACAACATCTACTTAAGTTCACATAAGAACTTTCATAATAACAACTAAGTACATAAATTGGGTTCGTAATAATTACGTTTCACACAGCAGATCCTAAGTTATAATAACACCAATTTGTTTTCTCTCTCCTCTTTTTAAAATACGTCACCCCCCAGTAGGATTTTCTCCAGTATCGTGGAGGCAAAGATAAATTGCACAAACACAAAGACAAACATAAATTGCAAAAGGACAAACATCGAGACCCGGAACAACTATTTGTAGGCCATACAAATATTTGTTCCGTGCCGGATTCGAACCCGCGGCGGCCAGCGCAGCCTCATTGCTAAGCCACTGCGATACGGCTACATTGCCGTTTATGTTATTATTCAAAAATGAATCGCATATTTAGGTACGCGATGACGCCGTCTCGCATTGCATCACTCGAGTGCGTATGTGTGTGCGCACTAGCTTCTTACTGCTCATCACAGCGTCTATCCCTTTCGCACGTTATGTCGGCTGAGATAGTATGCATTTTTACCCCGCCCACCACTTAGTTCGTGTCATCGACTAGGGCAACCTTAAAACAACAAGTTATGAGCCAAATTTATCCAAACTTTTTAAAACCATACAAAGCTAACGCTCTTTTGTTTGCTCAAATGTATGTTTGTGCTTTTTTATTTTTAAGTACAAGTTACGTTATTGAATTAAGTTTAAATATCCTATTGGAATAACCACGCAGGGCTCAAGCTTCCATTAAATTGGTTTGCTCAATTTTTTGTTATTGAAGTACAAGTTAGTGTTGTAAGACTTACAATGTAAATATGTAAATGTTTCATTATGTTTATTTTTTAATAATAAGTGATTATCTAATAATACCATGTTTTATTTATTAGATTATATATATAATATATATATATATATATATATATATATATATATATATATATATATATATATATATATACTAATATTATAAAGAGGTAACATTTGGTTGTAAGATTGTATGTAGGGCGTAATCTCCTGAAGTAAAGAGTCAATTTTAAAAAGTGTTTCACTGGTAGAAAGCTACATTATTTGTGAGTGCTATAGGCTATAAATTATTAAGATATCATGCATATTAGCCGAACTATCTCAATGTTTGTCTAGCCAGGCGGAAAAAATAGCTCTTATAACAGATTTATTTGCATTCGTTGCCTTAACAGTTGTATATAATTGAAAACAATGAAAAAGCAACCTGGTCCGTTTTGAATAGTTTTACAAAAAAGTCCGCGACACCATATTTCTATCTTTTATATTTTAGCAGATATAGTAGCCTTTATGTGTTAAAAAAAGGATTTTATGACGTACTTACGTTTAGACGATTTTTAAACAATAAAATATTATATATTATCAAAAAAAAATTAATATGATCACAAGAACATTATAGAGATACTATTTGCCCAAAAGAGGATGTCAATTGGTTAAATAGTTTCGAAGATAATATAAAATTACTAAATCGCAAAAGCAGCCATCCATTCACGAACCGCATTAGAACATGCTTTGTACGGACGTTTTATCCATTTACCCATAGATCTCTCCAGTTAGTATTTAACTTTCGTCAATAGGTAGGTGAGTTGGTCTTTAAAATTGTTTTGGTTGCTCGGTTTCTGTAAACACAAATACCGCTTAGTTCTCACTCTTCGGGTTCGAAGCTGTGGTATTTCTGTTTTTGGGATATCGGACAGTTTCTACGATTGTTTATCATGCCTAAAAGGAAATCACAACTTTCCCGTCAGACATCCCAGACAAGAGCAGCTCGAGTACGCCGTACGGAAGAGTCTGCTCTTGAAAATCCAATGTCAATCCAAGATGCCAATGTAGATTATGCTCAACAAAACACTGTAAAAATAGGCAAAATGAATAAACATGTCCTAAGTGTTCCGCAAATAAATTGAGTGATGAACCAAATGGTATGTGTTGTGGTGCAGGAAAAGTGGTTATCCCTGATAATCAAGAACCGCTACAACCAATAAAAGATCTCTTAACTGGTTATCATCCACATTCTGTGCACTTTTTAAAAAAAACATACGCAAGTATAATACACTGTTTCCAACGACGTCGTTTGGTGCTAAAGAAATTGGTGAAGGAAACTTTATGCCTACTTTTAAGATAGAGGGTCAGATTCATCTTTTATTTGATAGTTTGCTTCCTACATCGGGTCGAAGCCCGAAATTTTTACAGATATATTTCATTTCTGATGCGGACCAACTATCTTTGCAATCACACATGGCCCCACTTTAAAAACCGATTTGATCAATGAGTTATAGACCGTATTAAATAGCCATAACGAATACATACGCAGTTTCAAATACAATTTAGAAAGCAACTCTTCGTTCGACAATTTAAAATTAATAATTCACGCCAATTGCACACCACAAAATCTACATCGAGGAAGATAAAACTCCAAATGAACTAACAAATGAAGTTGCCGTCCTGTTAGTAGATGAAGACAAGGGACCCAGAGATATAATACCGCATTGTAAAGGTGATCAGTTAAAAAGAGTGTCCGAATTGCACATCGCACTTACGATCCCCTGCAGTATCCTTTGATGTTTATGAAAGGAGAAGATGGCTATTATCTGACTATACAGCAACAAGGTTCTGCATGAAACAAAACAGTTTTCTGTATACTGTTCTATGCATACAGACTTAAGGTCAAAGATAACCGTTTCAATACTTTACATCATAACCGAGATTTATTCGGTTAATACTGCGTTGACATGGTGGCAAAAATGATATCGGAAACATTTAATTTTATATCCCGAAACCAACAAAAGTTAAGAGCTGACGATTATATACATTTAAGAGATGCTTTAAATAGAGATGATAATGTAAATGCTCATCTTTCACGGGATCGCCGCGATACATGCATGAAAAAACCTTCGCTTATTTGTTACCTTCACTTGCAACTCCGAGTGGGAAGAAATATAGCAAGAACTTTTTTCTGGACAACGATCTTTCGACCAACATGGCATTATAGCGAGGGTATTCCATTTAAAAAGAAACTTATTAAACTATTTATTAAAGAAGAAATTTTCTGAAAAGTCAAATGCCATATAGCCAGCGTCGAGTGGTAAAAACGGGGTTTACCACACTGTCACATGTTGTTTTGGCTTGAAAATAAAATACAACCTGACGAAATTGACAAGATTATAGTTGCTGAGCTACCCAATAATGATAATGATCCGGCATTGTTTGACTTTGTGACCAAGAACATGGTACACGGGCCATGTGTGGAACAAAATCTAACATCACCGTGTATGAAAAATGGCATATGTTTAAAAAAATATCCACGCCGCTTTGTCACTGATACCCATACCGGGGAAGATGTTTGTCGACGCCGAGACGTTAATAACGGCGGTCAGGTAGCTACTATGAGTATTCGTCGAAGGACTGTTACTATAAACAACACTTGGATCGTCCCGTACTCTCCAATTCTCTGTCAAACTTTTAACGCCTTTTTTAAATTTTGTAAAGTTGCAGGCGGTGAGCCGGCATGAAATACTGTTCCTCTCTGCTGAGCACGCCAGGCTTTTAAGAGGCCAATTTGGCCTTCTTTTCCAAGTGACCTCGAAACTGCACGTCACTCGATCTGTCGACGCCGAGGATTCCAATGTGGGGTGAGGCAATAATGGGAGTGCCTTAAAAACTGAGGAGATACGACGAAATGGGGTTTTATAGCGGTAAACGCGCAAACTTGTGTCTTATGGTGATTAAACTGGACTATATAGAGTCCCCTCCCCAGTCCGAGACTTTGTTCAGCAAGCCAAGCTTGCCAAGCTTTGTTAAGCTTGGCAAGCTGGTTGGCAACCGTAGTTTTTTATTGCAGTTTGCTGTTATTAGAAAGATACTGCTGCGCACCTTCTGCTTAAGTGTCCCGTGTAGTGGCGGGTAAAAATACTCACCACCCCATATCTTCCCATGGATATCGTAAGAGGCGACAGAGGGAATATATGAATGAACAGTCTAAATTTGTCGTTTATCGTTTTTTTATATAGAATAGAGTAACAAACTAGCACACAGTCACCTGATGCCATCAGGTGACTGTGTACTAGCCTGATGGTAAGTGGTTGCTGCAGCCCATAGACATCTACACCTATCCTCGATAACAAATCAAAATGCAGATGCGTTGTCACCCGTGAGGACTAAGATGGAATGCCTCGTTTCCAGTAAAAAGGGTCTCCGGTTCTCTACACCCACAATACGAAACACATCAGCATTAAGCTACAATTTTACGCTAGTATTCTGTTTGTCTGCATTTGACAGGAGGTTAGACGTAGACAGAGAAACCTATAGACTATTGATTAGAGTGGCCAAGAGTGAGAAAGGACGATAACGTAGTTTTAGGTTATACAATAATCTTTATGACTTTTAAACATATTTGGACAAAAATTTTAATTGTTTTAAGAACTGATCTGAACAAGATTCACCAATCTTAAGCTCACAAAAAAATCTTTTTTTCTTACTTAAACCAACTTGTAAACTCCTTAGATCGCTACGAACTGTCAATGTTTTAGCTGACCCCTGCAGCGAGACTGCTTCTGTAAACTCCAGTAAACTTTTGGGAGCCTGGTACTTTGAGTTTGATTTGAAACTAAGCATGCCACTCAAGCGAACACCGCCTCCCGCCTCACCGCCAGCGGAAAAAAACAAGAATAAGAATGTGAGCTGTACACCTATAAATATTTGCCCCAGCCTATCTACTGAAAAGCCTTCTTCAGAGCGTGATAATATCACCCTGAGGAAAAAAGATGTTATTGGTTCTTCTAGTATGGAACTATTTATGGAAGAAATCAGGGAAATTAGAGAAATTATAGTTAAGTCAAACATTATAAAACATCAGAGTACATTGACTTCGGTACAATCCTCTGTGAATGAAATACTATCCCAATATAAAGATATTAAAGAATCAATCGAGATGATATCTAAGCAGTACGATGATATGAAAATCAAATTTGATTCCCTCGAAAAGCAAAGACAGGAAGATCGACTCTACATCGTTGAACTTGAAGGAAGAATATGCTCTCTGGAGTCAACTATTGTGGCATCAAAGCTTGAGCTTAGAAACATCCCTATGGGACCCAGTGAATCCAAAGAAAGTCTGTGTGACATTGTTTTAAAAACTGCTAAGGCCCTAGAAGTACCTCTTCAACAGACAGAAATAAATGACGTGTTCCGCATTAAAAACAAAACTGGTAACGGAAATATTATCGTCGACCTTACAACTACCATAAAAAAAGAAAATTTCTTGAAAAAAGCGCGCAAATTTAATACAAAAAACAGCGCAAATAAATTAAACACAACCCATCTCGCACTGTATGGGCCACAGAAGCCGATATTTATTTCTGAACATTTAACGCAGAAAGCTAGGCGCCTTAACTACTTAGCAAGAAATTTTGCGCAGGAAAACGGATATAAGTTCTGCTGGACTTCATACGGACGTACATATCTACGTCAAGATGAGGGCAAACCACATATCAGAGTGGACTCTGAGTCAGATTTAGCTAAGCTGCGAGGCCAAAAATGACTGTATGAGATCTCCGGTAGAATTTTGGTTACTACTTACATTGATTTTGTTTATTATCAAATATTTATTTATTATTTCTTTAATTATTTATATAACATTGTATATGTTTTACTAAACGTTACGACATACATTCACATTACTATTGTAACCGTACTGTATATTTTTACAATACATGGTTTTTCTCGAACAATTTGTGGGATGGCTTTCAATAGCTATTATTTAAATCAAAACTATAGATGTGACAATGAATTTTTCCTCTTTAAAAATGCCTGAATTACAGAATCAAATTCTATCAGATATGGATAATATTAGAGTGGCTTCATCTTTTGTGTGTGATGTTTTAAAATGCAATGATATTGTCAGGAAATCCTGTAATTCTTTAAATATCATTGCACAAAATATACGTAGCGTCTATAAAAACCTGGATGGCTTTATGGCATATATATCACAACTTTCATTTGAACCGGATATAATAATACTAACAGAATGTCGCCTTGATGTTAATGAGCCTGTTCCTCCGCTTCCAGGATACAAATGTCATTTCTCAAAAAAATTTTCAATCCAAAATGATGGTATAACAGTTTATTCTAAACACTCAATTGATTGTATAATAACAGAACCTGATTAAAATGGTGGTAACTATCTTTTAATTAAAATAAATCCAGATATAGTAATATTAGCGGTATATAGATCACCCTCCTATTATTATATTGACAACTTTTTAGATTCTGTAGAAAAAATTATTCGTCCCTTAAAATCTAGTAACATATTTATTATGGGTGATATCAATATAAATATTGTTCAAGGCAACAAAGACAAAGACAGTGAACCTTATTTAAATTTAACTGCTGGATTAGGTCTTTTACCAGGTCATACCTATCCCACCCGTATCAATAATTGTTTAGACCATGTTATGGTGAAAACAGTATTAAATACTCAAATAATGGTACTCGATAGTGTAATCACTGATCATTCCTTAATCTTAACAAATGTTTCTTTGAACCCCAAACGCAAGCCTAATAATATTTTTATTGATAAAATAAATTATGATGATGCCATCAAATCTATAGAGTCTGCTGATTTTTCTTTTATATCTTCAACTTTAAATGCAGACACGGCTGCCGAAAAATTTGTTGATTTAATAACCTCTGCTATAAAGAATAATACTGTTAAAATTAAGATTCCTAGAGTGAAACGAACGCTTAAGGCCTGGATGACACCTGGACTGATAAGGTGTATCCGTCACCGCGATAAACTTCACCAAAAATTGAAAAAGAACCCTGACAATGAAATACTTCAAATTTCTTATAAGCGTTATAGGAATTACTGCAATTCCTTGTTAAGTAAGCTCAAGCGCCAATATGAAAAAAGTCTTTTGGCAAATGCAAAGAACAGTAAAGAAACTTGGTCTGCAATCAAAGCCATCTCCGGATGTGATACTAAAAATAACTACGCTGAAAATTTGATCATTAAAAATCCTACAGATTCAGTGGAGAGAGCTAATTACTATTTTTCAACTTTGGGTAGAAAATTAGCTGATAAAATTCTAGCAAACGGTGCTAAACCTGCTAATGTTAATACTATGCCCTGGTCGCTTAATTCATTTGTGCTCGATTCTCCTGACGAGTTAGAAGTTGAAACAATATTGATGGGTCTTAGAAATGATTGTGCTATTGGTTGGGATTCCATTCCTGCCTGCTTCCTTAAAATGACCAAGGATAAAATACTTCTGCCACTCACAACCCTTTTTAAAATCTGTTTTGAACAAGGATGCTTTCCAAAAGTTTTTAAAAGATCTCTCATTACTCCTGTTTACAAGAATGGGGCTCGGGACGTTGTTGAAAATTACCGGCCGATCTCTGTGCTTTTAAAGTTTGGTTAAATTTCTAAACAAATATAATATCTTATCTAATATGCAGTTCGGATTCAGAGCGTGTGTTAGTACAGAAGATGCTGTTCGTAACTTGACCGAATTTGTAACAAATAAACTGGACCATAAACAGAAGTGTGTAGGGATTTTCTTAGATTTAGCCAAAGCTTTCGACACCGTTTCGATACCCATTCTTGTAAACAAACTAGAAAAAATTGGAATAAGAGATTCTGCCCTTTCCATTTTTAAGGATTTTTTATATGACCGTGTGCAGAGAGTAAAAATAAAAAAAATTATTAGCTCAGACGCCTGTGTCACATTTGGAGTCCCTCAGGGCAGTATCCTGGGACCAAGTCTCTTCTTAATTTACATCAACGACCTGTGCTCAATGACACTAACTCAAGGCAAGCTATTTACTTATGCTGATGATACAGCCTTAATTTTCTACGGAGAGACTTGGCCTGAGGTCCAGGAGTTTGCGATGAGGGGTCTTCAATCTGTGGCAAATTGGCTTGAGGAGAATCTACTGACTCTTAATATATCCAAGTCCACCTATATGCAGTTCCATATAACCAACACCCAAACTGTTAACGATATACAACTAACAGTACACTCTTGTGGTTTACAGTCAACAGATACATGCCATTGCCCTAAAATGACGAAATCCAAATCAATTAAATATCTCGGAGTAATTATAGACGAGAAACTAAGCTGGCTCCCACACATAGACTTTATTTCATCGCGCACTAGGATTCTTATTTGGACATTTAAAAGGCTAAGGCACATCGCTGACTTTGATTTATTAAGAACTGTATACTACGCCTTAGCACAATCAATTATAGGTTATTGTATAGTTGCCTGGGGTGGAGCATGCAAAACATTTATGATAAAATTAGAAAGAGCTCAAAGATGTCTCCTGAAAACTATGACTTTTAAACCGTTCAGGTATCCTACAAATCTGCTTTACCAAGAATGCAAACTGTTGACTGTTAGGCAATTGTATATCCAACAACTGATCTTAATGAAACATGCTCTAACTCCTTATAACCCTGAGATCTGTCGTAATAAACGCAGAATACCGGATGTAATGATTATTGGCAGATGTCAAACTGCTTTTTCTAGGCGACAAAGTTCTTATCGATCCTCAGTGCTTTATAATAAATTAAATAGAAATCTAAATTTTTATCCTCTTTCCAGACATGAATGTAAAGTTAAAGTTCGAGATTGGTTATTGTCACTTGATTATAGTAAAACAGAAAATATAATTTGTTAACATGTAGTAACGTATGTCGTATAATAAAAGTATAATAAAATTATAAAATTTTAAAATTATGTAATTAAAAATAGCAGTCCTTGTTTAAAGCATCTATTTAAAGCATCTATTTATTCATTATAGGTTATAATGAATAAAATATATATTCTGTACGAAATTATATAATAATATATTCTATATATTCTATGTAGATATATATATATATTATTATTATATATATATATATATATATATATATATATATATATATATATATATATATATATATATATATATATATATATATATATATATATATATATATATGTGTGTGTGTGTATGTATATGTGTATATATTGCAAATTGCAAACTAATTTTAATATACCTACGATTATACGAAATAAAATAACGACTAAAGAGTCGTATTAAGTTAAAGTATATGTTTCGTTGTAAATAAATACATTCAATTAGCCAAACAATTACTTAAAAATGTAAAGCTTAGTTACTTAATTAATTGTTAAGACTAAAATACTGTTGTCACAACACTGGGAGAGGCCACTGATCCCTAAGATACAGACTTGTCTAGTTTGGGGATCAGAGTCTTCACTTATTATTGTACTTTTATTTGAATAAATGATTATTATTATTATTATTATTATTATATTATTAATGTTGTTTAGCAAAGTGTAGTTTGCTAACTAACTTACTAACTAAAAAACGGGCACGGAGAAAGAGACAAACTACACACCGCTCTGTCTCGTTTCTATGCAAGACGTATGCATAAATCTATCTTTTTCGCGTGCGAATGCGAAACAAGGCGTCAATTTGTCTATAGGTTTCTCTGTCAACGATGTTAGAGAACAGGAGAACGATCACTACGTACCAAAGCATAGCCCGCCTGTCCTTGAAAATTCTAGAATTCGTAGTGGCGCTGACGTCGGTGAGTAGTGACTGCGAAGTTAGCTGTTCATGAGTACAAGTAGATGGAGTAAGTTGAATAATGTACAAATTTTCTCCGCGGCATTGGTGAGAAAATTTTCGTGCACCGTAATTTTGTAATATTTGACAAAAAGACACATTAAAAAATGGAAAAATATTTTATTGTGCGTTGATGTGCAAGTGGTTTAGCATCTAGTCGTAAAAATAGACTGAAAGCGACTTTTATTGAGAGAACTTAGTCTAAACTACAACAACAAAATATTAACAATTAATAGATGCGAATAGCTTTTCTTTGTTTTTCCTGTAAATTACCGTCTCTCAAATTTGGACAAAGTTTGTTAATCAAATTATTTTGTCCAAGTTCTCACAAATACGATTTATTATTTTGATCTTTGATCAAAGATTTATTACTTCCTTGTTCGTTTATTTGTGTAATATTTTTCAGAATATTTGATATTTTACTACAGGGATGTTAAGAACGACAAAATAAAAAAATTAAGATAGTGTATTTTGTATGTAAATGTAAACTAAAATGTAAACACATTTAACATTTCCACGGATCTAATGAACATTTCAACGATCAACTTGAGTTAATGTTTAGAGTTCACTGTGAGAAATAGAACTGAGAAGTGAGAATGAACTTCGTAGTATTCCATAGAATGAAAATTCGAGATCAAAGGAATGAACCATCTAATCTATAATTTTTGCGTTTATTATCACTTGTTTTTAAGTTATAATTACATAAAGAATTTATAAGTAAATTACCTCTACTTCGTAATAATTTTGAGCAAGGGCAATATCTTTTTTCTTCTGTTTTTAATGATACCAACATTTGATAAAAAGTAAAAAAAATAGCAAAAGTGAATTGCATTTCTAGATGTAAATGTTTGCCAACGATCCCTAATTTTCAGTGTATTTATTACGTATACTCTAAAAGTAGTTAAATTAAAATAAAATATCTACGTGTATTATTAATCTATGAACAAATGTGTTCCTTGATGACCCACTTTTTATGGTAATTTTTTTTCGACAATGGCAACATCAATTTACTGATTGTGCAGTAGAAAAAACAATGGTGTGATTCCAGATTTTTATTTGTAAGTATTTATAGAATCCAATAACAAATTAGATATAAAGTGAAAAGTTTTGTGTTCATAAAATAGTTAATGTCATCACCTACACGGATTTAAAGGTATTATACATATTCTTTTGCTTGTAATTACGCTTTCTTTATATGATTGACGTTTTGTCAATGCGATTTTTACTCTATTTATTCAGCTTGATTCAGCTATGCGCCATTCTTAGTGCAATAGCCGATGTCCGCAGATTTTAGAACATCCCCATAATAAAACGTGGTGGGTATCGTCGGTGCAATTATTAGATGCCTGATGTTGTAGGGTCGTGTAAGTTTGGGACACCCGCATAGTGTTTAGTGCAATTTTTTTATAGATGCCGGCACTTAGGCTTCGATAATTGTGTGACATCTGTGTTGTTTTCTCATTGCACTGGACGCAAATTCATCTGCAGGTAACTTGTTATGATAGTGTTGCAGTCCTTGATACTCATACGTGTCATTTGAATCGTAAAATTAGTCAACGGTTCGACATGTGTGATTACTGTTTTGTATTAGTTCCTGTCTGTAAATACATATCAGAACTGAAATGTCATATCCACATATCACACAGCATGTAATGAAAAACCAATTGTTTTCTATGTTCTGCTCTAACTTAGTAACATATCAGTTAAGAGACAACCCAATTTTTGGTAGACAAATGTTCAGAGGTTTTATTTCATTTATTGTAGTAAAATTTTACACTTACTTTTATGCATGGCTCTATTCATATTGATAATTTTGTTTATTGAGGGAACAGTAAAATGTATTTGTATTTCAGTTTTTCAAAAAAATTATTGAGTAAGTAGATGACTCATGGTTAAGCAGTATTTTCACATCATTTGTTGTCTACTTTCTTGTTAATAAAATGACTTGCAGCTTAGTGTTTGTGCAGTCCATTATAATTCCATTAACAGTTTTATTTTTGTCAAAGGACATATGTTATCGTTTCACATGAAAAATCTCAATCTGATTGTAATTTATTTATATTAATGCTTTTTTCATATAACTTACATAACAAAATGAAATTATGAAAACATTTTACCTTTTTATCACACATGTGTCTTAGCTGGGGCATCAATTTCATCAATTTCAAATACCTATACTTTGCAGCAATTTCGTTACTATTTAAATTTTAGAACATGTGCATCTGGATAAAAAACAATTATTTGACATAATCCTGTTATTGAGCTGTATTAAACATAATCCTACATACCATAAGGCCTGTTTTGCATAAAGCTACAATAAATTTTGAATAACTTCATATGCAGGCATAATATATATTTTTATACTTAGACAAATTAACTACTTATTCTATATTGAAGATATATCATCTATACATTAACCACTACAGCCTATAAGGGTCTCCCCCGAGGAATGCAAGCAACATGGTCCATTGTTTTTTTATAGATATATAATAATATGAATTAAATTCACCTTTTGTTTTTATTCCTTATATGCAATCCAATGTAGATAGTTCTTGATATTGTTTTTGGCAACATTCATATAGCATTCAGCTTCGGAACCTTCCTCTGAAGAAAATGTTTGATAATCTATGATGCAGTATTTAGAACTCTGAACAGCCTTTATAACAAATTCTAAAAAACATGCACTTGCTAGGATGACTGCTGTTGTTATGAGGGCAAAATAATATTGTATATTTTAAAATCTTTATTGTGTTTAGTGTGGTTAAGCGTTTCTGTAGAACACCATATATGCCTGAAAGAGCTAAATCATATTAAGAGGATATTTCAAAAACAACCAAGTATGCCAAAAATACTTGAAAATGAAGTTGAAGGAAAGCACCAGGTGTGGATTGAATACAAAATCAGCTATTTAAGGCCACCATAGAAGTGATAGTCACACTGCTTACCCATATTTAATGTAGTTATGAGAGTCAGGAACAGTACACCAAGACAATGGACAACCTCAAATATTGTTCTGCATTATAATTATTGTGACAAAAGTAAAATAGATATCTACAGACCAATAAGCTTTTCTAAAATTTGCAAAAGTTTTAGGCAAAAACCTTTGACGATGATCAACCAAAAGAACAAGCTGTATTTAGACCAGATTCCTTGATAATAAATAACATCTATGAAGTTGAACAGATAATAGAGAAAAATAATATGTATGGGAAGAAATCTTATGTCTAGATTATACAAAAGCATTTGACTCACTAGAACACGTGCAACCTATTCCTCTCCTTGTAATTGTCCCACATCACCAGAAAAAACATCACCAAATCCAACACAACCATAGAGTCCTTCAAACATGATAGAGAACGCATGACTAGGGACAATACTCCCACACAATACTGGCATAAAATATCAGCTTAATATTGCCATATTTCTTATGATAAGTGATAAGTTAGAGAACCAGAAACTCTTTATACTGGAAACAATGCATTCCATGTTAGTCCTCAGGGATGACACATCTGAATTTTGATTCTCTAACAAAGATAGATGTAAATGACTATAAGCCACAGTATCCATTTGCCATCACATGAACTGTGTTTATTTGTCACCATTATTTTTATAAAAAAGGGTCCAGGACCAGGGTGCTTTACTTGTTATCTGAGCAAATTAAAACAAACCTAAATTCCTGTTATTGTTAATAATTTAACACACTAGTACAAAGACATTAAATAATATAGTATATAATTTGCCGTTTTTGTGATGTTTAGACTATGAGTTTTCTATGTGTGGTCATAGGTTCATCATCATCATCATTACAGCCCTTCACAAGTCCACTGCTGAACATAGGCCTCCCCCAAGTAATGCCACAAAGCATGGCCCTGAGCCACCTGCATCCATCGACTTCCTGCATATCTCACCAGGTCGTCACTCCATCTAGTGGGGGGTCGCCCTACACTACGCCTACCGGTACGAGGCTGCCACTCGAGAACCTTTCTTCCCCATCGGTTATCGGTTTTTCGAGCTATATGGCCGGCCCATTGCCACTTCAGCTTACTAATCCGTTGGGCTATGTCGGTCACTCTGGTTTTACTGTGGATATCCTCATTTCTGAGTCTATCAGGCAGAGAAACTCCGAGCATAGCCCTCTCCATAGCTCGCTGAGCGACCTTGAGCGTCCTCATACGGCCAGCAGTGAAGGACCACGTCTCAGATCCGTAAGTCATCACTGGCAACACGCACTGGTTGTACAATCTAGTTTTTAGAGATTGAGGTATACCTGACGAGAAGATATGTCGTAATTTCCCGAACGCTGCCCAGCCGAGTTGAATCCGTCGATTGACCGAGTTGGATCGGTCGAAGTTGGACTTACCTAGTCGGACTATTTGTCCCAGGTAAACGTACTCGTCAACAACTTCGAGCATAGTGCTCCCAACAACTACCGGCATAGGTGTGACATGGACATTAAACATGATCTTTGTTTTCTCCATGTTCATCTTAAGACCTATCCGTTGGGAGGCACTATTGAGGTCATTGAGCATAGTGCTTAAGTCCTCCAGCGATTCTGCCATAAGGACTATATCGTCGGCAAATCGAAGGTGAGTGATGTACTCGCCATTGATGTTAATACCGTATCCTTTCCAGTCCAGTAGCTTGAAAACGTCTTCCAATGCAGCGGTGAAGAGTTTCGGGGATATAACGTCACCCTGTCTTACACCTCTCTGCAGTTGGATAGGTTTCGAACTCTGGTTCTGTACTCGGATAGCCATCGTAGCCCTACCGTACAAACACTTCAGCACTTGGATATACCGACAGTCAACTTGGCACCGCTGAAGGGACTGTAGCACCGCCCAAATTTGACGGAATCAAAGACTTTCTCATAGTCCACATACGCCAGGCAAAGTGGCAGATTGTACTCTTCGGTCTTCTGTACAATCTGCCGCAGGGTATGTATGTGGTCTATGGTACTGAAGCCTTTTCGGAAACCGGCTTGTTCGGGAGGCTGGAAGTCGTCGAGTCTGCGTGCGAGACGATTCGTAATGACTCTCGAAAACAGCACGTAGACGCGGCTCAGAAGGGAAATCGGTCTGTAGTTCTTCAAGAGAGCGTTGTCGCCTTTCTTAAAGAACAAGACCACCGCACTTCTGCTCCACGCCTCCGGAGTATTGCCACCATGGAGGACGGAATTGAAGAGCTTCTGAAGGACTTCAAGTACCGGTGTTCCACCCGCTTTCAGAAGCTCCGCTGTAATTCCATCCTCGCCTGGGGCCCTGCCATTTTTAAGGTGCTGGAGAGCCATTCTAATCTCGCTTAGACTGACGTCCGGGATATCATCGGAATAGTGTCGGATAAGACTTGCTCTTGGATCGTTACTCACACTTACGTGTGGCTCCAACGATGATGTGTACAGCTGCCCATAGAACCTCTCAATCTCACTCAAAATCTCAGGTGTCCCGGAAACGATGCTGCCACACTCAGTCTTCAGCTTTGACAGTTGGCTCTTACGGGCAGACAGATCTCTGGCAAAGGTCATAGGTTATTGCAATTGAAAAAATCTGTTTATGATTCCATAGTTAAAAAAAATTGTCACCTAGATAATGTAGATTTTGTGGATTCTTTTTTTAATATATAGTATCATGCACTTGTCTGCATTCAGTGTTAGGAGCCAATCACTATTCCAATTGCAAATGGTGTTCACATCCTCTTGTCTATATGGGAATTGTGTTTGTGAATTTCCAAAAAGGTTTGTGTTGTCGATAACCAATGAGAATGGTAGCTGTAACATGCTTTTAAAATTCAATAAATAAAGGATAAATACTAATGCTCCAAGAAGAGATCTCTGCGGGCATCCGCTAAGTCTTTTCCTGGGTTTAGACATATTGCTTACTTGTATGCAAAATGTTCTATCTGACAGTAAAATCACTGATCGAGGCCAACAACCTCCCCCATAAACCAACTTTTTGTAAATAAGTAGGTACAAGGGTACGCAGTAAAAAGCTTCTTCATAGTCAAGGTATATTATATTATATTTACATTTATGGAAAATCCTTTGCCATGACTTGTGACTTCATCCATTAACACATTGTAGCATATATGTAACAGAAACTCATAATCTTACAGACGAGGCATTCCATCCTAGTCCTTAGAGGTGACGACGTATCTGCATTTTGATTCTTAATCGAGGATAAATGATATCTTTGGGTCAGAGCTTCCACTTACCATCAGGTGGACTGTGTGCTTGTTTGTCATCCTTATGATAGACAAAAAAAAGCGATAGTCGAGTAGAAGTAGATAGCCTTTTAGAAAAAAGTAGGCGGCTCTTTTATATTCATAAGTCTCTTTTGTTTCATTGCCATAAACCTCTTTAGTCTAATACCAAAAGTATTCCTCCCAACCACTAGATATACTCCAAATTACATAAACATTATGCAATTATATCATTATCATCATCATTACAGCTCTTCACAAGTCCACTACTGAACATACACCTCCCCCAAGGAATGCCACAAAGTACTGCTCTGAGCCACCTGCATCCGTTGACTTCCTGCATATCTTATCAGATGTCACTCTGTCTAGTGGAGGTTGCCCTGCACTTCACCTACTGATACGAAGGCTGCCCTCGAGAACCTTTTTCCCACCGGTTGTCGGTTCTTTGAGCTATATGTCCAGCCCATTGCCAATTAAGCTTACTAATCCATTGGGCTATGTCAGATACTCTAGTTCTACTGCAGATGTCTTTATTTCTAAGTTTATCACACGGAGAAACCCCAAGCAAAGCCCTCTCCATAGCTCGCTGAGCGACATTGAGCTTCGTCATACGGCCAGCAGTGAAGGACCATGTCTCAAATCCATAAGTCATCACTGGCAACATGCACTGGTTGTACCATCTTATTTTCAAGTTTTGTGGTATACCTAATGAGATGTTCCGTAATTTAATTTCATGAATTGTCAATCTAATTATAAGTTATTGTGGTAAAATTTATAATTGATTTTGAATTACAGTAAATGTGGTTTTCATAGTTATCAGAGTTTTTATAATGACATATTTCCAACATCTTGTTTTTACGCTTTTAAGGATTGGATGAGCCTGAGAGTGTAAGGTTATTATTTTTATAAATATATTGTATACTGATTCTGTTAACTAGACGAGGCTCTAGCAATCAACTGTTAATTCAAAGAATACAGGAAGTATTGTTACCAGTTTTAGATCACAATAGATGTTTTAGGCGCAGTGATACTGGTCTCTTTCCCTAGACCTGCATAGGACTGGTATGTGCATAGCTCGCACATACCAGTTTGAATGGAATTGGTTGTATGCTAATTTACCTAGCCCAGACTTGTACAAAAGAGCTGATCTTTAATGTAACTGTTTACAGCAGGCGCATTCTTAGGAAGATCTATGCCTATATTATTTTGTGGCGAAAATTTAAACAGAATTAAAATAAAAATAGTTGATACGGATTTTATATTATAATAGCGTATAATAATGTATATGAACTTATTTTATATTCCCGACATTTTTAAGCACTTTAAAGCACCCACTGGGAGGACTGAGGTGTTCCATGTCCCAATGTCATAGTTAACCATGGCTACCTCCAGATTAAAATCATTAATTTTTGTTCCGATCTATGCAGTGTGAACTTATAGTATCTGGACGTCTTACATCAGATTAAATTTACCTAATAATTTCATTTATTGACCAAATATTTTATTTTATGAAGGACCTAATATTTTTTACATGTATTTCTTACATTTAATGTTGACTCTCTATATTCTTTTGATGTAAATTAATAAAATCAACAATTTCGTTGTTTCAGATACCATCAAACAAGAGCTCGATCCTGCAATAATTTTCCAAAATCTTCCTGAAGACTGTTACAATTTAGATTTATATGCTTTTTGTTAGTTTAAAGAATGTTTGGGGTAGTCGCTAGAGGATGCCAACTGTGAGAGAGAAAAAAAGACGGATATAGTTATTTATTTATTGAATAATAATTAATTGATAGTTTGTAATTCCTTATTATTTTTTAGTAATCCATTATATCCTGTCCTGAGGGAATTGAGGTTTGAGAGATGTATCGATCGATTTATTCTAAATAAGGGAGTATCAATTGTAATGAAGCTTACGAGTTCTATTTATTCATATTTAATCTTTAGTTGAGAGTAGGCATTTAGTGGCAATTTTGAGGTTAAACAATCACAATGAATTACGAACACAGTAGAAAAGACTGACGTCTTGTTTATAGTCATTTGATGGATAATTATGGACAATATGGCGTCGAATGTGTCAGTAAGAAGCACCAAACAAAGGAAGGACAATCTTATTACGAGGAAACAGGACAAGAGTCCAGAGAAGACTATCAGAGGGACCAGGGGCGCTTATAGAGGCATCCCTTCAACCTCAAAGAAGGATGAGGAGACGGATACAGGGTCTACGGAAAGACTGGATAGGCCAAAGAAGTTCATCTCGCAGAACAAGAGTGGCTATGGACTTGGAAAACGCCCCGATTTTTCACTGAAGAACCGGAACGTGCATCTAGCTTCGTCACGATATGGCCAGGTGAGAAAATTTTTATTTAAAAATTATGTATGTGACATTATTTGTTTTGTGGAATATTATACTATGATCATATAATCGTTGAAGCCTCTATTAGTGATCTTGTAACTTCTGAACCACTTGACTTATTGACCTCTATATTTGGACTGGCTATACACCTTGACATAATGAGGCGATTTTATTTACGCCATTTTGGCGCTGACAGCAGAAGTGAACGTCCACGGAATTAATAATAGAGATACCTTAGTGTGATAAAATATATTGATAAAAATTCTATGCCCTACCCTATACCTAAATACATAGAATGGATGTTATGGGTAGGCCTCTACCCCTAACGTCCATTCTATTTATGTACCATATTAATGTAATGTCATCATCATTAGAGCCCTTCACAGGTCCACTGCCTATCATAGGCTTACCCCAATAATTACAACAAAACATGGTCTTGAGCCACCTGCATCCATCAACTTCCTGCGTGTCTTACGAGGTTGTTACTCCGTCTAGTGAGGGATGTCCTACATTTCGCCTGCCAGTACGAGGCTACCACTCGAGACCCTTTCTTCTTTGTCGTTTATCGGTTCTTCAAACTATATGGCCGGCCCATTGCCACTTCAGATTACTGATCCGTTGGGCGAGATCGGTCACTCTGGTTCTACTGCGGATATTGTCATTCCTTTATCAAGCGAAGAAATCCCGAGTATAGCCCTCTCCATAGCTCACTGAGCGAATTTGTGCTTCCTGTTACGGCCAGCAGTGAAGGACCACGTTTGAGGATAGCCGAGCGGTGCATCGCCAATCGCCATACCAACACCCCTCTTCCCTTGCTAAACCAACTCGCTGCAGCGGTACAGGGAGAGGAATCTCCTCTAGCCGCAGCCCACTAACAGAGATCCAAATGCTCGACAAGCCCACTCCGAGTGACCACCTCAGTTCAGCCATGTGAGTCTCCTACTTTTAACATGGGTTTTCAAGCCACGGAAATCCGTTGAGGGAGGAGCTATTTCTCACCTAAACTCACGCAAACTCACTAAGGACATTAATAATTTTGGAGTCCTAATATAAATTTATTTTCTTGATATAATAAATTGGTTATATTTAAACAAATTTAAAAAAATAAGTCTTGTAAACACAAAGTCATCATCAGGCGAGCTTTCTACACTTGACTATGGCCCTTGAGTTGAAGGGAAATTGAGAAGAGAAGAAATAAAAAAAAATAAAAATAATAATGTAATACTTTGAAAATTACTGGTACTGGTACCAGAAAACATTGCCGGTACACTGCACTTTTTCAAAGTTATGCGTTTTTCATTTCTAATAAAACAGTCGATTGTGAAATGTTTAGAACAAAGGTAATAATTTTGTTTCGCACACCAATTCAAAATATTTACGCTTTTAAGGTTTTAAGCCAAAATTTTAGTGTAGGGTCAGTTTGAAACCTGTTAATTAATTTGATAATTAATTATCTGTTGTCGGCGACTTTGGTTGTTAACAGGATAGGACAGGGTAGGACAGGGTAGGAAAGGACATCGATAAGTATTATAGACAAGGAAGTCGACAACCCTATTGAATTTTATTGTTTATTAAAACTCAGTAATATGTTGGCAATTACGATATTAAGATTAGTAACAAATTTTTAATATACCTATATTATATATATTTATTATACCTATATTATCAAATAGTTTTAATTTGTTTAATATTAGCTGTAAATTCACTTACTTGTGGAATGTTATACCACTTTCCTTTTGGTAACGAGTTTTACATATTACGCACACTCTCTTTATTATTAAGAAGTACCTGGATGACCGAGCTTTGCTCGGTTTTAATTAAAATATTTTATGCAATTAGTTTAATTAAAATTTTCGTTATATATATATAATATATAAATAATAGATTTTCTCACAAAAGAAGGGAACTTGAAAAAAAAAAAGAAAAAAGTCGGACCGAAGACAGGACGCGAACCAAGGCATTATGTTTTCGCGACCGCTCGATATTCATTTGAGCTATTACGATCATTAACCAGTGTCAAAATTTACCTTCTTATATTTTAGCAGTTTTTCATTGCCTGAAAACACGGACAAAAAGACATTTTCTAAAAATAAATCCTAACTAGATCGATTTATTGCCCCCGAAACTTCCTGGACACAAAATTTTATGAAAATCGTTGGAGCCGTTTCCGAGATACCGATTATATACATATATATACAAGAATTACTCGTTTAAAGGTATAGGATAGTTCTTATTATGTAACTAAAATTATTCACAATCAAACCACATAAAATACTATCGTTTTTTGATTTAAAAGTTTATAGAAGATATAAATGTTATTAGACAACAGACTTTGGCATATTATGTCACTTTTAGTTTCCGGGGCGGAAAATTGTGGCGCTTCAAATCGACGCAGACATTTTGTATATTGCCAGTCCAGCGTACTTGTATATATACAGGTCAGTGATCTGATTAAGGTCATGGTCATATTTGACATAATATGATCCGTTATGTTATGCTGCAGTCAAGTAATTGACAAATTCTATATTTGCCTATTAATGTATGCTTGGTCCATACAAACGTATTTCTTTGTTTTGGTTCTGTATCATGACAGTCGAGCAAATATTTTTTTCAATTCGTTTTTGTCAGGTTCCTATGTTATGTTTAATGCCATAAATTATTTATTTAAAAAACTATGAATCTTCCAAAATTACTAAAGCTGTTCAGTTATAACGCTGCTATTAGACAACCAGTAAATTAATTTATGAAAAGTAAAAATAAAAGAAAAATATACACATATAATCATATATCCTGCTCATGCTGAATTGAAATCGGAATCTGTGGGGCTTTGGGGGAGGAAAGGGAGTATTGTCGATGATTTTGTCAATTTCTCATTAGTATAATCAGTTCAACCGTTTTACCTCTCTCTTGTCTAAATCGGTTGTTTGGGCGCAGCCGTGACTGTGATAGCTCAATAAAAAACAATTCGTCAAAATTCTTACATCCCAGATATTGTCTCAATCGTTACACTTGGCTGGCCAATTGATAAATGGATTACCATATTGGAATACAAATAGAATAGAATAAAATAAAATATTTTATTCATAAAGGATTATTACATAATAATATAAAATACCATTAAAAACATAACTTGTAAAAAAACCAAGTCTCGCAACTCAGTTCTTCTGCCGTAAAAAGTTGTGAGATCCATGTAATACCAAGTCGGTTAAATTATTCAGTCCCTACTTAAGGGTCCTTCTGTTTTAAGTTATTACGTAATTAGCTAACCTAACAACATTATATAGTGAACATATCGATGTTAAAAGTCGTTTATGTTTTAAATATATAGATTGACTTGGCCATCGCATGAAACCGCAATGTATCTCACAAGTAATACGTGTTATATTAAATTAGATTGCTTAATGCGATTGCGAAGTCAATCTATACATTTAAAACATAAAAGACTTTTAAAATTGATATGGTCACTATAAAATGTTGTTAGGTTAGCTAATTGCGTAATAACTTAAAACAGAAGGACCCTTAAGTAGGAACTGAATAAATTAACCGACTTGGTATTACATGGATCTCACTACTTTTTACGGCGGAAGAACGGAGTTGCGAGACTTGGTTTTTTTACAAGTTATGTTTTAATGGTATCTCATTTCTTTTTGTATATAAGATAGTCCTAATTTTTTACCTTTCCGGTACCTTCTACTTCTTGAGTACCAACAACGTACCTATGTACACCTGTAATACATATATACAAATACACTGATTCATTCACTGCAAATGTAACTTTGTAATTTTATATATTTATATGGGATTACAAAGTTATTTATATCCACTGGTTTGGGCACTCGTTCAACGTGCCCAAACCATTGGGTACTCCAATGGTTTGGGCATGTTGAACGAATGAGTGAAGACCGAATGGTGAAGAAAATATATAGAGCGAAAGTAAATATTAAAAGGTGTCGAGGTAGACCGAGACTAACTTTCGAAGACCATGTGAGCAAATTGCTCGAAGAGGGGAGGGTCAAGAGTACTCGGATACCTAGACGTGCATGTATGAAGAAGTTAATGAACCTGAAAGAAGCGAAAGAGGTATGTAAGGATCGTGACACTTGGCGATCTGTTCTCTCTGGCTACCCCGTTAGGGATTGTGCGTGACGATAAGTAAGTAAGTAAGTAAGTATTTATGCAGTTAGTGTATCTAAAAAACTAGACAGAAATTAACAATTTTTTTAGTTTTTTCCTTGATTTATACACTAAACACCAATTGTATTCTAAATTTGAAGCTTCTATGTTTGCTAGAAGTGCCTTAGTTTTGATGATCGGTCAGTCAGTGAGTGACAAAATTGAGAAACTTTGACTGGTTACAATTCTTAAACTACTCTTTCAAATTGAATGAAATTTGAAATATACCATGTTTATACAATGCTACACTCGGTTACTGAAAATTCAGGCCTCTAGTTTTATTGACCACGAAGTTATAAGGGGGTCGAAAATGGCCTGAATTGCTTCCAGAAAAGATGGTACGGCCGTGCCGCTTTTTTGCTCGACTTGGCGGGGGCACTGCCGTGCCCCGAGATACCTCTGTCATAGCTCTGTCTATATACGTCCCACCGCTAAGCACATGCCTCCCCTCATTTCTGAGAGGAGAGCAACTTTATACAACTATATTAATTATAATAGAACCATGATGATAGCAAATACCTCTTTCCTAAGGGTTATTTTAATTCATGTAGTCCTCAATATTATAATAACGCTTTTGTGCAATTTTTGCTTAATTAAATTTTTACTGTTGATTGATAAACATTGAGCGTTTGTTTCGGTCACCAGTGTTGTTTCGGACGCACACGTAAAAATGGTGTTTTGAAGCATGTCCAACTGCAAAATTTTAAATAAAGGGATAAAATTTCATAAACAAGTGCTTAGTGTTTTAAATAATGTTGTTTTTAATGAAATATACTTAAATAAAATGATTCACCTCCAGTACTACGATTGTCTCCGAAAATGTAACTGTTTTCACATTTCAATATCCATTAATTCTTAAGCTAGTTCATGTTTACGAGTACGACAGCTAAAAGCAGCGATGGATTGATAGTATGGGCAATAAACAATAATTTCCTAGAAATTTCCAAGAACATGTCTGCAGGAGTCGAGCTCGATTCAGTGACTTGACACTACTATTTTGTATCGATAATTTATTTTGTTTAGTTTACCTAGTTTTACCGGAATGGGAATGAAATGTGATTTTTCGTTAAATATTTATTTACACCTCTATTTTTTGCTTTCTAAATATTTTATACCGTTAACCGTTTATCAGCGATTATCTGTTTGTTTGTACTTTTAAATTACTTTATAAACTTTTATGCAGCTTTGATATATTGTAAGAATAGTAGACTGAATTTGATCTGTAAGAAGGTAACTGAAAAATAGCAAACAATACAGCAGTCAGTTACAGAACTTTAAAACTAATAAAAATGATAAATATGTGACTCATACATATATTTATTTGTTTGCTGTTTGCATAATGTTGTATTTATTTTATTTAAACATCTGTTTATTAAATACAATTCTATTATTCCTGGTTTGAAAAGATCCGGGTATTAAAGATAAATGGATATACTTATCCTTAACGTTTTATTATATCCCCTTTTCTCTAATTATAAAACGTCTAAAAGCTAAAGCTAAGATAAAAAGCGTCTATTGCTGAGACACTTTGATTTAATTATTTATATCTTGGTGTGAGACTCCTGGACGATCAACAACGCTTAATAGAAAGTTATCGAAACGTGCGTTGCGCTGCACTATGCCCAAGTGAGAGTAAACGCGCAATGTCATTCTCTGTTTTTCACACACGTTAGTTATTGGACCGAGTGGCTACGCCTCCTGAGATTTAACGTTTTTATAAAATATTCCTTAACGCGATAGTTTTATAGAATTTTCTTTCTTGCATGAATGCTAAAGATACGTGTAGGTGTAATTGTGTATTTATTGTTAGTCTATGTGTGATAGCTGCGAACCGGTGACACGCGTCCCAATATTAAAAGACAGTAGAAGGCATTTCTAGTGCCTTATTATTTAGATTTATGTGATATAAATAAACCATTCTCTCTGGTCCAACATTGTTGGAACTTCTAATTTCTTGTGAGACTTCTAATTTTTCTTACAGCATATGCTGCAGAACGTTGTTACTTATGAACGTTTATGGACTTTAAAGAAGATGTAGAATCAATCCACATACAATTTACGAATATTATTCTATTTAAATTTAATTTGTTTAATTTTATGTTGAGTTTTCTGAAGTAAAGTTATTTCTGTATGTTTGAATACTGATTCTGATAACGCAATTAATGGGAACCACATAGTTCTTGTTACATATTGTATTTTGTCGGGACTAATGAAAAGCCGTTAACATCAGAAGACGTGATAACTGACTAGATAATTTCAATATATATATTATATGTAGCCCTGACATAATATATTACTAAAATAACCTAAACATCATCGTCATCGGACGTTAACCTCAACAAAGAACATGACGGGTGAATCAGGACAGGACTCTTCCGGAAGGTCTGAATTGATATCACAATGATTCTCCCATACCCCACAGCGGGTAACCCACTGATCAACAATTCACTCAAAGTCCAAAATATAGATCCGCACTGCACCGTTTGAGTCGAGTCCTAAAACAAGACTGCTTGCTTAGCGCTCCGAGTGGTTCATATACTATATTATTAATTTTTTTTTATCCTAATAATTTCATTTGTGTTTTCCTATAGTATCACGTGAAATGGATATTAAAATAGAAGTATAAATAAATATAATTGAAAATAATGATCAGCACCCACCAATTCGCCTGAAACCTGATAATTATAATTTTAAAAATAAGAATAAGAAGAAAATAAAATAAGAAATATCTATACTATCTAGCGGTGCTGTGGATTAAAAGACCGATAAGAGAAAACATCCTATTAAGTTTATGATTGAGATATTCACAGGAATCCATTAGTAATTTAATATATAAATTCCTAAGATTATGCTCTCTAGGTGCTTATAACATATAAATTTAAAGGTATAATGTCCGTAGTCTTTACCTCTCTAGGTGACGGGTGTGAAACTTTATGTATGTATTTGTTTAATTTTTATGTAGATAAGGGTGACATGAGCATACAGTCCACCTGATGGTAAGTTAATTCTGTGATCCATGGTTGTTGCCCTTGAGAATTAAGAAGGAATACCTCATTTCCAGTAAAAAGGGTCTGGTTATCTGCACTCAACAAACGTAACTTCTGTACGTAACATATTTTCTGAGGGCGTGATCTTCCCTCGATAGAGTCGAGCGATTCGTACTGTAAACATAACAGCTGCAGCATATAGCTCTACAAGGTACATATACTAAATAATGCTAAAGTATGCCAAACATGTTGTAACGGCTGCACTTTGCATGTCGCTGAGAATTTTTTAAATTTAATATAAAATGCAAATCTTCGTAGACAAAATAAATAGCGCTTGATTGCTATTTTTAGATAATCTTGTCTACACACGTGTTATATAATATGCGGAGTTAAAAGCAGATTACTCTGCAGTATAACATGGTGAAAATTTTTCCATTCCAAGATAATTTTTAGTTTAGTTTAGTTTACGACGGGCTGTTTTCTGTAACTCAACTCCTCGTCTAAGCGCGTATTTTGCGTGTGGGCAGGAATAATGTGATTATAGAGTCATGAAATCTACCCGAAGAAGATCAGCGGTCCTTTGATGTTGCAAGCAACTTCGGGCTGCGATCCTGGCGTGCCGAGATGTTTAGCCCTGTTTGCAGCCACCGCCGGACATGTCAGCAACACGTGAGCCGCCGTTTCTTTCTCCCCCATACATCCCTGCAAGGGAGCTATCTGTGACACCTATGGTAAATAAATGTTTGTTAAAGGAGCCATGTCCTGTGATAGCACTAACCTTGGTTAGACGACTGTTTATTTCAGGCAGGGCCTCCCTAGCTTGTCTACAGTCTACTAGATTTTTCCAAAGCTGAGCGTATAGATTATTGAAGTTTCTACGTACCAGTGAACGAACGTAACCAAAGGGGATTGGTATTATTGGTCCCGGCCCTATAGTGGCCAGAGCTGATCCCCTTCTGGCCAGTTCATCTGCTGCATCGTTGCCTCTGGATCCAGTGTCCCTTAATCCATTGCAGAGTCACATTGTTGTGTTTACATATCTCATTTAATAGATAATTTCATTCATATATTAGTCCCGAGTTCCCCACATTACAACTTAGAGCTGGTAGTACCGCAATACTGTCGGTCAGTATTCTGATGGAGAAGTCTTTCCCTTCCTAGCATCTATTGCTATGGCCGCTTGGATGATACCCATAAATTCTGCCTGAAAAACTGTGTTATGGGTACCCAGCGGTGTACATATGTGGATATTAAGGTTTTCAGAAAAAGTCCTAGACCCCACTCCTTCATTTGTCTTAGAACCATCCGTGAAAACTCTAAGCTCTCTTGGGCTTAATCCCTCCGACTGGTCGGTTTCATTTAATTATATCTTATATTTCTTATCGAATACAAATTGTTTTGGGATCTTATCTTACTTGACTTCTAAGATAGGTTTTTTAAATATTCTATCAATCATACTTGTGTAAGGGACTCTAATCTTACTCAAAAGATTTAGTCTTGAGTCTAACGGCAGCTAAAGTTGCTTCTTGTTGTATGTGTAGATGAAGCGGGGTTAGCTCCAGTATAACCTCTAAAGCTGTTGTTGGTTTTGGTTCTTATGCAGCCTGTGGCAGCCATACATGCCAATCTCTGGTAACGCTGAAGCTTTTTTATAGTGGTGGCTTCATTTGTTTTGGTCCACCATACCGGAGAGCCGTAATGTGATCGTGGGCCTAATTGAAGTCTTGTACAAGCAGCAATAATTATGGTGATAATATTGATGAAAGTGATAGTTACGAAAACAAAAATAGTTTTTATGAAAATGTATATATTTAACATTGTATAAACGCTCAAAATTATTTGAAGAAACTGTTCCCAACCTGCTTGTAAGGGGTGTCAACCATGGCAAAGTACCCTATGAGGCGGTCTATGGGGAAGGCAGCGGTGGACTTTATAAAGCTTTAATGGATGGAAACACTAGGAACAAACCTAATCTATCGCTATCCGATTCTACAGAGTTATCAGTTAATTCTTTGGGCAATGTATACGCCTTTACAATTAAATTCCAGAATATATACAAGGTCTATTACCAAGCTACAATATTTTAAAGTAGTAGTCTTTAATATTAAAATAACTGGCAACTATTAAATTCAGTGGATCATTTGCATACTATGAACACTGCATGTAAGTGATAGGAAGAGGGAGAAGAAAATCAATTTTAAATTTTTTGTGTCTATCCGGGCCCATCTTCAGAAATGATTTCGGTGAAACTTTAGAACGAATAGATAGAGCGCAATGCAGAGTGATCTCTATTTTGTTAGAAAATTTTGATTTTTTTGGAAAACGAGGAGTGGTGAAATAACACACCATTAGATTATTAGATTTTATTCATAATGTCCCTCGGGGCTTATCGCTGATACTTTCTAGATGATAGGATAGATGTATATGTCCTCTTACCTTACCATTAGATGGACTGTTTGCTCCTTTGTCACTAAAAATAAAAGGTACTTTTACAATCATATAAAAGCAATGACTAGGGCTGGTACGTGCCTATTAATTGACCCGTAAATATCTAGTCTCTCCTGTTTTCACCTTAGTTATATATTGTAATATAGTGTAAATTTAAACAAGCTCCTTTCGTGACAATACTTTTAATTTTACACACAATGCTTTGCTTGAGGCGAGAGGCTCCGGACCGTAGATACCATTGTAATAAATGTTAAAATTCTGTTTATGTCTCGTACAGACTTAAAGATTTTGTAGTACACTGACATTAAAATTTCTATACATTAAAAAAACATTATAAAACAAGACAAATATAAGTTTTATATAGGGCGACTTCATGTTGAGCGATTGTTCCTAAAAGAATTGCGCGGTTGTTTATAAATACATTGTGGTGTAAAATGCGGTCTGTCCACCTACGTGACGGCGATCATTATCAAAGTGATTAAAATTAAGTCGTAAAAATTTGCTTAGATGTTTTACACAAAATGTTATTCGTCTTGAAATTAAGGTCAGAGGTTTTAAGTGTGTAACATTTCAAATCGCTGTCGTATTCCGCATTGACTTTGAAAGCAAGATGTTATCATACTGCATTAATAAATAATTGAAACTTTGAAAACAGTTTGTTATTGGGCCATTTCAGGCCATATTGACCAATAGGTAGGAACGAATAAGTGCCTCTATGCTTTCAAATAAGGAACTATTATAAATTCGACGGTACGGCAACCTCTGAATCAGAAGTCAAATGTGTTGAAACATGAGACAATTATATGGATGCAGAATAATCACAAAATTAAATAAACAATTTTTTTCTTGTTTGGTTTATGTAGTCGGCAGCATTTTCTTACGTTTGACGTCAACGGTGTGTCTGCGTCAAGAACGCATCACAATTTTGCCAAACGGTTTGTAAATAAACTTGCAATTGCTTTTATAGCCTTGAACTAGTTGATCGGAAAACTATGTACTGTTAAATAATTTAAGTATTTTAAATGTTAGACAATTTCTTGAAAGAAACCGTAGAAAAGTATATTGCTCAGTTTTTAAAAATGCGGGATTGCCATATCCATTAAAATCAGTCAACAGATAAGAGCCAAAGGTAGTGATATACTCTCGATATAATACATTTTACTGGTGTTCTTGTTAGTTTGTTCTGGCTTTAAAAAATTCATCTGTTTAAGAAATTACGAATTCATGTCACCGAATTTGCAAATATACCTTTCTAATAGAGTATATATAATCCTTATTAAATATAATTTTTTTTTAATTTTTCCGTATACTACAATCATGGGACTATATATAGTTTAAATACATTGTTATAATAAAAATTAACCATACAAAATAAATTATAGGTAGTTATAAATTATAACGAAAAAACTATAGTTTTGAGATCTCTAAATCCGTCAACTTTCTATGGGGTTACATTGGGTATTAATTTCAATGTTACATACGTTTTTAATGAAGTTATCTGCTTGATTATAACATTATTTACGTAGATATTTCTTGTTTTTATTTATGTATTATATTTAGTGTACTTTTAGTAAAATAGAAATCTTGAATTTATCGCCGAATACAGAACGCCATAATCGCGGAAGAAACTTATTCTGCGCACAATTTCAATTAAAATTATATGTTACTGACTTTCATTTCACACCCATGTTTTAATGGGCCGACGAGAAAAATCGTTCAGAAAGTTGAATCGATAAAAAAACTTCTGACGAGAAGCTAATCGACGATACTAGCTCGGCCCAGATCAGTAATATTAACATATTTTCCGGCGTATAAACCGTATAAATCTTCATTTGCTGTCACAGCGAATTTTATGAAACCTGAAGATGTTTTCGCCATTCATCAGGCCTCGGGATTTTGCCATATTTGCCATGCTATTTTATAATATTGTGTTGTTATGCAAAAGATGCTGCAGTACATCTGTTTGTTTCCCTTTGTCGACTTTAAGACACCAACGTGATTATATGGGGTCGTAGATTTTTTTATACTGCATCACATAGTATACCTTCCTGAATATGAAAGCAAAACCAGATTTTAGAATTATTTTTATATTTCGCCGTAAATACCACTTTTCTCAATACACTTCTTCCATCTGGTTTCTAAAGCCATTATACCATTTTCAAAAAATGCCTTATCTTGACCCTCAAAATAGGCATTAACGGCAGCTTCAATGTTTTCATTTGATAAAAATTTCTATCCTCCTAAATGTATTTTTAGACTGGGGAAGAGGTAGAAGTCAGATGGTGGCAAATCAGGCGAATAAGCGAGGTGTGGAAGTAGTTCGAACCCACAATTATGGATATCAGCCATCGTTTTTTCGTAGGACGTTTGAGCGTACGGTTTTTTTTTCATCACGCAAGCGACGTAAAAGCATGCAGTAATAAATTTTGTGGGGATTCCTTGCTCTAGGTAATCGACCATAATGACTCCGTTTCGAATTCCAGAATACTGATACGATCACCTTGCTTACAGACAAAATCACTAGCTTTCTTCGGCGGTGAGCCTGGTCTCTTCCATTCTTTTGATTCTTGTTTTGACTCAGCAGGAATATTGTAATAAATCCAAGTTTCATCAGTAGTAAGTAGTAACAAATCTCTCTAAAATGTTATGTGGATTGGCTTAAAACAATTCCAAACAATCGCGCGAAATCGCAAGTTAGTTGCGTTTATGTTCGGTGAAAAGGAGCCTCGGTACCAATCTCGCAGAAACCTTCGAAAACCCCAATTCATTATGAATTATATTTTGAGTTTGTTCATACGATATGCCTATGATCTCAGTTATCTCTCTGATTTTCTACGGTCGCCCAGTATCAAATCGCAAATATTTCCGATGTTTGGTTCAGTACTCAGGGCCGTCCATCCGCTCGAAGAACCGAAAACCGATGGGGAAAAAGGTTCTCGAGTGGCAGCCTCGTATTGGTGTCCGAATTGTCGGCCGGATCCCCCACTTGATGGAGTGTCAACCTGGTAAGAAATGCAGGAAGTTTTTATTGTAGGATGGGGTGACAAACGAGCACATAGTCCACCTGATGGTAAGTGGTTGCTGCGGCCCACCGGCAGGCGGTGTAGGGCGTCCCCCGCTAGATTGGGTGACGACCTGGTAAGACATGCAGAAAGTCGATGGATGCAGATGGCTCAGGACCGTGCATTGTGGCATTCCTTATGGGAGGCCTATGGTCGGCAGTGGACCAATGATAATGACGACGATGCAAAATTACAAGTGTGTAGGTGTAATAGTTTTCGAGTTATGGGGGTTCGAAAGTAGCTTGAAATAATTCGTGTAAATATTATACACTGCTGTTGCGTCACCCTTTTTTCCAAATTTAGCTTACACACTGCCATGTGGTCTAGATAGACACCATGTTGATACGTCGTCTTTTCTTTTCCGAACTTTGCTGATACACTGTCGTGTCTAGATAATCAATAATTGAAAAGCGACAACCCTGTCTATTATTCTATACCGGTTAGAAATCACGTATTGCCTAGCATAAACCAAACAGACTCTTGAGGATCATGCACAAACATAAAAAATATACCCAACGTTAATGTCACTAGCGCGGTTGCGTTGATGCTGTCTTACATTGAATTTGCTGACCAAATAACTGTACGTACGATCATGCTCAACTGTCAATAAATGATCTAATACAAATTTGTTCACGATTGTACAAACGTATGCGCGATTAAAAATAGTAGACATAAGATTAAAAATAGTGACGCATGTTGTGGAAACGGACACTCAAAGCTTATTTATGTATATAAGTGTCGTAAAGCTAAGGTTTCGTCTGCAATTGCCAGTGTCTTCTTTGGAACGTGATGTTAGATCAACCCTGTGAAATGCATCAACAGCTGACAGAATTTGTAACTCTGGTGGGAATCGTAGTTGACTGCTTTTCGATTGACGGTTAAATGTATCAATCAGAATGGATCAATAAGTCGATGTTTTATTTTTTTATTTTTTCTTATTTTACCTTACTAAGTAATGGGTATAGTACCGATATCTTCAAACTTTAATAAAAGCGGACAAACTAAAAGACCAATAAAAACTCGCGTAAAAGAACACACGGGGAGTCTGCAGTCTGTAAATAGGTACAGGATCGCCCCCGTCGCTACATCAGATTCGATAGACCACAAAACCTCGCAGAACACAGATTCCTTTCAAAGATGATTCGTGAGGCTATTGAAAACGTTCTAATTTCAATAGAGAAGATGGCTGAGTGCCACCATTTGCTCGAGATCATATAATTAATCAAATTAAATCCCAACCCAAGCATTCAACCTCAAGACTTCAAGATACTATAAGCTCATTCTGCGTGGATCGGACCAAAAATTAACAATTTAAAAATGAATGTTGGGTCGTCGAACTGAGGTGTTCCCCGTGACAATGGGAACTGTAAAGTACTCCAAATGTTAGTTATACATATAAAATAGTTTAATAATTATTTTATAATTTAGGTAATGGTATTATTTATTTAAATAGGCGATGTTCTTCAACACTTATTTTGAAAATTAGTTTATTATACTGCACTTTTTCATGTGCATATGTGCATATATATATATATATATATATATATATATATATATATATATATATATATATATATATATATATGCACATATGCACAGTTTAACTCAAGTACCCGGTTGACCGAGCTTTGCTCGGTATTTTTCGCTCGATTTTTTTAATTCGTGTGTTTTGGAAATTATATTTAGATACAAATTATATACTGATGAATTATAAATAATATTTTTTGATCTTAGCGACATAACAGAAAAAACTGAACTGGTTATTTGAATAAAAAATCATGAGTGCAATTATTTTTATTTAAATTTTCGTGTTTTTAAAAAATACTAAAAAAAGGGCTCGAAAAAAATATATTTTCTCAAAAAAGAAAGAAACTTGAAAAAAAAATAAAAAAGTCGGTCGGTCGGTCTGGGCTCGAACCGGGGTTTTACGATTTTGTGACCGCCCATTATACCAATAAGCTATTTATAATCATTACCAAACTGTCAAAATTTACCTTCTTATTCTAACTATATTGTAGCAGTTTTTAATTGCCTAAAAACACGGACAAAAAGACATTTTCTAAAAATAAATCTTAGCTAGATCGATTTATTATCCCCGAAACTCCCTGGACACTAAATTTTATGAAAATCGTTGGAGCCGTTTCCGAGATCCCGATTATATATATATATATACATATATACAAGAATTGCTCGTTTAATAGTATAATATATAACTCAATAAAAGACAAATTAGCGGGGCAAATTGTACGTTGTAATGTTTTAAAAACTTAACATAGCGAATGGCGGATTGCTAATATTTACATAAAGCACTGGTATTGTATGTCTAGGAAACACGGTTTGTTTAAGTTCTCCTTATAATTCTAAGAACAATGATCACTTTATGCAATATCACATATTATATTTATCATGAAATCTTGAGGTGTAACGTTCCACTCCTCTTCAATGGGAAGTTGAAGCTTTTGGAGGCGCTTAGGATCAGGGTTTCTTGCTCGAACTCTTCTTTTTAGCTCATTCCAGGCATGCTCAATAGGATTGAGATCAGGACTACGAGCTGGCCAATCGCGGTGATTACAACGTCTTCCATGTAGTCACAAACTGTTCTAGCGACATCCGGTCTGGCGTCATGTCACTGTCGTGCATTAAGAGAAAATCTTCTTCAACGTATCGTGCAGCCGTCAACCCTCTCGATCTCGGCCCAGTATTCTCTCCAGTGATGAATACAATGTCAGGTTTAGTGTCCAACATTATGCCACCCCAAAACATACACGATCCACTTCCAAAAGTCACACGTTCGCTTATGCAGCATTGTGAAAGTCGCTATGATAATCTTCGATAGACCTTAGAGCGTCCATCATGACCATGTAAAGTCATTCTGCATGGTCCGTCATTGGTCATACGTCCAATTTAAGTGCTCCCTGGAAAATTGTATACGGGTTTGTCGATGAGCAGTGGTCAATTTGGGACCATTTGCTGGGCGATGTCATGTCAGTCCTGCTTTACCCAGATTTCTTCTAACTGTCTACCGACTTATGCAAAACTATTGCGAACTTCTCGAAGCTGTTGTCCCAGTTCAACCGTGTTCAGTTGCCGATTTCTTGAAGACCTTGTCACAAGACAGCGGACGTCACGCTCTGATATTCTCCTCGCCGGCCAGATCCTAGTCGCCGAATGTAGCCATCGGTCACTTGTAACCTGTGGTATACGTGTGGTATATGGTAGACAAATTTAGTTTACATAATGATTTCTTATATTTACGCGAACACTACACATGATTAAAACTACTTTTACGGATTTTATCGCGTTTATTTTTACTTTTTATTTTTAATTCCCGACGTTTCGGGCGCTTTCCAGCACCCATGGTCACGGGGGACTGAGATGACTGACGTCCCGATGTCATTGTTAAACCCGGAGTACCTTCAGCTTTTTTAATTATTGTTTATGGTCATAACCAAAAGTAAAAATAAACGCGATAAAATCCGTAAAAGTAGTTTTAATCACAAATTTAGTTGTCGAGCAACTTCACTTTGATTATAGCCTGCTTAGAGCAAGGCAATAACTTGAGCGGCTTCTGCGAGCGTAGTATCCATATTTTTCTAGTAAATCCGTATGCTTCCAGTAGAGATATTATCACGTTGACCTGCGGTATGCAACTGAATAAAAATCCATTTTTTTGTGCCCGAAGCAAATATGGGCAACCCTCCGGAAAGCGGGGGAGGGAGGTGGGGAATGCTCATAGCATACCACGCAACCGGCTGCGTGGTTATGTGGAGACTTTTACCCCCTAAACCCCACCTTTATGGATTGGCTTACCGATCTGACGAGAGATCTCTAAGCCGTTTACGAACGCGACCCTCTTTGGCAGAAAGGAGGGCCAAATAAAAATCCCAAAAAAACCTACCTTTTTGTACCTGCGGGTAAGGCAAGAAGTGACAACGCAACCGAGTGAATTTAGGGAATTTGGTGTACGTTCGAAAGATATCGTTGACGAAAGAAATCTCGAAAAAGTGTTTTGGAATGTTTTTAAAAAAGGTTTTTTTAAGTTGAAAAAAATTACGTCGACTGTCGCAAATCACATCACATCACAATCGGTTGATTAGTTCGTGAAATATTTAATTTTGAATATCACGCATAAAAATTTTCCCTTTTCCATATCACGAATATTTTAAATAAGTTCTGTAAAAAAATTATTTACTTTTCGTCTGCAAACAAGTTTAATCACTTAGTTAAATCAAACTGTAGTTTATGTGGAAACATTTATATTAATAATTGTTCAATCAATAATTTCCCCATGGTTTCAATGCCAATTAGGATTTTTCATAGAGTAAGGATGGCAATCGAGCACACAGTCCACCTGGTGGTAACTGGATACTGTGGCCCATAGACGTCTACATCTATCCTCGGTTAAAAATCAAAGAGCAGATGTATTGTCATCCATAAGGACTAAGATGAAATGCCTCCTATCCACTAAAAGGGTCTCCGGCTGTCTACATTCTACATTCACCATTTGGAACACAGCAGCACTAAGCTGCTATTTACGCTGGTATTCTGTGGAAGCGTGGTCATTCTCCGTTCGAGCCGACTTATTCAATTACAACCAAAATATAGCCGTAGTTTACCTGAAAGGAATGTACATTAATTTGAGCTGACATTCTTTTCTTTGATACTTACACATTACAGTTACAGAATGTTTAACTGCGACAGTAAAATGCAGTGATATTAGCGGGATTAATCCCTCTATGTGAAGCCCTATAAAGGTATTGTTCAACAAGGTTCTAAACTATGACCTATTTTATTCCTTCTACATCCTCATTGTTTTCTATTAGTAAGTGTCTGTTTTTGCTAGGAATTGATAAGGCTAAGTGACATTGTAGCTATTGTATAATATTTAAAATTTTAAGTATATACATTTTCTTACCGATAAAATATCAAAATAAATAGAAAAATAGAAAAAAAAAGTATTTCTGACTGTTATGCAGACACTTAACATGCTGTAGTTAAATAACGTTTAAACAACTGTATTACTTGTCACTTAAAAATGTTAGTATACAATATTGTAAAAGAGATATTTGGATCATGTTACATTCAATATTATGTACTTATTCAATGACAAATTTTATTTTTTATATAAAAATACCCCATCCGAAGACGTAACCGAAACGTCTGCTCGGTACTACCACAGTTTAAAGATAAACTGTGGTATTAAGTTCGTTAATCCAGCTGGCAAGCGTGGCGATTATGATATCCTCCCTACAACGGGCATAGAGTGAGTTAGGGATTTGGTGGAAACACGGATTATTACAGTAAACTGTACAGGAAACTAATTGCGCGAAACTGGCCCGCTTCCAGCCCGTCAAAAGGTTTGTTCGTTGCGTAATGGAAATCCACCGAAATAAAATATAATATTCAATAATTAATATGTACTTTATCAGTATACTATATAATAATTTATATGTGAAAAGTCTTTAATTTAATGAGAAATTTATATTTTAATAAGGTACGTCAGCTGAAAAGTTCCTTTACATCACAAAGTTTGAATAATTAGTAAAATTCAGTTGTCTTTCGAGAATATATTATAATTTTACTAAAACATTCTTAAACATTAATAGTCTAAAAATCACAAACTTATAATTAGTAATTTTAAATTTAACAACGTTTTTTCGTTAAAAACCGTCACTCTACGCTACTTTATGGTACAATATAGTCTTTAATGGGATTGTTCTATATTACAATTATTAAAATTAATATTATAACAACAAGGTTTAATGGATAGATTTCTTTTTAGGTTAAATTAAAACAATAGTCGTACCAAGCAAATATTAAATTCAATATAAATTTCACAGCAACAATGGGACAAGTGACGTTAATGGCAATTTAAGTCACGTGTAGGAACTATAAGGTATAGCTTACATAAAACCTTGTTTTTTCTTTATTTATTGTTTCCGACATTGCCTTTTTTACTCTTCAGTTAGATCAGTTATCTTTACAATATTCTTCTTTAGTCTTTCAAGTGAAGTTCGTGCTTTTCTGGGTCCTGTTTTATTTCTTCTCTGTATCTTTAGAACCATCGCGCAGCTGTGAATGCCACGGTGAATTCTGAAAAAGATAATCCTAATTTAATCTTAATTTTTTGATAAGTTACACCTAACTGTTGCTGTTTTCAGTTAAGTACGAATCCTCATCCTACATACTATACTATACTATACTCGAAAAAAAAGAAAATAATTATAAAAGTGTTACTATGTATTATATAATGATTAAATTAATTTAATTTCTCCTAAATAAAATCCAGTTGATACTAATGTAGAACTATAAGTTGGTCTATATTATTACCATAAACCAGCTCGATAAAGACTTCAAAATAAACCAGACACAATGTAAACCATGCTTAAGAATTCCACCATGCCACATTTGATTTTGCACTAATAAAATACGTCACGTAGAGGACGTGACGTATGCCAGCGCAGAAACGAACTTCTAAATTCAGTAGTTTTGATGTAATTTTACTAAATATTACTTTCAATTCATATCACTAACACTTATTCTAATATGTTATCAAAATCTTTAATACCAAAAATTTATAACTTACCTCAAATAGTCAAGTTAGTTGTGGAAAATGAAAACAAGACGACGTGACGTCAAACCACTCACTTGCATTTTACAAACGCGACTGCTATCAGAAACTAATATGGTGGCTGTTTACTTGCTAAAACACTACCTATTGTCGAAAATAACACTTAGTTTGTTAATTATTTTCTTTCTAAGTCATAAATTCGACGTAGCGTATATGGAATTTTCCACTAACGGATAGGATAATACTAATATTTTTCGTTCGGAACTTTCCAAAACGAGGGTGGGTAGGCCACTAAAAATTCACCTTTGGCCTTTCTCATAATGCCTATATTTATGTAAAATTAACAGATTTTTGTTGTTTTGAATACATCAATAATCATATTTTAAGTTGTTTTGTCCTTTTAGGCTAAAAAAAAGTTGAAACCCTGAGCTTGTTTGAATATGGATGTCATATTTAATTTTATGAATTATGTGATCCCAAGCAGATGGTAGCCAGACATTACTATAAAAATGGATGTTATTTTTTTTAAATTTAATAGCTGCACGAATCATCCTTGGAAGAAATAGGTGTTATTTTGCGAGTATTTCTGGTCTGTCTATTTAATATTATGGTTGGTACGATCCTGAACATGTTTACATACTGCAGACTGCAAACGCTCTACGTCGGTGCTTCACACCATCGATATATTTTATCACGCGGGTTTTTATGGATATTTTTATTTGTCCTATGTAAGAGAGAGCACATTCACAATTATGCTTGTACACTCCAGCCTCTTGTAGAGGGATATTAATTACACTTTACTGATGTTAAGAACTGACTGATGATCTTCGGCGGCTTGTAGTAATAGGTCGGGGAAAAAGTTTCTTCGTATTTTATATACAAATTCAAGGCATTTTTGTTCATAGTTTAATTACATTTATTTACGCTATTTTGTTCGATAACTCGGCATTTTTGATCAAAAAAATCCACCACTGTACGTTTCACAAAGAGTTTTCTTCCGTGTACGACCTCTATGTGGTATTTTTTAAAAATTTATTTAGGACAACCAACAAGACGTACACGAACACAATGTAAATAGATACTACAAATTACAGGAAGGTTTATATCGCGTGGTGACCCAAATTAGTTTTACTGCCTTCAACTGAAAAGGGGACGTATCGGCTGACACGCACTAGCTTAAAAGGTACCTTGAAATTTATTGCACTTAGTATTAGTATTAGTAGGTATGGACAGTCTACGGTTCCATTGACGATTTTGTGTAGCAGAATGAAATCCAGCAAAAGACTCCGCTGTTGCAGGCTACTTAATTTAAAATACGTCAGTCGGTCTTCGTATGAGGGTAGATCCTTTACCTATTTTGTAAGTTTGGTACGAAAGATACCACAAAAAACGCTTCTGGATACGCTCTATGCGTTTCACTTAAATGTCATAAAATGGAGACCAAACCTGACTATATATGACAAGGAAATTTTTGTAGAGGTCCTCTTAAATTCTTTAGAATCACGCAACACGAACCCCAACATTTGAAGACCCATTGTAACAATTCCGTCAACGTGCTTATGAAACCGCAACTTTTTGTCCAGAATCACACCCAGATCTCGAACAGAGTCCACTTCTACCAAAGGATGACCATCAATATTATACATAGGTGTCGGACATTTAAACATCTTGCGAATCTTATAATTTTACATTTATCGATGTTCAAAAATAGTCTGTTCTTAACGCACTACAAAGACATCCGGTCCAAATCTTCTTGCAATAGGAGTGAGTCACTGTGTTCTTTGATTTTCAGGGACAATTTAATGTCATATGCGTACATAAAGCAGGTCGCGTCTTTAAAAACAGACGTTAGGTCATTTATAAAAATATTGAAAAGAATCGGACCGAGATGGGAACCCTGAGGAATGCCAGACGTAGGTAGAAATGGCTCTGAGGAGTAACCATTTACCACAACTCTCGATTTTCTCTGCTTGAGGTATGAAGAGAACCATTCGAGAAGATTGCCAGTGATGCCCAAAATTGAGAGTTTGTGAAGTAAGATGTTATGATCTACAATGTCAAACGCCTTACTGAACTCTGTGAAGATGGTGTCCACAGACAAGCGGGAATCGAGAGACTTGGAGACATAGTCCACAAACGATACGAGATTTGTAGTACTGTACGTTAAACATCGATAGTTTGGTAATCCGATAGTATCGATAGTTTAACTAAAAACTATCGATAGTATCGATAGTCTATCGATAGTTTAAAAACTTGTAGGATTAGCGTAACATCAATAAAATAACAAATGTTATACGAAACGTAGAATTTTATTTTGATATATATATATTCGAAATAACAATCAAATAATCAAAAATCAGTATTCATCATTATTATAGTTAGAAATCAATCATTAAAATAACAGCTATTTTGTTTTATAAACAACAATTCATTTAATCTTTTTTCTTTTAACCTATTTCTGCGTTCGGTTAAAATTTGTCCGGCCTTCGAAAATATTCGTTCTGAAGGCACAGAAGATGCTGGAATACAGAGATAGAGCATCGCTAATTCCTTCAATTTATTGTTGGTGTATTTCCAGTATGTTATAGGACACTCTTTTCTGTCAATTACTGGCTTCTCGAGATATTGCCTGACATCTACCAATGAGTTACTCAACGGGGTCGATACGTCCGGAACGTCTAGAAATCCCAACAGGTCATTAGATGTTCCTGAAGACGTGGATGGTGTTGGTTGCGTTTCTTCTACAGCCAAGCGTTCTTTAGTTAAATGGCTAGCATAGGCCTTTTCCAGCCACTGACCAGCTCGCTTCTCGTCGTCACTTGTTTTGAACCCCTTCTTCTTAAATCTGGGGTCCAATATTGTAGCAAGTACAACAGGTGTCCTGCTTTCATAGGGACTTAGTCTTTTGTCAACTGATCCCTTCATGCAGAGTAATATTTTTTTTCCGCTTTCAGTAACAATTTGAGATTCAACTTCTACTAATTTCGTTTTTATTCCACGAATCAATGGTATTATCAGTGACAATGTTATATAGCTTTCTCCGGAAATTTTTGTTGTAGCTAGATCGAAAGGTTCCAGAATTTGAATTGTTTCTTGAATAATTAGGTATTCGTCAGCATTGACTCCTGGTGGAGCCCGATTACATTCATTAAGTGCGAGAGTTAATTCTGTCTTCATTGTGACAATTCTTTGCAACATGTGGTATGCACTGTTCCAGCGGGTGGGTACTTCCTGGATCACTTTCAGTTCTGGTTTATTTAATTCACGTTGAATAGCCCGTAATTTATCGCTAGCTAGAGTACTCATCTTGAAAAAAGTCACAATCGATTTACATTTTTTCAGAATCTGGTCTAAGCAGGTCACAGCAAACGAATCACTTACCGTCAGGTTTAGTGTGTGCGCAAAGCAGGGTATATGTCGTATATGCAGTTTGGCTGCGGCGTTAATCATTGTTTGAGCGTTATCAGTCGTTATTGCTTCACATTTTGACCTGATATCCCATTTTGAGAGAGTAGCATCCAACATCTGAAAACAATAATAATATTGTTTATGTCTGATTATAAAGAAACACTGAATTGGTAGGTATCAAGGCAATAAAATTTAAAAATACTTACACTGGCTATATTTTCTGCGTTATGACTTCCTTCCATCTTCACAACTTCCAATAATGGTGCAATTAATTTTTCGTTGTGAAAGAAATGACAAGTAACTGAAAGGATGCCTTCATTTGCAATTGATGTCCATAAGTCAGTAGTCACACTAACATGTTCTGCTTTCGATAATGCTATGACGAGCTTCTGTTTCACGTTTTCATAATATTCTGGCAGTAATTTCTTTTTCAATGTTGTTGTATCAGGAATTTCATATCTACTATCGAGAGCATTTACAAAATCCCGAAATCCTTCATGTTCTCCTTTTCGCAAAGGTTCCATGTCAACAGCAATCATGCGCACGTATTTGTTATCCAAATTTTGCTTTGTTTTCCCATCTGGATATTTACTACTTCTATCAAAATAATTTTTTAGCGTATTTCTCTTTTTAGGGCTTGGGCCCATTTTCTCATTTTGCTCAGTGGTATCTACGTCTTGAGTAACAGAAACAGTGGATGACCACATCCATACCTCATTATGTTTTCTCTTCATATGATCGATCAAGTTCGTAGTATTTCCACTTAGTTTAAACTCTCTTTTACACAAAGAACACTTGGCAAACTTTTCATTAGTCTTTTTGAAGTAATCCCACGCACGTGACTTACTACTCATGTTTTATTGTTTAATTCTAAATTGTTTGTTACTCCACTCAACTTCAAACATCCACAATAAAAAACTGACTGACTGACTTTTGTCTTGTAAATGAATGATATACGCACGGTAATTCCCCAACCATAGAGAAGAATCTCAATGTCTACGCCTTTGAATGTATGATATACGCACGGTAATTCCCCTACCATAGAGAACAATCTCAATGTCTATACCTTTGTCACTATAGCCGGGGAATAACTTACATACATGCATACCTCGACTCTAGGGATGTAAAAGTAGTACCCGAGTAAACAATCGATCGATAGTTTTAAAAACTATCGATAGTATCGATAGCCATTTACTATCGATACTATCGATAGTCTATCGATGTTTAACGTACACTAATTTGTAGCTGTAACGCGAGATGTTAAAAAGCCCGATTGTTGGGGTGACATTATTTGTTTTATGTGCCAAGCCAAAACATGTCAAACTAATATGGATATTGTTTTGTAATTTCTGACGGATCCTGCGTCTCCTGATTTATAAATTGGGACAAGACGTGTCTGTTTCCAGACCGAAGGGAAAGTACCTGTTTTTAAAGACATATTGAAAATGGTTGCCAAATGCAATGAGGCCGTCAGGTCCAGCTCCCTTGGCCCGATCCAGACCAGTAAGAGTTTTGAGTACTTGATCTTGTGAGAAGTGAAGATTAGCAAGATAATTTGAGTACAAATTTGGTCAACAGTGGTTACAGACAGTACTTAGCTAGTGTTATACACCGATGCGAAATGTGGCCGTGGAAGGAAAAGGGGAGATCTCCCGCCGGGCAAGGTGTTCTGCCCGGGGTGCGGCCAGCACTCCGTGTGATAGTTCGGAGATGTTCTATATATGCTGTTTATGATTCGGAATGTTGATAGCGTCATTTAGGCTTCGGTGTGTTTTCGCTTGCGGCGCGACGACAGCGCCGCCACATCACCCCCTGCTCAGACCGGAGGTCGATAGTGCAGTCCGATTGCCGGTGTGTCCTTTTAATGCCGGTGGGGAATGCATGCTGTGTGCGTAAGGGCAAGTGACACCGGTGCGAATAATATGCCGATGTGTAATGCATGCCGTACTACGCACTGGCAAGTGATGCCGGTGAGAACGATGTGCCGGAGCAAGTGCCAGAAGTCTGCCTTATAAATCTGCGGTGAGTCGAGATGAAGACAAGTTGGACTGGCTTGCAGGAACTGAAGACTGCAGAAGATGATTCTCAATAGTGAATGGTGGGAGTTCTTGAGGATATTAACGAAGGCTTGAAGTTGTAGTTTCCGAAGGTTGTTGATTGCGTGTTCAGACCACGTCGGATGGTCACCACTGTGGCCGTAGAAGGAAAAGGGGAGATCTCCCGCCGGGCAAGGTGTTCTGCCCGGGGAGCGGGGAACACTCCGTGTAATAGTTCGGAGATGTTCTATATATGCTGTTTATGATTCGGAATGTTGAATGCGTGATTTAGGCTTCGGTGTGTTTTCGCTTGCGGCGCGACGACAGCGCCGCCACACGAAAAATGAGGCAAAGAGATTGCATATGCCGTCACCATTATCTGCTTTGTCATCTCCGAAGGTCATGGATGTAGGGTAAGCATTGCTATTACGTTTTTTATTTTTTATTAACGTCCAGAATAACTTTGGATTTTTGGAAAGTGCTCCCTCCAGATCCGCGACATAGTTTTTATGAGAGGTGCCTATTAATTAGACGCATCTTTTGCTAAGTGTTCGTAATGCAAGTTCGTCCAGTGGATTTTTGTATTTACGGTACCTCAAACGAAGTTTGTTTTTTTCATTGAGGAGATGTATGAGTTCCTTTTGTGTACCATTCTGGAAACTTTTTTGTGGAGGATTGTAGTTTACCACCGGCGATTTTTCCGGACCGATACGACCTGGGGACCTTCAAGAAAAGAGCTTACTCCTTTCTAAAGGGCCGGCAACGTACCTGCAATTCCCCTGGTATTGCGGTTGATCAAGGGCGGCGGTAGTCACTTAAAATCGGGTGAGCCGCATGCTCGTTTGCCCCCTCTTCTATAAAAAAAAAGTTGTTGGCAGTAGAGATCCGAATCGATGGTTTTGCCCGGCGGTAAAAGCTCATAATAAACGATGGCTTTCCAATCCCACCATACACACAGGTGGAGCTTGACTAGCCGTAGACCATGATATTATTCGCACGTTCTTGTCGTAGGTTATCCAGTTTTCATCACCAGTGATCAATCTTTTTAAAAATAATTCGGTTTCATTACGTTTTAATAGATATTCGTAAATGAGCATACGATTCATTAGGTTTCTATCAGGGAGCTCGTGTGGTACCCAGATATCAAGCATTTTTATATAGCCAGACTTTTTCAAATGGTTCAAAACTGTTTTGTGGTCAATCCTCAATTCCTCGGCTATATCGTAACTACTAATATGCCAACCTTGCTCCACGTTTTCAAAAAACGGTATCGACTTTATCCATATGAAAGCGACCAGAGCGAGCTGCATTTTTGACATTAAAATTCCCGGACTGAAAACGCTTGAACCAACTTTATGCTGCTCTTACTGACATTGCATTAGGTCCATTAATGTCACAATATTTTTTCGCGTCTTGAGTAGTATTTTTCCTTTTTTTGTAATAAAACTTCAAGAATATATCGAATTTCTTCGTTCGATTCACTCATTTTGGCGGACAGAAAAACAATTAAAAAATTGGCGGGAAACTGTTTTTTACTTTTTATTTTTATTAATTTCCTATATGTATTGATATTAAAACCCGCCAGACAAACAGTACGACCAAAGAAATTTTTCTTTAATTTTATACAAACAAAATTCAAAGAAACTTTATCCCGGACCTATTATTATGTTTTAGCCAAGATGTAGCCAATCTTGTCTGTAACTCCTCTGATATAATTATGGTAGTACAGCAGGTACACGCTAGACTGTAGCCAGCTTCACTCGGTCACTGTGACGTAGGTGTGAGACCCGAAGCTTGTTGTGCAGAACCTGTTTGACGTGCTGAAGCTCGGTGGCCAGGTGTTTACCATCATGTATTCCTTGTGCTCTCTGAAATAAAGATTTTTCCACGGTAACTAACTGTGAATGATGGTGGTGAGATTCACCGTTTAAATGTCGGTTAGTATGGGTCTTTTTTTATACACAGTAATACTGATGGTCTTATTAGGTTTCGAATGACTAAAATATCTGAAAAAGCTAAAGAATTATTTGCCTCTAACTCCATAGTGAATTGAATTTTAGAACTATGGAGTTAAGGTGGTCAAGAATAGGCAATAGGCTAAAAAGCCGTATTAGAAATACATTTTAATTGCAGCACTGGAAAAACCGTCGTGGTAAAATATGTTTTTAGTAGTGCGTATATCTGTATTGATAGTTTAGGGAGTACGTACAAACGGTCGGCCACTGCTTCCCGGTGCGCGCACTCGCGCTAATTTATTCCAATTGTCGGAGCGATCAAACTATTTGCAGATGAGAGTGTGCAAGGAGCGATGGCACGAAAGCACGTACTCCTAATTTTGCTAACGTGGTACATCCAAACTAAACACGGTCATAATAGCACAATCACCTAATTCGAACCTTACTTTTTGAAATTGACCACTTCTAGTTTGTACGATTTTTAGCCAACGTCATAGTAGGAAGACGACTGTATATATTTTTTGTATTTATGTTATCAATTATGAACTGATTTTGATGATTTGTTTTTATTGAATGGGTTTTACGTCAGGAGGTCACATATGAATTTGGAACAAAAAATTCTACCCCTAAGAGTGGCAAAGTGACGCTAACCCACATGATCTGCTGATCATGTGGTCTATCGCGCTGACAACCATTAGACCAATACATGTACTTTATTAAATCTGATTTACAAAAGTATTTAAATCGTCTTCCCGCAGTCTGTCTTCTGTCTACGTGAATTTAATTTGGTATCTCCGTGCGCTATCACTTTGAAACTATCGCTAGTCAATGAAAATAGACTACCTACATTATGATCATCTGCTAGTATCCAGTCGTGATTTTACTTGGCAATACACATAAGCTTTGAATATATCAACTATTTCGCAAATTTTAGACAATTTATAAATGTGGGATTTAGTTTTTTTTTGCATAAAATACGATCCTGTGGTATTTGTATGTCTTCCATGGGATTGATCGACGTCAAGAAGTGGAATATAAACGAGCTGATGATAATGAATCATCATCATTGTAGCCTATCAAAGGGCCTCCCGCATAGATTGTCTCATAGGGGTGATATTTACCATAGTTGGCGCGTTGGCAGACGGGTTGGCAATCGGAGTTGCTGGTGCTCCTGCACATGTTCTGCTTCATTGCTCTCTGTCGCCTCTTACGCACTTTGAGAAAGTACTTTGTTCAGAGTCGTTTACTGAATCGATTCCTATCATTTTTAATATAGGTAATTTTTTATCCCAAAAATAATTGAAACTACGTACATTACAGTCACACTAAATCTGTACAGTCAAAACAAACTGAAATGGACCGTAACTTAAGGCAATAATACTTTTAAGAGTGCAGTTTTATTTGTATTATTATTTGTATTATTACTAATTCTGTCATTCAATTAAATAAAGAAAAATGAACTATATTTCAAGCACGTTAAAGTCTTTGCGTTCGTGGATTTGTACGGTGACCACAACATTCTTCCAGAATTAATATAACTAATTTGATAAATAATCGGTGCATTAAAATGTTTAACTAAAAATTCAGTATTAAAATTCAGTATTATGATTATAACATAATATACTAATTGGTGTGTCTCAGGGTGTGCGTTAATTACGTTACATATTGTATATATCATTATGACTATATAATATTGACTATTATAATATTTAATATTTAAAAATAAATGTTTGTTTATTCCTATTTTATGCACTGCTATACTGTTCATCAGGTTACGGTAAAACTTATTGCTTGCACTTTCTTGGTTATAGGCATAGAACAATTAACTTACGGTAGGTGGCGTAGGTATCGTACCGATAAATTTATTTGAAAGTATCATCATCATTATCATTCCTAATTGAATAGTATAACTCTTCCAAATTTAAAATGACATTTTCACAATTATTTCTTCTGCGCCAGTTACCAGTTAGTATTTTAAATAATATAAAAAAAAATATAAAAAAATAATAATATGTAGCTTAATAATAGTTATTAAAGTTAAGAGAAATTACGGAGCTATATAATTATAACAATATTTACGGAACGGTACCTGCCTTTTCACAGATAAAATAAAAATGTTTCATATAAGCTGGAAATAGTGTGCTACTTCATAATCTTAGGGGTTGAATTTTTCAAAGCTCTTATGCCTTAGTCACCTAAAGGCAGCTACTGTCCAAATTTCAGATTTCTTGGTCAAGCTGTTAGGGCTCTGCGTATACGTACATTGATTTCGTTTGTAATTTGTATTCGATGTAACATTATCTATTCGTTGGTCTTTTGTTGTTACTTTAGCATCTCATCTTAGATGTTTTGACTGTTTCATTCGATTTCCTAATTCGTGTTCTTATAATTAGTTAATAGTATCGAATTATTGTGAACATAACGCGTAATTCGAGCGCGACCTTTTCTGTCATCATGGAATGTCGTTACATCAGAGACGATAAGTTAGGCTGTTATCACGATCCTTCCCAGTAGATACTGTGCCGTCACCGTCACTCGTTATCCTTCACGCCGGGTGCGTTCCGAATGCGTTTATCTGTATTGTGTGAATAGATTTCGCTTTATTTGTTTTGACATGTTTTTTCCCCGCGCTTTTGTGTTTTTTGTTTCCTTCTCAGTGGATACCAAAAGTAAATAGACGAGACACTGAAAGCGAATTTAATTTAAAATTTTATTGAATTGTACAGAAAATAAAAAAAATAATTTAGAAAAATTAACGACTTCCAATTATTATTGGCTTTTGTTGGAATTTATATGAGCTGTCTGTGAAAATTCCTTCGGAGATACTGCTCTATTTGTTTATTTAACAATTTATGTATAAACAAACAATGGAGATTACAAGTCATGAATCATGATAAAGAGTTGATTCAAGGGCAGAGTCTGCCCTTAAATGTAAAAAAAATGTAAAACGTACTTTCATAATGCACTTGTGTAAGGTAAGAGTAAAATGTGCTGCGCAAAAGTCGGCGCTAAGTTATGTGACTTGAAATCTAAAATTTACGTTAAATATTACTCTTTTTTCAATGATCACATCATAAAATCGGAACCTCTTATAATGACATAGATTCATAACTTGTGAAACTGTACTTCAGAACCCTCCCTCCCTACTTTACTACATAAAAATAGTTGTGGTAAATGATGGAATTTCCTAAAAATTATAACTCTTAAAATATATATTTTTGGTAAGTATCTCCTATTAGCTTCACTCATGGACATTAAGATTTGTCAAATAACATTTCAAATAAATAATATAACAAATAACGAACTCGCATAAATGAGAGGATATACAGAAATGGGGGTATATAACATACAACAAAATAATTAAATAAGAAAAATCTATTTTAATGAGCGTATGACTTAACCATTAAAAGTAGTCGGTTTTAGTTTCTTGTTTTTGGTTTTTGTAGTATTTTCGCATCATATAATAGTCGGTTGTCGTATATTGGAGCCGTATAACATCGTTTCGTCCCTGGGTGTCAAAAGAGGGGATTATGGGGAAAGGCAAAAAAGTTTGATGGCTTCATCGAGATGCTAAACGTAAAATACTCGTACGTAGACCAGCGACGGACAGCAATGGAATTTTACGGGATTAGGAAGAACTCGGTAGTCAAACCCTCGTGCGTTAGTTAGCAAGGTGCCACTGCGTGCAGGTGGAGTTAGTATTTGTAGAAAAGTGGGCGTTTTACAATCCCTTTTAAAATCCTTAATGCCATATTATTTTAATTAATTTTTCACAATTAATTTTGATATTGTTTACCCGTCAGATGACATCGGGCCTACATGGGCATGGGCACCAGATCTCGCAGCCAGCTCATCACTTGGAGTCCACGGTGCTACCAGCTAAGGAGAAGACTGTTCATGGCAAGGAGAAAACCTTCAAGGTGAGAATTTGTACTATTAAACATAGGTTTTATAATATCAAACAAATCTAATGTTTAAATAAGTTGAAAAAAATTATATTTATATTTATTTAGATTACTTCTATATCATACTTTGTTACAGTTTAGTTTTTGCCTGTTCACATACTTTTTATTTATTAACCAACTTTGCTTTTTCTGATGTAATATTTTTTCTTATTTAGGGCCCATTTTTCAATCCCCAGATAAAATTTATTAGTAGAATAAAATATAACATACACAACTATAAAAAATATAAAAAATTACGGTTATATTATATAAATAAATAAAATAGTTCAATTGATATTTTTATCTAGCGATTAAAAAAATCAGACCTAAATCCATTAACGAATCAATATTACATAATAAAATGTAACGATTTAGGTGGTGATGGGCGGCGAGGTGGGCGTGATGAAAGCGCCGGTGCTGGGCCCGCGGCCGTACAATGCGCTCGCCATCATACACACGCAGCAGAGCAACACCTTCGACATGCTCAACTCACTCACCACCAGTGTGGTGAGTCTCACTGCTCTATCTTTAAAATTACTATAAAATAAGAATTCATACTTACTTGGAAAGTTTGTTCTTGATCACAAACATCGGTTACCACTCAATGGTAGTATAATTTTTATTTAATTTTTTTTAACTGACAAATTGAAGAGGCCTACAAACTGTGCGTAGAAACTGCAACTGCTGTTTTGAACATGTATTCTTTTATCGCATCGCATTTCTTAACCATCATTAATATTCCAGTTTGGTCCAATATCAAACAAGTTTCTACTCGCGAGTGAATAAGCTTTAGTTAGGCCGTGGTTACAGGTGATTAATTGTGATGTGGTTATATATTAAAAATTATGGTCGTATGATTTTCATTCGTTATTTTTAGGCGAGTCAGCCAGTGGTGGGAGTGGGAGTGGGCGGGTACCGGCGGCGCAGCTCGGGGCAGGGCGCGCTGTGCGATCCCGAGCTAGACGACAGCGGGAACAAACTCGTCGCGCGCCTCGAGGACGATGCCTTCATATCCGAACAGGATCTGGTAAGTTCTAATCCGTAAGATTTTTCCAGAAAAAAAAATGTTAATGTAAATGATAATAAAAATAAAAATGATTGTAGTAGAGTTAATGGTCAAAGAAAAACATTAATTCTAAGTGGTCATTGTCAAAGTACTATAACGATCTACAATGGCATGTCCAAATTTGAACAGTAATTTCCTCTGGCCATTGGAGTTATGATTACTTTCAACGATCGCAATCATAATAACTCCAATGTTCATGGTAAAATTAGAGCAGCTATACCCGGTGGTCAAAGGTGACGGGTAACAGTTTTTATATTGTTTTTATTTGTGTTTACAATAGGCATACTCAAACTAGATGAGCAATTTCCAGTGGCCATACCAGCCTGTGGTTTTTTTCTTATCTAGGATAGCAACTTATTTCTTAACTAGGGTAGCAGTTAATTAAGGTCATTTTCAAACTAGAGCAATTAAATAAAATATTCCTGATGGTTGTACTTATTCTTTAGCTGCGAATCCCTATAGTATTACTTAAACTACAGCTGCGATTCCGAAAGATCATATTAAAACTAGATACAAATAACGTACTGGAACTAGAGTAGCAATTTCCAATGATCTGCCCAAACATAGATCTAAAATTCCTAATGGTCATACTTAAACTTGGGTAGCAATTCCCAATGTTTTGTCAAAATAGAGCAGAAAATAGGCCCACGACTCAAAATACATAAATGCATTTAGCCAATATGTCTGCTATATTTACCATTATCTATACTTACTTGGTAGCCATGCTACAGCTAAATTGTGGTTGCAGCACGAATGGGTCGACTCGACATGGTTAGGACCACGCTCTCATAAAATACCAGCATAAAATAGCAGCTTAAAGCTGTGTTTCGTATTGTGAGTGTAGAGAACAAGGTGTCCCTTTTTACTGGAAACGAGGCATTTCATCTCAGTCCTCAAGGGTGACAACGCATCTGCATTTTGATTTTTAATTGAATATACATGTAGATGTCTATGGGCCACAGCATCTACTTAACATCAATTGGGATGTATGCTCGTTTGTTACCCTTATTCTATAAAAAAAATTATCTTAAATGAACTAAAACATTCAGATCATAAAACCATTTACGTGGTGGACAAGGCCGTGAAAAGCCCTATCGTAAATTTTCGCAACACTGCTTTATTATGGTCAATACAGTAAGATACGACACGTCATAAAAAACCTGATATGCCTGTGTTCACTTCAGCGTGGTTCATATTTTAGTTAAGTGCGAAAAATGATTTCGCAACTTTCGTATCACCTGCAGGTGGACATGTATATATATTTATGTCGGTACTTAAAACAATATCACTACTACGGTATAATTTATTAAGTAAAGTTTAGTATTTATACACCTCAAAGAGCTCATTGTTTTATAGATCAACATATCTTTTTAAATGACATGTTATTGAGCAGTTTAAAAAAGGTCGACAATATTTAATATGTTGTTACTAATATGTTGAAGTGTTTAATTTTTCTGAGCCGTAGTAGCTCAGATGGTTAACGCTTGCTGTAAATATAACAGAACGCGAGTGACCCGGGTTCGATCCCCGCCGGTACCAATGAAATTGTTAATTGCAATTTTAAGTGCTGATTTACCACGTGCTCGGCGGTGAAGGAAAACATCGTGAGGAAACCTGCATGTCTGAGGAATAAGAAAAAAATATTTCGAAGACATGTGAAGTTCGCCAACACGCATTGGGGCAGCGCGACGGATACTTCCTTGCCCTAAAACCCTCTCAGAAATGAGGGGAGACCTGTGCCCAGCAGTGGGACGTATATAGGCTGTAACTTTACTTCTATTTAATTTTTTATTATTTTAAATTTATTTTCAGGAAGAAAATATTGAGATTGCGACAGCGACTGCAAAGGGATTACCACATGCAGATGATACAGGAGGGGAGCAACCGCAAGAACAGCAAAATGGTAAAAAAATTACTACTTAGTAATTAAGTGCCTAATATAACTGCTTCAAACTAAATATAATATGATGTAAAAGACTTGTACATCATAGAAGTGGATAATTTGTTAAACACAGTCTACTTCTTCACATTTCCTACCTACGATAGGTAGGTTGGTAGAGTTGCACAATGTAAATTCTTTTTTCGGTATTATACAACAAATGCTAAAAATACGATAATGATTTCTTGTTTGAAAAAATAAATAGATATTTATGATTGTTTAGTATCGTAATTTGGCTAACTACTTGCTGAGTGTATAGAGTGTCGTTCTTCTTTATAAGTTTCTCTAAATCCACTACTGAACAAGCCTTCTTAGAATGGCCAACTGTATACAACTTTGACTCTTAAGAGAGTATCAAAGACTAAAGGCAATCAGCCAAAGATAATTTTTTCATGAAGTCCTGTTGGTAAATCTATACATGTGTTGTAATGAAATTCACAAGCAGATGGAGAGTAATGTCAGGAGTAAAATAAGCTAATAAAATATATTAACGCCACACAAACGAATCCGGGGTCGGTTGCTAGTTATTAATAAATTGTATAGATTTTTATGATTTAATAAGATTATCTTGCACTGTCACTTGCAATGTAACAGCACTTGACTAAGTTGTTTTTTAAGCTTCCATTTCCTGTTTATATCTTACCTGCCACTTTCAGTCAATTTTGAATCATGTGTGGTTCCATTTTCTTTATCACGTATTACTAATTCAATACAATAATGAATTATAGATATTTAGATGTTCGGAAAAATAAAATCATCATATTTGTTGTCATTGTTGGTATAAATATACTACAGCAATATTGTATCTTCCAGCAGTTTACCAATAGTTTTTATTTATTGTTGGTTTATAAAAATGAGTCTTCATATTGAAATCGTCTTTAAAGGTTTGGTATATGGTCCCATATACGACAAACTGGAGCTGGAGAAGGACAAACAGAAGCAGGATAAAGAAGATGAAGAAGAACCAATCGGTGTATCTCCTTGTGGAAGGTATGTGAAATTATTATTTAACATTATGCTAATACTTAAATTTAATGAACTTACAATCCAAGTCATTTTGTGTGGCTTCAATTTACTGATTTATTATTCAGTTCAAAATAAATTTAAAAGAACATTTCTCAATATTTGCAGTACAGTTTGACATATTATTAAATAATTTTACTAGACACAGCTAAAATCCTTCTTTTTCTGATTATAACTTAAGGTAAAACCTTTATTTCAGGTTCTTTAAGTATGACAAGGAGGTGGGACGAGGCTCATTCAAAACAGTATACCATGGGCTAGATACACAAACGGGAGTTGCTGTTGCTTGGTGCGAGTTGTTGGTATGTCATTTCAATTGTAAAAAGTAGGAGTAAGAACCATAGAGATTTTAATTTTTCTTTTATGTCGAAAGCTTCCAGGGCTAGGCCAATTTTTGCTCTAGATGATGTATATGTATATTTATACATATAAATGAAATTGAAATGTGTCTGTATTATTGAAATAACTGCTTTCTCTTAAGATCGGGAGGGGGGGGGGGTGATCTGCATTACATTAAGACTTAAACAACCATTTATAGAAATTGTCAGTCTGTCCGGGCTGATATTCGGAATAACTGATTGAACAACCAGAATTTTACATTAATATATCCCATCGAGTCTAAACTGAGGCGTGTGGCTAGAATTAGATATAGGAAAATTTTAGTTTTGGTTTTAGTTTTTAAATATTTTATTGTCCATTGTGTATGTCTTCTTGGAATTAAATTATTTAGTATCGTAAAATGGGACCACAGACTTCATATTTCAAATGTGCCGCAGGGATGGACTTTAGTTATTATACAGCTTTATTTTGCAATGTGGGTTCAAAATAAGTAATATAGGTAATGGTGAAGAAAAATTAATTTAAAAAAATCTGAAACATTCCATCCTTTTTATCTTTTAAATTTGGAATGCGTGGTAATGAATTATTATAACTGATTCTCATTCATAATTAATATCTAACGCCTACTATTTTTCTGCGCACGCGCACATTGGTAACGGTCACTCGGTCGGGAAAAACATTGTGAATTTAATCACAAAAATATTCTACATTATATAAAATGGGATAATTTCAAATAAAAGTTGAAGCCTTATATACTTCTATTTTCAAAAGCAGCACTAACGGTATATTATTATTTATATACTTGAACTTAAATATATAATTTGGATACCCTTTCAAAAATATTACCCCGTATGTTTAAATAAGGGGTCCATGTTAATGTAAACATTCTCATCAGGTTGCTTAATTATCTTATCCTGCTATATATGTAACTCTTGAAATTATTTTGACTATTAACAGGAGAAAAAGCTGAACAAAACCGAACGTCTCCGGTTCCGCGAAGAGGCTGATATGCTGAAGAAGCTTCAGCATCCCAACATCGTACGCTTCTATAACTACTGGGAGGGCACCGTCGCCAAGAAGAAGAACATTGTATTGATCACTGAGCTCATGCTTTCTGGGACACTTAAAGCGTGAGTGAACTTTCTATCATTGTTACTGCCCCTCACAGGTCCATTGCTGAGCTTAGACCTCCCTCAAGGAATGCCACAAAGCATGGTCCCAAACCACCAGCATTTATCGACTTTATGCATGACTTACCAGGTCGTTACTCCATCTAGTGCAAGGCAGTTCAACAATTTGTTGACAAGTATGAGGCAGCCACATGAGGACCTCTCTTCCATATCGGTTGTAGGTTTATCAAACTAGGCCCATATATGGCATGCCCATTGCCGCTTCAGCTTACTTATCTGATACAATGATAGTGAGAGTCCCGAGGCAAAGTATTATTCAGCAAATTAAATAGTACGAACATGAAACAGATACATACACTAAAGTAAAGTGTACTGTTTGTAAATATATTTTCTTTCGTACCACTTACTGCCTGTGACAATGACGATGGTGGTGGCAAACCGTTATATAATCTTCTTTACAGATGATTCAGTTTTTTTTTAGAAAGATTTAGAATTCCAACTAATTCTCTAACTAAAACTATTCCGTAACATTGTCTTCCACTCCTACTTACTATTAATCTAAAGCTAAGATAGTATTAACCTTGGAGCAGGGTAGTATTCAGATAGAATAATGAGCTTAAACTCAAACTCCACAATATCAAAATGTGCCTCGTACATACTATACTCCATAAATTTTTACTACCCATTTAAAATAGTAAAATGAGTTCTCTGCAGCGACCCCTCAAAAAAGCAGCGTTTGTTGATAAGGTTCAATATGCTAGGTAAAATGCTTCATTTAGAATTTACTCTAAGGAATATATTTCACTTTGAGCGCATAGAATTTTTTGTAGGCACTTCATGCCTGGTGGTTGATTTAGCAGTAAACAAAACTAATTTGGTGAGTTATAACTCAACTTGGTCAAACCAATACTTGTGAAATGCAATAATGATTATTTTAATGTTGAGACTTTAACATTGTAACGAGACTTAGACGTTGAGACTAAAGCAGAATGTGTAATATTTATTGTATCTTTGAAAAATCATCTTAATAATAATAATAATATATTTATTGTTTCTCACATAACTTATACAAACTAATCATATTGAAGCTCTGTAGCCTGTGGTAGTTGAAAACTGTGTTACAGGCTACGGCATCTTTTTCAATTGTTAGAATTCTATAAGAATATAAGTCGTCATAACATCATTACTTATTCTAGATTCATGTTACAGGTACCTGCGGAGATTCAAGAGGATCAATCCCAAAGTCCTCAAGTCATGGTGCCGACAGATCCTGAAAGGGTTGAATTTTTTGCATTCTAGGACACCGCCAATTATTCACAGGTATTTATTGTTCTACAATGCTTGGATAATGTATAATGTTTATGGAGTCATGTGACTACGACTGATATGAAAATATTCAGCACTAAATCACTTAAGTTAACTTGATATATAATGTAAATTTATTATCTGGCTTAGAAGCCAGGATTCTTTAGCTAGTTAACTAAGCATGTAAACTGTCGGGTTTAAGTTTTTTACTTGTTTTACAGAGATCTGAAATGTGATAACATCTTCATAACTGGCACCACGGGAAGCGTGAAAATTGGAGACCTCGGCCTTGCTACATTGAAGAACAGGAGTTTTGCCAAGTCCGTTATTGGTAAGTTTTAGTGATGTTTACGATACATTTATTTATTTAACTTTTTCTTCACGCTATATGGGACGACCCATTGCTATTTCACTAAGTGCTCTGTTGGACTATGTCGATTGCTCTAGTTCTACTGTTAATATCTTAATTTTGAATTCTATCACACAGAAAAACTCCGAGCATAGCCCTTTCCATAGCTCCATGAGAGTGTCAAAAGAGCGTCCTTATATGGCAGCAGTAAAGACAACATCTTATTACATGTGGCAGTTTAACCTAACCCCATAATAAGAAACAAATGAATTTCATCGTGCTTAATGTTGAAATATACAATATTATCATACAAATATATTATAAATACTAATATTTACTAACAGCTGTATGTAACAAAAACGCTGACTGTGTTCCCTCGCTGAATGGCTATACTTAGCCTTTGTGCAACAAAAAAATCAGCCCTCTTGTCATCAGCAGCGATAAGTCACAGAAGTCTTTAAGAACTTCACCACAAGTGGATTTCATGGGACTGATAGACTTTACAGCAAATGGTACGAATATGTAATCATCTCTAAATGACTCACACTTACGACACATATTCAGCTAGGCCGCCTCTGATGCCGTCTAGATTCTAACCGGGTAGCACCGATGAGACTTTGCCAAAATATTGCGTGCATAGATCCATTAGGCCACACTAGGCCTTTGTCTCTTTTCCCGGGAGCCAAAGTCATACCGTCGGACCTCTTGCTGTTGATTGTAAATATTGTAGACTGCCTCGTTGGTCTAGTGGTTGTAGTAGTGCGACTGCTGATCATGAGGTCCTGGGTTCGAATCCCGGGTCGGGCCAAAAAATCAGTTATTGAGTTTTTCTGTCAAGAAATTCTCAGTAGCTGCCCGGAGTCAGTTGGCGGTGTCTCACCCCCGTGCCTCGGAAAGCACCTAAAGCCGTTGGTCCTGGCCTGATCTCTCTCCCGATTGTGTCGGTTACCGTCCCATCGGATTACGAGAGTGAGGGAATAGAGATTACACCTGTGCTTGCGCGTACATTTGGACACTATAATCCTGCCCTGCGCCGATGGCTAGCCTCCGTTGAGGCAGGCCGCTGTAGCCGAAAATCGGTCTGGAGAACATTATTATTATTGTACAAGGCTCTTGAATTATAGAAATACAAAAATTTATAGAGACAAGAGATAAATACGTTTAGAAAGCTGTCACAGCATGCTACAGCATTTCAAGTCGTGACGTTCGAGCGCTTTGAATCGTTTCATGTACATACTATATAAATAGGGCATAATCGTAAGTTCACAATATCAGAAATGTCAACAATAACAAAACTGGCTATTCAAGTAAGAAGTCCGCACACCACTATTCGACAGTTGTTAAAGGTCTTAATTGAACACTAAGTAGTAAGTAGCAGTGGTGGTACCTCCATATTAGTCGAAAAGGTCGGCATGACCAATTAAATCCACTACACCAAATGTAAACTAATTACAAGATCATATTTAAATTTTCGCGCCTTTCACATAAACTGATTATGAGATAATAATTTTTTTTACTTGCATAATATTTTAAGGATTACATACATCATTAGATCAATAACGTGCAAACGCAACCAATCAACCGACGAATCGAGGCATACTCATCCATATCGCTTGCACTCATTGGCTTCATATTGGGCTTTGCAAACGCATCCGCACCATTCTAATCTACGAAAAATGGACAGGTGTGTTGGTGAGCGTACAACCGTTCACAATAGTAATATTACTCCCTGTTTCCTTCACCTTCACCATCACCAGCCTGCAAAAGTCCACTGCTGGACTTAGGAAATTCCAAAGTTGCATAAGCTGACGTTGCCCGCTTGGCAAGCGAATAGGAAATTCCAAGAGTGCATAAGCTGACATTGCGCGGTTGGCAAGCGAATAGGAAATTCCAAGGGTGCATAAACGGATACTGCGCGTTTGGCACGCGAATAGGAAATTCCAAGGGTGCATAAGCCGACATTGCGCGCTTAACAAGCGAATAGGAAATTCCAAGGGTGCATAAACGGATACTGCGCGTTTGGCACGCGAATAGGAAATTCCAAGGGTGCATAAGCCGACATTGCGCGCTTAACAAGCGAATAGGAAATTCCAAGGGTGCATAAACGGATACTGCGCGTTTGGCACGCGAATAGGAAATTCCAAGCGTGCATAAGCCGACATTGCGCGCTTAAAAAGCGAATAGGAAATTCCAAGCGTGCATAAGCTGACATTGCGCGCTTAAAAAGCGAATAGGAAATTCCAAGGTGCATAAGCCGACATTGCGCGCTTAACAAGCGAATAGGAAATTCCAAGGTTGCATAAGCCGACATTGCGCACTTAACAAGCGAATAGGAAATTCCAAGGTTGCATAAGCCGACATTGCGCGCTTAACAAGCGAATAGGAAATTCCAAGGGTGCATAAACGGATACTGCGCGTTTGGCACGCGAATAGGAAATTCCAAGCGTGCATAAGCCGACATTGCGCGCTTAAAAAGCGAATAGGAAATTCCAAGCGTGCATAAGCCGACATTGCGCGCTTAAAAAGCGAATAGGAAATTCCAAGGTGCATAAGCCGACATTGCGCGCTTAACAAGCGAATAGGAAATTCCAAGGTTGCATAAGCCGACATTGCGCACTTAACAAGCGAATAGGAAATTCCAAGGTTGCATAAGCCGACATTGCGCGCTTAACAAGCGAATAGGAAATTCCAAGGGTGCATAAACGGATACTGCGCGTTTGGCACGCGAATAGGAAATTCCAAGCGTGCATAAGCCGACATTGCGCGCTTAAAAAGCGAATAGGAAATTCCAAGCGTGCATAAGCCGACATTGCGCGCTTAAAAAGCGAATAGGAAATTCCAAGGTGCATAAGCCGACATTGCGCGCTTAACAAGCGAATAGGAAATTCCAAGGTTGCATAAGCCGACATTGCGCACTTAACAAGCGAATAGGAAATTCCAAGGTTGCATAAGCCGACATTGCGCGCTTAACAAGCGAATAGGAAATTCCAAGGGTGCATAAACGGATACTGCGCGTTTGGCACGCGAATAGGAAATTCCAAGGGTGCATAAGCCGACATTGCGCGCTTAACAAGCGAATAGGAAATTCCAAGGGTGCATAAACGGATACTGCGCGTTTGGCACGCGAATAGGAAATTCCAAGGTTGCATAAGCCGACATTGCGCGCTTAACAAGCGAATAGGAAATTCCAAGGGTGCATAAACGGATACTGCGCGTTTGGCACGCGAATAGGAAATTCCAAGGGTGCATAAGCCGACATTGCGCGCTTAACAAGCGAATAGGAAATTCCAAGGGTGCATAAACGGATACTGCGCGTTTGGCACGCGAATAGGAAATTCCAAGGGTGCATAAGCCGACATTGCGCGCTTAACAAGCGAATAGGAAATTCCAAGGGTGCATAAACGGATACTGCGCGTTTGGCACGCGAATAGGAAATTCCAAGCGTGCATAAGCCGACATTGCGCGCTTAACAAGCGAATAGGAAATTCCAAGGGTGCATAAACGGATACTGCGCGTTTGGCACGCGAATAGGAAATTCCAAGGGTGCATAAGCCGACATTGCGCGCTTAACAAGCGAATAGGAAATTCCAAGGGTGCATAAACGGATACTGCGCGTTTGGCATGCGAATAGGAAATTCCAAGCGTGCATAAGCCGACATTGCGCGCTTAACAAGCGAATAGGAAATTCCAAGGGTGCATAAACGGATACTGCGCGTTTGGCACGCGAATAGGAAATTCCAAGGGTGCATAAGCCGACATTGCGCGCTTAACAAGCGAATAGGAAATTCCAAGGGTGCATAAACGGATACTGCGCGTTTGGCACGCGAATAGGAAATTCCAAGCGTGCATAAGCCGACATTGCGCGCTTAACAAGCGAATAGGAAATTCCAAGGGTGCATAAACGGATACTGCGCGTTTGGCACGCGAATAGGAAATTCCAAGGGTGCATAAGCCGACATTGCGCGCTTAACAAGCGAATAGGAAATTCCAAGGGTGCATAAACGGATACTGCGCGTTTGGCACGCGAATAGGAAATTCCAAGGGTGCATAAGCCGACATTGCGCGCTTAACAAGCGAATAGGAAATTCCAAGGGTGCATAAACGGATACTGCGCGTTTGGCACGCGAATAGGAAATTCCAAGCGTGCATAAGCCGACATTGCGCGCTTAAAAAGCGAATAGGAAATTCCAAGCGTGCATAAGCCGACATTGCGCGCTTAAAAAGCGAATAGGAAATTCCAAGGTGCATAAGCCGACATTGCGTGCTTAACAAGCGAATAGGAAATTCCAAGGTTGCATAAGCCGACATTGCGCGCTTAACAAGCGAATAGGAAATTCCAAGGGTGCATAAGCCGACATTGCGCGCTTAACAAGCGAATAGGAAATTCCAAGGGTGCATAAACGGATACTGCGCGTTTGGCACGCGAATAGGAAATTCCAAGGGTGCATAAGCCGACATTGCGCGCTTAACAAGCGAATAGGAAATTCCAAGGGTGCATAAACGGATACTGCGCGTTTGGCACGCGAATAGGAAATTCCAAGCGTGCATAAGCCGACATTGCGCGCTTAAAAAGCGAATAGAAAATTCCAAGGTTGCATAAGCTGACGTTGCCCGCTTGGCAAGCGAATAGGAAATTCCAAGAGTGCATAAGCTGACATTGCGCGGTTGGCAAGCGAATAGGAAATTCCAAGGGTGCATAAACGGATACTGCGCGTTTGGCACGCGAATAGGAAATTCCAAGGGTGCATAAGCCGACATTGCGCGCTTAACAAGCGAATAGGAAATTCCAAGGGTGCATAAACGGATACTGCGCGTTTGGCACGCGAATAGGAAATTCCAAGGGTGCATAAGCCGACATTGCGCGCTTAACAAGCGAATAGGAAATTCCAAGGGTGCATAAACGGATACTGCGCGTTTGGCACGCGAATAGGAAATTCCAAGCGTGCATAAGCCGACATTGCGCGCTTAAAAAGCGAATAGGAAATTCCAAGCGTGCATAAGCTGACATTGCGCGCTTAAAAAGCGAATAGGAAATTCCAAGGTGCATAAGCCGACATTGCGCACTTAACAAGCGAATAGGAAATTCCAAGGTTGCATAAGCCGACATTGCGCGCTTAACAAGCGAATAGGAAATTCCAAGGGTGCATAAACGGATACTGCGCGTTTGGCACGCGAATAGGAAATTCCAAGCGTGCATAAGCCGACATTGCGCGCTTAAAAAGCGAATAGGAAATTCCAAGCGTGCATAAGCCGACATTGCGCGCTTAAAAAGCGAATAGGAAATTCCAAGGTGCATAAGCCGACATTGCGCGCTTAACAAGCGAATAGGAAATTCCAAGGTTGCATAAGCCGACATTGCGCACTTAACAAGCGAATAGGAAATTCCAAGGTTGCATAAGCCGACATTGCGCGCTTAACAAGCGAATAGGAAATTCCAAGGGTGCATAAACGGATACTGCGCGTTTGGCACGCGAATAGGAAATTCCAAGCGTGCATAAGCCGACATTGCGCGCTTAAAAAGCGAATAGGAAATTCCAAGCGTGCATAAGCCGACATTGCGCGCTTAAAAAGCGAATAGGAAATTCCAAGGTGCATAAGCCGACATTGCGCGCTTAACAAGCGAATAGGAAATTCCAAGGTTGCATAAGCCGACATTGCGCACTTAACAAGCGAATAGGAAATTCCAAGGTTGCATAAGCCGACATTGCGCGCTTAACAAGCGAATAGGAAATTCCAAGGGTGCATAAACGGATACTGCGCGTTTGGCACGCGAATAGGAAATTCCAAGCGTGCATAAGCCGACATTGCGCGCTTAAAAAGCGAATAGGAAATTCCAAGGTGCATAAGCCGACATTGCGCGCTTAACAAGCGAATAGGAAATTCCAAGGTTGCATAAGCCGACATTGCGCACTTAACAAGCGAATAGGAAATTCCAAGGTTGCATAAGCCGACATTGCGCGCTTAACAAGCGAATAGGAAATTCCAAGGGTGCATAGGCCGACATTGCGCGCTTAACAAGCGAATAGGAAATTCCAAGGGTCCATAAGCCGACGTTACGCGCATGGCAACTGAATAGGAAATTCCAAGGGTGCATAAGTCGACGTTGCGCGCTTAATAGGCGAAGAGGAAATTCCAGGGGTGCATAAGCCGACATTGCGCGCTTAACAAGCGAATAGGAAATTCCAAGGTTGCATAAGCCGACATTGCGCACTTAACAAGCGAATAGGAAATTCCAAGGTTGCATAAGCCGAAATTGCGCGCTTAACAAGCGAATAGGAAATTCCAAGGGTGCATAAACGGATACTGCGCGTTTGGCACGCGAATAGGAAATTCCAAGCGTGCATAAGCCGACATTGCGCGCTTAAAAAGCGAATAGGAAATTCCAAGGTGCATAAGCCGACATTGCGCGCTTAACAAGCGAATAGGAAATTCCAAGGTTGCATAAGCCGACATTGCGCACTTAACAAGCGAATAGGAAATTCCAAGGTTGCATAAGCCGACATTGCGCACTTAACAAGCGAATAGGAAATTCCAAGGTTGCATAAGCCGAAATTGCGCGCTTAACAAGCGAATAGGAAATTCCAAGGGTGCATAAACGGATACTGCGCGTTTGGCACGCGAATAGGAAATTCCAAGCGTGCATAAGCCGACATTGCGCGCTTAAAAAGCGAATAGGAAATTCCAAGGTTGCATAAGCCGACATTGCGCACTTAACAAGCGAATAGGAAATTCCAAGGTTGCATAAGCCGAAATTGCGCGCTTAACAAGCGAATAGGAAATTCCAAGGGTGCATAAACGGATACTGCGCGTTTGGCACGCGAATAGGAAATTCCAAGCGTGCATAAGCCGACATTGCGCGCTTAAAAAGCGAATAGGAAATTCCAAGGTGCATAAGCCGACATTGCGCGCTTAACAAGCGAATAGGAAATTCCAAGGTTGCATAAGCCGACATTGCGCACTTAACAAGCGAATAGGAAATTCCAAGGTTGCATAAGCCGACATTGCGCGCTTAACAAGCGAATAGGAAATTCCAAGGGTGCATAGGCCGACATTGCGCGCTTAACAAGCGAATAGGAAATTCCAAGGGTCCATAAGCCGACGTTACGCGCATGGCAACTGAATAGGAAATTCCAAGGGTGCATAAGTCGACGTTGCGCGCTTAATAGGCGAAGAGAAAATTCCAGGGGTGCATAAGCCGCCATGTAATCTGTCAAATATTATTTATTTATCATTATTCATCTCGATTGTTTGGGCTCGTGGGCCCGTCCCGGTGGCAAAAAAGGTGTGAGATGCCCTCATTAGCACCGCAGTATCAAATGTGTCTCACCGTTGACACTGCTGCTACGGGTCGCTGGCGCCATCTATCGAGTGCCTTGAGATGAATTGAAAGGGATTCTCTAAAGAAATATCATCAAAAATATAGTTTCAATTTTTGAAATATTTCGTTGTTTGTTGTTGCACAGGCACGCCGGAGTTCATGGCGCCGGAGATGTACGAGGAGCACTACGACGAGTCGGTGGACGTGTACGCGTTCGGCATGTGCATGCTGGAGATGGCCACGGGCGAATACCCGTACAGTGAGTGCAGCGGACCCGCGCAGATTTATAAGAAGGTTGTCTCGGTAAGCCACCTTTCACTGCTATCTGCAGAAACGCGAATCACATGCATTGGGTCTCATCACCATTTACCTACCACCAGGTGGGATTGTAATATGTTTATAATAAGTAAAAAAATCAGCCCTTAAAAGTAACGGGTTTTCTCAAATTTTATAGGATATGTGTCATCATCATTACAGCTAATTACAAGTCCAATGCTAAACATAGGCCTCTCCCAAGGAATGCGACAAAATATACCTGTGCCACTTGTATACTTCGACTACCTCGTTGGTCTAGTGGTGGCAAAGAAAGGGTAGTTGCTGATCATGAGGTCCTGGGTTCGAATCCCGCGTGGGGGCAAAATCAGTTATTGGGTTTTTTGTCAAGAAAATCTCAGTAGCAGCCCGGAGTCAGGAAGTTGGCTGTGTTTCACCTTCGTGCCTCGAAAAGTACATAAAAACGTGGGTAGTGCGCCTGATCTCCCTCTGGTTGTGTCTCATTGGACTTTGAGAGTGAGGTAATAGAGAGTGTACCTGTGCTTGCTCATAAACCTGAGCACTATAATCCTGTACTGCGCCGATGGAGAGTTGAAACTAACTTTGTTTATGTAGTCGGTTTATTTTTTTAAGCAATCCAAATAATTGATTTAGCATTTTGTGTTTCCGTAGGGAGTCAAACCACAAAGCTTGGAAAAAGTGACCATTCCAGAAGTAAGGGATATCATTGAGTCATGCATCAGGCCAAATAAAGCAGACAGGTAAAAATGTTTCAAAACATTATTAATTTTTTTTTGTAATTTTGAATTTTAAATCTCTAAAAATTATTTATAAAACATTGTGACTAAAATAATTCGAGTAGATATATAGACTTCGAACGTACATTGGGACATTCTCACAGACTATTTCCTGCTCCTTCCTTTGTTTTATTAGGCCAAAAGTAAAGGATCTTCTAAACCATGAGTTCTTCGGTGAGGACATTGGATTGCGGCTTGAGATTGTCGGTCGCGATCTCGTTACTTCTTCTGACATCACCAAGATACAGTTTCGGCTCAAGATCATCGATCCCAAGAAGAGGTCAGTATATTAAGCAGGTAGCAAAAGAATATTTGTGTAACAAGTTGGAATAAGAAAGCTGAGGACTAATCACCCTGGTTAGAAGTGCTTGACTAGGTTAAAGCTGGCGCATTCGCGGGTAAAGTTTTTGAATTATATTTCTGTGGCCAGCTTCATTTAAAATAAAAACAGTAATATTTATCTTAAAAAAATATAAGTAGGTGGTATTAGTTTGACTCACGTTGGTCGGGTACTTATAGGTCCCATGTTTATGTGTGACATAACTTATATGAATGTGTCACTGGCCTAACATGTCAATAAAGGCGACACATGGGATATTGGGTTTGTTCTTGTGTATGCGATAAGCTTCGTGATCCGAATAGCTTGCTGTTTTCTTGGAATTCGCCTATTCCTTGGGGGATTAAAGGAGTGAAGCTATGTATTTATGCATATTAATTGTTGGGGTTATTTGGGTGATGTGTATGCTTTCTCCAGTACTAACCTCACCTGCACTGGTGCACACTGCTCACTGAGGAACGAGGCTCTGGCGACCGACAGAGGCAGTTCATTTAATTGAAGATACAGAACTTAAATACTGCAGATGGGTTATGCGATTACCAGCCCATTAGCCAAGAGCTGAGTAGGGGCAAATATTTCGAGTTAAGAAATAGTAGGTGCATTCTTGAAAATGGTTACATCCTTTTTTATGATGTAGCTCGTAGAATCTTGCAGTGGGTTAAGAAAGGTTGTTAAAAAGGCTATCATTGATAAGAGTAATACTTTACCCGTAGGTCATACACGCATAAGGAGAACGAGGCGATCCAATTTGAGTTCGACATGGAGCACGACGACTGCGAGGAGGTGGCCAACGACATGGCCAAGGCGGGTCTCATCATGGAAGAGGACGCGCGCATCGTCTTCAAGCTGCTTAAGTCTCAGCTCATCTCGCTCAACCGGTCAGTGCACAAATTTTTGTCTTGACATATAGGTACTCCACAGTCTTTGAAAAGGAACATCTAAAATTAAACAAAATTTACAGCTCATTTTCAATCCTTCAGTAATTATTGGTTGGCAACATTTTGAAATTATATACTGTTTGATCTCTACTCTTTGCGACTGTTTGACCACAGACTATTATGTGTTTGACATTGGCTGTATAAACGTAAACATTGAAAGTTTTATTTAATGTATTAGTCGCATGTATTATTTATACAGTCAATATACAGGGTGTTAGTGTAAACACCGTTATCCTTGAAACCAGTGGTTTGGTTTCACTTATAGAACGTAAATTCAATGAATAAAAAAAAAACGCTATTTTCTTTCATAAAATTTAAAAAGTTTCTGTCCGACACCGTCCGTAAATTCATGGATACCCTATGCGGCCGAGTGACTTAATCACTGTAAGGATCACCGCCCGCGCTAGCTACCTACACTACATTCCAATAAAAACAATTGATATACATAACCTGTGATGTAACTTTTTCTTCATACTTTCATCCTGACTTAGGACAGGCCAAAATTGAGGAATTAAGGAAAAATTGAGATTTTATTAAAAAAAGTTGTTATTTTGCACTGAATTTACGTTTTATAAGTGAAACCAAACACTGGTTTCAAGGATAACGGTGTTTACACTAACACCCTGTATAAAGCCGCATTGACACGTTCATAACATATTCGTCAGAGTAGCCTCGTACGAGTCAACTTCATAGATTGTACACGGAAAATCGTTTACACTTGTCTTTAATTACATTTGAGATCAAAACTCTGAAAACATGGTACAAAGAGAGATCTTTTGTTCCAAGGTGAAGTTGTTTTAAATATATTAGTAAAAGAGCTGGAAAAAATTTACTTTTAATAAAAAGTAAAAGCCAACTTTAAATAACTATAAAGAATGAAAATCTCACATTCTGAATTCGGGACTTTAATTCTTTTGTACACAATATCTTAGCACCGGAAACGTAAATGGATTTTTAGGTGTCTAGCGCACTTTTCCTTTGCAGCCGCCATTTTGTTTCACTACTAGCTCGCTCGTAAATATATAATATACCAGTACGACTGCCAAATGATACTTATCAAAATTTGTCATGATTATTCGTGAAAAAATAATATATTAGTTCTTTAAGTTGATACCTCAAAAATTTGGTGTTTTCTCTATTTACCACATTTTTTTAAGTTTTATAAGTATATTACAAACCAAAATTTTGGTATATGATTATTGATTGTACGATCATATAACAAATTGGATTGCATAAAAGGAAAACACTATATCATGTAATTTTCTCGATAGAAAAAAATTGCTAAGTAGGCTCTAATTATTTATATTTCTAGAAGACACCACAATATTCTTACGAATAATTTCATGGAATTATTTTTAAGGCATTGTAAATACATACATAACATAAACACTCACGCTAGTCACCCAGAGGGGTACGCAGAGACTACGGACTTCCATTTGGTACGATCCTGACATACCTCTTTCGCCTCCTTTACATCCATATATCTACGCATACATGCTCGTCGGTTAAGGGTACTTCTAACGTGGCCCATTTTCAAAATATCGCCAATTTGGTCGATAAACTTTTTTCTAGGGCGTCCCTTCCCGACTCGGCCGTTCACATCTGCCATATAATTTGCTTTGTCACAATTTCCTCATTCATTCTTTCTACATGACCAAACCACCGAAGCATTCCTTTCTTAATCCTGATCACAACATCATCTTGCATACCACATTTATCTCTTATCACGCAATTTCTCACCCTGTCATTCAGATTCAACCCTAGCATATTCTTTAAAAACCGCATTTCTACAGCATTTATTCTACTTTCGTGCTTCTTCTGCCACACCCAGCTTTCACTACCATACATTAAAATAGGGACTAACACAGCATTATGAATTACCATACGTGCCTTTTTTGACACATTCTGGTTCTTCATAATAGAGTGTAGGGCCCCATTTACTCTATTCCCTGCATTTACTCGTCGTTCTATATCCCTATCATATCTACCATCCCTGCTAAATACACATCCCAAATACACAAACTCATCCACTTGCTCAATTAACTCTCCTTCTATTCTTATTTCACATACCGTTTTGTTTTCTTCTCTTTCAAAAACCATCACTTTCGTCTTACTTGCGTTCAATTTCATTCCCCTTGGTAAATAATCATATCTAAGTTCTCATAAACCAGTTTTTTAATCCACAACGAAGTTTTGTTAAAATAAATAAAAATGTTGTTTGGCGCTTACTTAGTTTTTTTCTGAGCGGTTGCTCGGTATGGCTATCTCATAATTTGCGTACTATGAAGTCTTTGCATCATTTTCATTTTGACACTCCCTCAGTCATCCGTTAGCTTCACCGACAAAGGATTAAGCCACGCCCCAAAACTTTTTTCAAGGTATCCTCTTAACTATAAAATAGCCGTTCTGTAGCCATTTCAAATCAAAATAATTTTTGTTTGGCCAAGAATTCAAATTTCAATTTTATTTTATTTTAAATACTACATGCCATTCTTTTTTCAAGATTAGTAATTTGTTTATTGATAAACATTATGTTTTCATCGCATTTGAATCTTTTTTTGTCAATAAAAATTCGAGTGATTATGGAATATGAATACCGTCGTGGCAGCAACGTGGTACAAGCGGTACGCAATATGAAGGCGATTGTGGAAACTGATGAGACTCAATCTACGGCTCAATTAGTAACAGCTTTCGACGTTATCATCAAAACAATATTGGTTCATTTGCGTCAAATGGGCAAGTTAAAAAAGCTTGACAAATGGGTGCCCCACGAACTTAATGATCGCCAGCGTGAAGTACTTGTCGAGACGTGCATTTCTCAACAGTAACACAAACAAATGAATTTTGAACCGCATTGCTACCTGCAACAAAAATGGATTCTTTTTGACAATCGCAAGTGCTCAGCAAGTAGTTTGGATCGTGGTTGAGCGCCTAAACGAAAAATTACCCCTGGAAATGGTCATTGTTCGGTGGTCTAGCGCCAGTGTGATTCATCACAGTTTCTTACCAAACGGGATTAGCATTACTGCAGATGTGTACTGTGAAGAACTGAAAACAATGATGGAGAAGCTCGCACGTCTTCAACCAGCTTTGGAATATCGCTCGTACTCGCTGCTCCTGCACGACAACGCACGACCTCATACTGCACAACATACGGTCTCCAAGATACAAGAACTGGGATTGGAAGCTCTTCGTCATCCGCCGTATTCACCAGACCTTGCGCCTATAGACTTCTACTTTTTCCGAAATTTGTATATCTTTTTGGTGGGAACAAAAATTCAATACCCCAGAGGCAGTCCAAAAGGCCTTTGAAGAATTTGTTGCCTCCCGTCTAGCTGATTTCTACAACAAAGATATCAATAAACTGCCACTGCATTGGCAGATGCGTTGATTGCGTGGGAAGTTGCAACGTTCGATTAATGAAAAAAAATAATATAAAAAAACACGTTAATTTATTTCATAAAAGACGGTAATTTCATAGGAATTAGTGTAAATATTATTAAAAACGAATGTTTCTTGTACATATTACATAACATACTCGTACCATACGTACAGAGACAGGCGGAATAAAATTAAAAATTATTGAATCGTATTATTTACTCTAGAATTTCCTACAAAATTTATTGGCTTGAGTTTTATGTTTATGGATCGGTAGAAGAGAGTGGAAGGACATGGGTCTGCGTTTTATGTGCCTAATATAGATATAATACTCGATCAAAATTATCATTCTTTAAAATAAGTACTCGTAACTACTATTATGACTGGAACTTATTGCAATCTCGGAAGCTTTGACATATTATGTTATCAGTAGCCAATATAAAAATGTCGTTATATGCACAGACAGCAAGAGTTCGTTGCAACATATGGCTCGATGCGCCTCTGGTTACAGAGGTGCATTGGTCTTGAATTTAAACAGAACTGGCGTAGGTACATATCATTATATATGTATCCAACATATTATTATATTTTATCCCAACCAAATGGCGACAATGCAAAAGTTCTGTTCGAATCCATGGCCCACTTAGTATAATAATTAATGTTATATGAATGTTTAAATGAAAGTTAGGGTATGATGGGGCTGGTATACGCTAAGCGGTAAAAGTCCCTTTTAACCCTTAATTATAGCGGTGAAAGATAATTTACGTTTCTATAGTCGTGGGTCCATTGGACCTGTGTATTTTAAAAATGGCCATAAAAGCAAATGGTGTATATTTTTAATAAAATGAATACTTTGTTTTATAAAGAATCGATATTTATCAAAATCAACAATAGGAATTTTAATTTCTTACTTTAATGACAATTATAAAATCAGTCGTTTTTAGGGTTCCGTAGTCAACTAGGAACCCTTATAGTTTTCCGTCCGTCCTCGCTTAATCTCTGTGACCGTTAGCACTAGAAAGCTGAAATTTGGTACCAATATGTGTATCAATCACGCCGACAAAGTGGTAAAATAAAAATTGGAAAAAAATGTTTTATTAGGGTAGCCCCCCTATTTGTAAAGTAGGAAGTGATTTTTTTTAATTTCAATCCTAACGTGTGATATATTGTTGGAAAGGTATTTAAAAATGAATAGTAGGGGTTTACTAAAATCATTTTTTGATAATGTCAATAATTTCGGAAATAATCGCTCCAGAAGTAAAAAAACAATGTGTCCCCCCCCTCTAACTTTTGAACCATAAGTTTAGAAAATATGAAAAAAATATGAAAAGTAGAACTTTATAAGGACTTTCTAGGAAAATCATTTTGAACTTGGATGGAAACAATAGTACCCACTACCAGGAGCAGTTGCAAAAGCGCGGAGCGCTGCTGGAGCGCGAACATAATGGATACCCACCTTTAAACTCATTAGTGGAAACACTTATTGTGACGGACGGGAAACTACGGAACCCTACACTGAGCGTGGCCCGACACGCTTTTGGCCGCTTTTTATTTTCTTATCGAGAGAACAAGTTGGCTTACAAAAACCTAAATAAAAGCAAAACAATAATAAGTTTTACATTGTTTTCTTTTTTTTCAACTAAATGAAAAATTCTTTTTTCATGAAATAGACAAAAATACTCTAAGCTTTTTTTTGAAAAATTTGACACCTACTCAATTACTTGCACGAATTACAAACAATATTTGCACAATTCATGCATGTTCATTCATTAGATATTTCAGAGCTTGTATCATGTTCACTTTCTGTAACGAAGTCCACATCACTATCTGAAAACTCATTGTCAGAACGTGTTTCAGGATCACAAGCAAACAAGTAATTGTGATCAATTTGTTCGTCATTTCTATCTAATTCCTCATTCAACCACTGTTCTATTACGTCTTCCTCATTTACAAAACAATTCAAAAAAATAAAAGGAATACAAAAAATAAAAAGTTACGTATCTATAGTCCTGGGTCCATTGGAGCCCCCAATACGCCAATACGCACCTATGCAGTGGTGATCGAAATGCGTCCGTCTCACAGCGTGCACTCCGGCGTACTGGAGGAAGGTACTAAGAACTAAGAAGCTAGAAGGGAGTATGTTGTTCGGCGCGGCGTATACTGGACTTTGAAAATTCAACCTGGGTCCATTGGACCCACAACTATAGTTAAGGGTTATACGTTTATAGAATTTAAACAAAAATAGGATATAAGGTGCGTTGGGTTAATACCGGACGGATTTTCGACTAGTTGAAAGAGTGGCAAAAATTCTATTTTTCCGACATCCATATTCCATATACGTCAGATTTCTGGGACATGGCGCAAATCGTTAATGGTTAAACGTAATTTAGCTATGAAAAGCTTTTGCTTTTGTAAACTCAACGGTTTCTGCTTAAAGCGTGTGCGAACACGAAGACAAGACTTAATTTTTTTTATATGCACGATAAAGAATTGGCCATTAAGGGGTAAGACTGGACATAAATTTAAAGCCACTTCGACTGCTTAGGGTACAAAGTTCATAAAAAGGATTTGTCCTATCTTTAACTCTCAAAAACATATTTAAATATGATCTGTAAATTACTAGAGACATAAATGTTCCAAACGATTCTCTTTTTTTGTTTTGTGGCATCCGATCTTATCCCTGATATTAAATGAACTTAAAAAATCTAGATTTTTAAATATACAGGAATAGAGGTAGATGTAAGTGTATGTATTTTAGCAAAGCGGCATATGGCGAAGCAGGTGGCGATTTTGACGTTCCGAATATTAGTTTTAAATAAGTTTTGTTATTATCAATTGTTGATAATAACAAAATTAAAGAAAGCTATGGTGGTAACCCTTAACAAAGCTAAATATTTCAGTAAAACGTTAGTTAACAGCACATTAACAGTTTCGAAAATTCTAATTTTAGAGGTCATTCATCGCCATCATATAGCTGCGAAATGCGAGAAATTATAAATGTTTAATGTGTATTTAAAAGTGATAAAACTAACCTAAAATTAAGCTCAATTATGTACATTAAGGCACAATATATTTGATAGTGATACTGAGCTCCATAGTTACTTGAGCGATCTTCGAAAGAAATGAAAGTTTGACAACCACTGCCTTATTTTTAACGGGTAAAAATCGGATAAAATTCATCCGATCTTCACTCGCGCGGGGAAACAGCGGATCTCGGCCTACAGCGCGATCTTAGCCCTATTTGGATCAGTTTTATTTGGCTATAACTTCATAACACTGAGTGTTCCGACAAAATAATAACAAAAGAAGCAATATTCTCGCTAAAATCGCAAATAAAAGTGTTAGGGAAAGACCGGATGGACAAAAAAATATAGTGCGTTGGGGTACTACCGGATGGATTTTAGACCAGTTAAAAGAGTCTGGCAAAAACTCTTTCTCGACATGCATATAAGTACGTCAGATTTCTGAAAACTGGCGCAAATCGTTAAAGGTTAATCGTAGTTTAGCTATGAGAAGCTTTTAGTTTTGTAAACTCAACGGTTTCTGCATAAAACGTGTGCGAAGACAAGGCATAATTTTTTATATGCATGATGAAGAGGGGTAGGATCGGACGTCGCCAAAATTGCAAATAGAAGTGATTGGGAAAGACCGGATGGACGAAAAAAATACAAAAATTACCTTGTTTTATAAAACGCCGCGCAGTACACGCCCTACTTTCCGGAGCTACTGGCTGGAACTTGGGATCGGGGCAAAATGAAACGGCGTCTTGTACCATATTGCCAACTTTTAAAAATATTGCATAATTCACCGGAAATTTCAATTATATGGTCTTGCCCCATCACCGAACTTACCCCAACGCACCTTACAAAAATTACCTTGTTTTATAAAAAGCCGCGGCAGTACACGCCCTACTTCCCGGAGCGACTGGCTAGAACTTGGGGCGGGGCAGAATGAAATGGCGTCTTTTATCATATTGGTACACGATGAAGAAGAAATTTATAAGCCATATAAACATAATTCGCCGGAAATTTGAATCTTACGGTCTTGATTCATCACCGATCTTACCCTAACGACCTTACTATCAATACTGTAAGTAAAAATGATCTCGACCCAATTTTCGTTTTCATTAAAATAATATTTAATAAAATATTATCAACAAAAATAAATACGTAACAAAGACTTGAATTCGCGCATACATGGATTACGTGTCTGACCCTGAATCCGTATTTATTATTATATTTATACGATATATTTGATAGCATAATGTGATATGCGAATGATTTGCAATAGCGACTAGTTTTTGCCTCTTGACGACGCGTCGTTATACACAGAAATGAATCTCAGCAGCAGAGCAATTAGACTATGGGTTCAAAGTGCGGACTGCGAAACGGATAATCTTAGGTTCAATACGATACATTATTCGACATTATTTCAAGAAATATTTTTTGCATTTAAGGAAACATTAGAGTAGTTTAGGTAATTGTTAGACTTCTTGCGTGTGAATCGACATGTAGAGCATATGAAATGGTATCTAACTCTGATGATCTTAAGTGTCGTGACCGAGAATCACGAAGAAGGAATTGAAGGAATCTCTGGAAAGATAAAGTGTGTGAGCAATGGCAAAATACTAACAGTTTGATTTAAGTACACGAAAACAGAGATATGGGCATATTTACATAATAATGCTGGCTGGTTAAGATGGAATACTTATAAGATTCCTAAAAAATAATCTAACTATCTTTGTGTGTATCTCAATCGTTGAGCTACCGCGGACATTTTCTATGCAGAACAAATACAAAATATATTTATTATTTAATATTGAAGGAGTACCTTGAGAGGACAGTGATTTGAAGATGATGTAGCAGTAGTCGCTGTACACAGGAATTTGAAGATGAAGAGTTCTGTAGGAAGAGATTTCAAGCTTTGAAAAAATTTCGAAATTTATATTCTCACGTCTTGAAAGCGTTCAAGTGTCACTTAAAGGTTATCTATAATATGCTCATGCTCACTTTTTATTGTACGCCTATAGTATTTTTAGTCTGAATTGTGATAACGGAGTTCGTAGTTATACTCAATCTTTTGTTATCTTGAAAAACTTAAACTACAATCTACATTATAAATTACTTAAATATGGTATTTATCAGAGTTGTATAGATAATGACAAAATTAGTTATGTGGAGCATTTATGCGAATGTCTGGCCTTTTATTATCTACTTACTACATATTATTACGATTTTATCATAAGTCGATAAACATATCATAACTAAAATAAAATGGACGCATTATTAACTGTATACCTTTCGTCGGTCTTTGCTTTAGAGACAACTTTAGGATTAAATTAGAATTGGATTAATTGGATTTAATTGGAATTGAATAAATTTAAATGTAGTAAATTAAAACCATTTGCTGCCTGTCGTGGAGTTTCGGTGTGTATCTTTATAGGCCACAATCAGTATAAATTTTGTACTTACTCTTATTTTAAAGCCAGTTAAAACTAATCATTTATGCTTTGAAAGTATGTTTTCGACTGTAAAGTTGCAGACTAGGCAGACACGTGTCTCACCCGTAGTGACTAATACGACTACTTACATGCCGCAATATACCGATAATGTTAAACAAACGATTGTACAGAATTAACGAGGTTAAAAAGAGAAGTTGGGATTTTTTTTAAATTGTAATTATTTCTCAATAACTACAATGTGTTTGCTGACATTCTGCATACTGTAGTAATGGTTCAATCGTTCATTTCGACGCTTCATTGCGCGCCATTAATTGCTGTGACGCCATGTTAACTTGTGTATACGCAATAGTATAGCCTAGTTATTGTATTATAAGATTGTCGGGTTACTTGAAAGATCTTTGCATTTTAAGACTGTGCTTTCTATTTTGTTTACTCTACCTTTTTATAAGTGTTATATAATAAAAATATTAAAAAATGTTGTTAATTTTAAAATTTTAAGACAAATTAAATACATTTTGACGCGGTAAAATGATTACTTAAGTGTTTAGAGGTAAGTGTTCTTAGTAGGATATTTTTGTTTTTGAAATTGTGCTTCTATCTTATATTCTGTTGGAAATGGTTATCTAAGGCGATTTTTTTTTATAGTCGTATAATTATATTTTCAAGTTACAAGTATGTTTTCTTTGATCTCGAACCCTAAAAAATCTAGGCCTGTATATGGATAGTGCAACGAAACGGGATATACATGTTATTGATATCAGCCGAAAAGCATTTGCTACCGTACGGTGTCTCTACCAACTTTTTTTTTCATGCCATGGGCAAGGGTTATGTTTAGCCATAAGTGCCGTGCTTGGCAGTTTAATTACTTTACCTTGTTTTTTAATTTCTGCTTATTAAATTCAACTGGGTTTTAGTACTTTATTAGTTTTAGTAATTATTTATCCTGTTAAATGAAATCAAATATGTTAAAATTTTTAAGTTCATAGGTTCAGTGAAATTTATGTCACCAGTTTGGCTCGTGGTGACCACATAAGGGAATTTATAATGGGTGTCGTGAGAAATGCCAGGGAAATCTCGTGACGTCCAAGAGATGACGCTGTAATTATATGTATTAGATGTAAAATACCCTACCGACAAGGGAGAGCAGCTTGAAAGTCGACTTGGGATTTGCGTCCATGAAGACTGACCCGGGTTACTGGCTGTTCGCATCGTCTGACAAGTGTGGCGATTGTGATAAATTATCCGACATGAGAGAGGTCCAAGTAGCGTAGTAGCGGTAGACGGTTACAGCTTGATTGATGAGAAGAAGCGTACATTGATATAATGTAGCTGCTGCTAGCCATATTTACAAACAATTTGGCAGCCGTAGTTCTATGTTACCTACTTGTAGGACTTTTTCAAATGTTATTGTTTACTTGCGTACACACACTCCTTTTCATATAGTTAAATATTACATTATTTTCATTTTTATTATATTGTTAGATTCTCAGCTTCTATTATATTGAATGTGATCGTGCTAACATTCGTTTCTGTCCTGCCAATGTTCGACAACGTCTACACGACATCGATATCTGACAGATATAGACTCAGATACAAATTCGCGTGACATTCGATTAACGACAGTACCACTCACAGCACACGCCACCTTTTAGATCTAAATCTAATCGGTTTTAGTTAGACGGTCGGATTTTATCAATTTATGTGTCTGTTCGATTTGCGCCGAATTGTAATCTCTTTCCGTTCCTAGTACTACGTTACTTTAATTTTTATTAGTAAACTATTGGTAAAAAATTATAAGAAAATCATTTATGATTTACATTGCAAACTATACCTACATGCACAGTTAGTGTTCCGTGCCATCCTGCCAGGCTTTCAATGAAATTATGTATAAATATGTCTCTGTGTAACAATTGATTGCGTTGCTCTGGTAGAATTTTTCAGTAGTTATAATTTTGGCTCATTTTACAAATATAATAATCTACAATTACTGTTGTATGATCATTTGTATGATAAGGGCGGGATCAAGAAATTTTTCCAAATCATTGGTAAATTTTGAATATTGTCATAATATTTTATTACAATAATTTATTACATTTAGTACATATTTTACTTATGCCTCTATGCAATGTTATTCTAGGCCGTACATACATTTGATCCGTAGATTCAGAAAATAAAAAAACATCTTTTAATGTAATTAAATTTTCGCCTTCTATAATATCAGAATCTATATTTTACAGTTTACATTTTCATGGTATACATCCATTATGTAATTTACTGATAAGGGCACTTTTCTATTTCTAAGGACAAAGGTAGTAGTATAACACATATGATAAATAGAATCATAGCAGTGCTAATTACAAAACTAAAACTTTTACGTTAACTATTTCAACTAAGCGTACATTATTTGTTTCTGTATATTGTATCAAGTAAAAATATTACTTAACGTTAAAAGGTACAGAAGTAAATTCACAAAGTTAGAAGACGTTTTTATGTCAATTTATCGTTAGTCTATGTACTTATGGGTCTCATAAGTGACGAAACGAAAAAGACGACACGAAAAGTGAACAGTGCGTAAAAAGGGAATCAAGCATGTTTTACATTTTGTCTGACAAGAATGTCAGCGTAAAATAGTAGCTTAATGCTGTTGTGTTTCGTATGGTGGGTGTAGAGAACTGGAAACCCTTTTTATTGGAAACGAGGCATTCCATCTTAGTCCTCACGGGTTACAACGCATCTGCATTTTGATTTGTAATCGAGGATAGATGTAAATGTCTATGGACCGCAGCAACCACTTGGACTGTGTGCTCGTTTGTCACCATATCCTATAATAAAAATTAAAAAAAAATCACACAACATGCCTGTTGAATTTCTTATGAATCGTATGATAATCTCTAGTATGTGGAAGCAGAGAAATGTCTAATTTGTTATAATATCACTGATCATTGAAAATTAATGTCAATCAAAATTTCATGTTATAACTTCGCCTTTATAAGCAATACTGATAATATGATAAAATTGTGTTAAAAGTCATTGATCATTATCATATGCATGCTTTTACGTCTGCATGAATAATCATGAGCAGAAACTTTTTTATATTTCCGAAAATATATTTAGTGTATACTTCACGCCACGATGTTCCATGAAAATCGTGTCATTTTCCCTTGTTTGTTTCTAGTTTAAAATCTCATAATGTTTTTTAGTCATATTTATAGAGTCTGTTGTAATTCTAGTTATTTTTAGTAATGCCTCAATTTACCACCACTTCAGTAAATTAAAAGCTTGCATATAAATCCAACTGGCGAAAATTGATCTCTCATTCTGAGAAGCTCCTTCACGCTGCTCTAATGCGAATTGGCAAACTTTTTATGTCAGTGTGAAAATTTAAACATAATTGTCGATTTTTGCCTGGCTACGATCCAATCACTGCTAAATGTAAGCAGATAGAGATTGACAGTTTTAATGACGCGCAGCGTTGTTACGAATTATTCTGAAGAAAATACTATTTTAGTGGAAAATTGTGCAGTCTTGTTTTCGTTATTTGATTTATTTAAAAATATTAAATAAATCGTGGTAAACTCTAATAGTCACAATTTAGATTTCAAATGAAACTAATCATAGGTATTTTTACGCGCTTAATTTAACTTATACTAAATTCGTGTAATGTAGTAACAGTAGTTCTCGCAATCGAACAATTCTTCTGCCTTGTTATTTCAGACTGTGTTACAGTTTTCTTAAAGTTGTGCTCAGCTTGGCAAGTAGGCCAAGTGGGTCATTCGTGATGCATAACTGTGATATACTGATACTTGTGACCGCGCGCTGCTTGTTTGTACTAGGTCAGGTTCATGACGTGCTTATAGCATGCCCTAAATGTTTTAAACAACAGTCAAATAACTAACCTTTTTACACACTTAAATTTTCTATTGATTTGAAACCCCTAATAGCTGTGTAAGGTTAATTAATATTTTCTTGTAAATAGAACAGTTCGTTATAATTCAGTGTTTTTAATTTTTTTTATAAGCGTTTTTATAAGCATCTTATAATTAATCCTAATAGTATTACTTTCTGAAATGAGCGACCTTGAAGTAGGACGTATGTATAGGCTGTAAATTTATTTTTTTATTTTTACAATGTAACATGAAATAAGTTTAACTTTTATTAAATCAAATCGGATTATTATATATATCGGGCTTATGATAACGTTTATCATACATTTTTTCGTCTTCATATTCAAAATATTCGCTTAACAAACATTGCCACACGTACTCTATATTGTTATACTATATGACATGTTTGAGTAAATTTTACCGGCGAGTTCTGAATGTATCATGCAATATAAACACGTCATATGACTGAACGAAAATACTCAGACACTTCAGGCAAATGTTCCTTTATGACGAACGTACCGATTAAAACAAAGCCTTACTTGAAATAGGCGTACGAAACATAGTGATTTGTATATTCTTTGGGCGTACGTGTAATTGTGGTCTACTCAGAGTAGTAGTGATGATTTATATATTTTTATTTATATATTATTGGTATTATGTTTCTAAAAGTAAATGTGAACACAGTGACGCCACTGAACTTTGTGCTGTATTTTCGCATTGGATGTAACCATAGCTACTGTAACCTGGATAATAACATGACATGTATCGTAGGTCTGCAATAGGACGTTGCGTGACTTGATTCGTTATTTATTTAAATAATTTATCTGCAATCATATTCGCAATCAAATTTGGTTTCCCTTTGCGAAGGTTGTTTTTAACAATCAAAATTCGTAACTATCATGTAAATATGCTTATGAATTACTAGTTTGAAATAGAAAAAACGACTAGGATTTAATTTACAGTGTCTACAGTTAAAAATATTTAATACAGTGTTGTGCTGTAAAGATATGTATTATTGTGGTTAAAATTTAATGAGCTCACAAATAATAGGTACTAATTACTTGTTATTTTTAAAGGGATATGAGTATTTTTGTATTTCAATATGCATTTATAAATAAATTATTGTTTACGTAATAGCAACCCTATCTATATAAAACCAAGAATGCACAGACATGAGATATAATATTTTTTATTAAACCCTCTAATGTAAATATACGAACTTTACATATTTATTTAGTCTATATTTATATAGAGTGCATTATTAACTGGCTTAATAACCAAAGTGTATTGCTCTAGAGCATTACACGCTTTAATAAAATAACACGCCCGAAAGGCAAAATACGAGCAATAGGGTTTAGTAAATTATTCTTGCCATTACTAAGCTAGTTAATTATTTCATATAACCTACTATGGGATAGAGTCAATATTGGCACTAATAGTATTACTATTTTGCAGAGAGAGGAGTGAGAAGAAAGCCCAAATGCTGTTTAATCAAGAGCTGATCAATGAGCAGAACCGTCAGCAGCAGTTACTTCTCGAGCAGCAGTTGAGACAGGTCGGTCTCAATACATTCCTATAGCCATATAGACTCACAAGGAATTGGCATTGAAATATAAATTAATGTTATCTTTGTTAAATATCAATTTTGTTAATAAACAACTTTTTTAGAGTTTCCTTTCTTATTATAAAACTGAAGTGACAAACGAACTTCAATCCACCCAATAGCGGGTGGCTAGTGCAGTTATTGGACACCTGCAACCAACTTCACACCAAGAAGGCTACAGATGCGCTGTCATCTTCAAGGTCTCACAGCCTGTAATTAAATTGGCTCTCTATACCCATAGACCATAACACAGCAGTGCTAGCACTTGTTTTGGCGGGAACTTTGCCGTAGACGGATTGTCGCTCCTGTTTTGTCGCTTGCATAATGGTTTGAAGTGGATTTTGATTCGTAAAAGTGATGCGATTTTGTGAATTAAGTGTCCGCGCGTGTGAACTATTAGAGAAAACGTGGGTTGGGTTGAGCTGTCGTCGAAATCTCCCAAGGTCTTCACAATGTGACGCATCCGCATATTGTGAAGAAAAATAATATAAAATGAAGATTCCGAAAGAAATGGCTCAGAAGGGCTAGAACCCAGACCCGTAAAGCCAATTAATTAAAAAAAAGTGCTAGCATAGATAAGATAACTAATACGATGATATAAAATAACTAATACACGTTCAAAATGAGAATTTTTTACTGTTTGGTTTCAGGTGAAAATGATCCAAAATCAACAGCAAGCAGGCCCTGTAGATCAAGTGAAAGCTGGTCTGCTCAATGGTGTGGGATCACAGCCTGGACTAGCAGCCGTACAGTATGTATCAAGAGCAAAGTACTTATAACATTTAATTTTGACAAGAGAACTGAATGTAATTGTTATTTATTAATTTTGGAAATTAAAATATATTTTACAGGCTAGACCAACAGTCGCAACTACTTCAAGCCCAACAACATCTTCTGCAACAACAATATCAACAACATATAAGTAATGAAGAGACTGCCATGAAGATCCTGCAGCATAATTTCATACAGTCTAGGATATCGCCCTCGCTAACCCCCGACCAGCATATACTCAAACAACAAAAGGCCATGCTTGAACAAAATATCAAACAACAAGTAATCATGGAGCAGAATCTTTTAAATCAACAAATGTTGGAGCAGACGGCACAGGGCCAGTTTATCGAACATCAATCCCAGCAGATGCTCGAGCCTGTATCATCACAAACTCAACTTCAACCAAACCTTCTTAACACACAGTTTGGTATAAACGAAATCAGTAATCAAAATCAGGCGTTGCAGCAACAGATTATACAACAACAGCAAAACATTATTGCACATCAGGCAGCTGCCATACAACAAAAACAGTTGGAGGAACAGCTAACGGCACAAGAGAATATCATAGCTGGCCCACAACCGAATCTCGCTACCGGTCAGGTCCTAGACCCGTCCTTACAGAACTTGCAGAATATCCTTGCGCAGATCATACAAAGACCCGACTCGCTGCAGTCGCGGAAGGACTCAGAGTCAGAACAACAACAAGTGGTGCAGCAAACGCAGCAAACACAACAAACTCCTGCCTTTAGCCAGCAACCTACTACAGAGAGTATCGACGTTCTAGCCGCCACATCTCAACAGGAACAGGATTCTCTACAACAGAAAATGAATAATTTTCTAGGATCTCAAATGCAACAACATGCTAGTCAGAACGTTAACTTCCAACAGAATCAGCCACAGTTTATGCAGCCTAATATACTATCGGCCGCAGTTGACCCGGCCCTTTTAGCGCAGCAACAACAAGTAGCTCAAGCGCAACAGCAAATGGTTCAAGCCCAGCATCAGTTGAATATGCAAAAGCAAATGCTGGCGCAACAACAGCTAGTCCTCCAACAACAGATGCTAACTCAACAACAGTTGCAACTACCGGGTCAGACGCTATCGCCACAACATTTTAGAAACACGATCTTCCAACAACAACAGTATTTAGCTCAACAGGAACTGCAAATACAGACACAACAGAGCATAATAGATCAGCAAAATTTAGCGCTTATGGCGCAGAAGCAACAGCTAATGGGGCAGCAGCAACAGAAGGTCGAGGAGATAATGAGAGCGCAACGCCCAGTGTATCAACGGCAGAGTTCAGAACAAAGTCAGATTAGCACAGCTGATGTACATGACCAGCAGCAGACTTTAATGCCTGAAAAGTATCAACAGAAAGCTCCACTACAGTCCCAAATGTCTATTGATCAAATGCAGTACCAAAACCCTTATATTGATATGCAAACGCAGAAGAAAGAGGAGCACTATCATCCTCAAATGCAATTGCTACAGGGCCAGTCTCTACCTCATAACATACGGGCACAGAATTTCAATGTAGTTCAGCAGAGTGAAAGGCAGATATCTAGTCATGAAGGCACTCCGGTGCAGAATTACTCTGTCAATCCTCTGCAAATGTACCAACAGCATGGCCAGTCCATCCAGAACATGCAGAATATTCCTTATCAAGCAGTAGATTCTTCTGTTCCTACATCTGTACAACAAAACCCTCCAATGGTTCAAGAATCTGCTCCTCAGATGTCATCAGTTCAACAATCTGTTCAACCTACTGCTCAACCTTCTGTGCATCCTTCATCTGCTCCTCAGATGTCATCAGTTCAACAATCTGTTCAACCTAATGCTCAACCTTCTGTGCAGCCTTCTGTACAACCCTCTGTTCAGCCTTCTGTTCAACCCTCCATTCAATCCTCTGTTCAACCCTCAGTTCAATCTGTTCAACCTTCTGTGCAACCTCCAGTACAACCTTCTGCCCAACCTCCTATTCAACCTTCTGCCCAACCTCCGGTTCAACCCTCTGCCCAACCTCCAGTTCAACCCTCTACCCAACCTCCAGTACAACTCTCTGCCCAACCTCCTGTACAACCCTCTGCCCTACCTCCAGTTCAACCCTCTGCCCAACCACCAGTTCAACAATCTGCTCAGCCTACAGTTCAGTCCTCTGTTCAAAACCAAGAATCGATACCACAACAATTGAGTATACAGTCCGATCACTCGGAGAATGGACATCAGAGCAATGGCGGTCAGAAGGAGCAATTTTTGACACCGATGACGGAGTTCCCATCAGGAGCTACACATCCGGAATCCATAAAGCCACCAGACTTGAGTTCCGTAGATGAAAAGCAAGGAGAAACCCAACAAGAAGGTGCGTTTAATTTTATTAAAATGTCGATATAAATATAGGTTTAGGTGGTTGATGGAGAATGTCTTTGTGTCCTATTTTGACCTTGGCTACAGCTACTGAATACTGTCGCAAATTATCTACAGCGGACCCCCGGTAATCCGGCCCCTGGCTAATCCGACATGTCTTTAATTTGTAGGTAGATTCGAGTCGCGCTATGAATCTGCCACGGAAAAATAGCAGTGTTGCCGTATAAAGAAAAAAAGATGCACTTAACCCTTATCAAAATTGCGCTATATTTTACAAAAATTTGCTTTCTAAAATCTACCAAATACCGCTAAGTTATATCCTTTAAATGTAAAAGAAAATAAGAATGAATGCGATTATTTAAAGACATCTTCAGTTATTTAAGTGATATTAGGTACTAATACCAACTAAATTAGACACTTCCCCTAAGTCTTCATGGTCATCATCACCTCTAGATGCCGATGATGAGCGTACGCCTGCTTCTGTGCCTTTTTTCACAGTTTTAGTAATTTGTGGCAGCTTTGCTTGAGAATTGTTTTATTGATGAGGTTTTATACTTTTGACAATGTTCATAACGCCGAAAATCCGCTATAATTCGACGTTTGAACGTGGAAGCGACAGCACGTTGATAGCTAAGTCCACTAATTCCCGAAAGGCATTCATCCTAACCTCTGTATCTGGATACAAAAATGCGGTTGGACTTGAGCCCAAAATACTATATATCATCACTATCAACTTCTTATTGGATCAATTGAATTCCATGCCATTTGCTCCCACTCAGATCTACATTTATGGTTATAAGCCTTCTTCCTCGGCGGCAAACCCATTTAAAATTTTCACGAAACAAACAAAACATAGCTAAAAGACTAACATGAAACTTGAAAGTGGGAAAAACCAGCTTTTCTCAGGTATTAAAGCTTAGAGGATTAATATAATGAAAAGCAAAACAGCTGCATAATACCATAATGCAAAAGGGAGGTAAAATAATTATTAACGCATCAGCAACATTTTGATAAACACGCCAGTGTCTTTTATCACTGTGCTGCCAACTAATAGCAAATTTTCCGCCAGATTCCACTAGATAATTTTTAGTGCTTACATATTTAAAAAAAGCGCTATAGACCCAATGATTTCAAAGGGAAGGATAGGCCCATCTAAATATTTTACTCATAACTTTTTCATACAGGAAAAAGTAGCGCATCTGTCATAATACAAACGTCATATCATAACACGACGTAGCCAGGGTCGGATTTCGTAGTATAATTATCCTAACTGTGCCATTATTTCATAGTTTGTAGTATATAGTATCGTAATAATACTAACCGCAAATACCATCAATTTACCTGAAGATCGACTTGTATTATTATTGCGTCCTTTTACTTTTTAATATTAAGCCTACGATATCGAGAATTTCTGTATTATACATGAGTACCGCGTTTTTTTTAAATAAAATTGTAATTAGCTCACTTTCTGGCCAATATCGGTGCTAGATCGATGCATTTATTGACTCCGACTCTTGAAATACAGGGTATCCTGGGAGTCAGGGCTCAATGATATTGTATGAAATTATAAGTGTCAAATAAAGAAATTATTATTATTTTGGGGTATATATATATATATATATATATATATATATATATATATATATATATATATATATATATATATATATATATATTTCTCATCTGGTTGGATTCTATAAATATATAATTATAAATTAAAATGAAAAGATAAATATACATAAATATCAATAAAATAAAATAAATACAAAAAATACCTAAATAAATAAAGATCCAACCAGATGGAAGCCCTCGGCAGGGTAGACCAAACGACCGAGGGTTAGGGGGAAAGGGGAAGAAACCGGCGGATGGTGCGGGCGGTATGTTATTACTATTTTTTTGTATTATTTTATTGTATTATTATTATTATTTATGTTGCATATCCTTGATACAACTATAATGACAGGATACCACGATAAAAACTCTATGCTCCAGAAGCAATCGGTTTGAAAACAGAATTTCAAAATATTTTATAAATCAGATTTTCAGATTCAATTAAGCAGATATGGTTCCTTTACTCTTTTTCGTTTTACTCTTATTGAATATAAAATATATTAGGTACCAATATTCAAAATTAAACTTATTCTATGTTTTTTATACAAAAATAAAACAGAAATAAAAATAAAACCGTCAAAAACGAAACGTATAGATAAACTAGACGCGTGACGCCAAAATCCCGCCGCATGGGAAAAAAGAAACATGAAACGTCAAACGTGATATAATTTTTTTTAAAATAGTATGATTTAATTTTTCATGTACAATATTTTTAAGGGTCTGAATCCAACCCTGGCCTAATATTGGTAACGTAACTAAACTAACTGTAAAATAAAACTATAAAAATGCGTTCATATAATAATTAATTGTAACAAAATTAATACAGGGTTATTAACCGATGATGCGATATCCCATGTTCCTTTTTAATCTTCGTATCGTAATTTTGCATCCTTTTACCATGCAGTTAGACATATTTATGACAGACAAATCTGTCCTGCGCGCGCACCACTGTCGACCGATTCGCGTTGGCCCTAAACTGTAATTTAAGGGCCAGCGCACTGATCCGTTTTAGTTGTTCGGTCGGCCCGGTCCTTACGCTAGTAATATATAAGTCAATGTATAGACCCTAGAAATGCAACCAGATCTAGCGCCAAATGCACTAAAACGGCAACACTGACAAACAGGTTGCAATTTGTTCTCGCCACCACGAATCTAGCTTGATGCCTATTGTCTCAGTTCAAAAATGACTATGGTAGCGGCCTTGCGAGCATTCATTTTTTACTGTTTAGGTATTCATTGTGCATTATATGAAATTTTTATTTTTTATTATTTTATAATTGATTTGTATGTCGTTGCCTTATTATTTAGATTTCTGTGGTCGTAGTACAAGATACTCAAGACTACCAGGGGGCTGCGGCAGTACTCTATAATCGAAGTATTCACTTGTGTCGCCAATTCAATACCGCCTCGAGTTGCGGTCAATACCAGTCTTATATAGGACCTTTTCTACTGAAACATCTGGAATGCTCGAGCACATACCGGTCCCGACTGACTAAAAAGTTCTCTCCTAGTTCTGCCACTCGGTACTAGATGGCGCTAGTGGGAAAGTTCTGGTATAGAATTATCTAGAAAGCTCCCCGGCTCTGCAACTCGACACTAGATGGCGTTAGTTGCATTAATTATGGCGTGCAACAATATAATGAAATAATAGCATATAATATAATGTAATTGTGGTGGGCCACATCATCTTACTACTGGATGGATGGATGTGTTCGTTTATCACCCATACTTCATACAAATAAATTAAGTTTTACAATAATTAGACATAATATATTAGTCAGTAATATATGAAATCACTAATTGCAGTAAGCAGCAGTACTGCAGTTCCTTCACCTATCACAAATGAAAAGAAATCTCGCGGCTCCAAAAAGCGTTCACGAGAAAAAGATAAGCTGCCCAAACTGACTGTGTTGGAGATCAATGAAGCGGCAACAGTCGTGGAGTGTCAGCTCGAGTCCAAATTCAAAACCGTCACCTTCAAATTTGATGTCACTGATGTCAACCCGGAGGAGATTGCTAGTAATCTTGTGAGTTCTTTTTTATTGATTATAGTCAACCAAATCTAAGAAATACCTTTTGACGTTTCACATTAATCATTCCGCAATAACTTTGCACAAGTGTGCTCGTACGATTTAAAATAACCTTTTACGTTTAAGTTATCTATATTTCATTACAACGTGTATAGTTTTTCATCACTAATTTAAATTCGAATTTTTCAAAAACAAAGCAAAATATTAAAAAAGAACCAGTATCAACTTTTTTACTTGACGTCGTTTCAATGATATGTCGCTATGTACCTTTACCGTAGTGTTCGGATGATTAAAATTCATTGTTATGCGAATAATCGGCAAACATATTCAAATAATCCGTAGAAATATTCAAATAACCCAATCATTAATTTTTTAATGTATTATTTGTTTAAATAAATATTTATTATTAAAATTCTTTAAACTACATGAATCGTGAATAAAACAAGTTTTTTTTTACTTTGTCGCCGTAAACTTGTGTAGGCAAAAAAACTAACATACAAGGCCGTTCTTAAAAAGATTACTACGTGATTTCAACCTCCCGCCATTACGGGATGTGGGTAATTATGTGATTTTGTGTTTGTCTTCCTATTTTGTTATAACCAGATATTTAGGCTTTAACTTTTTGGGCTGTTTCTTCTATATTGATTTTTTTTTTCATTGAGTGGGCAAAAGTGGTAAAAAAAAACAAAAAAATTGATTATGAATGACTGAAAGAGACATTAATTTTGACTGCATTATTGAAAATCAAATATTAATTAATCTAAACAACGACAGTTCAACTAGTTGAACTGAAAGTGATTGAATAAATTTCTTTTTAATCTTTATCTTATTTTCAATCTATAATTTTTATAACTTTGCCTCTAGAAATAAGCAGTAACAACAAATGCGACGAAACTAATAAATCTTGTGTTTTAAATTATCTGTTTCTAATTTATTCTGGTATTTTTCAAACCAAACTGTAAATGATTATCAACTCTAAATAATCGATATCGAATTTTTTAAGAATCGAATATTGTACGTTCCCATTTTTTAGTTGGCATGCTTGTTGCAATAAGTCCGACAGCTGTCAAAATGTATTTCTTAGATTTGGTTGACTATAGTAACTTAAATTTTTCATATGCGTAGGTTAAAATACTATATTTTTTAAATTATTTGTAGCTATTAGATTTTCTACTTTGTATAACGTCTTTCTACCTTCATGCCAAATCTCAAGTGGACTACTCTGGAGTGAAACTAATCTGAATTTGGCATGGGTTATTGCTGAGCAAGTCAGTAAATGATAAATATGGCACCTTTATAACTAAAAACTAATAGACTAATCGAAACGTCAACCACTGTCCACTGCTGAACATAGGCCCCCAAGAGATAGTAATAGAAATTCAAGATTCTTATTAGACATGCAAAATAACGAGTGTGTCTAATAGCTTTTGAGTTACGGGCTGTAAGAATAAGACTTGAATTGCTTCATGTTAGTATACATACTGCCGGCGTGTCGCCCTTTTCTTTTTCAAACTTGGCTGGTTCGTTCTAGATTCTAGATTCGGTAGGATGTAATTTGTTTTAATTATAATAGTATAAATTCCAATCGATTTGGGATTAAACTTGCTAAAATTCTGCTGGCCAAGGTGAATACTACCTAATTCCACTGGTGATAAAATAAATAATGTGTGTTGTGTTGTATCTGCCAGGTGTCAAACAACCTCCTGCCGGAGGTGCAGAGCGGTGCGTTCACGGAGCTGATTCGCGACATCGTGCAACAGCTGCTCAACGAACCCGGCCAGCTGCCCGTGCTGGGGCCCGCGCACCACGCCGCGCTGCGCCTGAACATCGACCGGGTGCGTCCACACGCACACGCACGCACACTATATATAGAATCCTTCGCGCACGGACACAGTAACGTGCATGTACACAAATACCTGCACGCAGGCACATGTTAACCAGCACGCACGCACAGTAACCTGCACGCACACAAATACCTGCACGCACACAGTAACGTACACCTGCACGAAAACCTGCCCGCACGCACACAGTAACGTGCACTTACACAAATACCTGCACGCTCGCACACATACAGTAACTGCACGCACACAAATACCTGCACGCACACAGTAACGTACACCTGCACGAAAACCTGTACGCACGCACACAGTAACGTACACCTGCACAAAAACCTGCCCGCACGCACACAGTAACGTGCACTTACACAAATACCTGCACGCTCGCACACATACAGTAACTGCACGCACACAAATACCTGCACGCACGCACAGCGTAACCTTCTTTTATAATATGAGGGTAACAAACGAGCTGAGTGGACTGTCCACCTGATGGTATTCTTATTTTATATGGTATATAACATTTAATTTCATATTTTTACAGACTGACTATGACTCAGAAACGACGGAGCGTGAAGAAAACCTAACGGACTCCAATCAGGACAACTCCGAGTGCACGACTCCCACCGCCAGTCAAGACAGCATCGCACTGGCCGAGCTCGCGGACGACGAGCCCGCGCCGCCCGCCTCCGCCCCCGCACCCGCCCCCGCACCCGCCCCCGGACCCGCCCTGGCGCCCGCTGCGCCTACGCATGTGCCTGTTGAAGTATCCCCAAGGAAGATCAGCACTGCGTCGTCAATAGGTATTTCTCAGATAATTTTATACAATCTGTTTAATTAGATATATTTAATGAGATATGTAGTAATAACATTAAAAGTTAACAAACAATGCCAGTAACAATTTTTGAAGTGAAAACTTCTTTAGAATCTTTGTGATTTTAAACTCGATAAAACGACAAAGCGACACTAAAAAGAAACATCTATAGGATTTAGCATACGAGAAAATGAGATAGAATATAGTATACAGTGTTTCTTATTGTGTATGGAAACTATGCATGTGATCTACGAGCAGTAAGGATTTAAGACGAAATTTGTTGGTTAAAAAATATATAAGTACTTATGATGATGGAATCGAAAATTGAGAGAAATTTGGAAAATGTAATATCTTATGTATATAATAAAATGTAAAATTATTTTTAAACTTATTAACAAAATGGCCTTAAAGTTTAGTTTTCTGAAGGTTTCACTACTACCGCGTGGGAACTGCTCACATTTTTTTTTACGAGAACTGTTGTTATATAAATTTAATGTATGTCAGTTTATTATCTCTTTCAAAATTGTAATATGATATTAAACATTAATTTATAATATTTTCTTGTAATATTTTCTTATATTTTTACCATTTCCAGGTTCTAATCAATCCGATGGCGGATCGATAGCACCCGATCGCTCAGGGAGCTCAGAGTCACAGAATGGCGAGAAAAAAACACAAAAACCCACTCGTAAGATATCAAGATTTCTAGTCAGTCCCGTCATTGACCGCGGTGAGGAAGTATCCGAAGAGAAGACGGCCATTGAGTCAGAGAAACCGGTAGAGCCAAAACTCTACTCCGAAGTCGCCAAAGAACCACGCAAAGTCGACTCTCAAGTCAACGGTCTTCCGGAGCAAGAACCTCAGCCACCACAAGTACAACCTGTCTCACAAGTCATTCCTCAAGAAAATTATGTTCCTACCCAACAGTATTCAGTAGCTTCACAGATAACTCACGCACCTCAAACTATGCCCGAGCATCGGCCCATAGATACGAAACCAGAGATTCCTACTAGTGCGCCAGTGCCACAAAGCACTGTGGCACCGATAACAGCTCCTATTACTACCAATATACAGTCGACAATACCACAAGTTTTACCGTTCCAGAACAATATAGTCAACCCTAATCTGCTAAATGGGTCCCTACAGACCAATTTGACGAATTTAAGTACGCCGTTACAAATAGCTACAGATACCCCACTGTTAGGGCTGAGTCAAGTGGGAACTCCATTGGGAGTGAGTGGGGAACTGGGTCTAAGCATGGGATTAGGTGCAGTAGGTTCAACTTTGGGGGATCCCATGGGGCTAACAAGGCTCCCTTTCGTGCAGCCCACACTTACGCCTACTCCTGGACTAAGTGATACGCTCCCCAACGCTGAAAACATACAGAGGATGCTGTTGAAGCAAAATATTATGAAGTGAGTCAATATATAGTTTTTTTTTACATTTTTGATATATAAAAAACCTTATATAAAGCTTTATAACAACTAAATTTGCGCTTAAAAATTCCTTTCGATGTTTTTATTAGTACTGTCAGGAACCGCTTTACGTTATTAATGTGTCTAGCTGAAATCTTGAGTATATATGTATGTTAGCTATCATCATCTGTGCTTCATCAATGTGTGCAATTATGTCTGCTTTCTTATTGATAAGACACTGCCTTTAGTTATTGTTATACGGTTTGTCACCAACGCTATTGAGTGACACTATAACTAAAAACATTGTGTTATTTAACACACTTAGAAAAAGGGTATGTGCATAAGCATGATTGACGCTTTAACCAAGTTTACCTGAACTAGCATGGTTTTCGCCTTCGTTCAGCTAAACTGGCTCTTCCGAATTCACAATTCTTTTCAGCTCAGAGGCTAACTGATTAAACATCTTACCTAGCTAATTAGTCTTAACAAAATGCCTTTCTTGTACACCTAAATGTAATGTAAACTTAAAGTTATCACTCTAACGAAAATAAGGATGAAAATAAGAAAAAATAAGCTACGTAGCTGCGGGGCTAAGAGTTACCTAGTGAATGGCAGGAAAATATAATACTTGACATAATATTATGGATACGTTAAATATTCTAAAAAATTGCATGACAAAAAATAGTCACGCTGGGTTAATACTTAGCAGCTTCTAAGTTAAAATGCGACTGCTGCCATAGCCCAATCGCCTACCAAATGTGGCGTTTATGAATTATGCTTTTAACATAGGCTAAAACTGTCGAAGTGTTGTTTGTTATAAGTTATAAGAGAGCATTTTGTACAGTGTTAGTCTCTTAGCTGACTGGTAATGATGTTTACTATGTTATATTTTCAGTCAGCAACAAAACCTAACTGGTCCTAACCTCCTGGGCCTTCTCAACCAGCAACAATTCCCTCAGCCTGACCTCGCTCTACACAGCCATCTACTCACCAACGTTCAACCAGGTATTTAGTAAAATGATTATTATCATTACTGCATCATATGATATAGCTTAATATGTTTGTGCCTTTGCTGGTTATCTTCTTGGTCTTCATTTGACCTCAATAATGTACGCGGATTATTACTTGTCATTTTGTAGGAAGAATATTTTTCTGAAATAAAATATAAAGTTTTAAAATGTAGAGTGTGCAAACGATTGTTTTAAATGTAAGTAACAATAAAAATTAAATTACCCCTGACTACCAGATATTCTAAAATCGCTCAATTCGATTCACTCATTTATTATTTTATTCACTTACATTAATAAAAACGATATTTCATCATATAACAAAATTTTATATCGAGTGAAAGGATACATTGGTGAGGGATTTACTCTCATTTCTCTCGCTTGCTCGATTATTATTGAGACCATTCAATAAGTCCAAACAAGATTCCTCTGCTGTAAGTTGCTGAGGAGTTAGGTATCCTGAAGATTCCAGGTGATGTTGTCAGCATCAGGTCAAAGTTTACCATATTCTTGCAATATCATTGAAGTAAAATTTCGAATCAATAAACCTGTGGAAGTTGCTCCCATCCTCTCATGTTCTATACAAATAAAATGATAAAGGTTTGCAGTTGTGCGTTATTAAAGGTTTAAAAAAAGAACGATTTTTGTAAGCACTACGTATTCAGTGATCTGTGTTTTCTTTGTTAATATATCAAGCAACGCGGACGAAGTCGCGGATATCATCAGCTGATCAACTATAAAAGAGGTGATGATCTTCAAATGACTGAACAATGTCGTTGCGTCGGGGGTTAAAAATAAACTTGATTTTATCAACCTTTTATATAGCGAAATAAGTTGAAGATTAAATGAAACAAAGATTTATATTACAATACTTTTTGACACAAGTTTAGTTCTTATTAAAGTAAATGTCTCGAGCTTCAAAGCATTTAACTATTCTGTTTAATTTTTCTCAATACTAAATTCCTTTATGTTGCTTTAATTGTTTGTTATTTAGATTAAGTTTAAAATAATTTAACATAAACGTAGTTTCTTGCTAAAATCAAGCTTTTATATGTTGTCATAATATAAATTTTATGTTATTTATTACTAATATGATGTAACTTTAACATGAAAGTAGTGCCACCTCAGCATGCATGGTTTTTTGGCACAGGCCACAGAAAGAAATCCGCTACTCTGCTGCTAATCGACTTCACGTGCACTCAAAGTACTATAATTGCCTTTTTATTATGTAGGTTTCATGACTATGTTTCCTTCACCGCCTTGTGTAAATTAGCGTTTAAAAATTGCGATAGAAAAGAAATTAGTGTTGTTGGCGAGAACCTTGATTAAGTTACAAAAGTTGATAAAATATTCTGACCTGTCATACAATCAGTCTTACTAAAAAAGGAAGTAATTTATAATTAGTCTCATATTTAAACAAGAATCTATTTCATGAAATGAGTCACACCGAAAAATGCGAACTAAAATGTATTTTTTTTTATAGAATATCCCAAACGTGTACATAGTCCACCTGATGGTAAGTAGATGCTATGGCCCATAGATACATTTGGAACATTGGGAACATTGGGAAAATTTGTCCTCAATTTAGATATAAAATGGAGATCTGTTTGTCATCCTTGGGGACTGTGGTGAAATGTCTTGTTTCCAGTTAAAAAGGTCTCCGGTTCTCACACTCACTGCACGAAACTGCACGCTGGTATTCTGTTAGAGAGTGGGCGGTCGCTCCCCCCATCCAATCGAGCCGACCCATTCGTGCTACAACCTTAATAAACCTGCAGCGTGGTTCTAGCACGTTAAAATTATTCTTTAGGAGGAATATGTCTATTTTATCTTGTATTCTGTATTATCTTGTTATATAATGTGGCTTAGTACATTCACAATTAAGATTTCTAATAGTATAATATGTAAATGTATGTGTAGTAGAAGTTTAATATTTTGGCGCAAATAAAATTTATATGATTTGAATAACTTATTTATATTATTTATGTATAGCATAATAGAGCTTTGAATGTCGCGTGCTTATGTCAGTGACTAACATTTGTGCTCAGCGGGCGGTGTGACGTCAACGCGATTGCCCCCTCACTACCAGCCGCAGAGGTACTACCAGCCCATGTTGGCCACAGCAAACGACTTTATAGGTAACTTTATGCTACTAACTGAAAAATTAAAAAGTTTGAAGGGATGTCTTTCAAAAAAATTAATAAACGATTATTAGTAGGCCATTTAGAATTTAAGATTTGTAATATGGAACTGTCACTGGTGGACTTTACTACGAAAAATCATAAACTAACATCACCAATTATATTACATCATCGGTCTGTATACTTTCTTCTTGTAGAAGGATTGGCCTTAATATTCACGCTTGGCAGGTAGATTGACGATTACAGTGCAAGCCATACGCCTTGCACATTGGATGTTTATATACATCATGGTTTTTATCATTCCCTTTTTACCATATAGTTTTATTACTTATACCGATGTTTATTCATCATCATCATTATTACTACAGCCCGTCACAAGTCCACTGCTGAACATAGGCGTCCCCCAAAAGATGCCATATTATTAATTAATCATGAATCAAAAACAGATTACTGATTACTAGAATAATCATTCATATTATTAATCTGATATACTCCGCAGTACACTTTTTAAAATCCAATACAGCTTCAAACAGGCCTAAATTGGATAAAAAAATTGATTTTGATGTTACATAATGTGATATTTTGATATGATTGCATTTTATTGCTTAAGTTTCAAATATTAATTAATCTGTCTATTTTCACAGTTCAACAGCAAGCATTACAAAACTCTGTGTCGCAACTGAGTGGGCAGGCTATCGGTGCTGGCTTTGGACTGGGGTTGGGATTTGGAGCTCCACTGCAGGGAGGATTGGGTACTCCTCTGCTACAGCACCAAAATATAGGGCTCGCCGCGCAGAACCTTGCTCTCAATCAGAACCTCATGGGGCAGAATCTTGGACAGAATTTAGGTACTTTGATTTTGTAACTATCATTATCCTTTCTAAGCATAAAACGGTGTCTTAAATTAAATGTCAAGATGTGCATGATTACTTGAAAAGTGTTTCATTTATGTGTGAGTTTTTAGTATTTTGGTTTACCATGTAGTATTTGCGTTGTAAGAATATGTACAACCTCATATTATCCCGTGAGTGTTGTAAGGGGCGACAGAGGGAAACATAACTAGGGAATTAGGAAAAAGTTATAACTATGGTAAATAACTTCCGAATAAGTCGCCACAAACACTGTTTGGATAACGGATGCGACACAGCGAGTCCGCAGACGGGCGTGCCGCACACTCCACACCGCGTACACACCGTACACCCGCGTCCCTGGGCGGCTTTCTCACTGCACAGAACATCGAACGACACGAGTTAGCCGTCAGAACCGGAACCCGCTACCCCCTGTTCAGACGGCCGTTAGATAACTCATCCACGTGCAGTGTACACTGTCATAGGAGTCATCGTTACGGAAATAACGATGCGGAATGATTTAAATTCATATTTTTCGCGTCGCGGACCCTGAGACTTTTGGATCTGTAAAAGCTAACAGCAATAAGTGAATTTATGAGGGGGCCCTTTATCAGGTGCAAGCAGATGTTAACAGGTGTACTTTTGATTGACTGTTATGAATATAATAAATGAAATAACTAAAAAACGTTAGGATGACTCAGCACCATATTATGAACATGGTATATTTATCGCCCGCTAAACTTTTTCCAAGTAGAGTATAACCGTCTCAAAAAGATAACTCAAAACTCTATCCATCCATTCCTTGCAGCCTATAAAAGGGAGTAGTAATAGAAGTAGTAGTAAAGCACCAGTACGTCGACCGTACACCGCTGCTCTCATGATACCGATTAACCGTGACCGGTTTGATGTATTTGTAATGCCTAGGCCACACACATAGCGATGTGTGCGGTCGTGGCATAACGTTAAGTTTGTCATAATATTCCAGGTGTGGCCCCGCAGAGCCTAGCACTAGGCGGTCAGAATCTCATAAGCGGCGCCGGGCTGGCGCTGGGCGGCGCGGCGCTGGGCCGCGTGGCGCCACACCTGGCCGCGCGCGCGCTGCGCCGCCCGCTCGACGCCGACGCACGTACGCCAAAACACACCGTTATCACAGTTTAAACACCTTACAGTTGGAACACGAATATGCTCGTGCAAAGCAACGGTGGAGGTCCTGCGGGGTAGGGGGCGGTCGACCTTGTGCTAGTGCACTTCACTGAGTCTGATAAATAGTACTTGCGGTTGTTGCGAGGATGTTTTTATAGTACTTATTTCACTAATCTTAAGTGCTATTTTCCAAAGATATAATATCTATAATGGTGAATTAGTGTCATAGTTATATGGCCTGTATTCACTTTGATTAGTGCGAGTGCAGGTGATTAGTGCAGGTTTGTAGCGTAAGTGGAGTCCAATTCTGTTTAGTGGCTATGTTTAGTAAATTCAGTTGTTAGCCGTCGACCAGCAAGTATGGACGCACTCGTTTCTCATTTTAGTATAATTTTTTTTACTTCCAAACCCCGGTATGGTCACAGCTTCACTTATAGGTAGAAATGCTGCGCGATAGCTATATATAGCGAAAGTCCGACGCTAAACACTAAACGCTGCTGTCCAGACGTGTTTAGTGGCGGACATACTGCGAGTGTGGGGGAAAGGAGGGCGCACTACGTGAATACTCACAGTCCACTCGCAATAAAAATAGAACACGCTTCTAATCACTTTACTACGCAGATTACTAATAATAAAATTAATACTACTAATAAATAAAATTGCAGTAATCAATCAAGTGCACACGTATTTACTCCTAATCACTAAGCACCTTCACTAATTCTATTTTATTGATTGATTGTGAGTGTAAATTCCAAATACCACTAAAGTAATATGATTAAAGCCAAGATGAGTAAGGGATATGTCCATTTATATTTATAATATTACCAACACACGGTAAGAAGGTTGTATTAAAGTATATAATGTAACTATTTATTATTGAACAAGATCATAGTTTTTCTGATTCAGTGATCCTACACTCCAGAGAACCATTAAACAAGAACGGGGTCCCACTGGAGTAATCCGGCGAGTCTTCTAGTTCCTAACTCGTTCTAACCCTAAATCTAACCCCTTGCCTAAGTAGTGTGGCGTTGGGTTCCAATCAACGCAATGGGCGTTGCTTTAGATAACGTCTGTTCCAGAAACACACACGCCTTGTCTTAAAAAGATGGTTGATGCCTGAGATTACGGCTTCCATGTTTGGTCCCGGTCTATACACCAAATATGTAGACTGTATAATAACTTCACTTTTCCTAACTTGTAGAGTGGACACTGGAAATAAAACAGCTATTGCTCTTGAAAGGCTTGAGAAATGTGATAACTCTCACTATAAGGTAACTGTAGCTTGTATTGAACTTGCGCTGGTGAGATCGAACCGGAGATATTAAGTCGAGAATCGAGATCGAACACGTGATGTTAAAGTCGAACAAATCGCGATTGATCGTTGGTTTCTGCGTGGGCTTTCTGCACAGCAGGTCTCGGGCTTCGCGGCATTCCCCATTTGCCCCTTACCCTGGTAATCCTCACGCCACATTACAATGTGCCGGTCTTGGGAGCCGATCAGGAACGGTATTGTTGGCTTCTTTGGCGTATTTCGCGCCCCTGGGAAGGATCTACCTAAGGGTCAGCGGCCTCAGAGCCATACGGATACGGATCTCGATGTAGAGCCGATGCCACCAACAGGTGTGCGCTCTCCTGAACAGCAGCACGCCGGGCCTCAGGTGCTCCTTCCCAGTATGTAGATTATGGCCATCTAGGCATTTGTGGCGTATCTCGCACCTCTGGGAAGGGATCTATGGAAGGGTCAGCGACTTACAAAGTCCCACGGAGACGGATCTCAACGTAGGACCGATGTCATCGACAAGTGTGCGCTTTCCTGACAGCAGCATGCCGGCCTCCGGTGCTCGCTTCCCAGCATATAGGTTATGGTAGCGGTGAGGTTATATCTTGCCAGGAGGAGTCAGGGGCCATCTTGAAGCTTCCCGGAGACTAATCTCGTCGTGAAGCGAAGTTCGCTCCAACACGGCACGTACACCCGCTGCTAAGTGACGCGACGTACTCCCTTCCAGGCGGGAGCCGACGACCGGCGACGAACGCAGTCCAGGCGCGACTCGGTGATCATGATGGGCAGCATCTTCCTGATAACAACACCTGTACAGTAAAAAAACTGCGGTTGCCAATCCGCTCGCCAAGCGTGGCAACTATGGCAAACATCCCTCATCATGAGGAACGACAAAAAACAAAACGGCCCCCAGTCCCCTGCGGCCCCGCTATTCCTGGCTACGGTGGCGACAATGGTAAAGGCGGGGCAGGGGGTGTTAAGAATCTCCGGTGGAGGTTCGGTTGCCACCTACGACGACTTGACCTGGCAACATATAACCCACATAGCCTGAGGATTGACGAGAAGATACTGTTTCTGGAAGAAGATGTAGGCAAGTTGCGCTGGCATATAATAAGATTATCTGAGGTCCGAAGAGAGGGGAGGACACGGTAATCCTCGAATCCAGCAACTTTTTCTATCACCGAGAGGGCGACCATCTGTTCCAAGGAGGTGTCGGATTTATTGTCCACAAGTCTCTCGTTAACAACGTTGTAAAGATTGAGAGTGTGTCGACGAGGGTTGCGTACCTGATACTCAGAATCCCCAAACGGTATTAGCTGAAGGTCATACAGGTCTACGCACCAACCTCGGCACAGGTGGAGGAAATGTATGAGGATATCTCTAGAGCTATGCATTCCTCCAAACCCACTATACGGTGTTGATGAGAGACTTCAACGCAAAACTAGGCACAAGAGAAAGCGGTGAGCTGAAGTTAGGGAAATTTGGAATAGGGCAACGGAACCCAAGGGGCCAGCAGCTGGCCGACTTCATAGAGAAAGAGGGGCTCTTTATAATGAACTCTTTCTTCCAGAAGCGGCCCCACAGGAAGTGGACCTAGTCGAGCCCCGCCGATTCGACAATAAATGAGAGTGACTTCATTATGACGACCAGACGCAAACTGTTCAGTGATGTCTTAGTGATCGCGAGGATGAAAACTGGCAGCGATCACCGAATGGTTTGAGGCGAACTGAACCTAAACGTTAAGTTGGAGAGGTCTCGTCTAATAGAGTCAACGCTCCGTCCCCGTCGTGCTCTAATCCAAAGTCCCAAAACCTTTCAACTCGAGTTACAAAACCGTTTTCAGTGCCTAGAAGATTACAATGCAGTGGACGATATGAATGACAAGCTCGTGGTAACTGTCCACCCGGTCGGAGCTAAATTCTACAAGACCCACCGCAGAAGAACACTAAAACTCTCCGATCACACTCTTAATCTCATGGCTGTTAGACGGAAAATGAATCTGCAGTCTTCAGCAGATTTGGCAACATACAGGTAACTTAACAGACAGATCTCCAAATACACGTGGCGGGATTTACGCAACATCAGTACGGCTCGTATTGAAGAAGCGATTGAGCAGAATCAAGAATCCAAAGTCTTTGCCAGGGATCTGTCTGTCAGAAAGAGCCAACTGTCGAAGCTCAAGACCGAGTGTGGGCAGTATGGTTTCTGGGACACCTGAGATTCTCAGTGAAATTGGGAGGTTCTATGGAACTGTACACGTCATTATCGGAGCCACACGCAAGTGTGAGTAGCGATCCAAGAGCAAGTCTTATCCGACACTATTCCGATGATATCCCGGACGTCAGTCTAAACGAGACTAGAATGGCTCACCAGTACCTTAAAACGGCAAGTCCCCGGGCGAGGATGGAATTACGGTGGAGCTTCTTCTGAAAGCGGGTGGAAAACTGAGAGAGCGGAAGTGCGGTGGTCTTGTTTTTCAAAAAAGGTGACAACGCTCTCAACTACTACAGACAGATATCCCTTCTGAGCTGCGTCTACGTGCTGTTTTCTAGAGTCGTTACGAATCGCCTCGCACGCAGTCTCGACGACTTCCAGCCTCCCGAACAAGCCGGTTTTCGAAAAGGCTTTAGCACCATAGACCACATACATACCCTTCGTCAAATTGTACAGAAGTCCGAAGAGTAAAATCTGCCACTTTGTCTGGCGTATAAGGACTATGAGAAAGACTTTGATTCTGTCGAAATTTGGGCTGTGTTACAGTCCGTTCAGCGGTGCTACTGCTAAGTGGAGTAGGGTTACGATGGCTATCCGAGTACAGAACCAGAGTACGAAAACTATCCAACTGCAGAGAGTTGTAAGACAGGGTGACGTCATATCCCCGAAACTGCACCGCTGCATTGGAAGAGGAAGCTACTGGATTGGAAAGGATAAGGTATTAACATCAATGGCGAGTACATCACTCACCTTCGATTTGCCGACGATATAGTCCTTATAGCAGGATCGCTGGAGGACCTAAGCATGCTCAATGACCTGAATAGTGTCTCCAAACGGATAGGTCTTAAGATGAACAAGATTATGTTTAATGTCCATGTCACACCTTTGCCGGTAGTTGTTGGGAGCACTATGCTCGAAGTTGTTGACGAGTACGTTTACCTGGTACAAATAGTCCGACTAAGTAAGCCCAACTTCGACCGAGGAGGTCAATCGACGGATTCAACTCGGCTGGGCAGCGTTCGGGAAATTACGACACATCTTCTCTTTAGCTATACCTCAAAACCTGAAAACGAGACTATACAACCAGTGCGTGTTGCCAGTGATGACCTATGGAACTGAGACGTGGTCCTTCACTGCTGGCCGTATGAGGACGCTCAAAGTCGCTCAGTGAGCTATGGAGAGGGCTATGCTCGGGGTTTCTCTGTGTGATAAACTTAGAAATGAGGATATCCACAGTAGAACCAGAGTAATCGACATAGCCCAACGGATTAGTAAACTGAAGTGGCAATTGGCTGGCCATATAGCTCGAAGAACCGACAACTGTTGGGGAAAAAAGGTTCTCGAGTGGCAGCCTCGTACTGGTAGGCGAAGTGTAGAGCGACCCCACACTAGATGGAGTGACGAACTGGACGTGCAGGAAGTCAACTGATGCAGGTGGCTCAGGACCGTGCTTTGTAGCATACCTTGATGGAGGCCAATGTTCAGCAGTGAACTTGTGAAGGGCTGTAATGATGATGATGATGATACAAACTTAGTTTAATAACGTTTTTGAACTTTAATGATTGACTGAGATAGACAGACAGGAGCGGTGTCAAGACTTTGTTTTAGTATGTTTTGGTTGATTAGTTAGTACTTATACATCATAATAAAATGACTGGGAATTAACATGGTTATCGATGTTATTACATAACGATAAATAGTGAGGAAGTAAGATGTTTTAAACTGTTTGTGTAAGGATTACAAAAACACAGGCATAATTTAATTGTTATTTATTATTAGCGAAGCCCCCCGGCTTTGCACTGGTGATTTATGGATCTCGACAAGTGCCGTCTACCGGATCCGAATGTAAATATTGACCATTTCGGGATCCATTCAAACACACTAAACATTTTCATCAAAAGTGGTTGCATGGTTTCAAAGTCTGTGACGGATATAGGTAGAAACATACTAATAATAATAAAAACTTTATTGGCATAATTACATTTTTTTCTTTTACAATAAGCTTTTTTACAATAAGTCTAAAATAAGCTATGTACAAATGTTAATTATTATAGGTAGAAACATTTTTCTGTTAGATAGATTTGAAAAGATTTTTTCAAAATGACTTGATGGTAACATGTCCATTTATGACATTGTAAGAAATTAGAAGAGCACTTTCAATTATAAGACATATGTGATAAGACTGTTATCTTCAATATCCATACACTTTTTTGTCCATGCAAGCTTAGCCTGCGAGGCATATAGATTTGTTCTAAGCGATACACCCGAAAAGAAGTTAATGAATATTGTAAATGTGTATTAACTAAATAATAATTCTTATCAATATATTGTTTTTTCCATATTTATTGCAATATAAATAACTTGTAGGGACTTTGTTAATGTATGTATTGATTTACATGTGCATTTAAAAAGTATATAATAGCGAAAAACACAAGTTCATTTATGATTTTGTAAGGAATCAAAAAAATGTTTTTATAAAAAGAAATATAGACAAGACTATGCCTTCAATGTCAATAAACTACATTTTCATATTTCTGTCAGAATTTTGTTATCTCTGCCTGTATATTAAATAAGGAAGAAATTATTATAAATTATACAGCATTAATCAGCTCAAGCTGATCAAATACAGATGCAGTAATTATTGATTGACATCAAACAATATTCGTCTATGTAAAAGTTTGCTCACATTTTATTTTCACTGGTTTCATATAGGAGAAAAAGATATTATTTTTATGTTAAGAATCTGATCGTAGATGACAAAATAATATTCCTTTCTGCAGAGTTAAAAATACAGCTCTCTAAGTATAATAGAAGAAAGTTTGCAAATAAATAAAGTTTATAAATAAATATAAAGAATCTAATTCTATCTCAGGATATGGCCCAAAAACATCAGGGATATAATCATTACACTTTATTATTATTCAAACTTTATATTAGCTTCTGGTACAAATAATTACTACAGTTTTTACACATAAATATATGTACAATCTTTATTGTCTATTTACTATGGCTGGTATAAATCCAGGATTCACATCTGGTTTACCAAATAAGCCATTTAGTATTAAGCTACTTGCTGAATACATAAGGTACCTATTTATACATAAATGCAGTTAAATGAATTGCTGTTCAAAGCTGAAGCTACATTAATTAAATAGAACCTTCTTTAAATCCCTCAAACCAAAGACTCTAATTTTCTTTTGACATGTATAATAACTTCTTTTGTGTATTTATTCTATTTATTATTTCATTTAGATTTTACTCATAACGTAAACTTAATACGTTGTCATTTTTAACAAACTAAGAAGGTTCTAAGACCTGTTTGTCATTTGTTTTAGGTAACTAAACATGCTTAATAATAGAATTCCACAAATTCTAGGTGAAAGAGTAAACTGTTCTTGTATTACATACATACTCTTATATTAATTTTACCACAAAAAAATAAATACACACGTAATGTGGTAATTAATATTTGGCTAACCTGCGTGATAATATCCATATTCTCGATGCGACGACACTTGCATCGATGAGACGATATTTATTGTCTTGTAAACAAGTATATAATTTTTAATTTTGCTACCACCATTAAATATATAACCGCAGACTTTATTATTACAATAGTGATGCGACTCGATCCCTGTTTTCTTTCACTCGAGTGAATCAAGTGAGGTTGTCCAACTCGGTAATCGAGTGAAAATAAATTTTACCGAGTTACTGAGTCAACTCGGTGCACCGTGTAGATTCGGAGAGCACTAGATAGATGTCACCTCACTAATTTACTTGTAGTATAAGTCTCCGCGGGCGATATCACGGGTTGCATCCGAATTCCAACTTGCGTCTGGCATGTTGTAAACAAATGTGAACTTAGTTTGATTCATAATATAGTGGTTGTACTATCATTGCTGATTACTTACTTGTTACTTCGTATAAATAGTGCATAACATAAAAGGTGATTGACATATTATACTTGTTTGTTTAAACTTTAAAGTATGAGTGATAACAATGAAACAACAAAACAAAAACCCTCAGTGTAGCTTTATTTCAAATAAAAGTATATGGTGAAGAAAGTGATGTAAAAAGCTGTTTATAGATTTAAAAATAATACAAACATGAAAAACAACATGGAAATACTACAAATAAATAAATATTTAATATTATTTCATTTCATATTGCCACATATTACTTACAAATATTAAAGGTACATATTTAAAAATGTTTTAAAGTAATCGCTACTCTCAACTCTAGTGCTAAACTTTTACACGATGCAGGAACTGTAAATAGTCGATTTACTCGAAAATTCGTGTACAGCTAGAATGACATACATACATAAATTAACCCGATTGGCTCGAGTCACAAAATTTTACTCGATTAGCATCTTTATCTTACGGCCAATACAGTGTCTATCTACAATTTAGTGATTACCCGACTTACAGTTGACGGCTAGCGTAGGTACACTGTCGGCCAAAATTATTTGATACCTTTGTTATTTAAATTCGTTATTAAATATTTTCGTTAACTTTTTCGAAATTTTGAGTCGTCAACTCCTTACCTCCCTCCCTACTATACTCCCTACGCCGTATAGTAGCTACGTAGACATTAGTCGCCTCAGCAGGCTGTTTCTAATGTCATCATGTTTTTCGCAATACCTAATTTTTTCATGTAACAAAACACTGAATTGACCATTTGTGTCGGGATTGTCTATTTAACACCGAATTCTTTCTTCTCTGCATATTTAGACCAAAATCGGAATGCTCAAATTATAACAAAAAAAAATAATAACAAGAAATATCAAAAAAAGTTAAAAACAAGAAACACACAAACAACAATTAACAACCAGGTAACACTGCAATTAACAAAAATAAACTAATTAAAAAGTTGTCACTAAAATGACGGTACGGTAGTCGAATGATACGTGTGAACCCAATAGACGATGAGAATCGGCTGACGAACCAATCACGTTGAGCGTCAGCGTGGTCAACGTCACACGACCAAATATATATATATATATTATTGCAATTTATGTTATATATAATATAAATTAGTAGTAGTTAAATTAATAATAACGTTAAGACTTACGTCATCATAATGTTAAGAGTGATATTATTTTATGAAGATTGTTGACACACAAACCAGAAATATATAACTAACCCCTTTAGTTTAGTTATAATAATTGTGTTGGATGGGAGAAAAAATATAAAAATAATTTTTGGCAAATTGACACATTTTCGCTCAGCTGATTTGAATTGCGTAGCTCGAGTTCAATTCGAGTTTCGATTCGATTTTCTTCCGAGTTGGCACATCTGTAATACAATTATTTTTTAAATATTACATTATCAGAACCGATAACGAGAACACGTATATCAAAACAATTTTTTTTTACATTTCTTGACTCCGTTTAGATTTTCAAAAAAATCTGTAGGCCATTTATAATAATAAATTGGCATCATTTTTGTGCGCTACTATTGAGGGTCGCTAAAACTTCCAGTGGGCTCAAAAATGATTGTCTCCTTAAACTATTGAAAACTGATAACATCTATATAAAGAAAGTGTCACGAAAATATATAACAGTGCAATACTTGTGAATGTGTTTTTTCTTGAATTAATAAAAATTGTAATGAGTATATTATAAAATTCATAAATAAATTATACCCAATTTCGTAACTACTCCTAGCAAACACGCTGGTCGCGAAAATACCTACGCGGGTGGCGTCATCGCCTGACATCAAAGGCGTTTCACAACTATAAGGTCTTTAAACTGTGCTATTATTACATAATCATCATCATCATCATCATCATCATTACAGCCTTTCACAAGTCCACTGCTGAACATAGGCCTCCCCCAAGTAATGCCACAAAGCACGGTCCTGAGCCACCTGTATCCATCGACTTCCTGCATGTCTTACCAGGTCGTCACTCCATCTAGTGGGGGGTCGCCCTACACTACGCCTACCGGTACGAGGCTGCCACTCGAGAACCTTTCTTCCCCATCGGTTATCGGTTCTTCGAGCTATATGGCCGGCCCATTGCCACTTTAGCTTACTAATCCGTTGGGCTATGACGGTCACTCTGGTTTTACTGCGGATATCCTCATTTCTGAGTCTATCACGCAGAGAAACTCCGAGCATAGCCCTCTCCATAGCTCGCTGAGCGACCTTAAGCGTCCTCATACGGCCAGCAGTGAAGGACCACGTCTCAGATCCATAAGTCATCACTGGCAACACGCACTGGTTGTACAATCTAGTTTTTAGAGATTGAGGTATACCTGACGAAAAGATATGTCGTAATTTCCCGAACGCTGCCCAGCCGAGTTGAATCCGTCGATTGACCTCTCGGTCGAAGTTGGACTTACCTAGTCGGACTATTTGTCCCAGGTAAACGTACTCGTCAACAACTTCGAGCATAGTGCTCCCAACAACTACCGGCATAGGTGTGACATGGACATTGAACATGATCTTTGTTTTGTCCATGTTCATCTTAAGACCTATCCGTTGGGAGGCACTATTGAGGTCATTGAGCATAGTGCTTAAGTCCTCCAGCGATTCTGCCATAAGGACTATATCGTCGGCAAATCGAAGGTGAGTGATGTACTCGCCATTGATGTCAATACCGTATCCTTTCCAGTCCATTATTACATAATACCATGCTGCATGTATACCGTGCAGCGGCGGTGGAACAATATACGCTATCTCATATCATCACGTGGCTCTCTTAAGCGGTGACAAAGAAACGCCCATCTCGGGCGGTAGTGTCTCCGTAATAACGACTAAAAATAAAAAACTACGAAAGCCAACTCGCTTGCCAAGCGTGGCAACTGTGGCATATAAAGGAGGCCGATGCTCAGCAGTGGCCATTTATAGGCTGTATCGGCAAACCCACGTTGCAGCTATATTATAGTTGTAACATGAATAAAGACTTCACCGGGGTAGAGCCACGCTCTCACATATTTCGTGTGGTTCGTGTCGAAAACCGGAGACCTTTTTTACTACTAACGAGGCATTCCATCTTAATCCTTACGGGTGACAACGCATCTCCATTTTGATTCTTAATCTAGGATGGATGTAGATACCTATGGGCTACAGCATCCACTTGCCATCAAATAAACTGTTTCCTCCGTTGTCAGTCTTATTCTATAAAACAGTTTTACAGTCTCTGTCTATTCGGTGAGTGTTGATAAATATTATAAATTCTTTTAGCGCTCCTTTCTCTGCTGCATGTATATTTGGCAACCGACGTATCCGTAAATTTATGGACGAAAAGCTACTTTATTTATAACATCTTTGCTTATATTATTAACAAGTATAGGATCTAAACAAAAGTGTATTCGATAAAGAATCCAATAAAATTTCTTTTTATATTATCGAATATTTTATAAAAAATAATAGCCTTAACGACGACTTTTTTATTATCTATTAACAAATAATTGGTTGGTCGCAATTTGTAATTAGTTTAGAAGTCTTGCTTTTTTATCTACTAAGCTTCTCTCTAAGCCTAACGGACTATTAATTGATTTATAAATTTCTATGTAAGGAATAGGCGGATCGCGCTTTTAAATAGCACCACTAAAATGGTTCTAAATTCGTCTTATCATGTGACTAACTTGCTTACATTATTTAAAAAAATTTGTTCCCGAATTATCTAAACGTTCATCAAAGACGCAGCGAGGCAACGCGTGCTGTACGACTGAATAACATTGGTAAAATTACTTCTAATAGATGGCATTAGTTTTTTCTATTACATATAACTTGTCAGGCAGACGTTCTGACAACCGTATCTTTACTTTTTAAATAAATGTATTATTGCTACAAATTGCTCTCGGTTAGGACTTTAAAAACAAAAACAAGCAGAGCAGATGTTAACACAATGGAAACTTTAATATTTTTAAGTCCGTAGTCTTATTATATGAGTTTATAAGTAACCTCAGGTTTTAACTATAAGTTTTACGAAAGAAATCTCGCGGAAACTGCAGACTACATGAAATATGAGCTGCGGCACTGGCACTTACACCCAACCAAGACAACCTACTTACTACCAGACAAGTAGAGCATAGACAACATAGAGCATAAACACACAGACACACATGGCATCGACAGGCAGACAAACACACACAAGCGTGTTTTAGACACGCACGCTTTTGTTAATCAGTGGGTTGCAAGCCTGGTGATCTATTCTACTGGTTTATTCATTGTTTGGACGCCATTCTCACGCACAAAATTTGTATAAAATTACTTTACTTGTTTACAGGTATAACGAATGTGAACTCGACGGGTTCGACTCAGCCTAGCACGCCGAAAGCTCAATCTTACGAATATATGCTACAGCAAAAACTGTCTGCTATATCTAACAGCGTAAGTAGTAAACTCAGTTTGTTATACTATATTGATGTGTTTTTCGTAATATAAATTGTAGAATGCGTAAGGTTTGGTACGGTCCGCGCATTCCATCTTGGCCGGGCTGAGGGCTTTAGTCTCGAGTAGCAGTGCAGATATAGTTCTTAGGGACAAAATGGTAACAAGAGGAGTGGGTAGGTGGGCGGTAACTATAACGAAAAAAAACGGTAACTATAAATAAAAAGTAGTTACAATTACGTAAATAATCGGTTACCGTTATTATTGATTATGGTTCGATTTTATTTTATATTTTTTATGGTTTATTGGTGTGTAGCAACATGTTGTTTTAAATACATTGATTATGTGAACAAAATCTTTTATGCATAACCAATTAAAGATTTTATATAGAATTTATAGTTACAACACGTACGAATTAACTTGAGACTCCGCTGGAATGCGACCCCCTTCCCGACTCCCCGCACCGCGTCCCGCGTCTCGACTCTAGTTCGATATTTTTGATAATTGTTTGTTGTTTGGTTTGGACTTTTGTTTGTTTTTGTTATACTTGAACGTTATTTTATCTGTTTGTTGTTAATTGCGTTGTTTTATTGTTAAGTTTGGACGTTGTGTTGTGCCGTTTTCTTGTGACGCTTAGGAGTTACTCCGTCTTTTTTTATTTTTAAAAAAAGATGGGAGGAAAGACAATACATAGCCAAGCACGGACACTTGCTCTAAAAGTTTTAAAATTTTTCGAAGATGAAAAATCAAATAAAAAGTTTCTTATTCCTGTGGACCAAGCTTTAAAGAGGGCTTGTGCAGCAACAGGCATAACAAAGGCAACACTACTAAGAATGAAAAACGAGGCGAAAAAAGTTCAGTCAATTTCTCAAGACCAAAATGATGATGTCACATATATTGTTATAGTGCAATAAAGTGTATAAAAAAATAAATTAATAATATTATAAATGAGAAAGTGTGTATGTTTATTTCTTTGTCCTTCCTTGACGCGTTAACTAAAAATAATATTATATATATTATAAAAAATAAATGTTTAAAATATATAAAAATGGCAACAGTATATCACTTATTACTTAACCCCTTGCCAAAACATTTTATTTTGTTTTTATTAATAATCTCATGCAAATCTCAAAAATTTCAAATAAAAAAATATTACGACGCGTTATTGTGCACACCGTACATTGACAATTGCGTCATCGGCCCAGGTCTCAAGTTAATTCGTACGAGTTATAGTTACGAGCTTTTGGTTCGTGACAAGAAAAACTGCCGATTGAATTACCTAAATTGACACTTTAATTACCGAACACCAATTACAACTTAATACACACTAATAATATAACGCAATTGCACTACTGATCACTTTAGTTCGCAGTTATATCGCTTCGTAGTATTCACTTGCATCGCCAATTCAATACTGACTCGGGTCGCGGTCGATACCGCCTTTAAATAGTGCCTTCTTCTACTGAAACCTCTGGAATGTTCGAGTACATACCGGTCCCGACTGACTAGGTGTAGAAAGTTCAGTTCTGCTACTCGATACTAAAGGGCGCTAGTGGCCATGTACCAGACAATAATTATGGCAATACTGTCCCCTCCTAAGACATGCTCGTCCCGAGCATTATCGGACACATAATAACACGCCAGTCGATCCACATGGACGAGATCTTAAGAGTATCTTTTGCACCTTTCTGTATGCGGTAAGTTACGTCATTGATCATTGTCACAATCCGGTACGGTTTTCATCTTTTCGGACATTTGCTGGCCTAATTGTCTGACATGCTCATAAATGCCATTCATATTGTTCCGCAAGTCATTTTCATAATCGGTTATACTGCGTGAGGTATCAGGTGGTATTCCAATGATCAGGTCTGCAGGCAGCCGTAATTCTCCTTCAAAGTTTGCGAAAGCTGGTGTCACTGATGTACTTTCGTGAACAGCGGCATATATGGCAACAAAAACGGTTGTATGTGCTTGTCTCAATCTTTTTGCCGATTTTACACAACTTTTACTAGGTACCTCTCCAATGTTTGATTAAATCGTTCTGCCTTTCCATCAGATTGCGGGTGGTAAGAAGTTCTTCTTGTTTTATGACTACCCTTTCTCTTAAAACAAGAAGAACTTCTTGACTCAAAATTCTTTCCTAGATCGCTGTGAATCTCTTAAGGTACTCTAAAATGACAGAAGACTTCATGAACTAGTTTATCTGCAGCTGTTAAAGCTTCTTGATTTAGAATGGCGAAGACTTCTGGCCACTTAGTGAAGTAATCCATCACAGCCATGAAATATTTGTTACCACCTTACTTTCTGGAAACGGCCCCGCAACGTTAAGGGCTATCCTCCCCCATGATGCACCAACATTGGCTCGAAGTAGAGGTGCATTGAAATTTCAATGCACCTCTACTTCGAGTCTGAGGTTCCTCCAGAGCCGCACAACTTGTACATTTGCGATACCAATCCTCGATATCGTCATGGCAGTGGACCCAGTAAAACCGTTCTCGGATCTACAGTAGAATTCGTTTAACTCTCAGATGGCCTCCTAATTAGCCATTATGGTACAGCTGTAGATCATCCGGTACTTTAGCTTTAGGGGCAACCATTTGCAAATGACATCTGTCTCCCCGACCATTTTTCCATTTACGGCACAGAACTCCATCCTGAATCAGCAAGCTTTCCCATTGTGTCCAATAGCTTTTCGTGGTCTAACTTATCGTTGAGACGTCACTCCACTTAGGCTTGGGAGCACTAGCCTTCATACATTTCTGAATCTTCCTGCTGTGCATGTTGTAGGCTGTCCTTCCACTCGTTGAGGTAGTCTGTCCTGAGCATCCCCACAGATACTACTTCCTTACCTTCTTGCCTAGTACAATGTTTGCAATCTTCAGGACAAGGTCTTTTTACTGGTACCGAGGCATTCCATTTCTTCAGGGTGACGCATCTGTATTTTTATTTTTATTTCAGGATAAACGTTGATGTCTATGGGCCACAGAATCCACTCACCATCAGGTGGACAGTGTGCTCATTTGTCACCCTTATTCTACAAATAAAAAGAATATTAATTAATATACCGAGATTTTTATAACGTCATCCATCTGTTATTGATTTTTAAACGATTGTTTTCCACTGTCGACCCTCGACAGCGAATGGGTGAAACCGCACCCAAATAGATTATCTTATGCCGCTACTACACAAATAATAGTTCTATAAACAGCTCTATATACTTTCCCTATATAGAGAAGCTTAAGATGTTTACTAAATAAAATGTTTCTTTCAGGGTCCAGTATCACCTCAGTCCCCAATAGAGTACAGTCCTATGCTTTCGCCGACGCAACGTGGAATCCACGCAATACAACCACATAAGGTACGCATATTTGTCTATGTTAGCGATAACGATTATTTTGCTCATCATCACATCTAAAGGAATTCCTTAAAGCACGGTTACGAACCACCTATAAGAAATAAATATTTATTTAATTTTTAAACACATTTTACATACAAATTCCACATCATTTCTATTCTTCTATTATACATATCTTTCATTTTAACTATATTTTGAATTAAATAAAAACATAGGAGCCAAGCTAGGGCTCCAAACTAGGGCAAGCCCAAGATATGGTTTTGTTGTTTTTAGCAGTTTTATAAAAATATACCAATCTTGATCTGTCTCCACTCTTCAGTTTTATATTCAGTGCTGTCGAGGACGTGTTTAACAAAGCACACTGAAGGCATATACTCCTGGATAGATTGTATGACATATTAGCAATAGCATATCTTTGGTGGCTTTGAAAAAATTTGTTTTTGCTTGTTTGGGTTTGCTTGAGCGAAAGACAAAGATATTTACATACATGAACAAAAGAAAAGTATGAACAAAGTACAAACTATGTACAAAATTAAAAAAAAAAACAAATTATTTATATTCTAAAACGAATGTTCTCTCTTTCTTAAAGAAAGATTTGATTGTATCCGCGTAAAATGTTGGTTTTCTCAACAAAGTTAAAATAAATTACATTTTTCCTCGCCGATTAGCACTTTAACACACTTCAATTCATCACAAGGAACACTATTATACTCCATTTTCACTAAAAATCTTTAAAAAAGCATAAATTTTCAACTCGCAATATTTATTCGCTGAAGGAAATACACAGAGTAAACATTGAAATGCGAAGTGAACTTGCAAACGTATCACCCGCGCGCCCCGCTCTCGACTAACTTCACACCGAAAGCCCGGCTTATTGCTATATAAGGCAATCGTAGTTATATTTCATTATAGAACATTTTGCCACAGGTTATACGACAGGGAGCGATCGTCTTCTCGAAAGTCCGGTGAAAGGCCCACGCGTGCGAGAGATATGACTAATCGCTCAACTGATCTCCTTGCTTTCATTAATTTTGACAGTCCATTGCGTGTTCGCTTTGAAGCAAAGACTATATAACCACTTGACTGCGCATACAGTTCCCCGGCGCTCGAAAACTATTAGTACTTTGTCGCCTATGCATCGGCTATAGTACTATTAACCACTTTAGTATTTTCCAAGTGCTAGACCTGTGTGCACGCTAAATTAATGCAAATTTTTATAACTTTAATGCAATTATAATGCATCAAAATGCCTTCATGCGCAGTGAAGTGGTGTGGGAAACATTCCAGGACAGATGTCCAAAAATAATGGAGGAAACTTTTCATTGCTAAGTAAAAAATACGAAAATTATTGTTGATTAATTCAGATTATGAGCCACCGCAGGGGTCTATCTAAAACGGTGGCCGGGTAAATAACGACATGGTTGAGTCGCACGTTGATGTCTTTTGGAAAAGTCTCGTTCTATTATTAGACAATTCTAATGCTTCTATCCCTTTCTTTCCCTTTGTATGTTTATCATAAACATTAGTACTTACTGTTACCTTTAATAGCTGAAAGTCGATATCGAAAATAATAAAATTATTAAGATTATTCAATTCACACACTGTGAATAAATACTTATCTACTTTTAACCGTCTTCATTAAAAGGAGGAGGTTCTCAGTTTGTCGGTATTTTTTCTTAGTTAAAGTTTATAGTTATCTAGTTAAATTAGTTAGATTGGTGTACCAAATCAGAACGGCTTACAATTTCAAAAGGACACTAAAGACAAATTATTGTCCGGATCCACTACAGTAATAGATATTTGTCGTCATTGTAAAATTTTTAATAGGAGGGCGATCAATGAGAGTGGTTCAAAAGTGCTGTCTTCGAAATATAATACCAATTATTCTATGAGAACGGTTTTAAAATCTCTGATTAGGTATTATTGATTCCCGGATATTCATTTTCATCAATATGAAATAGAATCAAAAAATTATTTAATTGAATTAGCAAGATGCATAATTTACAAATGTGTAGACGCTTGTTTATATTTTTTTTATAAAGAACAATCAGGCCCATTAAACTTCAATTCGAAATAAATATAAAAAATTAATCATTTTAAAAATCAATAATAAATTAATAAATACATGTTTTCGTTGTAACTGATTGACTTTGATTATATATTATTTATATGATTTTAATTGAGTATTTTTCATAATGATAAAATCCATTTTATCGATAACGAATATTTTCCTTTATTAAGAAGAGCAACCCTAAAGATAGCCACAACAACGCAACTTGACCATTTGCAGCCACGCGTTCTTCGTCGTCCCCCGGCCCGCAGTAGTGAGTCGTATGCTTAGAAGAAATCTGCCTATACGCTCTCTAGTATAACCATATTCTCTATGCTTTGAAGCAAAGAGAACACGAATCAGTGTATTTCTAATTGAAAGCAAACTGCCAAATTTTGACGTTACATATATGCTACAAGGTGTGTACCTGTGCAGAACAGAGGAGCGCGCGGGAAATTTGAAATAGTTTGAAACAGTTTACGACTTATTTTATTAGTTGATACCTATTATTGATTGAGCACTGTGATAGGGCAAGCCCGGCTTCTTGACTTCTATGTAGGTTTCGCCACTGGCCAACAAAGTTCATACCTATAACATACAAAAAGGTTCACCTACACAGCTAATATTGTGACTAAATGCTGCAAAGTTGAGATAAGTTTGTCTCGAAATATGAGTAAACAACGAGAGTATATAATTATCATCATCATTGCAGCTTATCTCGAGTCTATTAAGACTTCATCTAAAGCTGCCACTAAGTATGGCCTTGAGCTACTTGCAGTCAGTGTAGACACTTGACCTTATTAGATCGTTACTCCACCTAGTTGGAGTTTTACTTTTGTTGCAGACTGCTATTCTTAGGTTTTCAGGATGATTCTTCTATTTCCCGTTACATGTTGCTTAGGCATCTACGAATTTTTCTGCCACCAGGATAGCGCCATTTTAGAATGAGGTGAAATACTTGACAGATTTCATTGGGGAGAAGTTAATTTGTTAGGAAAATGTTGGTTAATGTTTCTTTATATAACGTTGGTTGTATTTTATATTAATTAGATTATAAATAAATCAAACAACACAACAAACGAACAAAAAAAGCTAAAAAATAAGAGTTAAAAATGTGCAAAAATTAAAAAGCAAACTACTGAGGCATTGTTTTTTGTATATAGTATATAATATTCAAGAATTTAAAAACAATTATTAAAAATCCCCTCATTGGACAGTTGAAAGTTAAATAATAAGAGAAAATCTAACATTGATAAAATGTGGCAGGGCGAGGTTAACGAAGCGCTTGGCAGTGAAGGTGTAGAGAGCGCAGATTTGGTCGGCCCGAGTGCTGAGGCGGGACACGCGTCGCGCCTGGCGCACTTGGACCACGAACTGAGCAAGATCAGCCTCCATTACAAGCATCCACCCACAAAGGTACTCCAAATCTTATTTTATATATGAAAATTGCTTAGAAAATTTAAAACATGCCTGAATTCATCTGGTCTTTTTAGTACTTACTATTTTTCGATCCTAGGGTATGGAAAGAAAAATCATATTCAATATTTCGTTATGTTGACTGGTGGTGAGTGCGGAATGTGAGCCTGTGCGTTGTCGTGGTGGAGGAGCACTTTTTTCTTCGCCAAATGGGGCCGTTTTTTTAATTCGGCGTCAAATCGGCCCATTAATTTGACATAGTACTGCCCTGTGACCGTTTTGCCCTTCTCCAGGTAGTCAATGTATATCACACCTTGCGAATCCCAGAAAACGGTGGCCATCACCTTTCCAGCGGATGGCACAGTCTTCGCCTTCTTCGGAGCAGGTTTACCGGATAGAGTCCATTGTTTCGACTGTTCCTTGTTTTCTGGTGTGTACCAGTAAATCCATGTTTCGTCGACGGTCACGTAACGATGCAAAAACTGCTTCGGATTGCGCTTAAACATGGCCAAACACTGCTCTGAAATGGTCACACGGTTGCGCTTCTTTTTCGGAGTGAGCAAACGTCACACCCATTTTTGCTGATAGCTATCTCATACGCATAGCGAGAACCTACAATTCTACATAAACTGAGGCAATATACTTGTCTCGTTTTTTCTAATTCAGTTTTCAAAGAAGATAAAAAGAGAAATCTATTGAAATATGTTGCATGTTACACTCGTATCTTATGATCATGACTTACTTGGAAAATGACATCTCTATTGTAGTAGTATTATATGTGACGTTACTTTAAAAGACGTGACGTCTTCAATCTAAAGTGATTTCTAAAGTGAGTGTGCAATCTTAGCAAAAATCGACATCGATTTACTCGTTTTTGCTTAGATATTTATTTTTATTACTTTATTATGTGCCTAAAAATATAAAAAATAGGACTAAACTTATTACTATTCAAACGATCAAGTAAATTATTTTCTAAATCAAGTGATGATGATTATTATATTACATTGCAATTATTCGTTTAAAAACTAATAGCTAGGGCAGTATGAATACTCAGTCTTGATAGACACGTGGTACATAAGCTAGTTGGATCCCATTTGTAATCTCAATTTTATATACTGACTAAAGATCCGTCCGGCTTTCGCACGACTGTGTTCTAGATCTCGACTACAGCGCTACTTGCCGGGTCCGTTGTGAGTGTTAGTGTCTAGTCTTTCATACATGCGGCAATTTATTTTAATTTATATAGATTTACTGCTTGCTTAACGGAAAACCATCGACTATATTCAACAAAGCTTTATCTGCTTGCATGAACATATTGCGAAATCATGAAGTTAAGGCATGATCTTGTTAATGCCGCTTAGTGGCGGCGTAAAAATAACCACTACCTTCTACCAAATATATTATTACTTAGGAGCTCGACCCCACACCACCCCGTGAGTATCGTGAAAGACGTCATAGGGTAATGAAACAGGTGATAGGCACCTCAAAACAACTCAAAACAATAAATAATTGTGATTGCTAAACGACTTGCTAAGAGAAGTAACTATGGCAGATATTCTACTTACGTTGAGCAGTGGACTTTTGATAGACCGTAATTAATGAACTAATGATGGATAATATCTTGAGGGAGCAGAGAGGAAAACATGTAACACGTTCGTAATCGATTTATTGGTAGTTGTGATCTAGCGACAGAACAGAAGACAGACCACGGTCGTGCCGCTTCTATTGTACTATCGTAGCAGTGCCCTCTGTGTATGTATTTATTGTATTATGTGTATGTATATATGGTCGCCTCGACTTGGGTAGGACCACGCTTTCACAGAATACCAGCATAAAATAGCAGCTTAATGCTGCTGTGTTTCGCATGGTGAGAGTAGAGAACCGGAGACCCAACGAGCCATTCCAACTCAATCCTCAGGTCTGGCGGCAATGCATCTGCATTTTTATTCTTATTTGAAGATATATGTAGATGTCTATGGGCCACAACATCCTTACTTACCATCAAGTGGACTGTGTGCTCGTTTGTCACGCTTAATCCATAAAAATGTTCCGAAAAGCAATCCCAGTGTCTATTAAACAAACGCAGTTATTATTCCCGTGAAACCCATAATAAGTCCTCAGAAATATACCGGCTGAATTTAAGTAGATTTCGTAGTGACCTTTTCACGATATGTTTTAAATTGTACAAATTCGCATTATTCGACTATGTTTTTGTTTTAAGATGTATTATGAAGCATGCATAAACTTTCATTGATAAAAATAAGTATTACGAATCGAACTAATAAAAATTAAATGTAAATGTAAAAAAAATGTAAAATGGAATTAGTCCGAACAATTCCTCAGAGCACTACCCATGATAAATTCTATAAAATACGCAAAGAGATGCAACATCTCTTCGCAGTGCTAGTGAGTGTCAGTTCATATTTTAGGACTCTTTCTGTGCTAGTAATTACTCTGAGGCCTAGTCCAATAAATGTGACAGCTGTCAAAAATAATTTTTTAGATTTGGTGGAGTATAGTTTAACTTTTACTTTCGTTATTTCAGGATGTGTTTATGCAACACAATGCAGAGGATCATGACTTGCTTTCTGACAACATCAATGATGGTGCTGACAATGCATATGAAGGTAAATTGACTTTTTCATATAAGATAAATTTAGGTATTGCATAATGCAACTAAACTACAATTTATTCAATCAAACCTTAAACGTTGTTAAAGGAAAACTTGTACAAACACTAATATTTTTTGACCATTTTATGTATGAACTTATTTGGTTTAACAATGATATTTTAAAAGTGTAGATCCATTGATTGCATTAACTTAAGATGGTAAATAAAAATTAGAATTAAAAAGTACATGAATAAATTATTTTGCAATTCGAACATATGTTACTTTACCCCTTCTAGTTGTTACCTTAACCTTGTAATATTCCTTAGTCCACTCAAAAGGGTAAAAATGTAAAACTTAATTCAATGACCCATACTGCAGCTATAAGTATGTAGCAGCTTAACGCTGCTGTGTTTCGTATGGTGAGTGTAGAGAACCAGAGGCCCTTTTTACTGGAAAGGAGGCATTCCATCTTAGTGCTCACTACAACGCTTTTGTATTTGGGTCGTAATCGAGGATAGATGTAAAGTTGTATTTTTATTTAAAAGAAGCTGCCTGACGTTTACTGTTGTCAGTTTTTGGTTTTTGATGATTCAAAAATAGTGTTGTGACCAAAAGGCTGAACGGAAAACAAAATGACTGACTGATAAAGAAAACGACTGAATGGTAAAAAAAAAATCTTTTTTTAACTGAAGGTGCTAAAAATTACGTCAAGATATATTTAAGGTACATCCATGTTGTCAGTTCATCAGGCGAAAATTATCTATAGTGTATGTATAGGGATTTCATAAAAAAAAACTGTGCTTAAGTATTATATTTTTATTCATCGTCATCACATATAATATCATCAATGTCACTGTCAGTAACATTTATTATAAACTTGTATGAGACACTATCGATCATATGGTCGAGATTAAACATTTTGTCTTCTTATTTTATTGCGTGAACCACGCAGCTACTCCATTTTTCGGCAGTCACTTCATTTAGTCCTTCTTCGAAAAGTTTTTTTTTACATCAGCTCAATGGGATTTAGATCACAGTGGTAAGGGGGCAAACGTAAAACAGTGACTCCACGCCCCGCTGCCATCTCGTCCACGGCATACTTGTCGCAGTGTTCATGTTTGTGCTACCGTACAAGGTCTATAAGAGTAGCTTTTACCATTTGTGAGTCGAATGGGATATTTTTGCTCGCCATCCACTCTTCTATTCTTGGTTTATTCGAAGACATTGTAGGCGGCGAGTCTAACTTTCTCGAGTGATAACCTCATTATGAATTATCCATCACCACTACGGAATTAGGTTTTATTTTGTGTAAAATTCCACTAAACCACTCCTCAAAACACTCAGCATTTATCTCTTGATGGTAATCTTTTCCTTTTTTAGCCTCAAATACAAGTAAGCTATCTTCTACAAATCCTTCTCCGCCTATATGGCTGTTTGCCTTTTACTGGAGGCCCTTTCAAGCCGGTGGTCAACCCTTCTAAGAATGCCTGCCGGGACGATTGTACAGTCTGGTCAATTAATTGCTTCTTCGGTGTATGACCTTCGAGGAAATGAAAAATAGCAATTACTCATTAAATTCATCGGTGGCATGCAATACCCACACTGTAATAGATAAATAAAATAGAGAAGAGTTTAATTACCTTCGTTGACCCAGGTTTCGTCCTTTAATTTTTTTAAGGTATCGCTGACGCCACAAAACAATAACGCGTCTATCTATTAGCACGCTTTTTCTTGATTTTGTGGCGTATTCTTAATTTTAGTGTTAAAATTTTCCTCAATGTACTCCAAGAGAAATTCAGTAAATCTGGGTCATCATTAACAACCCTAAGATTGTAATTTAAACAGATTATGGGTAAGAAAGTCTACCCAATAGAAAAAAGTAGAACCTCAAAAAACGCTGTGTGCGTGAGCGTGTAAATATGCAGCTTTGATTTGTGCAATAGTGACGCGACAGTCGTCGTCACGCACACTGTATATATAACATAGATATAGCGCCGCGCGCAAAGATGTAAAAAAATAACACTAAAGTTACCTTTGTAATGTTGGGTGCCTCATTTGCATAAAAAACTGGTGTGCTTTTCGCCTTATAGCAGCTAAGGTGAAATCATCTAATTTATTCTTGAAATTATGTTTTCGGTCCAAGTTTTTCAGGAAACTAAAATATCTCGTTTTGTTTATATTCTTTTAATACACTAAACACAACATTGTGGTCATACCGATTCCCAAAATTTCAGCTGTGTTAGAAACACATTTTTTTCCGGTACTTCAGTAGGCAATACCGAAGCAGTTTCCTGCTTAAATACGTATTTGTAGACATTGCGTACCATAAGCTTTTCGGTAACGCTAAGAGAAGCCCGTGGTCTCTTTTTTTTTTTGGGGAAAAAGAGCTTTTGCTCGACGTGCTTGGTTGAGGTTCCATATCGTTTCTACGAAACAATATAAAAACATAATAACTCAACAATAACAAACAACACAAACACGACGTAACAAAAAATTTAACAAGAAACTAAAGAAAAGCAACAGGAGAACAGCGCGCAGAGAAAATATTCGAGCGATCAGACTAGAGGTTAGAAGCCGAATGAATGACAAGACAAATGTCACACAAAATGGCCACACCGTGCGTTCCTAAAGTCAGAGCGCCGCCTCGAGTCACAATAGTATTAAATTATTAACAATGTTTTTTCTGTTTATTTCATTGATATAATAATTGCTTAGACCATTCAATCCAATGGACTCGCCTCGCATGATTATTCCTCTCTGCGCAAGTGTTGGATTTAAAAATCTTGTGCGTTTATAAAAACTGTTTACGAAATCGATTTCGTCATTACAAGAATCGTTTCCGTCGTTGTAGGTGCTTTTAAAAAAAATGCCGATTTGTGCGGCTAACGTGTACAAAAAGAAGTCTTATAGTTTACATTTACAAAAGATGAAAATACATTCCATATGTAAGTATTTTTATTGTGATATAATCATTTAAAATAATATCATAAATAATAATCAAGAACTTCACCGATATGATAATTGAGTACATAATATTTCATAAACATCGTAGTGATAATCGAAATGTGAGAAGCGGATTCCCCACGAGGTTAGTTATATTTTTTTAAAAGTCTACTTATTAGGTTTAAAATTGTACACGCAAGCACAACGGCACTCGTTATGAGACTAGTTAACAATTTACATTAGCAACATATAAGCAATAAAAGTGTAACGAGACTACTTAACCCTGCCAGTGGTCGCCCCTTATAAAATAAGGTAAATGGTCGCGTGGATTACGTATGTAGTCCAATTTAAAATAAGAAAAAGCTTTAAAATATCAATTAGAATGTATTTTTATTTAATTATAAATATTAGACAGGGTAACATTTAGTCAACGGTTAATCATATTTAATAAACAAAAACCATTTGAGGACTTGTTATTTAAAACATAAGTTCCTCCACTTTTTGTTTTGGGTACTTAGTCTATTTATTTCTGTCTAACCACGTCTCTTTACAAGCCTCTGTATTAAGCCGCGGACAAAGCGACATACAGTTGAACTTGGCGAAACTGAAAAAACGAACCCTAAAAAAACTTGCTACGCTTACCAACTAGAAATATAACTTTAATTGTTCGAGTGCATTTTGCTAATGCTTGTGAGTTTTTTTCTTTTTACCTGGCAACATTATTTCACAAAGTGACCTTAGCATCTGTCAGGCAGCTTCGTTTAATTAAAAATACGACTTTAGATTTCTATGGACCACAGCAACCACTTATCATCAGGTGGACTGTGTGCTTGTTTGTTTGTCACCCTTCTTCTATAAAACAAATAATAAAATGGTTTGCACATATTAGCTTCCGAAGCCGGGGCTTTAATTTTTCTATACACTATGTTTAACTACAGACCTCAGAAACTTCCACATTATGGAAATTATTGTATTCTTTTATTTTATTTCGTTGGGACTCCAGAAAAAGTCGGTCAATGTCAATCAGAGATCTGCAATTTTAAAATTTAATACATGAAACTTTGATTGTTTTTATTTTTACACATTAAATCATATAAAATAATAGTACCTATGTAAAGTACGGCCAACTAGCAGCGATACGAAAGGTCATTTACCTTAAAAATGACTGTGGAGTTGACATTCTATTATATATCTCTTTCCATCTTGTGTATTTGTCGTAATGTCTCGTTTTCCCGGCAAAAGCATGTCAGGGTCAAGACAGGTTCGCCAACATTCGAGAGGCCATTTTAGTAATAATAGTGATTCATTCCGTTTCGGAACGCGCTCGTGGTGATGATGGTGACAGGTTATTTGTTAAAACTTTTGTTATTCTTTGTTGTTTATTTAATTATTGTTATTTTGTTTTGTTGATAATTGTTTTTTATTATGAGTGGTTAATGATTGAGCCACAACCAAATACGTCAAATGAATTGTGAATTAAACCCCATTGAGTTGATTTGGGCTGATGTAAAGGGGCACGTACCTAGAAACAATACTACGTTTAAATTTGAAAAAGTTAAGGCATTATTACGTGACGGTAAGTCACGCTTGATCGGTGGAAGAAATGTGTGGAGTATGTTCAAAACGAAGAAGATAAGTTTTTCAAACTTGATTTTATTGTAGATGACGTGACGGATTAATTTATTATGTATATTACACACCTGATTCTGAGTCTACAGACTCAGAAGAATCGACGTCTAACTGAATAAACAATGATTCCCTAAAAGAATATATTTTTATCCTCATTTCCATAAACATAACATAACATATCCTCAGTCCTGTATCCCTTAAGGGGTAGGCAGAGATATTAACACCCACATTTTGTCTGATATATTTAAGTCCCTATGTAACAGGGGGCAAGCCCAAACATTATTATTATTCTCGTTATTTAATTTAAATCTACATTATACAATAATTCAAATTAAAACAAAATTTATAAAAAGTTTATTTTTTTTGTTTGCTAGACATTTTTTAAAACTATATTGTCTACTTAAATATATATCCTAATCCTATCAAAAAGTTACGCAACCCTGCTATTTCTAATAACCTTGCATTGGTTTTATTTACATTTGGTATCGCTTCTCGTTGGCCTTTAAATGACTAATTCTAATTTTTTATGTAGTGTGCTTAGCGCTCACGCAGTCAGGCACACAGAGAGCATTGTAGTGCGTCTATATTACGCTGTTCTAGAGCGATAGTGTAGATTTCGACTTGCGCATATTTACATACACGCTCTTAATGTAAAAATATATGCTAAATTTTCTCGTCTCGTGATTATTACAAAATGTGGCAGTCTTCCGTGATTCAAATGGTTAGTAAACTCGAGACGTGAGGCTTTATTACCTTTAATAAAAAGTTAAATTTAATTGTGTCTAAAACTACTAAGCCATGCCTTTACTGTACTTTGGTTGCAAGATTATAATATTGCTAGACTTGCAAATATCATCATTTGTCTTATCTTTAGTGTGATTTTTCATATCATATTTTCTTATTATATTTTTCTTTTGCAACTCCTCCACAAATAATCATTATATTAACAATAAATACCTTCGCTATTGTGGTGCACTAGGCATATTCATTATTTTAACAATAAATACCTTCGCTATTGTGGTGCACTAGGCACAATTTTTGGCTATGATTTTATTGTGTCTATACATTTAAAAATCATTGTATTTTGGTTATTAATGCTGAATAAGTGTATCATTTTATTATAGGAAACTATTTTGTAACTATTATTGGATATGTCAATATTATACAAGTATATAAATATTTATATTATTTAAATTTACTTTTCAAGTGATCATGGATTTTTTTCCTATATCACTCGTCTGATCACTTTTTCATAGTATAGTATGTTGTTCAATACACCATTTATGCCATCATGTTACAAAAGGTTTAAACATTTTATAAAGCAAATTTAATTAGTACAACAAGAGGCACGAAGTAGATTTTTTTTAATATTAAATTAAATGTATAACATAAATTAACAGAAAATAATGGCAGATAATTGTGTAGTGGGCAAAGATGTAAGGTCGAACCACGTAAATTTAGAATAGGTTGGCGAAAATTCTAAAACAAATATTTTGACGGATAATTAAGGATGAATTATTACCATTAAATTATTATAAATTTTATACGCACATGTATTAAAACATATACATAATATGTATGTGTTTTATTCATTTGCAAATAATGTAAATATGAGCCCGATAGACTACGGACAACGTGACAACGTTTTACCACAGACGTGCCTCGGCCATACCCTATAAGGGTTCAGTAATGCGTGGTTGGACCCTTAAGCACGCACCTGTTGTAGAGCTGGGCGCGGAGTGGGAGAGCGCTAGGCAACGCTACCGCGTGTCGCGAGCAGCTCCGTGTCGCGGCTACGCACTGTGCCGACTGCTGCCCCGCACGCGAATGCACGGTACGTAGTGTAGTGTAGTGTGATATAGAGCTAGACGTCGAGTGGGAGAGTGCTAGGCAACGCTACCGCGTGTCGCGAGCAGCTCCGTGTCGCGGCTACGCACTGTGCCGACTGCTGCCCCGCACGCGAATGCACGGTACGTTGTGTAGTGTAGTGTGATATAGAGCTAGACGTCGAGTGGGAGAGCGCTAGGCAACGCTACCGCGTGTCGCGAGCAGCTCCGTGTCGCGGCTACGCACTGTGCCGACTGCTGCCCCGCACGCGAATGCACGGTACGTTGTGTAGTGTAGTGTGATATAGAGCTAGACGTCGAGTGGGAGAGCGCTAGGCAACGCTACCGCGTGTCGCGAGCAGCTCCGTGTCGCGGCTACGCACTGTGCCGACTGCTGCCCCGCACGCGAATGCACGGTACGTAGTGTAGTGTGATATAGAGCTAGACGTCGAGTGGAAGAGCGCTAGGCAACGCTACCGCGTGTCGCGAGCAGCTCCGTGTCGCGGCTACGCACTGTGCCGACTGCTGCCCCGCACGCGAATGCACGGTACGTTGTGTAGTGTAGTGTGATATAGAGCTAGACGTCGAGTGGGAGAGCGCTAGGCAACGCTACCGCGTGTCGCGAGCAGCTCCGTGTCGCGGCTACGCACTGTGCCGACTGCTGCCCCGCACGCGAATGCACGGCACGTAGTGTAGTGTAGTGTGATATAGAGCTAGACGTCGAGTGGGAGAGCGCTAGGCAAACGCTATCGCGTGTCGCGAGCAGCTCCGTGCCGCGGATACGCACTGTGCCGACTGCTGCCCCGCACGCGAATGCACGGTACGTAGTGTAGTGTAGTGTGATATAGAGCTAGACGTCGAGTGGGAGAGCGCTAGGCAAACGTTATCGCGTGTCGCGAGCAGCTCCGTGCCGCGGATACGCACTGTGCCGACTGATGCCCCGCACGCGAATGCACGGTACGTAGTGTAGTGTAGTGTGATATAGAGCTGGATGTCGAGTGGGAGAGCACTAGGCAACGCTACCGCGTGTCGCGAGCAGCTCCGTTCCGCGGCTACGCACTGTGCTGACTGCTGCCCCGCACGCGAATGTACGGCACGTAGTGTAGTGTAATGTTATATAGAGCTGGACGTCGAGTGGGAGAGCGCTAGGCAAACGCTATCGCGTGTCGCGAGCAGCTCCGTGCCGCGGATACGCACTGTGCCGACTGCTGCCCCGCACGCGAATGCACGGTACGTAGTGTAGTGTAGTGTGATATAGAGCTAGACGTCGAGTGGGAGAGCGCTAGGCAAACGCTATCGCGTGTCGCGAGCAGCTCCGTGTCGCGGCTACGCACTGTGCCGACTGATGCCCCGCACGCGAATGCACGGTACGTAGTGTAGTGTAGTGTGATATAGAGCTAGATGTCGAGTGGGAGAGCACTAGGCAACGCTACCGCGTGTCGCGAGCAGCTCCGTTCCGCGGCTACGCACTGTGCTGACTGCTGCCCCGCACGCGAATGTACGGTACGTAGTGTAGTGTAATGTTATATAGAGCTGGACGTCGAGTGAGAGAGCGCTAGGCAAAGCTACCGCGTGTCGCGATCAGCTCCGTGCCGCGGCTACGCACTATGCCGACTGCTGCCCAGCACGCGAATGTACGGTACGTATAATACGGCCGACGTATCTTGGCGAGTCCGACCTTCGCGCAGAAGGTTGCGCAATAGCTTTTTTAAGGAACAAAATGGTGGCATGAGGCGACGTACGGGGGGCGGTGGTCTAGGCTAGAGATTGACCATAAGTAAACACAATCGACCCTTTAGTCATAAAATATCGCAATCGATTAGTTTTATTTAGAAGTTATTGATTTTTGTTTATATAAGATATTAAACGAAATAGATTTACAAATATAGTGAATTTTGTTGATAATAAACAAGATTTCGACTTAAATAAAAAAAAAAACTAAAAACATATTATTTTCTCAGCTGAAAGACATAATGTACTTAAATATCAATTATCTATTAACGTCTTCTTGAGTAACGACTATTTGAGAAAATTTAGAACCTCCTTATAAATTGCAAATAAATATATTTTTATGTCTTAATTTTAATCGATTTGAATAAAAATCGATTAAACAACACCCTCAGGCACGCGTGTTGGACATCCCTTTCTGGTTACTTCGTAAAGCTTCGTGCTTATTCGGCAATGCTCGGTACACGGTAATATTTCTCAGTCACACGTTAGCATTGGTGTCGTGTTCGTGTCGCTATCTCTGTCTTGAGCACAGTCGGTTACAAAAGTTTTCGTTGTTATTGTTGTTTGTTTTTATTAATAGTGTTAAGTTTGTTTTGTTTGTTTTATTTGTTTTATTTGCAAGTGTCAGTTAGCACTTATATTATTCGCCAAACATGCCACCAAAACATAACAGTGTGTTAAATCGCCAGGCGAGAAAAATTATTTACGATTTAACGCAATATATGAAAAAAGAAAAAGAAGAAGGCGTAAAAGATGTCGATAAAGTTTATTTAAGAGTTGCTAACGCAACTGGTGTGTCCCAACGCACAGTACAGCGGATCGCAACTGAAGGCAATATTTCGGGCTTACTTTCAGTATTCCGCACGCCTGGTAAAAAAAGGTCTAGATCAAAACCTATTACTGATATGGATAATTTTGACCAGGGAGTAGTAAAAAGATGCATACACAACTTCCACAAAACTGAAAAAGAAATGCCGACGATAAACAAATTACTAGCGAAACTCAAACGGGATATAAATTTTCAAGGTGGTAAAACGAGCTTAAAGACAATTATCAAAAACTTGGGTTTCAAGTGGCGAAAGACCGAAACCAATAGAATGGTTCTTATAGAGAAGACCGACATTCGCCTGAAAAGGATCTTGTACTTGAAGGCAATGAAAAAATACAGGGACGAAGGGCGACCAATTGTATTCACTGACGAGTCGTATGCCCACTCATCACATACAAAAGGTAAGGCGTGGTCAGATGGTTCCGCTCAAGGACTAAAGCGCCCGATATCAAAAGGTCAGCGGATAGTGATGGTACACGCTGGGTCAGAAGCAGGGTTTGTTCCGAACGCGCTACTAATGTTCAAATCTGGCAGCAAAACCGGAGACTATCATGATGACATGAATTTCAAAAATTATGAGAAATGGTTACGGACCCAACTGATTCCAAATTTGAGCCCTAACTCGGTGGTGGTTATCGATAATGCTCCGTACTACAACAAATTAATGGATCCTGCCCCTACATCTAATGACAAGAAGGCAAAAATGGAATCGTGGTTATTAGAAAAGGGTATACCATATGAAAAGGACATGCGTAAACCACAACTTTACGATCTAATAAAAAAAAACAAAGACGTGAATAAAAAATACGTAATAGATGAAATGTTTAAACAAAACAACCACGATGTCCTTCGTTTACCCCCATATCATCCCGATTTAAACCCCATCGAGATGGTGTGGGCTGCCATTAAAGGGCACGTAGCCGCTAAAAACGTCGACTGGAACGTAACCCGGACAATGGAGCTCATACAAGAAAAAGTAAATTTAATGGGTCAGAATGAATGGAGTGCTTTATGCAGAAAAGTGCAAGAGGTCGAACATGACTATAGGAAGAGCGACCATATTATTGACGAAATGACGGATCAATTATTCATCATTAATACAGCTTCAGATTCAGAAAGTGAGTCTGAAAGTGAGAGCGACGATTACGAAGATGAACCTATGCCAAGTACCTCACATGGTACACAAGGGGCCGACGACTTTATGTTAGGAATTTCCCCCCTCAGCGACAGTGATTAAATAATAATAAGTGTAAATAAATAAAAAGTATTAAATGTAAATAATATTGTATGTGTTTGTGATAAAATCTGCCCCTATCGAAAGGTGAGGTATCAAAATTGAATCTTTAATTTATAATGTCTCCAAAGTGTTTTGATATTTTTGGTCACTGTATTAGGGAAATTTTATTTGTACATTGGTATATATAAAAAAATGACAATAACAGTTTTCTTCACGAGTGTTCATGCGCTAAACTTCGCAGAGCCTATATTCAGACTCGCCAAGATACGTCGGCCGTATTGTAGTGAAGTGTAATCTTATATAGAGCTGGTCGTCGAGTGAGAGAGCGCTAGGCAAAGCTACCGCGTGTCGCAATCAGCTCCGTGCCTCGGCTACGCACTGTGCTGACTGCTGCCCAGCACGCGAATGTAAGGTACGTAGTGTAGTGTAATCTTATATAGAGCTGGTCGTCGAGTGAGAGAGCGCTAGGCAAAGCTACCGCGTGTCGCGATCAGCTCCGTGCCGCGGCTACGCACTGTGCTGACTGCTGCCCAGCACGCGAATGTACGGTATGTAGTGTAGTGTAATGTTATATAGAGCTGGACGTCGAGTGAGAGAGCGCTGGGCAAAGCTACCGCGTGTCGCGATCAGCTCCGTGCTGCGGCTGTGCTGACTGCTGCCCAGCACGCGAATGTACGGTACGTAGTGTAGTGTAATCTTATATAGAGCTGGTCGTCGAGTGAGAGAGCGCTAGGCAAAGCTACTGCGTTTCGCGAGCAGCTCCGTTCCGCGGATACGCACTGTGTCGACTGATGCCCCGCACGCGAATGCACGGTACGTAGTGTAGTGTAGTGTGATATAGAGCTAGATGTCGAGTGGGAGAGCACTAGGCAACGCTACCGCGTGTCGCGAGCAGCTCCGTTCCGCGGCTACGCACTGTGCTGACTGCTGCCCAGCACGCGAATGTACGGTACGTAGTGTAGTGTAATGTTATACAGAGCTGGACGTCGAGTGAGAGAGCGCTAGGCAATGCTGTGCTGACTGCTGCCCCGCACGTGAATGCACAGTATGTAGTTTAGTGTAGTGTAATGTAGAGCTGGGCGCGATTGTGAGAGCGCTAGGCGTCACGTAACAAACGAAACTACATCATACGGAATCCGCTGGTATTTTCTGTATACTGGTACGGTGTTTATCGAAAAAAAAAATAGATACATAACAAATGCACCGATGACACGGCGAACTGTTCACTATTAATTAATTTATATTAAACCTTTTGAATTTGTAGGATGACCGAGTAGCCTTTTTGATGTTACATTGTTCTCACCACGTACTAGGCACAAAAGAAGTAACATACGAATGTACACCGTGTCGCGCTTCGGCTGTTTGAGTTGAGTCAATTACGTAGAGCTTTTTACGTTCGCTTCGTTATGTACAAAACCTTTTTAGATCTTTTGACCAGCGCCTGGCACTCTCTTAATGTAATTTATTGTCAGGTTCTTGCATTTTTTGTTCAGGTTCATTCGTCAAAAAATTCGCAAGAATGGTAATAACTTTTTTTGTTACAGCGAAAGACTCGTCGCACGGCTTCGGTGAGAACGGTCTGGACGAAGTGTCGTGCGAGCACAGCTCGTGGTGCGAGGAGGGCGGTGAGGAGACGGAGGGCGGGGAGGGTGCGGAGGGCGAGGAGGTGGGCGACACGTACGTGCTGACGGACTCTGCACGCGCGCGCTGCTACGTCCTCACAGACGCGCTCAGCGGCCGCACGGCCACTGTGCTCGACCCCGCGCCGCTACAGGTATGCCACCTAGATAAGGTTCAGCTTACAAAGGCACGAGCACGCCATGCCTGGTGAATGCGTTTGGTGTACGTGTCACCACCGTGCCCAATCTGCGCCACTTCAAGGATGCGTCGTCTATATATTATAACGTGGATAGACCCACACTGTAGCATTAAATAGCTGCAGCACGAATGTATCAGCTTGACCAGGGTGGGACCACACTTATTATACCGTCATGAAACGGCAAAATAATTCTGCTGTGTTTCGTGTGGTTAGTGAGAGAACCGGAAAACCTTTTTACTAGTAACGAGGTATTCCAATGGTCCTTAAGGATAACAACGCATCTGGACTTTGATTCTTAATCGATGATAGATGTAGACGTCTAGAAACCACCTGAATCCGTTTACTATCAGGTGGACTGTATATATAAAATATCTTGTTTAATGAAGATCATTTTACCGTGTTTTTGACTGTGGACCTAAATGTAATATTTCGCACGTAGTGGCCCGCATGAATACTTGCATTATATGATTCAGTCAAACCTCACCATCCACGGTAACCGTGGACGCAATCGAGGAGTCTGGTATTTTGCCTCGCGAGCAACACTTCCGTTTGATACTTGTGTACCCGATCTATTTGGGAACTCAATCTCATAGCAACATACACGGATTCGTTCAAAAACTTCTCGGTCCTTCGGGCAAGATAATTTTATTTTAAGGATATTTTTTTGAAGGTGTTAAAGATGCAATCACTTTAATGTATTAAATTATAAATATGAATAAAGGAATCATGTTATATAAAAAATAAGGTAAAAGTAGCAGGATTATCTTAATAGAAGTTAAATTTCACAGAGCTTATTTTAAATAAGTATACTTTAATTGTCGTAAAATTTCTAACAGGGAGAAGCGAAACCGAGCGCAGAAGAATTAGAAGACCGAGAACGCAGTTTCTTAATTCTTGATCCGGTGCGCGATATGACGTGTACAGTCATTAGCCGTACTTTGGACTTAGAGAAAGACTCCGCTTTCGAGGGCTTCGTCGAGGGCTGCTACTCGCAGGAGAGTGTACCAGAGGTACGGACATATAATATATTTACATTCTCCATTATTATTTGTACCTTATATTTTATTATGCTTATATTCGAGGCTAAAACATTGAAGTTATATGTACTATGGTACTAGAAACACCAAGACTTGTTCTTTTGTGCCAGGCGCTTGCCGCTATGTGACACGTTTGAGGGTTAAGTTAAATAAGTATGCTTTCATGTGCACTGGGGTACTGTGTAAACCAATCGAGAGAAAAAAAAGTCAAGTGACTCCTTGCACTTAATTTTGCTGTATTATGTATAAAACGCAGGAAATTCAATTATATTTATCAATTGCCATTTGTGGCAACTCCTGTATGAACTGACTGTAGTGATTATTTTATTTGTACGCTTTTTTCAATTGCTTTGAAAACTGCGGAACGGATGTATGCTTTTGCAAAGCTAGATATGAAGCCAACAAGTGCAAGAGATATGGTTGAGTATGACTCGATTCCTCGTTCAGTTCGTTGCGTTTGCGTGTCATTGTCGTATTATTGAACACTAAACGATATGAAACAATACAATTGTGTGACAAACATTCAAAATAAATTACTTGATTTAATTCTTTGCAATGAAGGAATATTAAATATTTCTGAATGCTTACACCCGGTAAGAAACATAGATAAATATCATCCAGCTCTTGACATCACAATGAAAATGGTTAAAATAAATAAAAAAATTTTGCTCCCCTCTAGACCTAATTTTCATAAAGGTGATTACGAGTCTATAAAAAATACCTTAACTCGATTTCATGGGAAGATGAATTAAATTCCTGTAACGATATTAATAATATGATTACAAAATTTTACGCTATTTTACACAATGCAATTAGATTACATATTCCAATGACCAAAAGAAAAAACAATTCATACCCTATTTGGTTTTCTTCCCATTTCCTATACTTACTAAACAAAAAGCATATTTATCATAAAAAAATTAAAAAATATAAAAATCCGCTAGATGAGATGGAGTTTATTTACTTAAGAGATGATTGTAAAAAACTTATTAAGGAGTGCTACAATAATTATATTATTAGAATTGAGACTAAACTAGTAAAAAATTCTAAGACATTTTGGACTTACATAAAAAGCCTTCGAAGCAACTGCACATTATTTCCAGATACTATGATTTTAAATAATACTGAGTCATCATAAGTAGAAAATATTTCTGATATGTTTGCTACACATTTTTTATCAGTGTTTGAGAAAGATATAAATAATATTAATAGTTATGTCTGTAACCTGCCAGCTGGGATTGAAATATCCGACACAATTAACATCATCCAATTTACCCAAGAGGAAGTAAAGAAAAAGCTGAAAAATTTAGATATTTATAAAAGTGTAGGGCCAGACGATATACATCCGTTGCTTCTAAAGAACTGTGCTGATATATTAGCTGTACCAATTGCCACTTTATTTAACCATTCACTTCATTCAGGCAAATTTCCTGATAAATGGAAAGAAGCTAGGGTTATACCGTTACATAAAGCTGGCAAAAAAGACTTAATTACGAATTATCGACCAATATCCATTTTATCAGTATTGTGTAGGCTATTGGAGTCCTTGGTGCACACTATTTTGTACAGGCATCTACAGAAATATATTACTGTGGATCAACATGGGTTTATGGCTAAAAGATCAACTAACACAAACTAAGTCCTATTCACATCGGAACTTAGAGAGGCGGTCGATCATAATACTCAAGTAGATGTTGTTTATACCGACTTCTCAAAGGCCTTTGACAAAGTCAACCATGCCATACTTATTAAAAAATTAGAAGCCTTTGGAATCTCCGGCAAACTGCTGCAGTGGTGTCGATCTTACCTTAATAGCCGCATTTCAATAGTGGCAGTTTTAGGCAACCTTTCTAATGTATTTACTGCAACATCTGGCATTCCTCAGGGATTTACGCTCGGTCCCTTGTTCTTCAACGTTTTTATCAACGATATAACACATAAAATAAGACATAGTAAAATCTATCTTTTCGCTGATGACCTCAAACTTCTGAAATTAATTACTAATACCAATGATGTAAGATGCCATCAAGATAATATAGATAGTGTTTATGATTGGTGCAAGGAAAACAAAATGTATCTTAATGTCTCTAAATGTCAGCACACACAGTTTACTGGAAAAGTCATAAATTGGAAACTAGTTATTCCATATCTAATTATATACTTAAAACTGTTAGTCCTGTTCGCGATCTTGGCGTTTTAATGGATAGTAAGCTGAGCTTTTCAGACCACATAGTTAAAATTATTACCGAAGCAAACAAAGCATTAGTCTTTATCTTAAGATGTACCAAAAATTTTAAGAAACTAGACGCTGTAATTCATCTCTACAATACATATGTAAGGAGTAAGTTGGAATATTGCAGCACTGTGTGGTGTCCCAATTATAAAATACATGTTGATAGAATTGAGAGAATTCAGAAACGATTTGTTCGTACTCTTGCATATCGATACAGAGCACCTATAACTACCAAAACATATGAGGAGAAATTAAAGCACTTCAATCTCATAAAACTTACAGAACGTCGAACTCATTTAGATTTAAAATTTTTACACAAAATAGTTAATGGATCTATCGATTGTCCGCCTTTGCTTAATAGACTAACATACAATTAGGGGTCGCAAACCGGGATCCCGAATCTCAAAAATACCGGCATACCGGACTGAAACGAAAGCTTTAAAATACCGGGATTGAGTGAACGGAAACCGGTATTTACGACTTTTTCGGTATTTCATTATAAATCTATATTAAATTATATTATGTCAAAAAATTTAAATAGCCCACGCTTTTCGCGTGGTGGACGCTATGGCAACGCGGCTCGACTATGCAACGAAAGTCGTGCGACTACACTCTGGAGTGAGTGAGAGAGAGAGTACCTACTCCCGAGTCCTGAGCCGACGATGAATCCGCCCGCTCGCCTATACAACTAATCACGGTGCCAGTGCAATGATCGCATTTGGAAGAGAAGCAGCACTTATCCACCAGCGATGCCTTGTTCATGGTATACAGTTAGCGATATTAGACGTGATCTGTAAAAAAAGAAAATGGTTCCCAAACTCAACTAAGAGAGCTCGAAGATGACGATTCTTATGACTCTGCTTTGAAATGTTATGGAGAAAATTACTATAACTACGGAATGGCTGGGTGTTACCATCTGCTTGGGATCTTATAATTAATAAAATTAAATCCCAAAACAAGCATACAATTGCAAGTCTTTGAGATACGCCCCTTCTGCGTACATCGGACCAAAACTAATAATTGTTAACTGAAGGTAGCCGTGTTTAACTACTAGGACGGGAATATAAATTAAGTTAAAATACACAATAAAATTCGTAAAATTTAGTTTCATCTAAACTTCTTCAATTCATTTAAAAGTAAATTTATAACATTCTTTGCTATCGAATTTTACCTATGAACCAGATTTTCTCCTTCTCTAGAGATATCGCTTTTGGAACCGGTGGTAGATGTTAACATTCATAAAAGTTTTAGATGATCGTAAACTGAAGAATATATATGACTTTTTCTAAATACACCATGGAGTAAAGAAAACTCTTACTGAATTTCCATGAAAAAAGTGAAGAAAAAAAAAGATAAATCGCCCAAGAGCATTTTATGTTTTATTAAAGCTGAGGATAATGAAGAAGTTTATAAGAACATGAAGAAGTAAGCGTATGAAGAAGTTATTTAGCAGGAGTATTTTATGTTATTGTTAAGGCTGATTACTGGAGGTTTCTTATGTTTAAATAGTTTAAAATAACTTATCAGCAGTGAGTTATTTATTAAACTTTCAATAAATGATTGATTTTTTAAAAAATAAATGTGATTTTCTTATCTTAACGCACTTTTATTGATTGGCTAGTGATAATTCCCTTATGAAAATTACGGTTACATTACATATTTTTAATATTTTCCACACTATGTTAAAAAACGAAAATACCGAAACTACCGAAATCTCGGTATTCATTAAAAACTAATACCGAAAACACCGGTTTTTGAAGAGTTCCGGTATTGCGACCCCTACATACAATGTCCCCGCCAGAATCCCGAGATATCCATGCAAATTGTTTAAGTCAAGGCCATCCAGAACTAATTTGGGTCGTTTTTCACCGTTGGTCCGCGCTACCCGCTTGTACAATGAATATGTTGAGAAGAATTCGGATATTGACATTCACTTCGAAAGCATCGCTACTTTTATTGCAAAAATAAAAAATGTTGACTTACCTTTATCGTAACTATTGTGAGTGACCTTTGTCTTGTTTTAACTTGCATAACTTTTATAGTGTTTTCATTACAGTAACAGGATAAAACGCATGATATGGTTACTTATAAATGTGAGAACAGTTACCTATTGTACTATGTAACAAATAATCCAACGATTCTCATAAAATTTAGTGTCCAGGGAGTTTCGGGGATAATAAATCGATCTAGCTAGGATTTATTTTTAGAAAATGTCTTTTTGTCCGTGTTTTTAGGAAATGAAAAACTGCTACAATATCGTTAGAATAAGAAGGTAAATTTTGACAGATTGTTAATGATTATAAATAGCTAATTGGTATAATGGGCGGTCACAGAATCGTAAAACCCCGGTTCGAGCCCAGACCGACCGACCGACTTTTTTTATTTTTTTTTTCAAGTTCCTTTCTTTTTTGAGAAAATCTATTTTTTCGAGCCCTTTTTTTAGTATTTTTTAAAAACACGAAAATTTAAATTAAAATATTGCACTCATGATTTTTTATTCAAATAACAATAACGTTTTTTCTGTTATGTCGCTAAGATCAAAAAATATTATTTATTTTTCATCAGTATGTAATTTGTATCTAAATATAATTTCCAAAACACACGAATTAAAAAAAAAATCGAGCGAAAAATACCGAGCAAAGCTCGGTCAACCAGGTACTTTGTATTTATCTCAGTTGGCTGTATCTTACGTTAGTAATCCAATAAACAAAATGAAAATAAAAATAAAATAATGTTTGCAGACCTGGAAATATTAAGCACGCAAAAAGTGGCAGTTCCATCTAGTTTACGTTCGGTGTAGTCAATTTAATAGGTCGTGTCGGGCGTTTTGGCTTGTATGGAGGAGCCACTGCACACAACAAACTTATCCTCAAAAATATTACTTGTTAAATAAAAGAACATCGCTGGAGGTATAAGTATGTTAGCATCATATACATCATCGACACACCATAGCGGTGTTCAGTAGTTTCCAGGTTCACGCGGACCACAAGAGGTGACGCGTTGCAATGTCCACCTAATTTTAAGTCACTCTTGTAACAAACATTGTACAGTTGCTACTTTTTGTAATTAATAATTTTACTAAAAATTGTTTTTTTTTTTTTTTAATTCTTCGTCTGTTCGGTAGAATTAACGACGACGAATCAACTTAGTAATCATAAGTGAATCAAAATACGAAATGTCGTTTAGACCTTACTTTATAACAACGTCAAAGATAAGATTGTTTGTACTTAGTATACTTCCTTAGATTTTTTTCTTGTTTATATTTTAAACGGTTAAATTGTAACTGTTGGGAGAAAAAGAGTCTACCGTGAAACCTGGCAACTTTTGGAAGGTCTTAAAATCTAGGAACATAAAAGGTACTCTCAGACTGGGCTGATATTTAATGTGACATTATATTCTTCGTAGATATGGTTTTTATTAGTGATTTAAAAAATACTAACATTAAATAGACAAAAATTATTTAATTAACCTAACTTTGTGGCAACTTTGCCTTAACTTCTTTGATTTAACTTCAAGGATGAAGGTAAGTTTACCACAAATATAATAGACAACACTCATAATAATGATGTAATTAATTGTGTTGCAAGTAACAATCTTTACGCTAGCGGTAAAGTTTCATTCATTATTAAATTTTTCATATAAACTTAAAAATATCTATCGGGGTTGTCAGTAATCCTTGATTACTTAATTTACTTAATTTTTTAAGGTAAAACTTCTTTATCGACGTATTGAAGAAATTAAGTACGGTATTAAAAAAATCACGTTTTCTCGTAACGTTTTTTGTGTATAACCTACTTATGTAAAATATAAAATAAAAGAAGAATGATACCTCGTAAAGGGGTCTTAATTCGTACATGTGTACACAATTACACGCACAATTTTAAGTCACAATAATTTCTTAGGCAAAAATCTAAAATACTGGATGACTATTTTTACCGTCTGGAAAAATTGGTGTAACAGCTGAACGCGGTAGAAGCCTATGGTCTGATATTTTACAAAAACTAAAAACAAAAATATGAATAAAATAAATTAATCAATTTAACTCTATGGAAATTCAAATCATATTCACTCTATGAACGGCAATAAAACAATAAATGTAGGCATCTTTGTCAATGTCCTTTCGCACGGTCATAGGCTCAAGGGTAAAGCCGCCCGCGCCTTCAACTCTCATTTTATTTACCTGTAGTTAGCCACGGCGCGACGTCGCGTTACTGTGTATTGTTCATGTTTCCGCGTGTGTTTCGTAAATATATACCAATACCCTAATGTCAAGTATATAACAATGACAAGTTTTTGTGTCTTGTCTGGTGAAAACATAGACGGTGCGACGAATCGATATTTACCCGTGTTGAAATGTATAGTCTGTAAATGATACGTTCCGTCATCGACAGACCAGAACCAAGAACCAAGAACCTCTAGACTTGTATTTGTGGACCGAACTAAAACGATTACGAGGGCGGCACTGAAAATTTCGGGAGTCACGGAAGTGACACATCATTACTATTTAAAAATGTATTTATTGCTTTTCGAAGTATTCTCCGCGAAATTTGACACATTTTGCCATACGATGGAACCAATCATTGAAGCAACCATTCCATTCGGAAGTTGGGGTCTCCAAAATTACGCGCTCATGCAGGCGTCAATCACTGCATTACACGGTAGTTTATTCGTCAACCACAAACGTGATTGTTGTAAAACTGACAGCCTGAATGAGCGTGTAATGTAATGTACGCCTTATAAATAATTTTAAAAAACGTGTTAATTTGTGTTAGAAAGAATCGGTGGACATTTTGAACAAATACTGTGATATCGCTAAAAAGGTTATTGTTATTTGTAAATATCAATAATGTAGTATAATTTTGTTAATATAAGAATCAGTGTAGTTTGTAAATAAGTTGATTTCGTCTTTCTAATATCGATCTTTTAAATACGCCAAGATGTTGCGGTATAAGGTAGGCATAAAAATATTATTAGAAACTGTTTAGGTATCAATTCATTATAATGTAAGATAAAATTTGACATGTAATCCTACTCAAATACAGCATATTAGATGGTCCTAATCCCGTAAAAGTATGAAGGGAAGATCGAAATCACAAAAATATTTTTTTTTATTTACACTTTATTGCACCTTAATAAAAAGGATTGCAAAGGGCGGACTTAATGCCATTAGGCATTCTCTCCCAGTCAACCCGGGACGTGTGGAAATTATGTGATAGGTGACAAAATAAAATGAACTATAGAGTAAATCAAGGAAAAAAACTACTGATAAACTTAAAAACAAACTAATATTATATATACAAATACAATAAACTTATATACTCCAAAATGTAATACAGATAATATATAATATATACATACATATTCATAGATACATAAATATATACGTATTTTAAATACAAATATATATATAATATAAACCTATAAATAAAATAACAACAAAGGTAACCAAAATTAACCATATTAACTATCATCTAATATTTTCATAAAATGCTTATGTACCAATCTTTTAAAGGCAGTCTTATTAGATGTTTTTCTGACGTCATCGTCAATAATGTGAAACTAAATTTAATTGACCTACTTACCATTTTCTTTTTCACATTTTTTGCTATTTATAAACATGCGACACGCGACGGTGTTATTAATAAAAGAGTGGCAATGAGAAGTCTTGGTATTTTAAATGTTTCTTTTACCGACCAAGTATTTTACTATTAACCAATATATGCTGATATTGCATTAGTAGCCAGTAAAGTTAATAAGTTTACGTGCTTTCCGACACATGGGGGTGAGACACCGCCAACTTCCTGACTCCAGACTGCTACTGAGAATTTCTTGACTGAAAAACTTAATAAATTGATTTTATGTCCCGCGCAAATTTAAAACGATGAGTCTTAACCGTAAATGATATGATCTATTGTGATTTTAAATTTGATTTAACCGAACAATTAAGTTTACAACGGTTACAGTCAGCATTAGGGGACTCAGCGCTATCACGCGCAACAATTTTTAGGTGGTTTGCTGAATTCAAAAGGGGTGAAATTAACCATAAAGGCGCCGCAAACAGCAGTATCGGCAGAAAATGTATAGACTACTGAAATATTGGTGCGAGAAGACCCACGAATCACATATACGGACATCAAACAGATTGTAGGCATTAGTTCGGGGAGCATTAATACCAGCCTACATAAACATCTTAGAGTGAGGAAGCTTTGTTTTCGATGGATTTCTTGTGTGCTCCCCGAAAGCGAAAAACAGACTTGAGTGGATTGGTGCCATGAAATGCGTCTACGTTTTGGAAACGATCTAAGCAAGCAAGATCTAAGCAGAAAGCATCTAGGCGTGTTTCAGAAATCGTTACTGGTGAAGAGATATGGATCTATCAGTATGATCCGGAAAATAAAAGGCAATCATCGGTATGGGCCTACTCAGAAGGACAGTTACCGACAAAACTGCAAAGACCTCGCAACGTCAGCAAAAAAAATGGTGGCTAGTTTTTTTCGCGGAGCGAACGAAAGATTGTAAGTCAGTTAACTCTGAATGGTATACTACACTTGCATTACCGAAAGCTTTTCAAGCTGTGCGGGAGAGAAGACCAAAGACCGGGCTTCGGGAAATCATGCTACATCACGATAACGCCTCTTCAACAAAAGCATTTATTAAGGAATCTGGTGTTGAAACTCTAAGTCACCCACCCTGCAGCCCTGACTTAGCTCCTTGTGGTTTCGTTTTGTTCCCAAGAGTCAAAGAAAAAATAAAAGGCAAGTTTTTTTCAAGCGCCGAAGGAGCCGTGGCTGCCTACGAAGAAGCGATTTCCGACCTGTCAGATCAATACTTGCAAAAGTGTTTTCAGAGTTGGTTTAGCCGAATGGAACTTTGTATAGAGCATGATGGAAAATATTTTGAAAAGATGTAAAATAAATATTAATAGTATCTAGAATACTTTTCGTATATCTCAAAACTTATTGAGTGTCCCACGTATATGCGGCGGTAACACATTTATGCGCGAGTGACAGAGACATGTAATCACGGGTCAATTAATAAGATGCTAAGTCATAAATAGGTCTATATATAAAAACCACAATTTCTCCGTATGGCCCTAAGGCTTAAGACTTACCACTACTGTCTCAATAAAAAAATGTACTTTTTTAGATTAGAATAGTGAGGAAGTTGCAGAGTACCTCCATGATTGTATGGGACACCTATAATATTTGTCTACGATAATAGATCGACAACTTCTGATGGTCATTCAGAATAGGTCAAAAACTACAAAATTTTCAAGCAGCTACATATTAGTTGTATAAAGTTGTTATTAATACAATGATATTATAAGATAAATGTTTGATTATATGAGTTATTAATCAATTTGTGTAGGCCATATTCTTAAAAAGTGATAATTTTAAAAATAAAAACAAATTTTTCTACAAAATATGATATTAAAATACTTTTAAAGATTATACGTATTAAATTTAAAGATTATACGAACAATTAATACTTTGGTATATTTATTAATTAAAGTTAATAATAAATTCTATGAACTAAATTGTATTTCCTATCGTTACAAATAAATTATCATGTCATCTGTTATTGATATTTTTGTTAAAAATTATAAAATACGTGGGCAGATGAAAAATGAATAATTTTACATTGTATTATATTCATAAAAATATTGGTTTTATTAACATACCGATGACAATACTCAAAGCATTTTTTCATTGTCGATTTGTTTTCTTTAGATAAGTAGATTCTGATTAAGAATGAAAGCTACGTTAATTACTTGCTGCACAATAACAATTTATTGCAGAAGCTACCAAAAAAAAAAAACAACGATTATAATAACCAAAACATTTTTCTAAAGAACAGAAATAATCCATGAATATTTGCGGAAAAAAGAGACACAGTTTAATTAATAATTTGCTGACCGTACTAATGTAAAAGATCAATGCTACCCTCAGCACAATCCCAATACAGGTGCAAACGTTATTATAACTGACTTGTAAAATGAACAATTAATATTGTTATACTGTTGGTAAAGCAGGAAACAACGGATATCAGTATATCAGCGACAGAGGAGCTGAACAAATGGCGGACGGTCGTCATCGAGGGGCAGCCGTGGCGGGAGGGCGACACGGTGTCGAGCGCGGCGGCCGGCGGCGCGCGCTATGTGGCGGGCGTGGCTGGCGGGCCGGGTGGCGCGCTGCAGGCCGACGTGCTGCTGGACGACGTGCTCACCGACAGAGGTGACTCGCTGCACACGCGCGCACCGCCTGCGGGCACCACTCGTACTCACACCACGTGCTACACAATTCATCCCATCTTCACCCATCTGTCCATACATAGCAGCCTATTAAAAGTCCGCTGATAAAGATAGACCTTTCCCATTGATATTTAAGAGCCTAGTAGGTCTTGCTGGTTCCGCAGAGCGAACAGCGCTATGGTAAAATAATAGTAGTGATGTACCACGTAATTTTAAGAACTAAAAGTTTTAAAATTAAACATACACGTTTTAGCCATCCTGTCCTTATAACCCATAAAACCCAATGCTGAACATAGGATTTCCTCAAATATCGACTCAAAGGGTGATTTTTTTAATTTGCCATAGGTTAACCTGACAAGCGGTTTAAAAAATGTTTAAAGTTATTTTCAGAAAAATGCTGCTGCCCATCTCCTGTTTTATTTACCTCCGTTGTCCCTCACGACACCCATGGGTTAAAGTTATATATTAAAAAGTTAATATATTGCGGCTACCCTACAACTCTTGTCTTAAATTCTCTCAAACCGCCACTACCCTGCAAACTCAATTCACTATATATTTTTTCACACAATCATATAATTTGAATTTTGTGTATTAATACAGCAATGATTTTATTCATAGTAGTGTAATGAAATTTGCATAGTTGTGTACCACTCTCACAAGCATATCTGCCGACGAGCAGTATTACACTCACCGCTGTGTTACGGTTTAAAGATTAAGAGAGCCAGTGTATCTGTTACTCTTACTTCTATAGAAAAGGTGTTCTATAGAAAAGATAGGGTGCAGCAAACGCTTATCACCCCAAAATGGGAGTAAAGGTTGGTGGATTGTCACAGTGTTTACAAATTCAAGACGGCGTTACAGTGTCTAGACCGTTATTATAGCCTACCAAAGGTCAACTGTTGAACATTTGCCTTATCTATAGATGCCTCATAGAGGGGATATTTGCCATAGTTGCCATGCTTGGCAGGCGAGTTGGCAACCAATGTGTTTTCTAGTTGTTATTAGGAAGACGCTGCTGCCTATCTCTTGGTTTGTTTGTCTCTGTCGCCTCTCACGGCACCCACGGGACCATATGGTGTAGAGGTTATTCTTACGTCACCACATTTTTTTACCTACTCTAAAAACTAGAAGCTGTTTACTTAACAACTTAACTTGTTGCTTATTTATATTAACTTATTTTACTTAATTTGCCGTAACTGACATCACATTGTGTTGTGTTGCAGTGCTGTGCCGGCAGATGGTGTTGGTGTCGTTGCGCGCGGCGCCGCAGTTATGACATGTGTAGCGATTCACCTTGTACCTTATAATATTTATTGTACCGTGTAACATATACTATATCTATATCATTACTCCCAAATAAAATAATATTCATATGTGATATCTCACATGGAACTTTTATTTCACAAAATCTGTGTCCTACACATTTTTACATTACAATTTCCGAACTTTATCTGGAGTTAATAACTGCACAAAAGATATTAGCTACAAAAGTAAAACGTAGGGAGAGACATTATGTCACTGTATTTGTCTCACAGAGAATATCAGTCTAAAAATATTTTAATACCGCTGTGTTTCGTATAGTGGGTGCAAGAACCAAAGATCCGGTAAAGGTTTTTGCTGCTAAGCTGGCATTGCATCTTTTTCCTCAGGGGTAATAACGTATTTGCATATAGAAATTTAATCTAGGATCAATGTATTACAGGTTTCTATGGGCCTACCAACTTTTTTTATATGAAATATAGTAGTTATTCTAAATGTAATATTTTATTTTTTAGCATCTACCTACTATAAATTAAATATATTAGATGACAAAAAAATAATATTATGTTTCAAATTAGTATTATTTACGTGCATTGAGCATACATTATGCAAATTAGCAGTACAGCGACCGGACCCAAAAAAAAAACATTACAATTTAGCATTATGGTTAATTTGCTAATCATTACTCATATTTGATGATGAGATGAGCCGTGGTAGCTCAGTGGTTAACGCTCGCTGTAATTATAACGGAACGCGAGTAACCCGGGTTCGATCCCCGCCGGCACCAAACAAATTGTTAATTGCAATTTTAAGTGCTGATTTACCACGTGGTCGGCGGTGAAGGAAAACATCGTGAGGAAACCTGCATGTCTGAGGAATAAGAAAAAAAATATTTCGAAGACATGTGAAATTCGTCAACACGCATTTGGGCAGCGCGGCGGACACTTCCTTGCCCTAAACCCTCTCAGAAATGAGGGGAGGCCTGAGCCCAGCAGTGGGACGTAATATAGGATGTAACTTTACTAACTTTTCTTACGAGTACTCATATTTGTTGTAACCATACTAATACACTTTAGATCAAACTCTGTATTTGTTCTTACGACTGATTTTATTAGACATCCAATAGTACACTTATATACATTTTCGATAGCTAGTAAACTCTGTATTTGGTCGTACGAGTGATTTTATTAGACACCTACTAGTATTCATACAAATACACTTTCAATAGCTAGTAAGCTCTGTATTTGGTCCCGAGAGTGATTATATTAGACACCTACTAGTACCCATACTAATACCAATGATTTTAAAAGGAAGGATAGGCCCATCTAAATATTTTACTCATAACTTTTTCATAGAAGAAAAAGTAGCGCATCTGTCATAATACAAACGTCATATCATAACACGATGTAACCAGGGTCGGATTTCGTAGTATAATTATCCTAATTATACCATTATTTCATAGTTTGTTAGCGAATTACCATAATTTTACATAAAAGTCGACTTGTATTATTATTGGATCCCTTTACTTTTTAATATTAGCCCTACGATATCGAGCATTTCTGTATTGTACAGGAGTACTGCGTTTTTTAATAAAATTAGAATTTGCTCCCCTTCTGGTCAATCGGTGTTCGATCGATGCATTTATGATTTCTTATATTTACGCGAACACTACACATTGAAATAATACTAGTTTTTACGGAATTTATCGCGTATATTTAACTTTTTAAATACCCGACGTTTCGAACGCTTTACAGCACTCATGGTCACGGGCGGGACTGAGATGTTCAACGTCCGTATGTCATAGTTAACCGCGGTTACCATAGATTAAAATTTAACTTTAAAGTTAAATTTTAATCTATGGTAACCGCGGTTACCATATGGTAAGATTAATCTATGGTAACCGCGGTTACCATATGGTAAGATTAATCTATGGTAACCGCGGTTACCATATGGTAAGATTAAAATTTAACTTTAAAGTTAAATTTTAATCTATGGTAACCGCGGTTAACTATGACATATGGACGTTGAACATCTCAGTCCCGCCCGTGACCGTGAGTGCTGTAAAGCGTTCGAAACGTCGGGTATTTAAAAAGTTAAATATACGCGATAAATTCCGTAAAAACTAGTATTATTTCAATACGATGCATTTATGTTGCATCCTTAATACAACTATAATGAGGGGCTACCACGATAAAAACTATGCTTTAGAAGCAATCGATTTGAAAACAGAATTTCAAAATATTTTGTGAATCTGATTTTCAGATTCAATTAAGCAGATATGGTTTCTTTTGTACTCTTTTCGTTTTACCCTTATTGAATATAAAGTATATTAGGTACCAATATTCAAAATTTAACTTACACTAAGTTCTTTAAACAAAAATAAAACAGAAATTAAAATAAAACCATCAAAAAACGTAACGTATAGAAAAACCAGGTGCGTGACGTCAAAGTTCCTGCACATGGGAAAAAAGGAACATGAAACGTCAAACGTGATATAATTTTTTTTAAATTGTATAATTTTATTTTCCATGTACAATATTTTTGAGGGTCTGAATCCAACCCTGGCCTAATCTTGGTAACGTAACTAACTGTAACAGAAAAGTTTAAAAATGATGATGACTCTGTTTTGTCCTGTGATTGATTTTATTAGCCATACACTAGTATCCATACTAATACACTTGATAGCTAGTAAACTCTGTATTTGGTCCTATGAGTGATTTTATTAGACAACCACTAATATCCGTACAAATACACTTTCGTTAGATAGTAAACTCTGTATTTGGTCCTACGAGTGATTTTATTAGACAACCACTAATATCCGTACAAATACACTTTCGATAGCTAGTAAACTCTGTATTTGGTCCTACGAGTGATTTTATTAGACACCCACTAGGACCCATACTAATACACTTTCGATAGCTCGTTAACTCTGTATTTGGTCCTACGAGTGATTTTATTAGACACCCACTAGTACACATAGTAATACACTTTCGATAGCTAGTAAACTCTGTATTTGGTCCTAGGAGTGATTTTATTAGACAACCACTAGTACTCATACAAATACACTTTCGATAGCTTATTAACTCTGTATTTGGTCCTACGAGTGATTTTATTAGATACCCACTAGAACCCATACTAATACACTTTCGATAGCTCGTTAACTCTGTATTTGGTCCTACGAGTGATTTTATTACACACCCACTAGTACCCATAGTAATACACTTTCGATAGCTAGTAAACTCTGTATTTGGTCCTAGGAGTGATTTTATTAGACAACCACTAGTACTCATACAAATACATTTTCGATAGCTTATTAACTCTGTATTTGGTCCTACGAGTGATTTTATTAGATACTCACTAGAACCCATACTAATACACTTTCGATAGCTCGTTAACTCTGTATTTGGTCCTACGAGTGATTTTATTAGACACCCACTAGTACCCATAGTAATACACTTTCGATAGCTAGTAAACTCTGTATTTGGTCCTACGAGTGATTTTATTAGACAAGCACTAGTACTCATACAAATACACTTTCGAAAGTTCATTAACTCTGTATTTGGTCCTACGAGTGATTTTATTAGACACCCACTAGAACCCATACTAATACACTTTCGATAGCTCGTTAACTCTTTATTTGGTCCTACGAGTGATTTTATTAGACAACCACTAGTACTCATACAAATACGCTTTCGAAAGTTCATTAACTCTGTATTTGGTCCTACGAGTGATTTTATTAGACACCCACTAGAACCCATACTAATACACTTTCGATAGCTCGTTAACTCTTTATTTGGTCCTACGAGTGATTTTATTAGACACCCACTAGTACCCATACTAATACATTTTCGATAGCTCGTTAACTCTGTATTTAATCCTTCGAACATTTTTTATTAGGGTTCCGTAGTCAACTAGGAACCCTTATAGTTTCGCCATGTCTGTCTGTCCGTCTGTCCGTCCTCGCTTAATCTCTGTGACCGTTAGCTCTAGAAAGCTGAAATTTGGTACCAATATGTAAATCAATCACGCCGACAAAGTGGTAAAATAAAAATTGGAAAAAAATGCTTTATTAGGGTAGCCCCCCTATATGTAAAGTGGGAAGTGATTTTTTTTTATTTCAACCCTAACGTGTGATATATTGTTGGAAAGGTATTTAAAAATGAATAGGGGTTTACTAAAATCATTTTTTGATTATGTCAATAATTTCGGAAATAATCGCTCCAAAAGTAAAAAACAATGTGTCCCCCCCTCTAACTTTTGAACTATAAGTTTAGAAAATATGAAAAAAATCTGATAAGTAGAACTTTATAAGGACTTTCTAGGAAAATTATTTTGAACTTGGATGGAAACAACAGTACCCACTACCGGGAGCAGTTGCAGGAGCGCGGAGCGCTGCTGGAGCGCGAACATAATGGATACCCACCTTTAAACTCATAAATGGGAACACTTATTGTGACGGACGGGAAACTACGGAACCCTACACTGAGCGTGGCCCGACACGCTCTTGGCCGGTTTTTTTTTAAATGTTTTGACCAGTAAATTAAATTCGGGGTTCTTTCGCCCCGTGGGTTGATTATATTTGATCCTTCGAGCATTTTTGTTTAAATATAGTAAATTAAATTCACGGTTCTCTTGCCCCCGTAGATTGATTAATTATATGTTGCCCCTTTTATCGCGTCAAAGAAAGACGGGCCAGCAAACACACGCATTTGTTATATTAAGAAGGAATATTATAGTGGATTATTGTAATGATTATTATAATTTTAAGATTACTGCTACATTCACCGAAAATTCGCACCGAAACATCGTTTTATTCAACGATGAATTTAATTACATTTGATCGACTAAGTTCTTGCTTTATTAAATTAATATTCAAAATCAACGTTCCTAATACAGTTCACAAATCCGTGAAACATTGCCTTTAAGGTACAAAATAGTACAGCCGACTGAAGTGAAATTCTAACAAAAATAAAATGATAAATATGTATTTGTGAAAAATATAAGTTCGAATCTTACCAATATGATTGACACAGAAAGCAATATCCAACTCACACCTGACCGTGTTCCATCATTATATTTCAGCATCTACAAACAAAAACGATAAAACATGTTGAATCCGTTTAAGATTTAAATGTATAAAAAAAGAAAACAAAACCTGCAGCGTAGTTGCCACTGGACACTAGGTTACGCAGTAGTCAATAGGTATATAAAGTATAGATTTCATCATTCCGTGTTTTATCGACTTATGAGAGACCAACATCCCATTGCTGGTGAATTGCGTTACCAGCGCGTTTACGCAGTAGCGTAGTAAAGGGGGGGGGGGGCGCACCGGGTGTCACTTTTTTGGGGTGTCACCCGGTCTCTCACCTTTAAGAACAATGTACAAACAAAAAAAATCGCTAGCACAAAAACTTTTTTGTCGGGGATTCCTCCACTAGCACTAGCTTAGCTCTATGTATAATTCGGGGATTCTCGAAAGAGCCTGACGCTGTCGTAGGGGCTGACACGCCCGTACCATACTCGCGATCTTTGACATCTCAATTGCAACTGTTGTTCATGACGGTTTGCGTGTCCGTAGCTTCATGTGGGAGGAGTTTCAGTAAATTAAAATTAATAAAAAAACTATTTGCAGGCAACAATGACCCAATCGCGGCCTGGCAATCTTGGTATATTAGCCATCGAACCAAGGCAATACAAAATATAAATTTCGATGAAGTTATTGCTCAGTTTGCAGCTTAGCAGCTAGTTATTATTGTGTTTTGTTATTTCTTCAATATTATAAATAATAAATGATCCATGTCCTTTATCATATAAAATTTATTGCCTTTTACTTTCGATGGGGTGACACCAGCAACTCCGCACCGGGTGCCATCCACGCCACGGCGTTTACGCCATACGTAAACGAGCTTAAAGGCTTAAGGTGATGTGGGCGCCAAAAGCAGATTTTTCAAGCTTTAAAGGTGCAATTTTTTTGTCATTAAAACTACGAATTCACATTTTTTTAACTTATTATGAGTTGAAGATTTTGCTTAGTGAATCATATTTATTTCCATCTCATATGTGTCCATTTCATCGATCCATCCATCGATTATATCTTATAAAAGTTCATTGCCTCACAACTATTGCAAAACAACCTTGGTTTTGTCATAGTTGCCACGCTTTTCAATTAGGTTTGCCGCTGTAGTTATTTCTGTTTCAGTCTCTCTGTCGCCCACGAGATGATACGGTAGTGTATATTCTTCACCGACATTAGACGGTTTCAAATTATCTCTACTAATGTGAACCTTTACGGACTAATAAGGATGAAGATAGATATCAGTAGATGCTTACGGTACTGTTAATCCAATTGGTGTAGGAAGAGACACGAGCGCTGACGCCGGGAAAGAAGGGCTGCGCACAGCCGTAGCCCCATGACGTCACGCCTACCACCACCCCGTTGTAGATCAGCGGACCGCCGCTGTCGCCTTGGCATGCGTCCTTCCCTATTATGAAATAAAACGAAAAATGTTTTTTTTTCACCTTCAAGATTTCTTAGCATCGTGCGCGCCGCACGCGCCGTACGCGCGGTATTTTAGAATATGTTGTATGGAATCATATGAAATCTCGCACATTTCTGTTATTACTCGCATAATTTCTCATTTACGTTTATATAAAAAAAGGCTATAAGAACAATTTTATCATTTTTAAGTAAGAATCATTTTACTATCCTTTGACACCAGTGGCGAAGCTTCCATAGTAGCCGAAAAGCCGGGTTTGCCCTATCTAACTGTTCAATCAATAATATCAACTAGGTAATAAAATAATTCGTAAACTGTTTCAAACTAGGTATTTCAAGCCTTAGCATACTGCTGTCATGAGTTGAGTTGAACGATTAGTCGTCTATCTCGGACACGTGGGATTTTTACCGGGCTTTCGAGAAGACGATCGCTCCCTTTCTAACCTGTGGCAAAATGTTCTATAATAAAATATAATTACGAAATGTCTATACTTATAGCAATTAATAATCTGGTTTTTTGGTAGAACACAATTTGCCGTATTGTTTAATGTGATGGAATATTTAATACAACGGTAGATAAAGTAGGCAGTATTGAGGCATTTTTCACTACAGAATTTGGCAGGGTTTGACAGGTTTTTAACCAATGTATGGCAGAATGTGTATTTTAAAAAGACCAAAAAGCCTGACTGGTGTGAAATGGTCGAGTGCGGGTGCGCGCGGGGATATGTTTGCCAAGGTCACTTCACATTTCAATATTTACTCTGTTGTATCTCAGTTGTAAGTAAGCAACTTAAGTGAATGAATATTGCGACTTGAAAATTTATGTTTTTTTTTAAAGATTTTAGTGAAAATGGAGGATAATAGTGTTCCTTGTGATGAATTGAAGTGTGTTAAAGTGGTAATCGGCGAGGAAAAGGTACCCTCCATGCTCAGTGTTGCCTAATGTTGCCAACTTAGTCGATTTTCCACTAAAATTAGTAATTTCGAGCCTTCTAGTGGAGAAATATTGTTGACAGTGGTTAGTGTTTTTTCTAGTGGTTCAGTAGAATTATTTTTCAATTAGTGGGAAGATGATCACTCCTCTACTAACCCGCCTACACGTTACGATATATATTTTTACTTTATTTCGGGAGTATTACATTTAACTGCGTGGGCACCAAGAGTCGCCAGACAAGACATGCGCAAGACGATCCATCTATAAAATGCAAATATCTGAAAAATCGTTCGTATTCATCTAATAAGTTTTTGTATAACGTATAATATTCTCCATACAACTTGTTAGCGACGACAAGTGAATTTAAACATTTAATCTCGATTGTTTCTTATTTGTGATCTAAAACTAAGTGTTAGCGATGACAAGTGAATTTAAACATTTAATCTCAATTGTTTCTTATTTGTGATCTAAAACTAAGTGTTAGCGATGACAAGTGAATTTAAACATTTAATCTCAATTGTTTCTTATTTGTGATCTAAAACTAAGTGTTAGCGATGACAAGTGAATTTAAACATTTAATCTCAATTGTTTCTTATTTGTAATCTAAAGCTAAGTGTAAAGAATGATAGCGTTAATACCAAGAAAGTGAATTAATTACTTATATTAGCTTCAATTCTTATTTCAAAACTACGTAACGAAAGTTAGTAACAAAGTCTGTAACGAAAATATGAATCTAATTGCTTATTTAGGTTTAACTAGAATGTTAGAAACGAAATATGAGTTTAGTTACTTATTAGAACTTTCTCTTATTATAATTTTAAAGAGCTGTATTAGAGATATTAACATTTAAGCGTAAATTTAATGATTTGTTCGATTCTTTTTCTTTATAGTAATTTAAAACGATAATATGTCAATTAACCACTTTTGTAATCTAATTTCTCAGTATAAAATAGATTTTAATTTAATAAGAAGTTAAAATATATTCTGTATAGAATCTTAAGCATAATATTATTATGATAAGCATTGTGCATTCCTGCCGCCTGGCGGCGTTAGTTGTATCTTTTTTTTTGCGCCCGAAGCAAATATGGGCAACCCTCCGTAAAGCGGGGGAGGGAGGTGGGGAATGCTCATAACATACCACGCAGCCGGCTGCGTGGTTATGTGGAGACTTTTACCCACTAAACCCCACCTTTTAGGGACTGGCTTAACGGTCTAACTAGAGATCTCTAAGCCGTATACGAACGCGACCCTCCTTGGCAGAAAGGAGGGCGCAAGCGACGAAAAGCCGCTTAGACGACCTAACTAAGGCAGATTAAGGGATGTGTTATGTAGGCTCGGCCTGAGCCGCCAGGAGGCAGTTCAGGTCAGCCGAAAGCTTGTTGGGGGGGTCCGAGAGAAGAGTTTCTCAGTCTGCGCACACTATAGCGAGTGTGGATAGGGGCTGCATAGGCAGCTGTCTCACGAATGAGATGATTTGGGTGGCTCTCTCTGACTCTGAGGCTTTGAAAAATCTCTCAGAGAGTGATTTAAGGAACTGCTGGATTGTTGGGAGCTCTAAGTCTCGGTGTAAGTCAGCATTACGGACATAATAGGGCGAGTTAGTGGCCCTACGACAGAATAGATTTTGGACTATTTGAAGTTCATTTATAGCTTAAGGCTTAGCATGTGCAATAATGGGGGCCGCGTAGGTCATGACAGGTCGTATGCAGGCCTTATATAGGGTTCGCTTGTTGTGGAGGGACATTTTACTGTGTCTGCCCACCATGCTGTTGAGCCTACCCATGTAAAATTGTGCGGTGCGAGTAACCTTCTTGATATGGGGCTCGAATGTGAGCCTTGCATCAAGGGTGACGCCTAAGTATTTGGCTTTAGTTTGCAATGGGACAGGGGTTCCTAACATCCTGATTGGCGGAGTGGTGGTGAGACGACGTCGTTTATATTCGAAGCAAACGGCGGAGCTTTTCTCCGGGTTTACGTCGCTACGCCATTTTTGGAACCAAACTCCTAAGTCGCTTACTGACTTTTGGATCTTGTTACGAATCTGTGGCAGTGAGTTGCCTTTAGAGTAAAGGGCTGTGTCTGCGAAGAGGGCTAATTTAACACCATTCGACGGGCTAGGGATGTCGTTGGTGAATAGTATGTATAGGAGGGGGGCAAGCACAGAGCCTTGAGGGGAGGTGGTGAGGATTGCCTGGCTTGGGAATACCAATGACAGTTGCCTCTTTCCAAGAGGTGGGAAAACAGCTGAATTCGAAGCAGGCGCTTGTATGTTAAGCGGAAAAAGCTTAGCTACTCCGGAGCTAAACCGTAGGAAGACCGCGCCACTACTTTTATTTTTTACAAGCATAAATTAAGAGTTTTATGAATGTTTAATTTTCGAAATAGTAAAGATAAGTTATCTCTATTGTCAGGAATGTATAAAAATATTGTCTATTTTTTTGTAGATATGTTTTATCACACATATTAAAGAAATTTGTAAATTTCCTTAACTCTGCCTGCAACAGGAAGCACGGGAGACTAACTTTGTCAATGCTTTTTGTTGCCGCCGGTCCCAAGCCCGGAAAAGAGGAGGGAACGGTCCCGCCGGAGAGAGTGGGTGTATCCGGTGGACTAACACACCCACCTGCGCTAGGACCTGTGCAGTTGAGCGCCGTATGCGGGGATGAAGGAGTCCTAGAGGGTTGAGCCGATCGTCACTGGGGTATATAGTGTCGAGAGGCAACACGCCCTCTTTGGTCCGGATTTCAAGCTAAACGGTGGCCTTATCTGCTAGCCACAGATAAGGAAATGGCCAAGCGTCCCGTCAGAGGGTCGCAGGCGAGGGATGTGGGGGCTGCCTAGTCTCCCTGAAAGGGGCTAGGTGGTGGTAAAGGCCATGCTGACGGGGCAAGTGAAAGTCAACTCGGGCAGTGGGGATGGGCCTTTTTCAGCCCTATCTGCCAGCTGGATCGAGCTCCCGATGTCGCGCTGTGAGCCAACTCTGCGTCCCTATATTCCCCCGGTAATCCTAACGCCTGAAATTCTTTTAATAAAGTAGGGCGTTCCCAAAGGTGCGGGCTCCATGGAGGGTGGGAAGCCGGGGGGACGAATTATTACACATGTCAAAACTATGGACAACACGAGGCCCATTAGTAGAGAAGGAGAAGTGTCAGAGGTGTTTACCTTAGAACTCCAAAAATGAGCAAGGGGCCGCGAGTGGCAAAACTCCTGCGGAGCCCCAAAGGACTGAAGACCTTTTCTCCGCTGCCTAGCAAGTGGTAAGCCGTAAGGGAAAGCGCAAGGTACCCAAAATGGTGACTTGCCAACCCGACGCAGCATCAGGTGGGTCTATCCCAGCAGGCAGTAGCGCAAAGGTTAAAAAGAAGAATAAGAAGCAGCGAGATAAAGGCCGCAGAGAAAGAGCCGCGCTCGCTGCTTCCAAGAGCAAGACTCAGGGAGCCGGGCAAGCTACTGCTACTGCGGTGCTTGGGGCTGGAACCAGTAGTCGTGCTGAAACTGGGCAGGATGAAAATACAGCCCGAGCAGTAGGCACGGCCGCCGGAACCAGCTCTAAGAAATCCGCCAGGAACCAGAGAGCAGCCAAGCGTCCTGGAAAGAAGGAAAGAGCAGCCAAAAGATTGCTGGAAGAGTCCACCTCGCCGAGAGGAGAGCACAAAAAAGTGCGACTTGAACAGCAAACAAAGGCTGCAAGAACAAGCTACGCTTCTGTTGCTAAAGCAGATTTGGGTGTGGCCTTAACGTGTGCGCGTTCAGGTCACATAGTAAAGGAAATAGCTGATGACATCCTCGTGGCCATACAGAGGAAGATGATCAGCGAGGCCTGGAGTAACCAGGACCCTGATGCGTCGGGCCCGGTTTTTAGATGCAAACCCGTTTACACGGAGGGTGTCCTAAAGCTGTGATGCGATGATCAGAAGGCTCTGGACTGGTTGTAGGGGAATATTAATACCCTCGACCTCAAATCCAACACCTCGCTGACTATTAAGAAACAGTCAGAGATACCACAAAGAATCAAATGTGGTATCCTTATTCCTTATGCCCAAGGTGCCTGGAAGGACTCACGCGACATTGGTCGTGTGCTTGCGTACCAGAACCGCTGGGTAAATATCAAGTACTGGCTTCTACTCAAAGCGGACAAACAGACGGACGAGTGGTTCCTCGTTGTTTCGGTGCCGGAGGATCATATCCCGACCCTGATGAAAGCCGGGCGCCGTCTCTCATGTGTATGTGGGGCGGTATACGTTAAATTCCAGGGTCGTGGAGGAAAATTCGTTGATTCCCCACCTAGCAAAGAGGCAGAAAAGAACCCGGAAGTCATGGATACCGTGGCCATGGTTGCCGGAACATCGAAATCACTGGATGTCAAGTCCAGTGAAAAAACTGCCTGCACAACCGAGCCGAAGCCCCCAGTGGAAACTGGGCTTAGCGGCAGCTCACTGAGCGACTAAGAGGACTGCATCTTGCCGTCCAATTCAGACTCGGTGGCTGACGATGAAACCCGAGATCTGCTGGTAGGCTTATTTTTAGGCGGGGACGGGGATGACGCGATCAATGGTGTGCCCTTCGTCCAAAACTAGCCTAGTGCAGGCCAACCTCCACCACAGTGAGACAACGTCGGCTCGATTACGCAAGTGGTTGGAGGCATAAAGGACGGCCATAGCCCTAATCCAAGAGCCATGGGTTGGGGCCGGTAAAATTAAAGGCCTAAACAACCTAAGAGGTGAGTTATTCTACAACTCTGAGCACGACAAGCCTAGAGCGTGTATTTATACTACTAAAGATATCTGTGCAAAACCACTAACAGATTTCTGTTCCAGAGACATGTATGCCGTAGCATTACAAAACACACAGGAGGAAATGTTTGTCGTGGCCTCGGTCTACACGCCTGAGGAAGACACTCCTCCCCCTCACGACCTCGTCAGGCTGGTGAATTTCTGTGAGAGGGCCGGACTAGTGGTTGTGATCGGGACGGACTCCAACGCGCATCATCCCCTTTGAGGAATGGAAAAACCTAATGAACGAGGTAAGGTTTTAGTTGAATATTTATTTAGCACTAACCTAACCATATTAAACACTGGTTCTGAACCAACCTTCATAAATAAACGCTGTCGCACAATAATCGACCTCACACTTGCAACAGAAGGAGCAGCTAATCTAATAACGGGATGGCATGTGTCGAAAGAGGCCTCATGCTCGGACCACAGATGGATCTGCTGCGTACTACAGGTCGATATCCCCGCTATACCACCATGTAGAAATCCCCGCAAGACGGATAAAACAAAATACCTCAATAGGCTGACGTCTTTGCTCGCGGGTGTTGGGGGAACTAATACCATAGCAGATCAATCGCTCCTAGAAGAACAGGTAGCAGCTGTCACTAAGGCCATGATCGATAGCTACCATGAATCATGTCCAGTAATCACTCCCCCAAAACATGCTGAGCAAAAGCAACAGTGGTGGGGTAAAGAACTAGACAGGAAACGTAAGAAGGTAAGAAAAGCCCTAAACAGGGCAATGAATACCTCAAAGGATGAAGACTGGCTTCTATATAAGAAAGCTAAGTCTGAATACAAAAAATGTATCAGGTATCGATGCTCAACAGGGTGGCACAAAAACTGTGGTAGCATAGAAACCTGTGAACAAGCAAATCGGATAAGGAAAATCCTAGCTAAACAGAACACGCCGGGATGTATCTCTTTAAAGAAACCCGACGGAAGCTACTCAACATCGCCGGATGAAACGCAACGCATCCTAATTGATACTCACTTCCCAGGTTGCTGTGTAGTTGAAAGGGTGAACCGGCATGAAGATGCACTGACACCAACAAAAGAAGACTGGGAATTAGCACAAAGAGTGGTGACGATGGACAAAATCCATTGGGCCATTCATAGTTTCCAACCCTATAAGGCAGCAGGACCTGACGGTTTATTCCCGGCACTTCTTCAGTGGGGGGGGGGGGGGGTATAAGTCCTAATAGTCAGACTTGTTGCCATAATGAGAGCATGTCTGGCTCTTAAATATGTTCCTAGGGGATGGAGGGAAGTGAAAGTCACGTTCATACCCAAACCAGGTAAGAACGACTATACAGACCCTAAATCCTATAGGCCTATTAGCCTCACATCATTTCTCCTAAAGACGATGGAGAGAATGTGTGAACAGGAGTTGAGAGGGTCGGCGCTAATTAACTTATCGCTACGTGAAAAACAACACGCCTATAGCTTAGGTAAATCAACAGAATCGGCACTTCACCAGGTAATAACAAAGATTGAAGAGGCCATCCAAAACAAAGCAATATGTCTAGTCTCCTTCATAGACATAGAAGGTGCTTTTGACGGAACAAATTTCTCCAGCATAAAAGGTGCCCTAAGTAGACATAATGTTGAACCGGCACTGATTGACTGGATAGTAAACATGCTCAGTACACGAACAATAAAGATTGCTGGTGAATCTCAGACAATTCAGATCATAAAGGATGCCCGCTGGGTGGGGTTCTTTCACCTCTCCTGTGGAATATGGTCATTAATGAGCTCATCAGCAAATTAAACGCTAATCATTTCTACACAGTCGGTTATGCAGATGATCTGACAATACTGGTCTCTGGTAAGACAGCAAGGATTGTGTGCGACCTGACCCAAGCGGCTCTCCGTATTGTGGAGGAATGGTGCAGGGAATATGACCTAACCGTTAATCCAAATAAAACGGTTATAGTAATGTTCACACAAAAACGAATGCTGAATAACTATCATCTTCCAAGTCTTTTCAGCACAAAACTCCAACTTTCTTCTGAGGTAAAATACCTAGGTATTTTACCTCGGAAACACATAGAAAACAAAATCAGCAAAGCTAGTTTAACTTTCTGGCAGTGCGGAAACATGATTGGCAAATGATGGGGTTTAACGCCAAAAATTATACTGTGGCTGTACAAAACTGTAATTCGGCCCATGATCACATACGGCTCTCTGGTATGGTGGACCAAAACCAATGAAGCCACCACTATACAAAAGCTATAGCATTACCAGAGATTAGCTTGTATGGCTGCCACGGGCTGCATAAGGACAACACCAACAGCAGCTTTGGAGGCTATGCTGGAGCTAACACCGCTTCATCTATATATACAACAAGAAGCAACTTTAGCTGACATTAGACTCAAGACCCTAAATCTTTTAAGTAAAAGTAGAGTCCCTCATACAGATATAATCGATAGAATTTACTCAAAAATTCCTATCTTACAAGCCAAGTATGATAGGATCCCAAAACAATTTGTATTTGATAAGAAGTACAGGATACAATCGAAGGAAACTGACCATCTGGAAGGATTGGGTCCAAGAGAGCTCAAAGTTTTCACGGATGGCTCTAAGACAAATGAAGGTGTAGGGTCTGGGGCTTTCTCTGAAGACCTTAATATCCACATATGCACACCGCTGGGTACCCACAACACAGTCTTCCAGGCTGAATGCATGGGTATCATCCAAGCGGCCATAGCAATAGATGCTAGGAAGGTGAAAGACTTCTTCATCAGAATACTGACCGACAGTATGGCGGTACTACAAGCTCTGAGTTGCAATGTGACGAACTCGGGACTGATATACGAGTGCCATCAACGATTGAATGAGGTATGTAAGCACAACAATGTGACTCTGCAATGGATCAAGGGACACAGTGGATCTAGAGGCAACGATGCAGCAGATGAACTGGCCAGAAGGGGATCGGCCCTAGCTGCTATGGAGCCGGAACCAATAATACCAATCCCCTTTGGCTACGTTCGTTCACTGGTACGTAGATACTTCAATAATTTACACGCTCAGCTTTGAAAAATTTAGTAGACTGTAGACAAGCTAGGGAGGCCCTACCTGAAATAAACAGTCGTCTAACCAAGGTTCTAATGAGACTGAACAAGCCACAGATCAGGATAGTAACAAGTGCTATCACAGGACATGGCTCTTTTAACAAAAATTTGTTCACCATAGGTGTTACTGACAGCCCCCTGTGCAGGGCATGCATGGAAGAGGAAGAAACGGCGGCTCACGTGTTGCTGACATGTCCAGAAGTCGCTGCATACAAGGCTTAACATCTCGGCACGCCGGGATCGCTCCCTGAAGTTGCTTGCAACATCAAGGGACTGCTGAGCTTCTTCGGGGAGATATCATGGCTCGAATAAGCATATTATTCCTGAACACACGCAAAATACGCGCTTAGACGTGGAGTTGCGGAACAGCCCGTGGTAAACTAAACTAAACTAAACTAAAATTTCCTTTAGAAAAGGTCGTTCTGCGCTCTGATTGGTCGACGGGAATCATTAGTGCCGTGTGTAAATTCATTAGTGCCGTGTGCAAATTCTATTAATTCTGATTGGTCCCAGCTGCCTATAAAAAGAGGCGTTTTTTGTGGTAAAACATTCCAAATCCGGCAATGTAAGAATAAAGAATCAAGAAAATAAATAAGAAGAAACTCTGAAGACGTGTTATTTATTGCTCATCTAACTGCTACTGAATGCTCTCCAGTTAACATCCCGCCAGCATAACCCGCTCCATTACTAACATTCTCACACACGAGCATCAACACAACTGCCTTTTTCAATTAATATTGTGAATCCAGAATCTTCTTTTACTTCGAATTTTATTTTATACTTCTTCTGCCAAGCAATGTCACTGTACTATTTCTCACAAGCAGTGGTTAGAAAAAACTGCAAAAGTTATTGGCAATACTAAAGAATTGCGTACGGCGCGTACGTGCTAATGTGCGAGGCCATCATCAGTAAATGCGGTGTGTACGGCGCGTGCGGCGCGTACGGTGCTGACAAATGTGCGTTCACCTTAAGAAATTAAAGTTTCGTGTTTCAAATGTCAAAGGTCAACAATACAATACAACAGTAAAGTGTTGAGTTTTACTTTTATGTTTGTGAGTCTATGACGCGTCAGGGCTCTGGTAGACCTGGCCCGCCAGGACTTGTAGGCCTAACTGGTACTCAAGGAGATTATTTTTTATCTTCTCAGATAGGAATAATTAACCTCCAATATCGAGTAGTCCAGCGCAGATCATGTTCTCGGTGACGGGGTAGGGGTCGCCGGTCGCTGCCTGCAGGTACTGGTAACGCAGTTGACAAACGTTTCTGTTAACTTTGCAAACTTCTACCTCGTTGAGGACGTCGGAAGCTTGGGGTATTGCAACCTGCGGATGAAATACGTAGTATAGCTTAAATTTTTAATTAATATTTTTTAAGGTATTTTAATTATAGGGTTCTGTTGTTGTAGTAATGAGTATAATATTATGTATCCATAGAAAAATAAACAGTATTGTAGTTCCGCCATTCCACGCTAGAAGCCGCTCACCTAATAAAATACGCACTATTGAGTTGCTGTACTAAAAATGACAGAGCGTTGAGACTTTCAAATAAACGTATGCACCATTGACCATTGAATATGTTGTTTACTATGGTTACCGTAGTGACAGCAAACCGCAAATATCAGTAACAGTCCGTCGGACTCTCCCCACTAGAAGGAAGGAACCTTGCCTAGAGATGAGTCAGAGTCGTACCAGGTGCACCTAGTCCAATTCCGCTTAAATGCTCGATCCAAATACCTGTTCCAACCCTAGTCCATAAAGTATCAAGTGCGCTTAAAATTTAGTATTGTTGGAATAGGATACGCTATTGTTTCAAGTACCATTTTTTACGTGCGTACTGCTGAAACGTGTGCAATAATCATAGATTACTGTGTAATCACTAATAAAGAACTAGATACACAATCAGTGACAAAAAACGACCTCACCGAAAGAGCACCCATTCGAACATTTGGGTGCGCTTTTAATCTAGTTACATTCCGTTGAGCTATTATGTACTACGTACTAGACGTACTAACAGAGTAGCTGAATGCAGTGTCGCCTGCATTCAGCTACTCTGTTCCACTCAACTGCGGTGCATACACCGCACTTAAATCAGTCACTCGCTAGGCGCTTATAGAGTTGTCACGTGTTGTGTTGATTTAAAAAAAATCTCTTCATAAAAATATGCCCTCGTGTGTACTTAGATATTGCACAAATAATTCAAGAAATGTCAGTAAAACCAAGGAATTACTTTTCATCGGTTAATAAGATACTTAATCAATAAAAAATTATTATAACTTAATAATAAAACAAATTATTCCTAAGACGCCATCTTGTGTCATGTAATATAGATTATGAAATTAATTTGTTCAGATGCGACATTTCTGTAGGTACTTAAGTATAGGACGAATATATATACATTTTTTTTTTGTAGAAACATATATGAGTTATCATAATTAAGCCAATTTTTTATATTTAAATCTGCTCATTATTCTTTTATATTATTTTTAGGTTTCCACATCAAAGTCAAAGTGGAATAAATTCGTCCATTTTTAACTCTCGCGTGCCCAGCATTTATGAACGACGCTTATTCTAATTTAAAAAAATATATTTATAATTTAAATTTTATATTAATAAGTTTTGTTAAACATACATTTAGTATATTTTTTTTATATTTGACATGGATACCTTTTAAAATATTCAGATAAAAATATTATTAAAATGTAATTGTGATATAATATTATGTAATATTATTTTAAATAAGCGAATATGATATACACAATAAATGTCAAAATTTGAAAATTGTTCTCGATATAATTTACCTATTTAACAATACAATCTATTATTACCTACTGATCATTCTACCTATGTTTATTCTATGATAAAAAACCAACCGCGCGAACACAGAGTAGCGCACATGTTTTGTTTGAAATAGCTGTTCTAGTAGGTTCAAATTCAAATTCTTTCAAATTCAAATTCTTTTATTGCATAGTAGGTAAGTACATATTACTTCAATGTTACATTCGAACGCTCCAACGGTAAACATGCTTCAGCGCTCGTTTAAAAAGTGTAAAAATCACACATCCACGACGCTAAAAAAAGATGGAATTTCCTAATTTCGGTACGTATTGTTACAAGCTTAGGGTTCGTGACAATAAAAATTGCCGATAAAATTACCGAAATTAACACTTTAATTTACTTTATACAAATTAAAGTAAAAAACACTAATAATTAAACACACTAATTCACTTAATTTCACTCCGAAGCTTCGCTTGTGTCGCCGAGTTAAACTCTGTCTCGATCGCATCTTACGCCACCTATTTATTCAAATCAGCAAAACATCCGGAATGTTCAAGTAAACACGCGTAAGGTACCGAGAGCTCGAGTATAGATTTTCTAGAAACTTAGTTCCTCGGGTGGCGCTGTTGGTCGAGAGATCGGTGATGTCATTCTCTGCAAAGCCCCCCCCCCCGCTCTCGCTCCTGACACTAGATGGCGCTAGTTGACTTATTCACATAACACTGCCCCCTCCTAAGACATGCTCGTCCCGAGCATTACCGGTCCCATAATAACGCGCCAAGCGATCCACATGGACGATCTTAGGAGTCCCTCTTGCGCCTTTCTGTATCCGGTAGGTCACATCGTTGATCCTGGTTACAATCCGGTACGGGCCGTCCCATTTAGCTTGAAGCTTAGGAGATTTCCCTTTGCTGCGGACTGGATTGTGCAACCACACTAATGAACCTTCGTTGAACCCTTTATTGTTCATTTTGCGGTCATACCGGGTTTTCATTTTCTCAGACATTTGCTGGCCCGATTGTCTGACGTGCTCATAAATGTCATTCATTTTGTTCCGCAAGTCATATGCATAATCGGTTATACTGCGTGGGGCATCAGGTGGTATCCCCGTGATCAGGTCTGCAGGCAGCCGTAATTCTCTTCCAAAGTTTGCGAAAGCTGGTGTCACTGCCGTACTTTCGTGAACAGAACTTCGATATGACAACAAAAACGGTTGTATGTGCTTGTCCCAATCTCGTTGCCGATTGTCCACAACTTTTGCTAGGTACCTCTCCAATGTCTGATTAAATCGTTCCACCATTCCATCAGATTGCGGGTGATAAGAAGTCGTTCTTGTTTTATGAGTACCCATAACTCGGCAAGTTTCCTGGAATATTTGAGACTCAAAATTCCTTCCTTGATCGCTGTGAATCTCTAAAGGTACTCCAAAACGACAGAAGACTTCATGAACTAGTTTATCTGCAACTGTTGAAGCTTCTTGATTTGGAATGGCGAAAACTTCTGGCCACTTAGTGAAGTAATCCATTACAACCATGAAATACTTGTTACCGCTTTCACTCTCCGGAAACGGCCCCGCCACGTCAATGGCTATTCTCTCCCATGGTGCACCAACATTGTACAACTTCAATGCACCTCTACTACGAGTCTGAGGTCCCTTTACAGCCGCACAACTTGTACATTTGCGACACCAGTCCTCGACATCGTTTCGACAGTGGACCCAGTAAAACCGTTCTCGGATCTTCAGTAGAGTTCGTTTAACTCCCAGATGGCCTCCTGAATAATCATTATGGTACAGCTGTAGAACATCCGGTACTTTAGCTTTAGGGACAACCATTTGTAAATGACAGCTGTCTCCCCGAACATTTTCCCATTTACGGCACAGAACTCCATCCTGAAGCAGCAAGCTATCCCACTGGGCCCAATAGCTTTTAGTGATCGAACTCATCGCTGAGACGTCGCTCCACTTGGGCTTGGGAGCACTGGCCTTCATCCATTCCAGGATCGGCTTGATGTCCGGATCTTCCTGCTGTGCACGTTGTAAGCTGTCCTTCCACTCGTTGCTGAGGTGGTCTGCCCTGAGCATCCTCACGGATACCACTCCCTTACTCTCTTCCCTAGTACAATGTTTGCAATCTTCAGGACAAGGTCTTCGTGATAATGCATCTGCGTTGCCATGAGATTTCCCGCTGCGATGTTCGATCTCAAAGTCGTATTCCTGCAGTAGTTCAATCCACCTCGCAACTTGTCCTTCTGGATTTTTAAACTGCAATAGCCATTTTAGTGCAGCATGGTCAGTTCGTAAGTGAAATTTTCGCCCCAAAAGATATTTGCTAAAATGCTGCAACGACTTTACCACAGCTAGCAATTCGCGTCTTGTGACACAATAGTTCCTTTCCGGTTTTGACAACGACTTGCTGAAGTACGCTATCACGACCTCTTGGTCACCATTCCGTTGAGACAACACACCGCCAAGTCCTATATCACTTGCGTCTGTGTCAACTACAAATTCTTTGCTTGCATCAGGGTATCCCAAAATAGGTGTTTTGCACAGACGGTCCTTGAGCTCCTGGAATGCGATATTACAACTTTCATCCCAGCAGAAATGTCGCTTCTCCTCGGTTAGCTTATGCAGAGGTTTGGCTATATCTGCAAAGTTCTTCACAAATCGCCGGTAATAGGAGCACAAACCCAAAAATGCTCTAACCTGCGTCTTGTCTTTTGGAACCGGCCAATCCTTTACAGCTGCAATTTTCTCTGGATCCGTGCGGATACCTTCTTCCGACACTACATACCCCAAAAATTTGACTTGCCGTTTGAACAGTGAACATTTCTTCGGACTCAGCTTGGCACTCTGAATCTTCATAAGCACGCGTCCCAGGTTTTCAAGGTGTTCCTCAAACGTACGGCCCACGATGATGATGTCATCCAAGTAGACCAGACAGGCATCGCCAATTAGCCCGGTAAGTACAAGTTCCATCAGCCTTTCAAACGTTGCTGGAGCATTGCACAACCCAAACGGCATTACTTTGAATTGCCACAGACCCTTTCCCGTCGAGAACGCAGTTTTCTCCTTGTCCTTGGGGTCAATTTCAACTTGCCAGTAGCCACTTTTTAGATCCAGCGTGCTAAACCATTTTACTCCTGTAAGCATGTCCAGCGTGTCATCAATTCTTGGCAAGGGATAGCTGTCCTTCTTTGTAACGTCGTTCAGACGGCGGTAATCAACACAGAACCGCATGCTGCCATCCTTCTTTTTCACCAGCACCACTGGCGAACACCATGGACTAGAGGAAGGTTCAATAACACCATCCTTCACCATTCCTTCAATCATGGTTTCCACTTCCTTTTCACGTGCTACCGGCAATCGTCTTGGCCGCTGACGGATAGGCAACTCTTCACCTGTGTTTATTTTGTGTTGAACTAAACCAGTCTTTCCTATGTCAGCATCGTTTGACGAGAATACATCGGCGTACTCGAGTAACAACTTCTTCGCCTTGACCAATTCGTTCGGGGACAGAACACTGCGACAGTCTTCCAAAAGTGTGGTCACTCTCGTTTCTGCATCCTTGCTGGGGGTCCCACTCGATATATATTGGCACCGACGTAACCAATCCACTTCCTCACAAGTACCAATTAATGTGCCCTTTTCTATAATCTGGTCCCGGTCGCAAAGGTTCAGCACACGTACTCCTGAGATGTCCGTGGTCCTGACCAAGGTTCGAGCTACTTTCCATGGAAGGTCATTGTTTACCCTTTCCACAAGTACACAACGGTGAGCTTGCCCAGCGTTTCGGGGAAGACTAATCGGAACAATCGTTTCCGATCTCGGCGGAAGAACAATCTTCTTAATGCTGTACACGTTCCCTGGTAACGCACCTTCCATAAAAAGTTCCTCCTGTCCACATTTCAAAACACCTTGCTTAACGTCGATCTCACAACAATTATTCCTCACAAAGTCTAGGCCTAGGATGCAGTCGTCCATTATATCAGCCACGATGACATTATGCAGGTAGATCACGTTGCCAAGCCTCAACTCCATCTCCTTCTCTCCACGGACGGGTATACGCTGACCGGTGGCTGTTACCAAATTAATGCGTTCTCGGTTGTATGTGGAGTCCCCAAGGAACTGACTTATAAGTTGGGAACTAACAACCGTACGAGAGGCTACAGTGTCTATGGTCAGTTTACACGGCATTCCGTTGACCTCGCCCTTGATGATTAGACTGTTCCCATCATGGGTTTGTGAGATCGAGATCCTTGGGGCTCTTTTAACATCAGCCAGCACTCGCCCCGCGGTTCTGGCTTTTACTCGTTTCCCTGCTGCTGCTGGGCGGTGCTGTTGGCCGCACTACCCTCCTGGGATCGTTCACCTTCCCTTTCTAGGGTTCGCTTAGGGCAGCTGGATCGAAGATGGCCCTTTTCCCCACAGCCATAGCACCTAGGGCTGTATCCTTTGTTGCGGTCGCGAACTGTAGCTGCTGCAACCTCCCTGACGCGATGGGAACGATGATCCTGCCGCACGGCTTCTACCTCCAGTGCATGGGCCAAGGCGTCCTTAAGCGTCTCGTGGTGCCCGAGCCTCACAGCAGCTCTGACTTCCAGGTCGCGGATGCCGTCGATGAATGTTTGCACCAGGTTCACTCCAATGAGCGCAGGTACAGACTGGTATGCTTTACGAACCATCTTCTCCACCTCAAGGGCCCACTGCTGCAGGTTTTCGTTGCTGCGTTGCACGCGATCTTTAAGCTGCGCGCGAAAGACTTGTTCCAGGTGAGCGTCACCATATCTCGCCTCCAAGGCCTCAAGAAGCTGCTCATAGGTCACTTTCTTACCGAGAGCTTCCAACACAGTTAAGGCTTGGTCGCGCAGGCCTAGGGTGAGTGCAATCATGGCTTGGCTTTTATTCCAGCCGTTCGCCTCCATGACGGCCTCGAACTGGATTTTGTAGGCCGACCAGGAAGAGGTCCCGTCGAACGGCGGCACTTTGAATCCACGTAGCGAAGGTGCTGCAGCTACTACGGGAGCTGTAGTTCCATCCCCAAGTTTGAGGTCGTTTAGCGTTTTCTTCACGTCAGCCATCACGTTGTCAACCCGATTGTTCACATGGTTGATTCGGGTTTCATGTTCTTCGATTCGGGTTTCAGCTTCCGACAGGCGGTTGTCGTGTTGAGCAACCCTATCCTTCACCTGCCTTATCTCTTTCCCAAAGGTAGCGTGAAGGTCCTTCATGAGGAGCATCTGCTCTTCCGACCGACGAGCCTGTTCCGCCAGCTGACGGGCCTGTTCCTCCTGCCGGCGGGCCTGTTCCTCCTGCCGGCGGGCCTGTTCCTCTTGTCCGTTCTGCAGCTGCTCTTTCAACTGACGGGCCTGCTCCTCCTGTCGGCGAGCCTGCTCCTCCTGTCGGCGAGCCTGCTCCTCCTGTCGGCGAGCCTGCTCCTGCAGCATCACCATCAGAGCACCTAAGTCAGGTGCCACAGACGTAGAAGCTGCTGACGGACCGGCTTCCGTGGCCGGCGGCTGGCCCTCAGACATCTGCGGCGTTGCACCACCAAATCTCCTCTGGTCCGTCTCCTGCTGGCGTTGACTTCGGGTACGGACACCCTCCGTTTCCTCCTTAGGTAAAATCGGCATTATTTTATCCCACTTCTGACAGTATTAAAATTATCATTATTTAATTGTCATCACCGTATTGTCAAAAAATCGATTTATAAAAAATTAATTGTTAAAAACGAGGTACGTGCGTTGACTCTGTTCCATTTGTTGGAGATGTTATTATTTTTTAATTATTAAAGTATGATTTTTTTTTTTGTTTAATGAAACTTCTTTATAATTTCTTTAAATATTATAGTAACATTTTAAAAACTTAATTTTGAATATGTGCATGTAGACTGAATATGTGCATTAAAGATGTGAGATTTTATTTTTAATTTTTCAGCTTTCCTCGAGATCCAGTTAGGTGTGCAGAATGGATATCAGTCATGTCAAAGGTCCTAAGAATTCTTCAAGCCGCCCCAAGGAAACGTTGTATGTTCGAAGCATGTTTTAGAAAATGATGAATATGTGACTACGACTTACAACTTTCTGTACATACTTTTTATATTTAGTAACTATTGAATTTAGATTTAAGTTCTTTGTAAAGCAATATTTTTAAATTTTTGTCACAAGATGAAGAATAAATAAATAATTATGACAGTTTCAAGGACTTTCGTTACTAAATAAATGTGGTGTCCTATCCAAAATCGTATTTACATTCAGGTAAATGATAACCATTACATATAATACCACAGAAACCGCAGAATAGAATATGCTTTATGTACACTAGTTTTTAAAACAAGTTTGAAACATTTTAAAATTAAAATAACAGTAAAAAAATATTGGGCAGTTCGACTCCAATAATTCCTTGTCGAAGCTACGAGCCTCGGTCGTATAATTTGATTGCTTTTTATTATCACTTTGTAATTCTGACTTTAAAACACGCGTGTAAGATTGAATTTGTTTTGATATAGGATGGCCCGGCAGTATCAGTCATAATTCTCGTACGTATCTTTGTGAATACAACTATAGGCAATGTATTTAAGGTTGAAATTACATAAATGCATATTTATTTCAACTAGAATTACGTCACAACAATTGGCGACAGTTTTTAGAGAACTTTTGTATGGGATTGTGTATAATCTATATATAGTTCTATATTAGTGATCGATGGCAATAATGAATTGTAATCTTACCTTCATACTTTACAAAATTATTATAATTATTCTCGTAACTAAATTACGAGAATTAAGATTATACGAGAAATAAATTAAGATAATTTACTTCAAATGCTCCATTCCGCCATACCTACTACTTTCTTTACTCGATGTAGTACTTCAAAGTACGTGTAGATGGCGCGTTTACACAATTATTTCATATTTTGTAAAATTTGTTTTAAATTTTTTATCTTAGATTTATTTGAAAAACACTAGAATGGGAGTACTCACCTATTGATTTTGTATGTCTTGATCTTAAGCTGCTATGGTTTTTTTTACTTTTGCTATAATTCTGTAATAGGTTGATGCACATAATGACGGAAGGGAGAATTTAATTTAAAGTAGATGATTTTCATTTATCTCTCATATAATCTTAATAGTAACGAGACTAATTATATTTTTTTAGAATATTGTTTGCATAATTCTTATAAATAACATTAAAAAAAAATTTCTGAAAACAAAAAATAAAAGCGAGTTTGTCAGCTCCGGCGCACGACTGTAGTTTACACCTTACAAACGATTATAAAATATAATATATATTAGTAAATGTGGGTAAATGAACGCATTTTTGTACTACTGAAAGCATGCATGATACATTTACTTATATTAATTATATAATTTATATTCATCAAAATATATTACATAGTCATGGAAACGTAAATGGTTTACGTTTCCAATACTACGTTGTCATGGAAACATGAAAACAGCGTCCACCGAGATCACATTCGCATGAGTCCGTATTAGACAACAGACACTCGCCCGCCCTGTACTCTTGTACTAGTATTTGGTTGAAGTCCCGAGTCCAGACTAGTCTCGAGTCTCGAGTATTGACAGACAAAGATAGAAAGACTGCGGAATAGTGTAGTTAAAAAAGGACAATATATTATTACACAACACCAGTGCGCGTCACGTTACTTTTATACGCATTGAAATTTGGTTCAAATTCAAATGACTGACAAACTAATGATTTAGGCAAAGACGACCCGAATTGAGCGTCTAGTAACTACAGTCTACGGCAAAAAATACGAGTACGACGCGTAGGCACAGTGAGACTAGATAGATCAAGTATTTTAAAAGTTGGAATAGGTGCAAACTAGTCCCGTTAAATACTCAGTCCCCGGATCTGTTCTAGTATATACGCTTCATCTCTAGCCTTGCCGCGAATCAGCGCAGTCGATAAGTACATCGTCGTGTGGTGTAAATTGGTCCTTCGAACAGGATTACGGCAAGAAGTGGTGCATTATCAGCAGGGAGGGAACCTTGTTGCCCCTTCGTACCCTTGGCAGTGGATCGATGTATCGGGACGAGCCTAGCCCCCTTCCACGGGTGCCGCGCAAGACTCGCCAGTGAGTGACGGGCAGTGCGGGATGTGAACGAGCCAAGGAGCGAGGGAGGAGAAGCAGTGACGTCAGCGGCGCCAGCAACGCATGGCGGTATAAGGACATCGTGCGGTGAAATTGTGAGTATGTTCCAATTTAAACTTTATAAACATGGAGTGAAATATTGTAAGTGATTTGCCAATTCGAACTCTAAATATTTGTAGAAAATAACTAAATTTTCGAGTAGTGCTTACTTAAAATTATTTATGTGACATTTAGACTTAATAACCAATTGGTTGTTACGGGGAATCCATGCCGGATTTCACCTAGAGTTAAAGTGATAAAAAAGACGTAAAAATTTTAACATCAATTGAGTGGGCTTATACAGTGGACAGAATAATTGTATACTCGCAACATATTGGGACTTGTAAAATTTTTAAGGTCAATTAAGGGGACTTAGAAAATTTTACTTTGTTGGACTTGTAAAATTTTTCGTTGTTGATATCCGAATTAAATTTAAATTCGATTTATAATATTTTCTGTTAACATGTAAGGCCTTTTAAAATTCCAAGACGATATTTCAGATAGAATTTCTAAGGCTAGAAAGAATTTAAAGAAGTCTCCTAAGGAGCGACTAACCCCGTCTTACGTAAAAATTAGATTAACAAATTTGGATGAATTATGGCAAAAATTTAACAAGACTCATGAAACACTTGTTAGGGAATCGGAATCTAAAGAATTTAGGAGTAGTCAGTACTATGTCAAAAATGTATATGACAGTCATTGACTTATATATTACTAGCGTAAGGACCGGGCCGACCGAACAACTAAAACGGACCAGTACGTTGGCCCTAAATTAGGGCCAACGCGAATCGTTCGTCAGTGGTGCGCGCGCAGGACAGATTTGATCGTCATCTTGTCATAAATATGCCTAGTTGCGTTGTAAATGGAAGCAAAAATTACGATACAAGGAAAAAAAGGAACATGGGATATCTTATCATAGGTAAGTAAACCTTACATTAATTTTCTTATAATTAAATTATTATATAAACGCATTTTCAATAAACAGTTTTACAGTTAGTCCGCTTAGTTACGTTCAGTTACGTTACCAAGATTACGCCAGGGTTGAATTCAGACCCTCAAAAATATTGTACATGTAAAATAAAATTATATTATTTTCAAAATATTATTGTCCAAAATTATACCACGTTTGACATTTCATGTCTCTTTTTCCCATGCGCCGATATATTGGCATCACGCGAATAATCTATACGTTTCGTTATTTGACTATATTACTGAAAATACCAGTCGGTTATTTTTTAGTAGATGGTTTACTAGTGAACTTATAGCAAATACTGTTAATATTTGTCTAGAAAAATGTAATTCCGTCGGTATCAATGTCAAAGTTCTCACATTCGATGGATGTTCTACGAATGTTAAAGCTGCAAACATTCTGGGTTGCAACATAAGTAGTACAGGTCAATTAAAAACAACATTCCCTCACCCTGTTACAAAAGTAAGTATTGTAGTTTTCATGGACGCATGTCACATGATAAAGTTAGTAAGGAACGCGTTTGAAAAAAAAATATAATTTTCAACGAGAAAGATCAGCGAATTGAATGGAAATTTTTGATTCGGCTCTTAAAACTCCAAACAAACCAGCGGCTAAATTTTGCTAATAAATTAACCTACAGACACATATATTTTAAAACCCAAATAATGAAAGTTAAATTAGCAACTCAATTGCTAAGCCGAAGTGTTGCAAAAGCACTGACAACCTGCAACGAAATATTACAATGTAGTTATTTTTCAGAAAGTAGTGCGACAGTCGATTTCATTAATTTATTCAATAATATATTCGATATTTTGAATTCTCGCAGATTCAATCAATCTGGATACAAGAGAGCCATTTCTCCAAAAAATAAAGAAAAAATATTTAATTTTATTGAGGAGGCTATTGGTTACATTAAAGGTCTAAAAATTTTTGCTAATGTGAAAAGAAAGATTAAACGACATAACAGACCACCACGAATTATGATAATTATTAGGAAAAAAAGTATTTTGGAATCTAGAAGCAAAATGGGATTCTTAGGATTGATTGTGTGCTTAGAAAGTTTAAAACTCCTCTATTTAAATTTAGTTGAGTCAAATTCTAAATTGAAGTACATTTCGACGTATCGCCTGTCTCAGGATCATTTAGAGCTATTTTTAGCTTGATAAGAAAGCACGGCGGATACAATGATAACCCAAAAGCTATACAACTCAAAGGAGCGTATAGGCGTTGCATGAATCACTTATCACTAAAATCGTCATTTACTGGAAACAGTATTCCTTTGGATAATTTTCCAATATTAACTGTCTCATCTATAAATGCTATTAACTGTACCACTGAAATGAATCGTCACGCAGAAGAAGACAAGCCCATGGACACATCGACAGGTACATATCAGGAGGAAACTGATGTAGTTTATTCAAATAACTGTGCACAGTTATCGCATACTTTGGATAACCTAACTGAAAACGTCTTTGGGCACCTCACAGAGAATATAGAACTCATTATTGGGTATATTGCCGGATGGGTAGCCAGGAGTTTAACAAAAAAGATTAAGTGTGAAATTTGTGTAAACAGTCTGGTTAGTAATGAAAAACTATTCTTTCATAAACTGATTGAATTAACAAATATGGGCGGATTTTGCTTTCCTTCTCCGGACCTGTTTGATGTATGCCTAGAAACCGAAAAAATATAAGACACAATAATAGACCCCAATTTATGGCAAAAAGTGACTATATGTTTCTGTCAACAAAAACTCTAGCAAAGTTTATAGGAAAGAGCACTTTCACTGTTTTAAATTTGCACTCTGTTGATCAGCCGGCAGCATTGAATCATAGATTGCACCTTATTCGAGCCATAATTAAGAAGTATATAAATGTCAGAATGCATCACGAGTCTATAATGGAAAACACGAGGAAGGGAACTGAAAGGCAAAGATTAAAAAAAATTGTTTTATTTAAAGGACAATAATTGTAATGTTATACACAAAAATATCCAAACTTTTTCATCTTTTATTTTCGGCTTTTAAAATATTCTAATACTTAATTATTATAACAGTAATATTACATATAACAAAATTAACTTGTTTATAACTTCAACTAAGGCTCTTTGAGATTAATTTGTTTTACTTACGTTTTCTTTGTTACCTGTAAAATATCATCGCAAAAAGGAAATCGTTATTTATATGTATCGGCTTGCAACTGAGTTATACTAACCAACTACGATAAAATGTGGTAAAAAATCATGTATCCATATACAATGTTATGTCGGTGACCTATGCAAGGCAGTACTCACGCACAATACAGAAATTCTCGATATTGTAGGGTTAATATTAAATAGTAAAAGGACCCAGTAATAATACAAGTCGGTTGACCTCTAAAATAAAATTACGGTATTTTCGCCTAGTTATATTAAGATATAACACACTGTGAAATAATGGAAAAATTTTATAATTGTATTACGAAAACCGACCCTGGTTACGTCGTGTTATGACGTTTGAATTATGACACATGCGCTATTTTTTCTTGTATGAAAATGTTATGAGTAAATTATTTATATGGGCCTATCCTTACGCTAGTAATATATAAGTCAATGATGATAGTACAGAAGAATGTATCATTGATTACAAGGCGGAATTGTTATCTTTGCTTCATAGTTTTAAATCGGAAAGTAGTTGCGAGAATACAGAAGGAAAATCAAGTTCGTCACAAGTTAAATTACCAAAAATTATTATACCCACATTTTCATTTAAAATGTTTGATAGACACAACTTGTAATTGTTTAAATGGTTTAAGTAACTTAGGTGTAAATGTATCTAGCTGGGATGTGATGCTAATATATATGTTATCGTTAAAACTTGATCAAGAGTCAAGACGTCAATGGGAGTTCTTTAGTAGCAATAATGGTTCTTCTGATGTTTTGCCAACCTTTGAGGAATTTAAAAAAAAATTAACGGATAGGGCTCGAGCTTTAGAAGCTTTAGAGGCAAATAAACCAAATGTGTCAAACAGCAAGTTAGACCTAAAACGTTACATGTATTAATTTTAAGTGCCCTTATTGTTCTGAAGACCATAAGCTAAGTTCATGTAAGAAATTTATAAGTAAGGATAGTGACTAACGACGTGATTTTGTCCGGGATAATCATTTATGTTTTTTTTGTTTTAGTAGTACTCATTCGGCAAAGTACTGCAAAAATTATATCAAATGTCATAAATGTAAAAAGCGTCATCACACTTTATTACATCCAGTAAATAGTAGGACCACAAACACTGATGCCAATAATCGGGAACCAAGTAGCTCAGAAACCGGACAGTCCGGGGCGACCAGTGTGCAAGGTCAGGTTATGACGTGTTTCTCAACCGGTAGATCATACGAGCAAGTTTTGTTGGCTACTGCTTTAGTGCAAGCTAAGGCACAAAATGGCAGGAATTATACATTGCACGCTTTGTTTGATCAAGGTTCGCAAGCGTCTTTCGTAACGGAAGCCACGGTGCAGTATCTGAACCTCAAAAAGTTTCCGATAAAGGGTAATAATATAGGAATAGGTGGGAAACAATAAGGCAGTTTCCAGGGCAATGGTTACGTTGGAGATTCGTTCGTGAGTTGATCCAGATTTCGTGATTTTGGTGAAGGCTTATGTGCTAAACCTTATCACGGCACTCTTACCTAGTAAGGAGATGCCACCGATTGAATGGCTGGAACTCGATGAAATAAAATTAGCAGACCCAGGATACAATATACCTAACAGAATAGACCTTCTGTTGGGAGCGGAAGTTTACACCCAAGTATTAAGGGGCGGAATAAAAAGGAGTCCTAATAGATTTACAGTAGCTCAGTTTACGGCTTTGGGCTGGGTGCTGTCTGGTGGTATTACCCATGCAAAAATATCAAGGTGAAACATAGTAATGTTCCACTCACGCATTGATGATGATGCGTTACACAGAAGATTTTGGGAACTGGAGTCGGATACAGAACCCACTAAACCGTTGTTAACGGAGGAGGAAATTCAGTGTGAGGATTATTATAGTAAAACTACTTACCGTGATGTCGATGGCAGGTTTGTAGTTCGCTTACCTTTCAAACCCAAGGATCTAAATTACAAGCATGACAAGTGCAGGGAAATAGCTGAAAAAAGGTTAAATTCATTAGAAGCAAAGCTAAACAGAAATACGGAACTAAAGAATATATATAAGGAAGTAATGAATGAATACTTGGAGTTGCAACACATGGAGAGAGTGTCAGACCCACATAAATACCTAGAGACGGCGCTCTACTGACCTCATCACGCGGTAGTACGTAGCGAAAAAGATACTACGAAAGTAAGAGTGGTATTCGACGCGTCCTGTAAAGGAAGGTATGGAGTTTCGCTTAATAATAATTTCTTAACGAGATCAACGTTACAAGCCGATTGAAGACACATTATACTGCGTTGGAGACTATCATCTATCTGTTTAGCAGCGGATATCAAAGTAAACTTAGCAGATGTTGACAGTCAAAGATTGTTGTGGCAGGATGATCCATCTTCGGAATTAGTTGATTACCGTCTTCTAAGAGTCACATTTGGTGCTGCGTGTGCCCCATTTCCAGCCGTTAAGTCATTGCAACAGGCTGCTCGGAATGTGACGGATGGTATCAAGCAATATGCTTGTCAAAAAATACTAAATGACTTCTACATGGACGATCTAATGACGGGATGTGAAAATGTTGCGGATGGAGTCAAAATATATAAGAACATCAGTGACATATTAAAGGGAGCTGGGTTCGAAATGCAAAAATGGATCAGTAATAATAATGAACTTCTTCAGAAAATTGAGAAACTAGAAGGAAAGGGAAAGGGAAAGAAAGAAAAGGATAATGGATTACATTTATAAATGAATGAAGTGACGAAGGTACTGGTTCTTACCTGGAAACGTAGCACAGACACTTTTCAGTACGTCGTTGCTTTACCGGAACTTATGGAACCTGTATCAAAAAGAAACATTATTTCGGATGTCTGTCGTCTATATTATCCGCTTGGTTGGATAGCACCTAGTGTAGTCTTAGCGAAGATAATAATACAAAAGCTGTGGCTTACAGGAATAGACTGGGACCAGGAAGTGCCAGAGCAATTAAAATTGGAATGGAATAACTACAGAAATAATCTTGAACACTTATCTGATTTTAATCTTCCTAGATGGTTGCGTTTGAAGTCAAGCGATGTCCAACTTCAACTTTATGGATTTTGTGATGCCTCTCAAACTGCCTACGGAGCTGTAGTGTATCTTCGTGTGATCGATTCCACAGGCAACGTTAAGGTTTCACTTCTTGCAGCAATAACTAAGGTAGCTCCTATCACGCAATCTATTCTAGATTGGAGTTGTGCGGACCTCTGCTTTTAACCAAATTAATGGCGGATATCGGACAAGCACTGAACGTTGACAAATCAAACTGGCATAATTGGACTGACTCTACCGTTGTTCTTGCGTGGCTAAGTGATCACCCGAGTCGCTGGAAGGTTTTCGTAGCAAACAGAGTTTCTGAAATATTATCAGTGATTGATTCAAGCCGATACCGAGGATTTTGATCGCACGTGTCACGTGCGATCTGATCAAAATCCTGCAGATATTACTTCCCGAGGAATGAGTCCTCTAAACTTGTTGAAGAGCAATCTATGGGTTAATGGCCCCGATTTCCTACGGCGATAAAGAGGTTTTATACGAAAAACCAAATATTCGTACAGAATTAGAAGTGCGCGTTCATTGTGCATCACTCCAAGAGCAGCTGTGGGACAATTATTCATCTTTCACCAAACTTTTACGATTAGTAGCACGCTGTAGGCGGTTTCTAGGGTTAAGACACTCTTCGAGGCAAAAATTCATGAACTACCTAACTGGGGATGAATTGAAAGAAGCGTTAGTATGCGTGATAAAACAGTGTCAAAGGGAACATTTTAAGGAAGAGATAGAGAAGCTACAAAGAGAATGCAGCGTAAACAAAAGTAGTAAGCTATGGGTACTCACGCCGTACTTGGATAATCGACATATCCTCAGGGTGGGCGGTCGATTAGGTGAATCACAGCTACGAAATAACCAGAAATATCCGATCATATTGCCCAAGGATTGTAATCTCACGAAGCTAATTGTCTCAGCTACTCACGTGAAAACTCTGCATGGTGGTCCACAACTAATGCTTACAGTTCTGAATGCTACCTACTGGATATTTTGCGTAAAACAACTAGTTAAGGCTTGCGTCCATAGATGTGTAACCTGCGTTAAATCCAAGGCAGTTACAAATATCAATTAATTGGCCAATTACCTGCTGTTCGTGTTACTCCAACACGACCATTTAAGTGCAGCGGAGTAGACTATGCTGGACCTATTCAGCTAAGGGTCTCCAAAGGAAGGGGACACCGCTGTTATAAAGGGTATATATGCCTGTTCGTGTGCATGGCAACTAGAGCGATACACCTGGAAATGGTATCCGACCTTACCAGTGAAGGTTTCTTACAGGCCTTCAAACGGTTTGTAGCTCGCAGAGGTCATTGTCAAGAGATATGGAGCGATAACGGGACGAATTTCGTGGGCGCATCTAAGGAACTTGCCCATTTGTTTCGTTCAGAAAGGTGCAATATGGTGGCAGAAATAGCCGAGTCATTGGCTAACAACGGCACCGTGTGGCATTTCATTCAATTTCATGCCCCGACCTTAGGAGGGTTATGGGAAGCCGGTGTGAAATCAGTTAAGTATCACTTAAGACGTGTTATTGGAAATTCGACGCTGACCTTTGAGGAGATGGCGACAGTCTTGGCGCAAATCGAGACATGTTTAAACTCCAGGCCATTGTCTATATTGTGTGACGATAATGAACACGGGAACATATTAACACCGGGACAATTTTTGATATGTGAACCTCCGCTAGTAGCTCTGGATCTGAATTTTGAATCCTCAAATATTAGTTCATTGTGTAGATGGCAATATACGCAAAAAATTGTTCAAGACTTTTGGCGAAGGTGGTCGTCTGAATATTTACGACGTTTTTTCCAAAGCGAAAAACGTTTCTCCCAAACGACGGAACCTAATTTAGGCGATGTTGTCATCGTTAAGGAAGACCATCTACCACCTTGTCGGTGGATGTATGGCAGAGTAGTCGCGAAACATCCGGGTCCGGACAAAATTACTCGCGTAGTCTCCATAAGGACAAAAAATACTATTGTTAAGCGACCGACAAACAAAATTTCTATATTACCAGGAACTAAATAATGTTTTAATGTAAGTTTTATGAATTTGTTAATTAGCAAGGCTTTTGTAAATGTTTATTTTGTATTTTGAAACTTGTACGTATGGTGTAGAACAATATTGTTCTAGGTGGGCGGTATGTTGAGTATTATTATGTATCCATAGAAAATAAATAGTATTGTAGTTCCGCCATTCCACGCTAGATGGCGCTCACCTAATAAAAAACGCACTATTGAGTTGCTGTACTAAAAATTACACAGCGTTGAGACTTTCAAATTAATGAACGTACCACTGAATACGTTTCTTTCTACTTTGGTTATGGTTGCCATAGTGACAGCAAATATCAGAAACAGATAACAGTCCTTCGAACTCTCCTCATCCTCACTAAAGGGGAGGAACCTTGCCGCGAATCAGCGCAGTCGAGAAGTACATCGTCGTGTGGTGTACGGTAGTCTTAAAACTAAATAATTGCATTGTCTGTTCCTTAGGCTGAAAACGCCATGCCACAGATACCAGGAGTGCAAATATATTATTTATAGTTACAGATTCGTGGAATGGAATCAAATGAAGTTGACAATGGAGTAGGAAGGTATATTACGTAGATCTTACATTTGTTCTGCCCCAACCGACGTGCACGACGGTTGCGTCGTCTGGTACCACAGCGCCCTGGAGAGGGATGAACGCGGTATCGACACTGGCCCCTAGATCCACGGCAACTGTCATCACCAGTACCGCCACGTCGTTGTCGCGCGGTGGAGAGTTGTAGGACTCATGAATGATTATTGCAGATATAGTATGGATTTTACCACCTAATGGAAATATTTCAATCATTGCAATTACACGCACGTTACACCTTAAAATGTTCATTTATTTACATAACATTAAAATATATATACTGGTTATAACATAAATTATATAATATCTAGATCAAAGACATGCTTTGCGCATACAAATCTCCATCAAAAGAACAGCGTTCTATCTACTTGGCTGTGATGTCAAGCACAGAAATCTAAATAATAAGATATTATTTAGAGTTCTGTGATGTCAACTATATTATACCTACTCTCTTGTTTTGTGATCTGTGACGGTGCTCTGAATTGAATGCCTGTCGATTGTTTGTCTCTAAGATTCATTCATTAGCCCAACTTAGCAGGCCGTTACATCTTTCGGACATAGTAACTAGTTATATGTCCGAAAGATGTATATCCATATCACTTTAGTATTTTGCCATGATATAGGGTTGAAGGATTTGGTTGGTAAAATAAATTAAAGTTACAGCCTAAATACCCTACCTGGCACAGGCTTCCTCTCACTTCTGAGGGTTTTAGAGCAAGATAAAGTTCACATGTCGGCAAAATATAATTGCGGGATTCAAACCTGCCACTCGTAGTGATGTACCTAAACACTTGACCAATGCGCCACATGGGTAAAGAAACCGTACCATACGGAGGCACAACTTCATACAACCGCGCTATGACAGTTACACTACTACAAGCTGAGCGTGAGCACTGGCGGCCCGTCACGTACAGAGAGAAACTGCTTTAAACCGGCTCGGCCAGTGCTTAAACTGAGGGTTATGTAAAGAACAATAAATGTCCAAATTTGTTTATTAAATAACTAGTTGTTCCCCGCGACTTCGTTCGCGTGAAATTTATTACGATTTAATTCCACGTATTTGAATTTTTTAGCGAATGACCCCAATTATTTTTCTAAAATAAAAATACTAGACTATGTTACTCCTTATAACATCAGCTATCTGCCAGTGAAAGTCCTGACAAAAATGGTTCAGCTATTTCGGAGATTAGCCGGAACCAACAGAAAAACAGACATAAAAATTTAATTATAATTTTTTTTGTTTTAAATAATTTTATATAGCTGTACCCCACGGTTTCACCCGCGTTTATCACGTGTCTGCGCCGTGCGACATGACATAACACCTCGCTCATTCAGTTCAATCATTTTGGTTAAAAATTGGCAAAATTAATGTAGTACTTTTATTCTATCTGCATATGTATGTTATACAGCTAAGTTAAATTTTATCCACTCTATTGCCCCCTCCCGGATGAATGCCCCAGAAAGTGCCCCAAAACGCGGTTTTTTTTTCAGTTTTAAAGATAACTTTACAAGGTACATGGAAAGTGTGGAGGTATGAAATGATCCATGATGAATTTTCTATCAACCTTTTATACATACGAAAGCGATCTCATATATAGTTTTTGCGCAATCTGCCACAAAATATGAACATTTCTTATCTTTAATCGTTTTTTTTTTGCTCAAAGTGTAGATATATTAAAATTTCCAACTTTACCGCCAAAATATGTATGATTGTACTCGTATACAGGGTGTCCGGTTTCCGATGTCCGATACTTTAAGGGGTTTAAATACAATTAATTTTATCGACAAATCAGGGATCAATGATTTTTATCGCCATCAATAAAAAAATGGCAGCACTATTTTTGGCGAAGCATAGATGCTTGTATTAATTTAACAATATCTACCCAAGTAGAAGACTTTCAAAAACAAAATTGGTCTCAAATGTTAGTTAATAGTGTAGACAATAAATCTAGATTCAAAATATTATTTTTTAATTTTTCAGTATTAGTAAAAAACATTTTTGAAAAAATAAATTAGACAACAAATTGATGTTGTTTTTCAGATTCTTAGCTTTAAAAAAAACCATCGTGTTAACCAATTTTTTTTACTTGTTTTTATTATAATACAGGATATTTGCTATAAATGCACATTTAAATCTTAACTCTGAGTTAGATAGTTTAGGAGCTACGACAGTGTAAACATACTTACTTGAAAAGCGCGGATACACTAGCAAATGAAATAAAACAAAATAATTTATATCAATTGCATTTAATTTGGCAAATTAATTACAAAAACCGCTCAAAGTGACCTCCTTGTCTCTGCAGACATGCTGTTGCTCTTAGTGCAACGTGTTGCGTAGAGCGCTGGATCATTGCCTTGTCTTCTCGCAATTCGTTTGCTGCTTGAATTATTTTTTCTGCTAACTCCTCTCGTGTATTTGGCACATTTACATACACTCTTCGTTTGAGTGTGCCCCACAAAAAAAAATCGAGAGGTGTTAAATCCGGCGACCGCGGTGGCCAAGCAATTGTCCCTCCGCGTCCGATCCACGACGAATAGTGTGCATTTAAATGATTCCGCACAAGAAGCGCGAAGTGTGCCGGAGCACCATCCAATTGCAGAATCATTCTGGCCCTGTAGGCCAATGGTATAACTACTACTTGGATAGATATTGTTAAATTAATACAAGCATCTATGCTTCGCCAACAATTTTTTTTAAAGTGCTGCCATTTTTTTATTGATGGCGAAAAAAAATCATTGATCTCTGATTTGTCGATAAAATTAATTGTATTTTAACCCCTTAAAGTATCGGACATCGGAAATCGGACACATTGTATATTATGTAGTAAAGAATAGAATATGCTTTTTAAAAAGACGTACAAATTATTTCTTAAAACTTTCATTATGATAAAACTATTTATTTGAATAAGAATTAATACTACGATACGACTGTAACCGACTTTTGTTTCGGCCGGTGATCTAATTAAATTTTATTATTTAATTAATTTAATTTATTTTATTAAGCTACTATTGTGACTTAATTATGATAGTTATATATATATTCCTTATGCGGACTTTTTTGAAGGTAATATATATCTTATTATTATATGTCTTTAATATATGGGATTTCAACCCATAACTCTAGTATCATAATGGTAATGCATCAAGGAGACCTTCTCTAATAATGCTTTTGTATAATAGAGCTTACTATCATCATCATACATCAAGTCACTAATATAGGACTAGTCATTGTGCTACAGTACTTCATGCAGTCGGGCACCTGACCACCCCGTATACGACTTGGGTGTGCGTCTCCGGCAGCTCCTCCATACAAGCCTTCTATACATGAACACCTTCCATAACTTTTAATATACATATATATTTATATATATATATATATATATATATATATATATATATATATATATATATATATATATATATATATATATATAAATATATATATCATCATCATCATTACAGCCCTTCAAAAGTTCACTGCTGAACATAGGCCTCCCCCAAGTAATGCCACAAAGCACGGTTCTGAGCCACCTTCATCCATCGAATTCCTGCATGTCTTACCAGGTCGTCACTCCATCTAGTGGGGGGTCGCCCTACACTACGCCTACCGGTTCGAGGCTGCCACTCGAGAACCTTTCTTCCCCATCGGTTATCGGTTCTTCGAGCTATATGGCCGGCCCATTGCCACTTCAGCTTACTAATCCGTTGGGCTATGTCGGTCACTCTGGTTTTACTGCGGATATCCTCATTTCTGAGTTGGACTTACCTAGTCGGACTGTTTGTCCCAGGTAAACGTACTCGTCAACAACTTCGAGCATAGTGCTCCCAACAACTACCGGCATAGGTGTGACATGGACATTGAACATGATCTTTGTTTTGTCCATGTTCATCTTAAGACCTGTCCGTTGGGAAACACCATTGAGGTCATTGAGCATAGTGCTAAGGTCCTCCAGCGATTCTGCCATAAGGACTATATCGTCGGCAAATCGAAGGTGAGTGATGTACTCGCCATTGATGTTAATACCGTATCCTTTCCAGTCCAGTAGCTTGAAAACGTCTTCCAAAGCAGCGGTGAAGAGTTTCGGGGATATAACGTCACCCTGTCTTACACCTCTCTGCAGTTGGATAGGTTTCGAACTCTGGTTCTGTACTCGGATGGCCATCGTAGCCCTATTGTACAAACACTTCAGCACTTCGATAAACCGACAGTCAACTTGGCACCGTCTAAGGGACTGTAGCACCGCCCGAATTTCGACGGAATCAAAGGCTTTCTCATATTCCACATACGCCAGGCAAAGTGGCAGATTGTAGTCTTCGGTCTTCTGTACAATCTGCCGCAGGGTATGTATGTGGTCTATGATACTGAAGCCTTTTCGGAAACCGGCGTTTTCGGGAGGCTGGAAGTCGTCGAGTCTGCGTGCGAGACGATTCGTAATGACTCTCGAAAACAGCACGTAGACCCGGCTCAGAAGGGTAATCGGTCTGTAGTTCTTCAAGAGAGCGTTGTCGCCTTTCTTAAAGAACAAGACAACCGAACTTCCGCTCCACGCCTCCGGAGTAGTGCCACCATGGAGGACGGAATTGAAGAGCTTCTGAAGGACTTCAAGTACCGGTGTTCCACCCGCTTTCAGAAGCTCCGCTGTAATTCCATCCTCGCCTGGGGCCCTCGCATCTCGCACAGACTGACGTCCGGGATATCATCGGAATAGTGGCGGGTAAGACTTGCTCTTGGATCGCTACTCACACTTGCGTGTGGCTCCAACGATGATGTGTACAGCTGCCCATAGAACCTCTCAATCTCACTCAAAATCACAGGTATCCCGGAAACGATGCTGCCACACTCAGTCTTCAGCTTTTACAGTTGGCTCTTTCTGGCAGACCTCTGGCAAAGACTTTGGAACCCTGGTTCCGCTCGATCGCTTCTTTAATACGAGCAGTATTAAAGAAGCGATCAAATCTGTTGACGATTGCAGCCTCTTCTCCCGTCTAAAAGCCATGAGATTAAGAGTGTGATCGGAGAGTTTTTGTGTTCTTCTGCGGCGGGTCTTGCAGAACTTAGCTCCGACCGCATGGACAGTTTCCACGAGTTTGTCATTCATATCGTCCACTGCATTGCAATCTTCTAGGCACTGAAAGCGGTTACGTAACTCGAGCTGAAAAGTCTCGGGATTCTGCACGAGGGGGCGAAGCGTTGACTTCATTAGACGAGACCTCTCCAACTTAACGTTTAGGTTCAGTGTGCCTCTAACCATTCGGTGATCGCTGCCGGTTTTCACTCTTGCGATCACTGAGACATCACTGAACAGTTCGCGTCTGGTCGTCATAATGAAGTCAATCTCATTTTTTGTCGAACCGTCGGGGCTCGACCAGGTCCACTTCCTGTGGGGCCGCTTCTGGAAGAAACAGTTCATCATAAAGAGTCCCTCTTTCTCCATAAAGTCAGCCAGCTGCTGGCCCCTACGGTTCCGTTGCTCTACTCCAAATTTCCCTAACTCCAGCTCACCGCCTTCTCTTGTGCCTAGTTTAGCGTTGAAGTCTCCCATAAACACCGTGTAGTGGGTTTTGGAGGAATGCATGGCTCTAGAAATATCCTCATACATTTCCTCCACCTCCTCATTGGGATGTGCCGAGGTTGGTGCGTAGACCTGTATGACCTTCAGCGAATACCGTTTGGTGACGCGACCCTCATCGACACACTCCCAATCTTTACAACGTTGTTGACGAGAGACTTGTGGACGATAAATCCGACACCTCCTTGGGACAGATGGTCGCCCTCCCGGTGATAGAACAAGTTGCCGTACTCGAGGATTACCGTGTCCTCCCCCTCTTTTCGGACCTCAGATAATCCAATAATATGCCAGCGCAACTTGTCTACCTCTTCTTCCCGCTCCAGTATTTTCTCGTCAGTCCTCAGGGTGCGTGCGTTATACGTTGCCTGGTCGAGTCGTCGTAGGTGGCAACCGAACCTCCACCGGAGATTCTTAGCACCCCCTGCCCCGCCGTTACCATGGTCGCCACCGTAGATAGGAATAGCGGGGCCGCCGGGGACTGGGGGCCGTTTATTTGCGTCATTGCTCATGGGGGGATATTTGCCATAGTTGCCACGCTTAGCGAGCGGGTTGGCAACCGCAGTTTTTTTATGATGTTATTGTTGTTATCAGGAAGATGCTGCTGCCCATCTCCTTTCTGTCTCCCTCTGTCGCCTCTTACGACACCCACGGGAAGATATGGGGTAGCGGATATTCTCAACCGCCACTACACGGCATATATACTCCATATATATATATATATATATATATATATATATATATATATATAATTAATGTTTGATTTATGCTTTAATTAATGCGCTGCCGCGCGTAAAGTACGAACAAGCAAACGGCAACGATATGTATGGCATGGCAATGGCAAAGGTATGGTAATACTGTTCCTCAGATTGCGGTTAATGATATTTTCTTTCACCGCAGAGCACGCGGTAAATCAGCACATAAAATTGCAGTTGACAATTTTATTGGTGCCGGCGGGGATCGGCGATCGTACCTGGGTTGCTCGTCTACTGTGAAATTTACGGCAACTGCTAAGAGCCCTGAGCTACTATGTCTCCGTAAATAACGTTCTTTACCTATTATAGTTGTGAATCGTGGTAGTTTATGTGTCGTGAGAGACTACGGGCGAAGCCAGAAGGTCTCATAGCCACCAATAGATGGCGGGGGCCAGTATCTTTTTGACACCAAATGTAAATCAAGTACTGTTAGCATAAATCTGTGTACCCACCGTAGTGATTATGACAAATCCTTCCTAAGAGTTAAGAGACCTTGATCCAGCAGTGGGCTATTTAGACCGATGAAGAAGATGACAACTAATGTCACTATCATTGGTTAGGTTCTATGTAGAGAACGTCTAGCTAAAACAATTACAATTTTTCATGTTGCATTAAAAAGGCCACTAGGATTGTGCGTAAAAGGCACATTATTCCGTCATAAAATTATAATATACTTGCTAATAAAAAGCTTACACTTACCCGTGTTTAAATAAGTGGAGCCGACTCGTATGCTATAATAGGTTGGGCTTATGACGATGCCATTCCTGTTTCAATAATTGATATTAAAAATTCTTATTATTTTGTAAACTTGAATTATGTGTACTATAAATAGCAAATATTAAAACTATAGTACTTAGATGTACTTACTCGTTGACAAAACAATGCGCTGCAGAAAGCACATGCCGACGCGTTATGAGGGATCCCGCGCATGTTAATTGGGTGGCATACAGAATCTACAAATATTAAAGTACTTTTTACACTCTATTTCGTACAAAAACTCTGTTATAATAACGGTAGTAACCCGTAAATTTTAATAGTATTTATAATAACCTGTATATATTTGTAGTTTACTTTTTAGGTGACGATCAGATTAACTGATTAAAGCTATAGAGAGTCGTAGGAAAGACAAAATAAATCTAAGTAACATTTTAATATTTACAGCATTAAGTTTCATGCTGTTCCGGTGCGATTCGGCGAACTGCCAATGCCTTGAAATATTTTCTTTATGACTTCTTCACCACCAAGCTCTTAGATAGCTCGCGGTGTTTAACAAGCTTGCGGCCTCTACATAGCTGCAGTTTAATGAAGCTGTTAAAGCCAACTGGATAACACCACTAATATCAAAATATGGAGACACTTCAAGTACCTTTTTAAAAGTTACATTTTTTTGAATTTTCAAAGAAATATTTTGCAGGAATATCTATTATCTAATATATATCCTTCCCTTAACGTTACCTTTTTTTTTTCAGACCACAAAAGTGTATAGTTCATGAACCACTTCCATTATAGTAAAGGTTTACCTCAGTTGTCACGCTTGGCAGATGTATTATTGATGATAATGATGAGATGTAGATTACAGTATCAGACGTTTTACACATTTGAGGCTGCTAGCCGTCGACACTCTGGATACTTTACGCCTAACGTAAACGAGATGGTATTCCGTCATCTATCAGGATCAGCCATTCTCCTTTATTAGCTTTTCTCAATTCACTACTAGATTTGAGGCACAAGATAGATTTCTCATAGCACGTTAGTTAGGTAGTTTGATGAACGTTTGCACTGGAAGAGTTTAATTACTCTACATAATCAGTCTTAGAGAATTGGGTTCAATTCATTGGACGGACATACCCTTAATTGTCGAATATGATGTATAATATTTTAAATAAATTTATTTTAATGATTTCTTATATTTATGAGAATACTAAATTTATTTTACCTGCACTGTATAGGGGTACCTTTCTATAGTGGTAGGGCTACCCCCAATGATCCGAGTGTCGGCTACAGTTTTGGCCAGATCGGCTGTACTAATGTAGAATTCCTCCGCAACGGCTGTAGATAAACGTTTAAAAATAGTAATTAGTTTGTTTTTGAAGTGGTTCATGACAGAAGCCGAAACGCGTATTCGCGTTTACCTGCAACGTTTATTTTAGCAATCCATACTCTAAGCGATTAGAATATTGTTGCATTAATTGTTGTTGTTTGCTTTATATATAACATTATGTAAAATACCCAAAGACCATAATTTCAAGTTTAATGTAAATTGTCACACCACATCTAAAAGTTATCCTCAGTTATGTATTAGAAACGCATAGCGATGCTTTAAAGAACTGCAATACACACAAACACGCGTGTTTGTACCATAGAATACTATAATACATACATAATAGAACGGAGGAGTGGGCGGAGCCCGTGTAGCCACTAAAATGCCACTAACACGTCAATTCACTCGTATAAATGTCAACACGAGATGTGTTTTGACGTTGCAATCGTTTCCAAATGTTGCATGCAAATTATTTAGAAAGACCCAAATTGCGCGCTATTTACAAATAAATATGTATTAAAATCCATCTGTCGACACAGCGTATCGGGTTTGCAGTAGTGATTAACTGATAATACGACGTAATTGCTTGTATGTGTGCTCCCGGCGACGCCGAACCTCGGTACAAAATAAGGTTGACAGTCATTCTATTGTATATTATAGTATTCAATGGTTTCTACTCATCATGCTATAAGAAGCTCGCCCGATTTTTTCTATTATCGGCCAGTGCTTGGTGGCTCACCTAATCGTAAGAAATGATGCAGTCGAAGAAGGCATAGCGCAACAAGCCTTCGGGAGAGAAAATGTCTACAGTTGAGATTTATACTATTATTTATTTGAGCTCTATCTGTACACAAACGCGTATAAAATGGCGCCACAGCCCTCCCAGTCCATTTACGGATAATTTAAAATGAAATTGAATAGGAAAAATTTGTATCTGGAAATATGACTATTTATATATTTCTTATTTCCAAATCCAACTAAACCGACATTTAATCTTTATTTTCAAACATTCATCGGGAAAACCTAATGAAAATAAATTAGGTATATGATATAGATTAACTTATCATAATATACAATCTATATATATTTATAGATGGTAATTTTTTTAGACATTTATGTCTTTTGTTCTCCAATTATCTACAAATTGCAATATGTAACAACAACAGATAGTCAGATAGCCTGATAAAGTAACTGATGAGTGATGACTGTTTCTTGCTTGTCTTTGTTAACCCTATCCTAGGGATGTGTTGTGTCACTCCTATACATGGAATGTTTTTTTTTATAGAATAAGGGTGACAAACAAGTCAAGTGAGTGTAGAGAACCTGCGACCGTTTTTACTTGAAACGAGGCATTCCACCTCTGTCCTCAGGGGTGACAGGGCATCTGCATTCTGTTTCTTAATTGAGGATAAAATGTAGATGTCTATGTGCCAGAGCATCCACTCATTATCAGGTGGACTGCGTGCTCGTTTGCCACCCTGATTGTATTAAAAATAATCACAATATTTTTTAAGGTAATTTAGAAGACTTTCAGTTGTTTTGTATTTTTGTTAACGTTCATATATAAGTAATGTTCTTCACCATCTAAGTAAATCAAAGTTTACTGCCTTACATGGGCTCCTTCCGTTGTGGAAAGAATCTGTCTTAATCATCAGGTGGTTTGACGATTTTAGTACCAGACGTCTCGCATCTTTGATGCTACTGTCACAATCACGTTTACTATCACTGCCACCACGAGGTCCATAAACACTAGCGCACTGTGACCAGTCCAGCTAAGTTCTCTTATCACTAAACCTAACTTCCTTCATTAGCTCGTAAATGTCCAATGTCGGACATAGCATGTGATCGCTGCATTAAATGTTTCAGAACATTGGCCTTTGACGCTGTCGTCGTCGTCAGTTTGACCACGGCGAGAACGTGATGATTCTACCAGAATTTATGGAAACCATAACACCCTTTTGCCATATCACCTCATACGACGTCCACGGGATCAAATCGGGTAACAGAATTTCTAACTGGCTAACTTAATATCAACGGTTCTTCATATACTGAGTATAAAGATGGCCCGGCCCTACTTGTGTAAGCTTAGTGTGAGATCTCACACATGATGCTGGTCTATAGATAAGTAAGTAAGTGTAGACCGTTCTGGAAATGTGGTACATTTAGACCGGAAGTTTTAAGGCACACATTTAATTAGCTTTCTCACGTTTGTTCAAAATATTAAAATACATTACAATTATTTATGTAAAAGTAAGGCGTACGTACAAATAAACTTTTATAGATCTAAAATTTGACTTGATGACTTAAATTTTTTCTAGGTCAATGTGTAATAAAAAGATTATATACCCTATAATCCATTTTAAATTTATTTCGACGCTAGTATAGGACACGTATAGAACCGGTTTAACAGCACAACACTATACACTAGTTTTTGTTTTAAATATTATAAAATAAAAAGACATGAAAACTACTCACAAGCAACGATACAAATGTAAAATATGGGAAACCACATGTCTGCCGGCCGCATCAAGACGCTATGAACCAAATAACACCGATAATATTACTATCGATAGATAGTACTATCGCTATCAGCTTTTTAAGCTTTTCAGTGTAATCTTATAATATAAGCGAGTGAAGTGGGATAACAGAGTATTGATGCTCTCACAGCTCTTTTATGTCAAGCGACACTAAGATTCTCTTATAAAATTGAGTATTTGTCATGTTTTTGTCTGTCGAGTGGTTGTTTTGGGTGGTAATGTGTCCACTGGAGCTTAAGAAGACAAATATTATTCAAAAGAAAACAAGTACATAGAAAAGTTTTGCATATTAGCCTATTAATTAATATTGCTAACGAAAAGGAGGTTTGTTCAAAGTCAGTGGCGTAACGAGCGCTGTATCAAAATTTGTTGGGGGTAAATATTCTTTTCACAAAAGGAACAAAAATGCTCGCGATGAATTAAAATAATTATATTACTTACAATTAATACTCCTAGGAACTAAGCTAGCCAAAAAGTTCAAATCAAATATACACTTTTCTTGCCTTTGTTCGGCGAACTTATTTATTAAATAATTCATAGCTGAAGACGATTTTAGTTTTTCTAAATTTTCTGCCTCTATAGACAATAGCGACAATTTTGTTAGCCTTTGCTTTCATATAGAAGTCTTTAGAATTTTTGCTTACACACGTTCGGGGCCCCTGTAGCCCGGAGGCCCCGTATCATTGATAAGACTGATACGGCGGTAGCTACGCCCCTGTTTAAAATACTAACGAAAACGAGAATTGACTTGCTTACAGAAAGATGGAATTTTTAATAAGCTTACGTTAACTTTTATTTAAAGAAACAAATGTTTAAATACTAGCAAAATATTAATTTTTAAAAAAACGTTACTTCCAAAGAACATTCAGACATACACATACTTGTTCAGTGCATGATTCGAAAACGTACGCACAAATTCAATGCCACCGAGCCGTCAAGTAATTGTCATTTTTGCTAAGTGTCTGTACCGCTTAAAAGTAAAAACTGTTTGCAATTCTTGCAAGTCGAAAACCAAGCAAGACTTGAAGCAAGGGTACCGTTGATACAAAGGACATGCCCTAAGTTAGTTCCTGTAGTTTATAGAGTAGATCGATCCAAAAATACGCTGCTCAAATACGCTAGCACCGTAGCTGCTTGCACGATCTTTGCGAGTTAGCCGTGGCTAAATTCCCCATGGAGACATTGCGTTAATCTATAGGTTCGTGATATGAGAGATTAAAATTCTACGCCAAAGGGAAAGGAGGCCGTTTACAATAAAACTGTTTCCCCTTCGGTTTCGGTAAATATTTACATCCATTACAGCCAATAAGAGTCCACTGTTGAACATGGGTCTGCCCCATGGATTGTCTCATATAGCAAATTTTGTCAGTTTCCAAGTTTGCCAAGTGGGTTGGCAACCGCAGTTTTTACAACTTTGAGTTAACAGCAGCAATATGCTGCTGTCTATTTCCTGTTTCAGTTTCCCCCTGTCGTCTCTTCCGACACCCCACGGAACAATATGGGCTAGTGGATATTATTAAACCGCATCTATACGTTAAATACATAATAGAACACATAAATTTTATTATTATTACACTATGTACAGTGTAAAGTGTATACGACGGAGAGAGTTTTGGCGGGAACTTGGCCGTAGACGGATTGTCGCTCCTGTTTTTTTGCTTGAATAATGGTTTGTGTGGATTTTGATTCGTAAGTGATGAGATTTTGTGAATTAAGGGTCCGCGCGTGTGAACTATTAGAGAAAACGACGAAACAAGTGCTTTGATGTCGATATAAACCTCAAGTTATAAGTAAGATATAGACATATTATAAGTAAGAAGAGAGAGAGAAGAGTGAGATCGCTTGGGCGCCTTATGAACTTGAGTGGCTGTCGTCATCAAATGTAGCGGACATTGACATGACCATGACAGCGGGTTGAGCTGTCGTCAAAATCTCCCAAGGGCTTCACAATGTGATGCATCAGCATATTGTGAAGAAAAAGAACATAAAATGAAGATTCCCAAAGAAAGGATAGGTTCAGAAGGTCTAGAAACCAGAGCCGTAAAGCCAGTTAATAAAGAAAAAAAATATAACGGACACTCAAGGGACTGTGCATATTTTGACGTTATAGAAAGTTGACGTTAAATGCAACGAGAAACAATACGTATTAGAAAAAGTTTATTTCAGGTCAATGTTAGTAATTACATAAAAAGCAATTGTTGAAGTGAAAACTTCTTTAGCGGCGTTGTAAACTTTTTTTGTAATGGGTAAAAATTTTTAAACTCGCGTCAGGACACGTGACCTGATCAAAAATTCGTAAGACGAAAACTTCTTTAGCGGCGTTGTACACTTTTTGTGTAATGGGTAAAAAATATTAAACTCGCGTCAGGACACGTGATCTGATCGAAAATTCGTAAGGCGGATGGAGAGTAGACAGCCGGTGCGGCGTAGGAGAAGATAAACTTTTTAATGTAATATAAATTGTCATGTTTGTGTACGATAGCGCAATAAATAAATATTGTATTCTACCACATGAATGATAGTAATTTTATACTGATAATTAAAGCAATTCGTGCAAAATTATTCCCTAACCATTCCAAAATATCAAAAATGCACAACGGTAATATTTAAGTTTTCACATCTGCCGGCACTTCCGGAGTGCAACCCGTGGTTTTATTCGAACGCTATTCTCTGGTCCGTGAGCAACTAAGAATATGATAACGTAATTAGAACCTGTTTCGGTCGACGCCTCCGTAATGACCAATTTCAATAATTTGGCGCAGATAACACTTATTTCGTCCCTGGGGACATTGATATGCTCATTGGGGCATCTATTTTCCCTCACCTCTTGTTATATAAGGTTAAGGGTAACTTCTCGTGTAACGCACGTTACGCATTGGAAATTGTTTTAGGTTATGTTATTGTTAGTGCCGCTCCTACTGTTGATAACAATACGGCAGTTTCTTATTGTTGCATCGCTACTGAACCTCTTAAATTAGTTCGCGAATTGAGGAAGTGAAAGTTTCGCTTATACTTAGCCCGGATGATAGATTATGCGAGGAAATTAATACGTCCGCACGACCGTTCGCGGCAGAAAAACGTTTTTATTGTTTGGAGCGCAAAATGCCCGCTTTGCCCAAATTAAAGGAAGCTTATGAAAATGTTATTAACGTGTACATAAAATGGGGCTATATATCGCTTGCGCCTCCTAAGATGAATATCTATAAAGAGATGCCGTCATATTTTATACCGCATCATGATGTCAATAAGGAAGACAAACTTACATCTAACCTACGTGTGGTACTTGATGCTAGCGTTGAAACTAGCACCCTCCTCTCTCTTAACGACATTCTTTATAGTGGACAAAATTTACAGGGCAACCTATTTAATATAATTGATAGTAAATTTTTGTTTCGCTTTATGTTAAGCTTGCTTTATGCTAAGTTCATTCCTCACCCCATCGTTGGGATACTTTCGTCGCAAATCGAGTGGCCAAGATCTAAAACGATTCCTTGTTGCGTGGACTTACTTCGGTGCAAATTATAGATTACCAGTTTTGGTTTCAAGATTCTTATGGATAAAGCCCTCGCAATGGCCCATAGTTGATTTTAACCCTTCTTCAATATCACAACCCCTGGAAGAAAAAAACACTCTCTGGTTGCGAATACTTCAAGTGAAGTTTCTCCAATCATTATTTTAGCAAGTTGTTTCTCTTCCTGGTCGAAATTAATGCGTAGTGTAATTAGCAATTGCCGATTAGTAAAGCTTTTTTAATAATATTTGTGAACTTCAACGTTTACACTTTGCCGATGAGATTGCAAGGTTGCAATCAAACAAGGTTTGTAGTCGGACTTTTCAACGCCATAAACCTTTTTACAGAATGGGATTACTAGAGTGGGAAGTCGTTTATCTAATTCGCATTTAAGTTTCGCTCAACGACACCCTATTGTTTTACCGCGTAAAGATCACATTTTGAGTTTATTAGTCGATTATCACTACAAATTGAATTGTCACGCTGGCTAGTTTAAAGTTACGCTTGCTCGTGGACGTGGTGTAAGATCCATGAAGGCGTATGTTTGTATTTTCGTATGTTTGAATACTCGCGCTGTACACATAGAGCTCGCCGGTGGTCTAAGCACAGCTAGCTTCATGGGTGCATTTAAAAGATTTATTTCTCGCTGCAGCCCCATAGCTAGAGTGTATTTTGATAATGGTACGAATTATGTCGAAGCAAAACGTATTTTATCAGAGTTACACGAGTTTTTAACTTCTAAATATTATAATTCGGAGTTTGCACATGTTTTAGCCGAAAACTGCATCGAGTGGTCGCTTAACGTCCCCGCCGAAGTAATTTTGCGGGGAATTGGGAGACCAATATTAAAAGTCTAAAGAGTCATTTATATCGCCTAATCGGAGATCAAATTTTATCATTTGAAGAATTAGGCACTGTACTCACACAATTCCGTGGTACTTCAGATGGTTAACGCTCGCTGTAAATATAACAGAACGCGAGGAACCCGGGTTCGATCTCCGTCGTCACCAATGAAATTGTTCATTACAATTTTAAGGCCGATTTATCACGTGCTCGGCGGTGAAGGAAAACTTCGTGAGGAAACCTGCATTTCTGAGAAATAAGAAAAACAATATTACGAAGACATGTGAAGTTCGCCAACACGCATTGGGGCAGCGCGGCGGACACTTCCTTGCCCTAATACCCTCTCAGAAATGAGGGGAGCAGTGGGACGTATATAGGCTGTAACTTTACTTTACTTACTTTACTCACACAATTGGAGTGCGTTATGAATAGCCGCCCTTAATGCCGTATGCTTTCCAGTGACTCCTCGGAGCATACTAGTACTAGCTTTAAACCCGACACATTTTTATTTACACTTTACGCTGTTTGTATCTGGCTGGTTTCAATATTTAGGATATTAAGAAAAAGAAAAATGAAAAAGTAGAAAACCATTTACCGCCATTTTTTTTATAGAAGAAGGGGCAAACGAGCATGCGGCTCACCTGATGTTAAGTGACTACCGCCGCCCATGATCAACCGCAACACCAGGAGAATTGCGGGTGCGTTGCCGGCCCTTTAGAAAGGAGTAAGCTCTTTTCTTGAAGGTCCCCAGGTCGTATCGGTCCGGAAAAATCGCCGGTGGTAAACTATTCCACAGAGAGGTTGTACGTGGAAGAAAACTCCTTGTGAAACGTACAGTGGTGGACCGCCAAGCATCCAGATGGTGTGGATGGTATCGGGACGTTTGCCGTGTAGTGCGTTCACGAAATTTGGCGGCTGGGATTAATCCGAACAATTCCTCAGAGCACTCCCCGTGATAGATGCGATAAAATACGCAAAGAGATGCAACATCTCTTCGCAGCGCCAGTGAATCGAGCCGATAGGAAAGCACTCGTTCGTCGACGATTCGAGCCGCTCTGCGCTGGATACGGTCAAGTGGAAGGAGCTGGTACTGGGGAGTCCCAGCCCAGAGATGGGAACAGTATTCCTTGTGCGGCCGAACCTGCGCCTTGTAAAGTTGCAGGCGGTGTGCCGGCATGAAATACTGTCCCGCTCTGCCGAGCACGCCAAGCTTTTTAGAGGCCAATTTGGCCTTCCCTTCCAAGTGACCACGAAACTGCACGTCACTCGATATGTCGACGCCGAGGATTCCGATACTGGCTGAGGCAACAAGGGGAGTGCCTTGAAACTGAGGGGATACGACAAAGGGGTTCTTTTTAGCTGTTAACACGCAAATTTGTGTCTTCTGGGGGTTAAACTGGACTAGATTTAGTCGTCCCCGATCCGAGACTCTGTTCAGCAAAGACTCGACTTCAGACACAAGTTTGTCCCGGCACTCGGAGATGTTTTCCCGAGAAATATTGGCTCGGCCGGTGTAAAGAGCATCACCAGTGCTGTCATCTGCATAGCAATGAATGTTACGGGTATGCAACATATCATTGATATGCAGAAGAAACAGCGTTGGCGATAGCACGCAGCCCTGTGGAACACCAGCATTAATAGGCTTGCAATCGGAGCTTGCACCGTCTACAACGACCTTGATGCTCCGATCTGCAAGAAAGCTGGTGATCCAATCGCACAATTTCTCGGGAAGCCCATAGGAAGGGAGCTTCGAAAGAAGCGCTTTGTGCCAAACCCTATCGAAGGCCTTCGCAATGTCCAAACTAACGGCCAATGCCTCCCCCTTGAACTCTACTGCCTCCGCCCATCTGTGAGTTAGGTAGACCAGAAGATCACCAGCTGACCGACCACGGTGAAAACCGTATTGGCGGTCACTAATCAGCTGGTGATCTTCAAGGTATCTCATGAGCTGGCAGTTTACAATGGACTCCATTGTTTTGGAGAACAAGGAGGTGATGGCGATTGGCCGGTAGTTGGACGGGTCTGAGCGGTCGCCTTTTTTAGGGATCGGGTGGACGAAAGCCGTCTTCCATGATTTTGGGACTACGCCTAGGGAGTAGGAGTACCGGAAAAGACGCGTTAAAACCGGTGCCAACTCTGGAGCACACGTCCTCAGCACAATTGGGGGGATTCCGTCAGGCCCACTCGACTTGTGGATGTCCAGGGAGAGGAGTGCTTTGCGAACCGAGCGCTGTGTGAACTGCATTTCCGGCATTGAGCACTCACACCGCGGGATGGTCGGCGGCGTACTCCCCCCGTCATCGAGAGTCGAGTTAGACGCAAAGAAAGAGCCTAGAAGATCGGCTTTCTCCTTTGCAGTATGGGCCAGTGAGTCGTCCTCCCTGTGCAGAGATGGAAGAGATGGCTGACAGAAATTCCCCTGGACAGCCTTCCAGAAGGAAGGCGAACTAGTTTCTCGCCAATTCTGCCTATGTGCTCTGACTTTGCCTTGGCAATGACTCTTTTGAAGGACCTAGAGGCGGAATTATACTTCGTTTTTAGAGCGCTGGTGTTTACATCCCGGGACGCTGATGCACCAACCCAGGCTTGGTAGCACTCCTGCTTATAGCATGATGCTGTTTTACAGGAGCGACCAAACCATGGCTGAGATTTGCCTCCAATGAGCACCACAGAGGAAGGAATAAAAAGTTCCATACCCTTAAGCACCACATCAGTAACAGAATCCGCAACAACGTTGGGATCATCCGGCGAGAAGCAAACCCGCCCCCAAGGGTAGGATGCAAAGAAAGACCGCATCCCATCCCAATCGGCTGACCTATAGTGCCAAACACGGCGGCAGCCTGCAGAATGCAACCGCGATTTCAGCGTGAGTGGCACAACACTCCGGACCAGACAATGGTCCGAGGAGCCTAAAGGGGCGTCGACGGAAATCTGATATCCGTCCGGGTGAGAGGTCAGCAGAAGGTCCAACAGGGAAGGTGCATGATCCTCCACATCTGGAATCCGCGTAGGCGAAGTAACCAGTTGTGTCAGACCATATGCCAAGGCAAAATCATGAACAGATCTCCCCGCATGATCGGTTAAACGTGAACCAAGCCATTCGGCGTGATGGGCGTTAAAGTCGCCGAGGATCACGATCTCTGCGGAGGGGATCTGCTGTAGCAACGAATCCGTAGCCATTTGGACGTGGTCGAAGAGTCGGTCTGTTTCGGCATTACCGCTATGGGACCTATACCTATACCTACGGGTGCGTAGACGCGCGGATGGTCGTCGCTGTCTACGCGTAGCCAAAGGATGGACAAGTCCGAACCTTCAAATCTGCCGAGGCGTCGAGAACAAATGTCCTCTCTGACGTAAACGCAAACTCCAGCCCGAGGCACAAAGGAGTGTTATAGTTTGTACCCCGGGTAGGAGAGATACGAGACATCAGCCGGAGAGGACACCTGCGTCTCGGTCAGAAAGAGCAGAGCCGGCCTCGCCGTCTCGAGATGGTAATGGACGGCGTTTAGGTTAGAGTGAAGTCCCCTGATATTGCAGAAATTCACGGACAGCGTGGCAGGGGTCGCCTTGGTCTTGTTGCTCCGTTTGCCCCGAGCAGTTGTAGTCTTGAGCGGAATTTTGCCCCCCCCCCCAGAATACGCGGGGCAACCTGAGCACCCACGCTCAGAAGTGGAGAAACATGGTCGTGGATGCTCAGCGAGGGATTCTCCAGGGGTGCTGGTACCCTCCTGGGGTAGTCTATCATTAATTAATTCCGCTACCATGTTGATGGGGGCGGGGGGATTTGGGCCTCCGGCCACCTGCACTCACCAGACGAAACACGGAAGCAGAGCTTTCACTTCACGCCGGTATTCTGTGAGGTCATGGTACCACCCCGGTTTGAGACCATACGTGCAACAGTTAATTTTTAAATTGTTATTCTGTCCACCAAAATGAGTGAATCTAACGAAGAAATTTGATACATTCTGAAGTTTTATTACCAAAAAGGGAAGAATGCAACTCAAGCCGCAATAAAAAAATGTGACGTTTATGGACATAATGCAGTGTCAGCAAGAGTAGCATAAAGTTGTTTGAAGCGTTTTTGATCTGGAAATTTTCATGTCAAAGACGTAGCTCGCTCTGATCGCCCTATAAGGATAAAGTCGATGCCATTTTTGAAAAAGTGGAGCGAGATACGCATATTAGTAGTTACGACACAGCTGAAAAATTGAGAATTAATCACTAAACAGTTTTAATCCATTTGAAAAAGTCTGCCTAAACAAAAAAGCTCGATATTTAGTTCCTACCACCACTGAAAGAAACCTCACGCATCGTGTACTTATTTGCGATTCTCTAACGAAACGTAATAAAACCGAACCATTTTTGAAAAGATTCATCACTGGTAATGAAAAGTGGATCATCTTACGAGAAGTATGTGTAAAAAAGATCGTGGTCAAAGAGTAGATAAACTCCACAGATTGTAGCGAAACCCGGATTAACACGCAATAAGGTGATGGTGTGTATGGTGGGATTGGGAGGTCATCGTGTATTATGAGCTTTTACCGCCGGTCAAAACCATCGATACGGATCCCTACTGCCAACAATTAACGAAACTCAAGAAAGAAATTGAGAAAAAAGTGGCCGGGATTGATCAACAGAAAAAGGCCTATGTGAAAGTGGCCTTGCATCATGATAACGCCAGACCACACACATCTCTGGCCATTCAGCAAATATGAAGAGAACTTGGTTGGGAAGTGTAATTGGTTGCATTCACCATATAGTCCTGACCTTGCACCCTCAGATTTTCATCAGTTTCGGTCTCTTCAGAATTATTTGGATAGCGTTAGGTTAACATCAAGAGAGGACTGCCAAAACCACTTGTAAATTTTTTTTTAATCAATAATTCCAAGATTTCTACAGCAACGAGATTATGTCACTACCTGCAGGTTGGCAACAAGTTATTGAAGAAAATGGCATACATAAATGTAATTAAACTTAAAAAATGGTCTTGAATCTATATCATCATCATCATCATTACAGCCCTTCACAAGTCCACTGCTGAACATAGGCCTCCCCCAAGTAATGCCACAAAGCACGGTCCTGAGCCACCTGCATCCATCGACTTCCTGCATATCTTACCAGGTCGTCACTCCATCTAGTGGGGGGTCGCCCTACACTACGCCTACCGGTACGAGGCTGCCACTCAAGAACCTTTCTTCCCCATCGGTTATCGGTTCTTCGAGCTATATGGCCGGCCCATTGCCACTTCAGTTTACTAATCCGTTGGGCTATGTCGGTCACTCTGGTTTTACTGCGGATATCCTCATTTCTGAGTCTATCACGCAGAGAAACTCCGAGCATAGCCCTCTCCATAGCTCGCTGAGCGACCTTGAGCATCCTCATACGGCCAGCAGTGAAGGACCACGTCTCAGATCCGTAAGTCATCACTGGCAACACGCACTGGTTGTACAATCTAGTTTTTAGAGATTGAGGTATACCTGACGAGAATATATGTCGTAATTTCCCGAACGCTGCCCAGCCGAGTTGAATCCGTCGATTGACCTCTCGGTCGAAGTTGGACTTACCTAGTCGGACTATTTGTCCCAGGTAAACGTACTCGTCAACAACTTCGAGCATAGTGCTCCCAACAACTACCGGCATAGGTATGACATGGACATTGAACATGATCTTTGTTTTGTCCATGTTCATCTTAAGACCTATCCGTTGGGAGGCACTATTGAGGTCATTGAGCATAGTGCTTAAGTCCTCCAGCGATTCTGCCATAAGGACTATATCGTCGGCAAATCGAAGGTGAGTGATGTACTCGCCATTGATGTCAATACCGTATCCTTTCCAGTCCAGTAGCTTGAAAACGTCTTCCAATGCAGCGGTGAAGAGTTTCGGGGATATAACGTCACCCTGTCTTACATCTCTCTGCAGTTGGATAGGTTTCGAGCTCTGGTTCTGTACTCGGATAGCCATCGTAGCCCTACTGTACAAACACTTCAGCACTTCGATATACCAACAGTCAACTTGGTACCGCTGAAGGGACTGTAGCACCGCCCAAATTTCGACGGAATCAAAGGCTTTCTCATAGTCCACATACGCCAGGCAAAGTGGCAGATTGTACTCTTCAGTCTTCTGTACAATCTGCCGCAGGGTATGTATGTGGTCTATGGTACTGAAGCCTTTTCGGAAACCTATATACAAATATAAATGAATCTATATAGAAATATAAAATACGAAGAAAATGTTTCCCCAACCTTTTAGTACGAGATCTACCAAATATAGCACAGGTGTATCTACGGGGCAAGCACAGCTCATGACGTAGCATTTGTTCTACTCATTTGCGTTAAAAAATATTATTCATTCCACTCGCACTACTCTATTGCGCTCGATAACCCTCAGAGGACACAGGTTTGCGCGTTTACCGCTAAAAAGAACCCCTTTGTCGTATCGTTTCAATTTTAAGGCACTCCCCTTGTTGCCGTTGCAGCATTGGAGTCCGAATCATCGATGTATCGAATATGTGCCGTTTCGTCGTCTCTTGTAAGGGAAGGCAAAGTTTGCTTCTAACAATCTTGACGCGCTCAGCATAGAGGGACAGTATTTCATGGCGGCACGTTTCTTGTAACTTTACAAGGTGCAAGTTCAGCCTCACATGGAATACTGTTCTCGTCTCTGGGCCACTTCTGTGTCATCTTAATCCGCTTGACCACAGCGCAGAGTGGCACGAATCGTCGACTTTGATTGATCACTGACTTTGTGAATGAATGTTTTATTTCTTTGTATTTTTATCGCTTTTATCAGAACATGTTCTGAGTGCTCGAAATCATCATCATCTGGATGTTTAGTGGTCAACCATTGTGCGTTTTACTAGGTGTTTTCTTCCCCGCATGATCTTTTTGAGGAATTGTTTAACAGCGGAAATTTTTCCGGGCCGATATGACCTTCAAGGCAAGAGCTTACTTCTTCCTAAAAGTCCGGCAACGCACCTGCAATTCCCCTGGTGTCACAGTTGTTCATAGGCGGTGGTAGTCACCGTCAGGTGTGCCGTATGCTTACTCACTTCTATACATCGATCACTAATAAAGAACTAGATACACAATCCCATACAAAAGTTCTCTAAAAAGTGTCGCCAATTGTTGTGACGTAATTCTAGTTGAAATAAATATACATTTATGTAAATTCAACCTTAAATACATCGAACATACAACCCTTCCTTGGGTCGGTTTGAAGAATTCTTCGGACCTTTGACATGCTATGATGATGAGTATGACTGACTATCCATTCTGCACACCTAACTGGGTTTCGACGAAAGCTGAAAAATTGAAAATAAAATCTCACATCTTTAATTTTACTACATGCACATATTAAAAATTAAGTCTATAAAATGTTCTATAATATTTAGAGAAACTATAGAAGTCTCATTAAACAAAAAAAAAACAATCATACTTTAATAATAAAAAAAATAATAACATCTCCAACAAATGGAACAGAGTCAACGCGCATACCTCGAACAATTAAAACTTATTTTATTAAGACTTAATTTAAAAAATGTTTTACGGAGATTTCTTGACAAAATATAAGTATTTACAATACAGTGATAAGAATTAAATAATAATAATATTAATACCTACCGAAATTAGGAAATGCCATCCTTTTTTAGCGTCCTGGATGTGTGATTTTTACACTTTTTAAAAGCGCACCCAAATGTTCGAATGGGTGCTCATTCGGTGAGGTCGTTTTTTGTCACTGATTGTGTATCTAGTTTTTATTAGTGATCGATGCTTCTATATAAAAAAACGTCACTGTGTTAGCACTGCTGCGGAGACAAGTTATATAGATGAGAAAAATTACAGTAAATAATTTTGTTTGACTACTTTTACTTAAACCATTACGCCGCAGACTGTGTTAAAAATATAGAGCGACAAAACTTCTGATGCTGCAACTGAGTCTAAAGATTCTGAAGAAGTCTGAAGATACAATACTAGAACAGCAGAAAGGCTAGAAACTACTCTCCCAGCAAGTTTCACAAACTTTTTCAGCAATAATCTTTCAATATGCTTGAAAATCTCTTTCTATCGCATTGTTGATCTAGACAATAAAACGAACAGATTTGGAGAAATCCGAAAAAAGAAGCTGATTTAACGTAAGTTTTGTCTGCATCAGCTATCAATAAATCCAAAGGCTGACCACCACATATGATTCAGAATTATGATTTATATATTAACTATATACCTTTAATTATTCCTGCCATGTTCGCTTCATTATCGTATGATTGCCCTCGACCATCATTCATGTCTTGGTGAAACTCTTGTTTTTATCCCGAAGAGTCCCTTACCGACTTGTAAGCAACAAAATACTCTCTTTCTTATTTCACTTCATTAGTGTCAACAAAACTGAATGTTAGTGATATGAGTCGGTGACAAGTACCCGATGCGCTTCGGTTGGTTTCGGCACCCCCACCCCCACCCCAATGACGACGTCCGGTGCGGTCGCACCGCTCGCACCGCCCTAGGGCCACCATTGTCCACAAGCCGACAACTTGCCTGCATGTCCGTAGGGAGTAGCCGCTCGCCGCTTCCCCAGGGAAGCGTCCATCCTTATTTATGAGCTGTATTACTTGTTGTGTCTTTATCCTCAGCAGCTCATCTCCCGTCGTGTCGGACAACACAAAATTAATTTCATAGCAAGTATGTTGTCCAAAAGTCTTCCACGTGCCACGTCCATCATTTTGTTTTGATTCCTTTTGAACCACGTACAGTGCACTTAATCGTTCGCCCCGCCACTTTCGTGCACCTAACTTTGGAGCCCTGATTTCGCTCAATCGCTCATTCAATACGGGCTGTATTGAAGTTGCGTAAGTCCGATGCATGTATTTGGAGATCTCTCTGTTCAGTTGCCTGTATCCTGTCAAAGTTGTTGAAGACTGCAGCTTCATTTCCCGTCTAATAGCCATGAGATTAAGAGTGTGATCGAAGTTTTTGTGTTCTTCTACAGCGGGTCTTGCAGAACTTAGCTCCAACCACATGGACAGTTTCCACGAGCTTGTCATTCATATCGTCCACAGTAATGCAGTCTTCTAGGCACTGAACGGTTTTGTAATTCGAGCTGAAAGTTTTCGGGGGCCTGGATTAGCGCACGAGGGGGACAAAGCGTTGACTTCATTAGACGAGACCTCTCCAACGTAACGTTAGTGTTCCTCTAGCTATTCGGTGATCGCTGCCAGTTTTCACCCTTGCGATCACTGAGACATCATTGAACAGTTGGCGTCTGGTCGTCATAATGAAGTCAATCTCATTTTTTGTCAAACCGCTGGAGCTCGACCAGGTCCACCACCTCTGGAGCCGCTTTTGGAAAAAAGATTTTATCATAAAGAGTCCCTCTTTCTCCACGAAGTCGGCCAGCTGCTGGCCCTTTGGGTTCCGTTGCCCTTTTCCCTACCTTCTGCTCACCGCTTTCTTTTGTACCTAGTTTTGCGTTGAAGTCTTACATCAACACCATATTTTTGTTTTGCATATATTTAGTTTTGGAGGAGTGCATGGCTCTAGAGATATCTTCATACGGTTCTTCCACCTCCTCATCGGGATGTGCTAAGGTCGGTGCGCAAACCTATATGACTATCACCGAATACCGGTTGGTGATTATGGTGCACAGCCCTCGTCGACACATTCCCAATCTTTTCACCCAACGTTGTTGACAAGCGACTTGTGGACAATAAAGCAGACACCTTCTTGCGACAGATAGTCACTCTTTCTGTAATGGAACAAGCTACCGGATTCGAGGATTGCCGTGTCCTCCCCCTCTTCAAACTTACGATAATACTACAATATGCCAGCGCAAATCGTATACCTCTTTTTCCAGTTCCTTTTCGTCAGTCCTCAGGGTTTGTGATTTATAAGCCAGGTCTAGTCGTCTTAGATGGCAACCGAACCACCATCGGAGATTCTTAGCACCCCCTGCCCCGCTGTTACCATGGTCACCACCGTATTCAGGAATAGCGGGATCGCGGGGGACTGCGGTCCGTTTTTTTTGTCGTTGCTCATGGGGGCAGTTTTTTATTCTACAATTGCTGTTATCAGGAAGATGCTGCTGCCCATCTCCTGCCTGTCTCCCTCTGTCGCCTCCTACGACACCCACGGGAAGATATGGGGTAGCGGATATTCTCAGCCGCCACTACACGGCATGAATTTTAAGGGTAGTTAAAAAATAAAAGTTTAGCCATTTTTCATTTTTTAAAAACAAAACGCTTTATTGCAGCCATCACAACGAGGTCCATCACATTATAAAGTACTATAATAGTTACAATATCGTAATATCCGCTACTTAAAAGTACTAACAAAGGAAAAAAGTTAAACATTAAACCAGAAACATAGAAATTATTCTAGTAAAAAGATTCAGACAATTTATCAGATTCACATTCAATACAGCACAAGAGTTATTCATCTTTTTAAGCATCTTAAATTTTCCAGATGTAAATAATTATATAAAATGGTATCAGAAATGTATTTAAAATATGTATAAAGAAGATTTCGTACCAAAATTTAATAGAAAAAGGAAAATGTGTTCTCATACTATATTGAAAAAGATGTTTCAATCATGCTAAGGTGCAATTATAAGTAGAAAAATAGAAAAAGTTGAATAATATAGGTATAACAAAAATGCTAGAAACCCTGGAATATTTAGCTGTGTTGTTTTAATGCATTTCAAATATAATTAATTTGATAACAATCCAAAACAAATGTAAAACAGTAATGTAATTTGTATGTATTTGGATTTTTTAACTCTTTTGCAGGAATGTGACAGTTACTAGAATGGTACTTATTACATATTATTATTTATTATGTTATTTGACTTTGAACTATATTAAATATTATTTTGATTATTTAGATAGAACATATTTTGGTAAAAATTAAAAAGAAAAATGATGTGTAATGTATATAAAAACTATCGATAGAATATGTAACTCAATAAAGTTCAAATTACAATATGTGGCTATAACTAACTGTATTGTATATGAACATTCGAGACAAAATATTTTAAGTACAAAATAAAGTTAAATTTACTCAAAAATATAAAAATACAGCTCTTTTTTATTAAGATTCGTAATTATTTATTTTTGTTTGTTGCAACAAACATGGCACTGTTAACTTTCCTACAAATATTAAGCTAAAAATCATGTGGTAACAAAACATTTTAAAATACATAATTAAAAAGAAAAATATCCGAGAAATTACCAAAACTTTTCTCAAAAAAAATTTAATAAAAATTGTAATACATATAGAATAAAAACGGTTTTCTTAAAATAAAACGTCTTCGCTTAAATTGTAAGAAGTCAACATTCTTCTAACGAAATATTCGTAAACACGTCATTAACTGAACAACCAATGTTAATACTAGTCACATAATATTATACTAACTTAACATTTAGTATACACGTGCAACCAGTACTACCACGTCGTATAACTTAACAGTAAACCATTTGCCTGTAACTACACTAGGGCTGTCGAGGCTGAGGCTGACTTCAAACCAAACCTCTTAAGATTATCATTTTGGTCAGTAGATTTTACATTGCACTGTAGCCACATTGAAGGGATAGAATTCAGATCTTTAGAAGATTTTTAATGAAATTCGATCTTTTATTAATGCTATAGTAAATAGGTAACGGTTTTGAGCTAACTTATATTGCACGTCCTATGTTTTTCAAAAGGAGCTACTAAACTTTCGACTAATGGAAATATTTTCTTTTGTAAAAACATTTAAAATGTTTTACATAAGAAATAAGAAAATATTTAACTATAAATTCCTAAATAATCTTTAGTAACAGTAAAGACTTAGTAAATAGACGATCAACAATAAAAAATCTAAAAGTCGATATATTTATAACAATATAGTAAAAATAAGTTTTGAAGTACTTAAAAGATATATTTTGAAATATGAAGATACAGTAAAAATTCTAAAGAAAAAACTCCACCGTAACAGCTTAATAACTACTCTATGAACAATATGCCGCGAACAACGTTGTTCTGCGTGATAAATAATTTAGATTATTGTAGAGGTGTAAGACATAGCCAGACATGCCTTTTATGCTTCAATACATTCATTTCGCAAACTTTGGTCGCCATAAATATCATCGCTATGAGGCTATAAGCGATCTATGGTTAAATATTCTAATCGCAAGCTTTGATTATTCGGTTACTACATTTACACTCACTAATTCTAGTCAATTAGTTCAAAGTTCCCCGCTATAGTGAGATCCAGTAACTAATTTCTCTATTCGTAGAATATCTGCAGGTTGTATGAAAGTTGGCAACACAATTCTATGAAAACAATGATTTCTACATTTTATAATCGTATAATTTCTCAAAGAGATTCTGTCAATGTCACATAGACATATAATATCGATTATAGTCTATCTACTTAAACGTAAAAATATATATCATAGTTCAAAACTATGCAGATATGTTTCATGGTTAAGATAAACATATGTACTAATGTCATATGTTTGACATTTGTATAATTATTATAATGTTTTAATGTTAAATGGTTGGAGAAGTATTTAGAGGGCGAGACATTTGGTCTAACATTATCAAGTTATTAACTAAGATTTTTGAATCTTGATTTTAAATCTTGAGCATCTAAGAAATCCACTCAATTTATACAAATTGGTAACTTTAATATTATAGTATTTAAATCTGTAAACCTAAATATGAGCAAAAATTAGTTACGTACTTTTTTGCAGTTCTCTCGTATAATAGGATTATACGATTGCCGTGTGTCATTGCTGTGTGAAATGATTTGGAAAATATACCGTGAAACTATTGGGATAAAGTCGATTGTGCGTTCTAGATGTAACTTACGTGTATATATACTTATGTATAAATATTATTAACTACCCTTTACGTCCATCCATATAGGATACATTTTGTTATGCTAATTCTGTAAATAGATTATATTAAATAATAACTTTATTCACGGAAGGTATGTTTGCATTAACTAAGTATAAAACACAAAATTGTGTTTTATAAAAATTTACTACTTATTTAACAAAACACCTTAGCACATCATATAACAGTAGTTAGAAGTGCTTCTAACGTCGCTAGTGGACAATGGCAGCGGTTCACGGCGGTAAATTCATTTGCAGATTCTGGAGATAAGCAGACGTCGAGTTGAGGAGGCCGATGCGTTGCTTTTGCTTCCTCTGTTCCGTCATCTAAAGAAAAAAAAAAGGTTTTTCATCCCATTAGTCCATATCCAAAGGTATCAACTTATTATATATATTAGCATTAACATTTCTGGTGCTCCCAATGATGAGTTCCAGGTAGTAGTAATAAGGTATTCTATTGTTTTAGGATGTGATAGCAGCATTCAACACAATTTGTATTATTCGGAACAAATAAGTTACACCTCCTAACACCCCACCCCAGCCAGCGCCAGCAGTGCAGTGCAGTGGCTGTGGGACGATACCTGGTCGCGTAGCGTGGAGAGCAGGTCGGTTAGCGTGCGCACGGCCAGCTGCGCGCACTCTAGTTGCGCCTGCATTGCAGTACAGTGGCTGCGGGACGGTACCTGGTCGCGCAGCTCGGTGAGCGTGCGCACGGCCAGCTGCGCGCGTTCCACCCGCGCCAGCAGTACAGTGCAGTGCAGTGCAGTGCAGTTCAGTGGCTGCGGGACGGTACCTGGTCGCGCAGCTCGGTGAGCAGATCGGTGAGCGTGCGCACGGCCAGCTGCGCGCACTCTAGTTGCGCCTGCATTGCAGCACAGTGGCTGCGGGACGGTATCTGGTCGCACAGTTCGGTGAGCAGGTCGGTGAGCGCGCGCACGGCCAGCTGCGCGCGTTCCACCCACGCCAGCAGTACAGTGCAGTGCAGTGCAGTTCAGTGGCTGCAGGACGGTACCTGGTCGCGCAGCTCAGTGAGCGTGCGCACGGCCAGCTGCGCGCGTTCCACCCGCGCCACCAGTACAGTGCAGTGCAGTGCAGTGCAGTGCAGTTCAGTGGCTGCGGGACGGTACCTGGTCGCGCAGCTCGGTGAGCAGGTCGGTGAGCGTGCGCACGGCCTGCTGCGCGCGCTCCAGCTGCGCCTGCAGTGCACGCAGCTCCAATTCACCGCCCTCGCCCTCACCGCCCCCCACCAGCGAGAGCGCCCGCAGTCGCGGGAACCAATCCAGATTGTTTGACTACGCACAAAATAATGCGATTATTTTACTCACACTTAATCTGTTCCAAAACTATACGCAATAGATTTAGACTTGAAATAAATTCAAATGTAATTAAGGGTATGTAAAGCATTGACTTATATCACTAGCATAACAACCGGGCCGATTGAACAACTAAAACGGACCAGTGCGCTGGCCCTAAAATTACAGTTTAGGGCCAACGCGAATCGGTCGACAGTGGTGCGCGCGCAGGACAGATTAGAATTTTTGACAGATTGCCTGTCACAAATATGTCTAGTTGCGTGGTAAAAGAATGCAAAATTACGATACAAAGATTTAAAAGAAACATGAGATATCGTGTCATCAGTAATCAGTTTCTTTTTTCATCGATTGACCAGAAAGGGAGATAATTCTAATGTTTACGCCAAATTGCAAGGCGCTAGTTCCGAGCGGGAAACCGGTTAGCGTTGCGCGGGAGGGGGGCATTCGCTTGCGCCTACGGCGGTGCCTGCCAGTCTGGTAGAATCTTTGGACGCGACGACTGTGTCGATTAGAGTCGCGAGTTACGTAAGAATTGCTGCGTCGCATTGCGACGGCCTCCATTGTGTTGTTTTTAGGGTTCCGTAGTCAACTAGGAACCCTTATAGTTTCGCCATGTCTGTCTGTCCGTCTTCGCTTAATCTCTGTGACCGTTAGCACTAGAAAGCTGAAATTTGGTACCAATATGTGTATCAATCACGCCGACAAAATGGTAAAATAAAAATTGGAAAAAAATGTTTTATTAGGGTAGCCCCCCTATATGTAAGGTGGGAAGTGATTTTTTTTTTAATTTCAACCCTAACGTGTGATATATTGTTGGAAAGGTATTTAAAAATGAATAGGGGTTTACTAAAATCATTTTCTGATAATGTCAATAATTGCGGAAATAATCACTCCAAAAGTAAAAAACAATGTGTCCCCCTCCCTCTAACTTTTGAACCATAAGTTTAGAAAATATGAAAAAAATCTGAAAAGTAGAACTTTATAAGGACTTTCTAGGAAAATCATTATGAACTTGGATGGAAACAACAGTACCCACTACCGGGAGCAGTTGCAGGAGCGCGGAGTGCTGCTGGAGCGCGAACATAATGGATACCCACCTTTAAACTCATAAGTGGAAACACTTATTGTGACTGACGGGAAACTACGGAACCCTACACTGAGCGTGGCCCGACACGCTCTTGGCCGGTATTTTTTATTTCGTTAATATACGTGATAACGAGGCTTATTCCTTAGTTTGAGTGACTATTTTAACTTCGATTGCTATTAATTTGCATCGACGCGTGGCTTGTGTTGCGTTTTAATATCGTGCTAAGGAATCTTGCTTTATCGGTTGAACGCTAAACTTTGTAATCCGGGTGGCGATAGCGCTCGATTATAGTTTGTGCTAAGTGACGTTAGACTTTGAGTCCGATAGCGGTGAGCGCCTTGTGGAGCGTGGCAACGCATGCGGTTCTGCTTAAAGATTACATCGGTGACGTCAGGTTACATTAAACACTTTCCTACACCACTCACACATACTATTTACTTACCCCTGACGATGCCTTGTAGTCGACACTACCTCCGGAGCTCGGTAAGTTTGCTTATACAGCCGTTATAAATTAATTATCCATAGGCCATTAGGGCCCTCCCCTGAGTTGCTCGTAGAATTGGGTTACTATGGGCCCTAGCCCAGTCGACTTTTGTCGGGGTAACTGAGGGCCGTAACATTTAATTTTATTAAAATAACGCGGTACTCATGTACAATACAGAAATTCTCGATATCGTAGGGTTAATATTAAAATGTAAAATGACCCAATAATAATACAAGTCAACCTTTAGGTAAAATTATGGTATTTTCGCTTAGTATTATTACGATACTATGTACTACAAACTATGAAATAATGGTACAATCAGGATCCCCATGGGTGCTGGTGGTGTATGAGGTGACTGATCAGTCACCTCAGTCCCCCGTGAACATGGGTGCTGGAAAGCACCCGAAACGTCGGGAATTAAAATAAAATTAAAATTAAACGCGATAAAATCCGTAAAAGTAGTTTTATTCCATTTTTTTTAATTTTTAAGCTAAAATTATTTATTTTTCTTTCTACTCCATAGTATTTTAGCTATTATTTATAGGGTATTAATTGTGCCATTTCTTTCACGTACACGGCTCGCGTAACATGATCGAGATTATGGACAATGTTCCTATCAATTCATAACAAATTCTTAATTTTCTCATTAACAATACATTAAAACTTATTCCGCATTTAGTCGTGACATAACAACCTCAAAATATTGATAGGTTATTTGGTTTTCTAAATTTTCAGCTGATCAGGTCGATTGTATGTGGATATGCTAACCTCGATAATTTTCTTTTTACCTTACTCCTCATATCTACACACTATCAATATTTTCATTTACAATTATGTTTTCCGTTACATAAATTAATTTACTTACATTTTTTATAAAGGAGACGGTTCATTTCGGGCCCAGTCTATGTACACTATGCCATAAAAAAGCTAAAAATTCTGACATTTTATTAAAAATAAAATAAGAGAAAAGATCACACTAAATGACTTGCTAAAAATAAAAATGCAATCCTATTTTTTTAATGATTTTACAAGATTCGCCCTTCCAGTCATAAAATTATATGTCAAATGTTATATCTGACAAGTGATTTGAGTCATGAAATAATGTAGATAGTGTGATATTGTATTTATTCCGAGCTTGTTCGTGTGGTTGTGTAGTTGTGTAATCGTGAAAGCGTTTATTGTGTTCATTTTGGATTTCTTTGGCGATTTGGTTTTTTTTATTTGGAATTTGAATCTGTTACTACTGGTTTAACTTGGCATTTGTTCTATGGACGATTTTGATTTCGTTGATATCGGACATCTGTAGAATCATATTTTGAATCACTAGGCAAAAGAAAGATGTTTCCTTAAGTTATTAAACGCATTTAAAAAACACCATTTCTTCAAATATCTGTCAATAAATTAATCAATCACCCTCATGTCATTTGACAGCTAACGTCAAAACAATACATATCTATTCGCAATTAGTGTTGCAGTTTTTGGTAAAAATAAGATATTAATACCACTTAAATAAAGGAAAATTCGTGCATTTGAATGAGCAAAAGTGGTATTATAATATATGATTTTAATTTATTTCCCTACTTGTACAAAACCAGGCCTACGTACGCTTCATACAATTTTGGACAGTCTCCTTTATATCATATAGTCTCATATAACGAACCAGGGGTAATTACCCATCCCATTAGCTATTGACCCTTTAGTATATGAGCTATTCCACAGGGGTAAAAAAGAACGTAATTATTTCTGATATACTCATAGAATGTATACATTAAAATATATGACAGATCCCCGCCGCGAAATTAAACTATCTCTTGCAGCCATGTCGTTGAAACGTCGCGTGGGTGAAGGCTGTAGGGTGGTGAGGAGAGGGTCAAGGCCGGACCACCACGTCGCCGCGCCACCCGCGCCAGAGTCGACCCGCGCCACTTTCTCTCCGCGCATTTTCACTCAGAGATAACTTGTGCACGAACGCGTTTTCAATATTTTACATTTCGTATTTACCTAATTATTTAAAAAAAAAACAGTGCAACCAACGTACAATCAAACAAGAACAAATATTATCAGCCATTTTTTTGTTTTCAACATTTTTACGTACAAGAGTTCTACTTTTTTTATTATCCATAACATTTATTTACGATTGTTTTAAGTAGCATTAAGGCTAGGTATTTCGCAGAGACCGCGCTTTTGAGTTCTCTTAAACCATCTGAGGCATAGAAATTAGTGTTTTAAGTTCTGATAAAAATATATACTATTAGTTAAGGATCTAGTCTAGTCAAAATCGCATTCAGTTACAAAATCTAAAGAACTTCACTCGATAGAAAAAAATCCCGAAGTGACCCCTTTTTGTATTGTTTTTTCAATATTATGACTAAACTACTAACATTTTACACTTAAATTTTGTACTCAAATAAAGCCACTTAGTTTTTACAGACAAATTCGCAGAGTTTGACTTGATAAAAATATTGTGTTAATTACTATATTTAGATACCTCCTAAAAGCGCGAGCGCGGCGGCTCGGCAAGCCTGACCAGTCGCGCGCTGGCGCTTATGGACGGCGACCCGTGTCAGTTTTCTCCATGCACCAATAAATCAGTTCTTGACGAGTTCATATAATTGTTGTCACAGACTAAATATTGCGTTGCGTTCGTTCACACGAAACTTAAAAACAGTTTTCTACTCATACAGTTTCCATACCTATCAAAAGCGAACTGGTTGTTAATTTTCTTTTTATTATGTAACTCTAATTTATGGCTATAATAAAAAAAAAGTTTGATCATAAAAAATGCATTTGTAAAGTCAAATAAAAAGTCATCCTACTGCTTATTTCTATACTGTGTTGCTGGTTGGGTCATGCAAGTTCACTGCTTTGGAGTCCGCGCGAAATAATTCGTGCGCGGCCGGGACAGCGCTAAATGCCTACTTTTGCAGGAATACCTGGCCTTAAGAGCGGCCAACCCGTCTTACTTTTCATACAAACGCTCGTACATGATTATGGCATTGCAATAGATATTTCTTTGAATTTTTTGAACTAATAGGTATTTTGTGCACTATATCTAAGTTTCTGTCAAAACAAAAAATCAAAATTTGGAGAAACAAATTCAGTATAAGCCTCCAAAAATCTGCTTTTTTGCACAAAATTACCTGAACTTTGGCCGTTCATAATGTACTCATAAATAATAAAACCAATGAAAATATTTTGATAGAAAACTCGAAAATTTAATGGAGTTTCTAAGTGTATGTATACGTATACGTGTTTTTTAGTAAGACTTACTGAAAAACACGTATTTCCTGGATCAAGTTTTATGAAACTACCGCACACTATTTTTCGTTGACTGTTATCGCGTTCTCACTCGCTTGTTAGTCAAGTGGTGGTGAGGTATGCGGGGGACGAGTCATGCGGGGGACGAGTCGTGCGGGGTTGTGGCGGGGTGAGACGCTGGTGCACCCGCGCTCGGCTCTCGGGCCTCCCGAGAATTGTTAGCAGGTATAAGAATTTGTCTGCGCGTAAGCGAATGTGCTGTTGCATTTTATTTTTAGTTAATTCTATTTTAGGGGCGTACTCCAATGGTTTGGGCACGTTGAACGAATGAGTGAAGACCGAATGGTGAAGAAAATATATAGAGCGAAAGTAAATATTAAAAGGTGTCGAGGTAGACCGAGACTAACTTTCGAAGACCATGTGAGCAAATTGCTCGAAGAGGGGAGGGTCAAGAGTACTCGGATACCTAGACGTGCATGTATGAAGAAGTTAATGAACCTGAAAGAAGAGAAAGAGGTATGTAAGGATCGTGACACTTGGCGATCTGTTCTCTCTGGCTACCCCGTTAGGGATTGTGCGTGAAGATAAGTAAGTAAGTAAGTAATTCTATTTTACCTACTACAACGATCTTGTTTTTTATACCGGGGATTCTTGTATGAAAAGATATACAAAGATCCAACTTTTTGGTCAGATGATAAAATATTGAAACTGACGCAGTTCTTACTTTAAATATGTTCTGCCAGAAATTATTGACCCACGTTTCCCACGCAAACTGTCAATGAGAGATAGATTCGATGATTGACTGAATTAGATAATAATATCTTTTTTTTTCTAAATTTTCAATCACTTCTGACGTTTTATGTATTGTTTGTAAAGTGTAACAAAGTTTTTTAGATTAAAATTGATATTTACCCAACTTCATTTAGACTACTTTATTTGATCAACCAAACATATATTTGTAGTTTAATTATTAATTAATTACCTAATTTCCGTCGTCCGTACTAGACAAAGTATGTAATATAATAAAATAAAATGGTACTAAATGTAAAGTATACACCTGTTCTGTATGCAGAGAAATTTACAAAACTATGGCTATGCGCACGTGGGGCCATAGTAGCGAGACGCGTGCGAACAATTCAATATTATTGTCATGATTATCAATGGCTTACAGACTAGCGGTCGACCGCCCGCGAGTCAGCGGCAAATGTTACTGAACGCCAACCGAGCGCTCAGGCGCTATCTCTCTCTTTTCGCTTTCCTTATTTTTCTAACATTGCGCTGGATGAAACAACATGCTTTTTAACCATACTCGCGTTGACGATAGACGGGTCGGGAAGGGCCCTCTTAAGTAACACTTTTAAGTAGCATGGCTTAACATCCGGAAAAACACTCCTATAAAGAGCATTTTTACAATGAGGTTTCACGAATATTGTTGTCAGGGATATAGAAAAGCCTCAGCGTGTTATATGGAACAAAGTACTCAGATAGAGAGACTTTCAGATGCAAAACAATACCAACCTGTGAGGGCTGGTATTTTTTTCATTGATAATACGATTCACATACGTTGCTAATACATTAAGACAGTTAATAAATATTTGTCAACTTTTTCTTTTAAGCAGTCACAATAAAAATCTGGTGGATTTAGGTCGAAAGATCGTGGTGGCTGCAAAATAAGTTCTAAACGGCCGATCTATAATATTTATGTCGGTTCTTTAATATTTATATCAGACAGTTGTATGAGAAGATCTGCAGCATTCACGCAGATTGTCACATTGACAACGTTTATCTTAATAACCTTAGCTTTGCTGACGACTTGGTGCTGCTGAGCCAGGAGGTTTAAAATAATTAGTAGGCATTGTAAGCTATATACTGTTGAGCATGTTTTGAATAATCCGACTAGGTAAGTCCAACTTCGACCGAGAGGTCAATCGACGGATTCAACTCGGCTGGGCAGCGTTCGGGAAATTACGACATATCTTCTCGTCAGGTATACCTCAATCTCTAAAAACTAGATTGTACAACCAGTGCGTGTTGCCAGTGATGACTTACGGATCTGAGACGTGGTCCTTCACTGCTGGCCGTATGAGGACGCTCAAGGTCTCTCAGCGAGCTATGGAAAGGGCTATGCTCGGAGTTTCTCTGCGTGATAGACTCAGAAATGAGGATATCCGCAGTAAAACCAGAGTGACCGACATAGCCCAACGGATTAGTAAGCTGAAGTGGCAATGGGCCGGCCATATAGCTCGAAGAACCGATAACCGATGGGGAAGAAAGGTTCTCGAGTGGCAGCCTCGTACCGGTAGGCGTAGTGTAGGGCGACCCCCCACTAGATGGAGTGACGATCTGGTAAGATATGCAGGAAGTCGATGGATGCAGGTGGCTCAGGACCGTGCTTTGCGGCATTACTTGGGGGAGGCCTATGTTCAGCAGTGGACTTGTGAAGGGCTGTAATGATGATGATGATGATGTTTTGAACAGAGTCCTACGGATGATTAGCAACAGAGTGGATTCTAACCTACTTGCAAGGTTTGCTAGAATCTGTTAGAATACAGCTCGTTTAAGAAACCCCTTACAGGCGTAACGTAATGTGCTGGGAATCCATTTTTTGCAGTCACAGGCGTTTATTAATACGTCCTATTTCTTATTTGGCTGCGACGTACATTTGTGCAGACAGAATACAACCGAATCCACTCCCTGCCGCCGGAACCGCAAACCTTTCGTTTCAGACTTTTAGTTTTGTGATTTCGATCTTTCCTTAATACTTTTACGGGTTAATTACATGTTACATTTTATCTTGCGTTATAATAATTTTTATGCCTATCATATACTGCAACATCTAAAACGTATTTAAAAGAACGAAATCAACTTATTTAATCCATATTGTTAACTCTAAAACGAACTTGATGAGCACGCTCTTTGATTTTGTGTGGGTTTTGGAAACTCTACCAGTGCTCATTGTGCATGTTGTAAATTCGAAACGCGAGTAAATATCGACTTATCGCACTGTCTAAGTTTTCACCAGACAAGACATAAAATCTTACCATTCCTAGGTAGCTAGGTATTCGACATTAGAGTAATGGTGGTTTTACGATGACTATCAATGGGCGGTCGAATAAACAATTTATACGACGTCACGCCGTAGATATTCAAGGCTGACTGAAATAGGTGCAGTAGTGATGTCAACCGGTTTTAAGAAAACCTGATAAAAAAACGGTTTTTTTAAAACCGGTATGTACCGGTTCTAGTTAAATAACCGATTTATTTTGCGTGTTGGCAGCCCTGTAACTTTACAATGTATATCTGAATCCTTATGAATAGCAGTGGTTGGGGAATTCCGAAAATGTCGCCCGATAGCAATGGAGGATTTACTGATCAGAGACAATTGTACAATTCTGCAATTTTCTTTGCAAAGCATAGCGATAGATGTATTTAATTGCCTAAAGTAAATGTTTGTGCCTTGTTTATAACAAGAAAAAGAAACTACAAAAGGTAATTAGCATTATTAAAAAAATTTAAATTTTTTTTCATGTCAATTTTACCTGTGGTCTATAAAGTAACCTATTAATTTGATCGATTTATTTTTTTGTTTGCAGGATGCCAAAAGTAAAAGGATAATCTCTTACAAGAAATCATTTTGAAAAATTGAATAATGATTCGGCTAAATGTCAGTTATGTGGAAAAATTATCAAGGTAGGCGGAGGGACATCTAATATGTTTGCTCATCTCAAAAGAAGTCATCCACAGGCAACAATGCCAGTCAATCCTGATTTAACAGTCAAAGAATCGTTACAGCTCGCACAGGTGGAACAAGTTATCAAGAAATGCAAAGCAATTGTAAATTTTTTTAAGAAGTCGTCTGTTGGATGGCGTGCTCTGAAATCAGAACAGATAGAAAGAAATCCTAATGCTCAGCCACTAAAACTAATCCAAGATATTACGACACGTTGGAACAGTAAATTTCATATGATGACCAGAATGCTAAAAGTGTCCGATGAACTGGCACTAGTATGCCGAAAAGTAAATCAGTCGCCAGAATGCCTCAATTCTTCTGAAGAAAAAATTGTCAAAGACGTGGTAAATGTTTTAGGTATATTCGAAGACGCAACTAAATTAGTGAGTGGTGACCAATACCCAAAGAGTTCTTTAGTGATTCCCGTAATTTGCGGATTATTTGAAAACCACAACACCATTGAAATATCACTGGAACGTCACTCTGAAAATATGTTATCTGCTAAAGACCGGGTGAGGCGGGAGTTGGGGAGTCTGATACTGGACTCCAATAATAAAACTGATGCCCCATCTTCTGATTCAACACCTACGACTGAGCAGGTGGCAAGAAAGAAGCCGGGAATTTTGGACTTCTTAAAAGAAAGACAGACTGAGACTGGTGTTCCGAATGCGACTGCTTCTGCAGTAAACATACTGTGCATGTATATGGAAACCGAGATTGACCCTGGGCGAGAAGACAGTGCCAGCGACTTCTGTACCTTCGGAACGAATGTTTTCAACTTCCGGCTATTTCTTATCATCTCGAAGGAACAGGTTGCTAGGTGATGCAGTAGGTCAACTTTGTTTTATCCACCAAAATTATGATTTAATTATATAACTAAAAATAAAAATAAGTTTTTTTATTGAATAAAGTTTAATAAGTATTAAAAAAAACTCAATTTTTTCATTGTTATATGGATCCTAAAAACCTAAAAAAAAAGCCTAAGAAAACCGGTTTTTTTTAAATTCCTAATCGGTTTATACCGGTGCTGAAAGTTGTAATCGGTTGACATCGCTATGGTGCAGGCAGTCCTGTCCTTACGCCTGCGATCCTGCGAAAAGACTAGGACAAAGAGGCCTATGGCGAGTGCGGTGTGTTACAAATTCATTATTTTACTGCCGATAGTAAAGTAGATAGAGGGTTATAAATGTGTATCCATGCATGCCGAGTCCATGCAGGCATGTACCTTCAAAAAAAAGCGACGTTGCCATTCCTACATTCCATTATAACTTCTGTATAAATTCTATAAACGTGGCAGAGCCCAAAAGCTAATGAGCGAACGAGCGAGTGACCGCGATGTCGCCTTTCTTATAGGCAAGACCATGTGATTACTTTTTAATAGTATGTGTTATATTCATTTTGAGTTTACATTTTTTAATTTTGACATCAATGAGTATATAATCACTATTTTACTTAAGAAGAAAATTGACTATTTCGGAATATTTTTCTTGAACTAGTAATGATCGAGTTCTCATATTTTGTTTAAACTTAACGTCACACTGCTTATGTTTTACGACTATCTAATTTATAAAAAATAATTTTTGTTTGTTCGTATTTTGTGTGCTGCGATGCCGTTCATCAAATTGCGGTATAGTTTTTTCAACTTATTGCACGAAATTTAATACAGTAGAATCCCGATTATCCGAACATCGATTATCCGAACATCCGATTATCCGGACTCATTCGTCTCGGCTCTAATTATTAATTTAAAAATGTTTTGACGGCGCAACGAGACATGTTATGACAAGTTTATTCCCCGAGGTGTTGAGAGTAGTGGTGCTTGGTCTAGTGGTGACGGAGTTAGTGTACGCAATTGAGGGAGGGCGGAAGTTTATTCCCGCCTGCGACGGTGTACTCCGGCTCTCATTTGTTTGCGGGATAGTCTTTGTTATTGTTTCATTTTCTTTGATAGCGTTCAACTGAAAGGTTGTCTTTTATTTTTGTTAACGTTTTGTGTTGGAAATTTAAAATGTCCAAGCGAAAAAGAGTAGTGTTGTCTCTTAATGACAAAATGAAGATAATTGAGAGTATAAAAAATGGTGAATCTGGCAGTAAGTTGGCACAAATATATGGTGTTGGAACTTCTACGATATCAGACATTAAAAAGAATTCCGATTCCATAATGAAATTCACCTGCGCGCTTGAGCAAGAAGATGGAAGCTCGCAACGTAAAGTCATGAAAAAATCTCAAAATGAAATTCTGGAGAATGCAGTTTTTACTTGGTTCTTACAAAAGAGAGCATGCGGTCAGCCCATATCTGGACCTCTGTTATGTGAAAAAGCATTGGATTTTAATCAAAAACTTGGTGGTGATACTTCATTCAAGGCGAGCTGTGGATGGTTAGCAAGATTCAAATCCAGACATGGAATTCGAGAACTGGAGATTCAAGGAGAAAAACTGTCTGCTAACGTTGCATCAGCCGACTCTTTTGTAGACGAGTTAAAAGAATTTCTAGATGAAAAAAAATACGATTTGGATTTTGTATACAATGCGGACGAAACAGGTCTTAATTGGAAAGCTCTACCAAGCAGATCATTAGCATCGCAACGTGAAAATGCAGCACCGGGGCACAAAGTGAGTAAGGACAGAGTTACAGTTATGGTTTGCGCAAACGCTAAAGGAACACATCGATTGCCACTGCTACTTATTGGTAAATCAAAAAATCCGCGCTGTTTCAAAAATGTTAAAATACCCTTAACTTACGCTAACCAACAAAAAGCGTGGATGAATACAGATATTTTTCTTACTTGGTATGAAAATACGTTTATTCCTGAGGTGAAAAAATTTCAAAAGGACGTGGGAAAAGAGGGCGATGTATTGTTGTTATTAGATAATGCGCCAACGCACCCTTCCGCTGAAACACTAAATCGAGAAAATGGGAAGTTCACGGTTAAGTTTTTGCCCCCTAACGTAACATCGATATTGCAACCTATGGACCAAAGTGTCATTGAAACTTTAAAACGTTTATACAGAAAGCAGCTACTGCGTCGTATTTTATCAGTAGACGACAGTGAAATAGAAACGTTGTTAAAGTTTTTTAAAGAAATTAATCTAAAAGACTGTTGTTATATGCTGGTAGAAGCGTGGAATTCTGTGGAAATGCAAACATTGAAAAGGGCATGGAATAAATTATTAAAATTAACTCTATCTGATTCTTCTATTAAACCTTACGATGATTTTAAAGAAATAACCGAAGGAGTGAAAATTCTTAGCATTGGTGAAGGGTGCGATGAAGAGAATATTATTGAGTGGCTAAACTGCGATAGTGAAGACCCTGGATTCCAAATATTAACTGATGAAGAAATCATTGAGGATTTAAACAGTAACGAGAGAGAAGATGAAGAAGAGAGTGAAACTGGTGATGTATGTCAAGTACCATCTCACGCAGAAGCTTTTGAAGCTCTAGATGTTGCTTTTAAGTGGTTTGAAAGACAGAACGAATCGGATCCCATACAGTTATTACAACTGAAGCGCATCAGGGACTTGGCTGCGAGAAAAAGATGTGATTCATTACGTCAAAAATCTATAACAAATTATTTCCAACCAAAATTTTAAAATATATAGGTATTATGTAATTCATTATCTATCGTTATAGCTCGTTTTTATATATCGTATTATCTAAGTAAAACCCATTACATAATAAAAAATTATTAAAACTTAAATATTATTTGATTTGCTTTGAAATCGGTTATCCGGATTTTCGATTATACGGAATACCCCTGGTTTTAATTGATCCGGATAATCGGGATGATTCTACTGTACATTAGTAGAATTAATTTACAGTAGGTGGTGCGCGTGTAGTACCAACAAATTTGTTAAAAAAGTTATATATCATTTTAACTTCAGTGAACGTATTGTAATTCCTAATTAAACAATGTAACTTTTCCAAATTTAAAACAATATTTCTACAACTATTTCTTCTGCGGCTGCAACGTACCGTAACCACCGGTACGTGATTTAAAATAAAATAAAACAAAAAAGATCTACTACCTAAAACGCTAATCAGAAAACCATAACCTATAACGCTAAGGATAAAAACGATCGAAGGGAAGAAATTACAACAAACATTCAATTACCAAAAAAAAAACGTGCCACTTATAAAATTACTTTTGTGTCAACAATTCGTTCCATTGAAATTTTATGTAGGTATATTTTTACCTTTATCATAGAATGCACGTAGCTTTCGGGACCGGTGAACTCGGTGGGGTCCTTGACCCTCACGAGCACCATGAAGTAGAGGTAATGCCACATGTTGTGCTCACTCTTAATGTGTTCCTCGAACGAGACAGTCTTGTTGTCAAAGGCTGACCTGTTCAACCCTGAAAGAGGAACCTGAATATTATTAAGTACCTAGTACAAGCGAAAGTACATAGTATAGAACAGGGATTCCCAGTCCCCTTAGGTTTGAAATAGGTTTCCTCAGCGGTCGACATAAACGAAAACCGATTTTGTTTACTTTGCCATTTTAATCGTTTTTTTTTTAATTACTTAAGCATTTTTACTTAAGCATTTGTATTAATAATTATTAATTACACTTGATATTTACCGAATTTTATGTATATTTATTTTTTTAAATTTTGATGAGTGAAAATAATGTCAACCGCAAAGTTTTTAAATTTGTAAGTATTTTTAAGTATCAATAGGAAACAAACTAGATATAGGATTTTTAAAGTAATTTGGCTATGGGGGTCTGAGATATCAGTTCATTTTGGAAAAGGGGTCTTTTGTCCAAAATGGTTTGGAAATCCCTAGTCCTATCCTAGATTTTCTCTAATTTAAATCTACACGCATCGTATTTTTGATATATTTAATCATTTATATCATGTCCATTATAGTGATAATCTACTAAACACAATAGAAAGGGCGTGCGTATTTAAATTTTACTAAAAATACAAAAGTAAGCGCGTGCAGTTTTAAATTTGAAGATTTCGGCAATACTATGACCTTCAAAAACTATTTAGAAAAATATTTAATATGTCTGCTGGTTTAGTCAGTTTAATATGTATGATTTAGTGCGTCTGGATAAATTTATTAATTAAAAAAAAACTTGTTTCTTTTTTATTGCTTTTTTACATACAAATAGAATTATTATTCATCTAAGGAAAAAAACAGAATTCAAAGCACGTACCACATATAAAACATGTGTTCTTTAAAATAAGTTCTTTCTGCTGCTTCTCGCTACGAAGGTCGGCGAAAGTGTCGATGATCACACCAAAGATGAGGTTCAGTACTATGATGATAACCACGAAGAAGAACAGTAGATCGTACACCACGCGCGCCACGAACAATGGCTCCTGATAACAGAAAAAAGAAGCTACAACGATAATAAGGTCCTCCTGATTGTTTCCAATACTAAATTCCTGAATACCGTCAAAAGATAACAAGTGCACAGGAGACAACAGAGTGCCACAAACTCTAAAGTACACAAAAGGGAAAAATAACGTTAGCATGAAAATAGTAAATATTGTCCCAAGCTGTTTCAGCCATGTTTACGAACAATTGTCGCTCGTGGATCAAGGAACACTTATTTTGGTTTAGTTTGAATTGTCATCTGTTATTTTTTAAATGTGTTTTACTTTCTTGTTACTATAAGTACGCCCCTCTCTCAGACACAGTAGTGCAGTTATTTTAACACACACGGGAAAGCTAATGTAAGCATGAAAACAGAAAATATTGTCCCAAGCTGTTTCAGCCATGTTTATGAAGAACGGTCGCTCGCGGATCAGAAACACTTCTTTTGGTTTAAATTGAATTGTCATCTGTTATTTTTTTAAATTTGTTTTACTTTCTTGTTACTATAAGTACGTCTCTCTCTCTCAGACACAGTAGTGCAATTATTTTAAATTCCTCGTCACCGGTCTTGATTAAGTCTTGGAACATAAATATTAGAAAATTCATATACATCACACGTTCTTAAATAACACGTCTTAAATACTATCTTATATTTTACTATTTTTTAATTATAATATATACCGCTATTGAACTGCTTCAGGTTCTCTCTCTAGATCGATTAAATAATGAAAATTGTCATATTGGGCAATTTCGTCGTAATGTTTAGGATCGAGCGATGTTGCTGGTTCTGCTTTGTGTATATTGTGTGGCGTAGTGATTAAGTAAAAAGTACAAAATCAGATAAATCATATTAATGCAGTTTGGTAATAAATGGATCTTCAAACTCCAAACATGTATATTATTTACAAGTCCCGCCATAACAATTGTAAGCAGTTTATAAACGAAGCAATTCTTGGTTTCGCAGCCCCTGGTTGAGCGTGGTGACGATGCACATGATGAGCGAGTCGCAGCTGCGTATTGCAGCGTGCGTGTGCGTGTGTGTACCGTACGAAGCTGGCGGGGGCTCGCAGTATGTCGCCGATGCCGCCGCCGTTCCGCAACCCCTGGTTGAGCGTGGTGACGATGCACATGATGAGCGAGTCGCAGCTGCGTATTGCAGCGTGCGTGTGCGTGTGTGTGTGTGTACGTACGAAGCTGGCGGGGGCTCGCAGTATGTCGCCGATGCCGCCGCCGTTCCGCAACCCCTGGTTGAGCGTGGTGACGATGCACATGATGAGCGAGTCGCAGCTGCGTATTGCAGCGTGCGTGTGCGTGTGTGTGTGTGTACGTACGAAGCTGGCGGGGGCTCGCAGTATGTCGCCGATGCCGCCGCCGTTCCGCAACCCCTGGTTGAGCGTGGTGACGATGCACATGATGAGCGAGTCGCAGCTGCGTATTGCAGCGTGCGTGTGCGTGTGTGTGTGTGTGTACGTACGAAGCTGGCGGGGGCTCGCAGTATGTCGCCGATGCCGCCGCCGTTCCGCAACCCCTGGTTGAGCGTGGTGACGATGCACATGATGAGCGAGTCGCAGCTGCGTATTGCAGCGTGCGTGTGCGTGTGTGTGTGTGTGTACGTACGAAGCTGGCGGGGGCTCGCAGTATGTCGCCGATGCCGCCGCCGTTCCGCAACCCCTGGTTGAGCGTGGTGACGATGCACATGATGAGCGAGTCGCAGCTGCGTATTGCAGCGTGCGTGTGCGTGTGTGTGTGTGTACGTACGAAGCTGGCGGGGGCTCGCAGTATGTCGCCGATGCCGCCGCCGTTCCGCAACCCCTGGTTGAGCGTGGTGACGATGCACATGATGAGCGAGTCGCAGCTGCGTATTGCAGCGTGCGTGTGCGTGTGTGTGTGTACGTACGAAGCTGGCGGGGGCTCGCAGTATGTCGCCGATGCCGCCGCCGTTCCGCAACCCCTGGTTGAGCGTGGTGACGATGCACATGATGAGCGAGTCGCAGCTGCGCTCCCGCAGCGCGCCGCCCACGGACACGAAGCGCGCCGCCCGCTGGTACTTCGCGGCGGAGTCGCTGTTGCACCGCTCCTCGAAGCGCGGGTCGTCGTCGTCTACTCACCAGTCACAATCGCACAAAAAAACATCGATAGTAATTAAAATTTACAACAGTGTGCCAAGTTTGTCTTATAACATGACACTCTTATTTATAAGTTTCTCTTAACCTCCTTAAGTTATAGAATTAGAACATGAATAAAAGAGTATTTCACACCACTTATAACAAACATCAAAGACTTATATATACTACAATACCAGCCATGAAAAACAAAAACTTTGTCACAGTTATGGATCGCACGGACGTAGACGCGGCGGGTATGACAGATAGATACGCCCGGGTTGTAGTTTCATTTACGATAATTACCAATTTTAAGTAATGGTAAATACTTGTTACGTACTTGTCTGAAATAAACTTCACATCACAATGACAAAGTGCGCACATACGAGGTCATAATGACAGCTTTTTTTTTAGTGACATTAAACTAAATCAGTGTTAGATTGTCCAAAAGTACGTTAGCGATTTACAAAGCGTAGAACTATACTAATGTTAAACACTCGCTAGCCGCATTGCCATAGATTATCGGTGCGCTAGGGACAGACGCGTGCGATGCGTCACTTATCGATAACCTCTTATTAATTCTTAGAAGGATGAGGAATAGTGAGCGCTGGCACACAGTAGTTTGTTAATAAGTGCGGGTAATTTAATAATTATTGTGGAAAATTGGTGAAAATGTGTTCTACACAACAAACCACTTCACACAAGAAGAACATTTGTAAAAAGCACATTTATGTGAGCGCTCTGTCATTAGCGTAGGTGACGATAGTGATAGTAACTCTGACTGGGACGAAGATTAATTATTGTACGCGTATTATTTTTATTTATTATATTAAAGCTTAATTTGTATTTGCGACCAATAATAAAAGTTATTATTGAGTAATTTTCTTTTCATTTTGCATTTTAAACTTTTTCATAATATATACTTCGACACGACAGTGGTGCACCACTATGTCTGAGTTTCGAAATAGAACCCAGTAAACTGGCGAATGCAAATGACGTCATTAATTAACGCCATACTGTACTGGCCATACTGTGCCGCCGCCATATTGTGTCGATGTAAGTCGTTATCCCGCCATATTAAAACAATTTTTAAACAACCAAGCACTAAATCATCGTCATCAGTATTACTATCGGATGAATTAGAATGAATTTCAGTAGCAACACGCCTCACTAATATAATACTGGTATCTCCATTCTTCACAGATTAATTGAAACAGGATATAATAACTTTTGCAGCACAAAATTACATAAAATAATTGCCAACACTTTTCCAATATGCGCAAACGTATGATGTCATACACTGGCCAATGTTTTGAAACGAATCACCATTATGGCGTCGATATATGACGTCATTTGCATTGGCCAGTATATTGGGTTCTATTTTTTTTATAAAAGAGGGAGCAAAAGAGCATACGGTTCATCTTCTATTTCGGAACACAGACTATGCCTGCCGCAACGTCCTATTACCCCATTTTAATGCACCGCGGGTAGCGAGTTTTTAACATTAGTACAGTGCACAGTAGCACAATGTCGTAGCACGCTCGCAGTCAACATAAATGGTTACGGAGAATTGACGGTAACTAATCGCGCAATGTAATAAGACCGCAGAGCCCATCAAATAGTACAAAGAAGTCTTTGATAAGCATCATATAATTTGAGTTTGGTACTTTCAGTTCAAAGTTATTACAGGTATTCCTTTACAATTTCTAAAGAAGTTCCGAAACACATCGTCAGGAAAAAATATTATATGAGAAATTAAAAAATATTTCTTGAATATGTGAAGTCCAGACATTCTCCACTAGAACAGCATGACCGAAATAATACTAGTTTTTACGGAATTTATCGCGTATATTTAACTTTTTAAATACCCGACGTTTCGAGAGCTTAACAGCACCCATGGTCACGGGAAGAACTGAGATGTTCAACGTCCAAATGTCATAGTTAACCGCGGTTACCATAGATTAAAATTTAACTTTTGTTCCGATCTACTCAGTACGAACTTATGGTATCATGAAGTCTTGCAGTTGTATGCTTGGGTTGGGATTTAATTTTATTTATTATAGGATCCCAAGCAGATGGTAGCACCCAGCCATCTTCTCTATTGAAATTAGGATGTTTTTTGATTTCAATAGCCTCGCGAATCATCCTTGGAAGGAATCGGTGTTCTTTAGCGAGGATTTGTGGTCTATCAAATCTGATGTAGTGACGAGGGCGATCCTGTACGTGTTCACAGACTGCAGACTTCCCGGAGCGTCGATTCTTCATTCTAGTGTGTAAAAACTAGTATTATTTCAATGTGTAGTGTTTGCGTAAATATAAGAAATTATAAGCGCTACGACTCTTTCCTAATCCTCCTCCACAACGCCCTCGGAAGTAAAAAGATTCTTGTGACTCATAATATTACAGGATATGTTGATGTTACTTAATGGCTTACTATAAGCCTACGAAAGAGTTGGATAAAAAGTAAATTGGTTACCGTCGAGGCGGTCGACGTTGACAAGGAAATGGTCGCGGAAGAACATGTAGCCTACGATGGAAAACATGTAGACCAGCACCAGCGCCAGTACGGCCGTCAGGAGGATGGACCGCCCGTTGCGTGTTACTGATCGCATCACGTTCAACAATGTCTCTTCGCGGTACACGATATCTAGCAGCTACATGAAACAGAAATAACCAAACATTAGTAATTACTTCTTTTTTCTTTTTTATCGTTCAGTATATGAATATGAGAAAGCGTTTGATAGCTATTACGCGAATTTTATGGCAGAATTTTATGATTCTATTGCAGTCTATTGACATTCATTTCGACACAGTTAGTTTTCAGTTGACCAATATCTAAACTAAATGGCAGAATAACCAATTTTTGGTATGGGTAGTTGTTTATTGTGGTAGTTCCCACTTTCTCGCTCAGTCTGTGTAGTTGTTATTCTGGTTGCTTTGTATCGCTATCGTCAAGAAGCAGTGCAGACATTGCAGTGATTTTTATAAAACTGAAATAATAAATGATTTTACAGACTACCTGATGGTAAGTGGCTGTTGTAGTCCTCCATACCCCCCCCCCCCCAACGGGTTTCAACTTGTGGCGACTAGCTTAGTAGTCGTGGCTTTTAGTCACTCACGGGAACTAAGAGTAACCCACATAGCTGGCCCAAGATGGCCACTCCGAGCGGGCTTGTCGAGTTACTTACTTCTTACTTCGCGTGTGTGTTTGGCAGACTTCAAACAAAGAAGGCTAGACATGCGTTGTCTAGGCTAGTCATCTCTGAGGACTACGATGGAATGTCTAACTGACAGTAAATACACCGGCTGTCATTCACCATTCCGACTGCAAGAAAGCAGTGTCGGCTCCGCTATTTGGCGGCAGAAAGAATTAAGAGGGTGGTACACGAGTCATTCCATCTCAGTTATCACACGACAACATATCTATCCTTTGTTAAAAATATGTTCGGTGTCAACGTTTTAACAGTATTTATAACAGCAAGAATTTAGTAGGCAAAATAAGAAATAATTTAGACTTTTAAGTTATTACTTACAAGCACAGAGAAAAAGAATGGATGGCAACAGATGCCGAGGAAGCAAAATCCGAGGTAAACGCTATGGTAGAGTAGCTCGGGGTCGGTGATCACGTACCGCGTCGACTTGGACAACGTGCCTTGGTTGCCCATAATGCTGACCAGGTGGATGCCCTTCACTACTATCTGCCGCGTAATTAATGTGGATTTATTATAATGTAAATGCGCTCATATTTTTGTAATAAATTAAAAAGGCAAAATCTCAGTTGTTCAGATTACTGAATGACTCTTGAGGCGAGTGAGGCAGGAAAACCAGTCTGCTTGTAGTTAACTGCGGCTGACTTCGAGTCTAGCGACAAGTTAACTAACGTTTTAATTTTTATTTGTATATCATGTATTTTTTATTCCTCAATTATACTAGTTATATAAAATCAGAGTTATTTTTTTAGTCTTACACAACGGTAAGAACTCTCTTCTTCTCGACTTCTTGAGGAGATTGTGGTCCTTCGAGTCGGATTCGATTTCTGAAAAATGTTGTGAATTTTTTTATCGTAGAGAAGTCATTATAAATCTACATAGTTTACCCCAAGGTGTAAATTACCCGAATGCAGCGCCTAGTTTTTCTACTTTGATTAAGGTTGCAGTCGCCTGGTCAGAGTCGCAGTTGTTGGGTAAGTGCTGAAATCTGGCCAAATGATTGAATCGCTTTAGCAGTGAATGAAATTCATTAATTGCTCTACGGACGCATGGAGTGTCAAGTATCAGTGCCGAAAGTAATTTATAAAATTGGAATAAATATAGTCCTTAGTTGATGTAAGACTTGACTACGACCCATGTTCATGTAGGACGTAACAAAAAACAATGTGACAATGCCAGTTACTTGTCAAGCATATCGTGAAATCCGAACGATGGGATATTGGGTTTCAGAGCTGACATTTCTTTCACAATCGTTTTGAAATACTACAAGGAGGTTCTATGTTGGAAAGGTGTCAATAAGAAGGAAACGTGTTGAACTGTCTAGGACTAGTAACATCAATATCCAATATTAAGTCGTGTGAGCTACAGCTACACTACAAGATGGTTGAACCGCCACCTATCGAGAGCCATACGATTTTTCTGGCATTTTCTGTAACTATGAGAGCGTAGTTCTTCCTTGGTCGAGCCGGCCCCTTCGATCTACAACTATAATATACCGGCAGCATGATTACCACGTATAATATCTTGAAATGTCAAATATACTTTATTAGCCTCATTACGAATCTTACAGTGCGAAATGGAGTGATCGATTCAATTACGAAGCTATCACCTAATAAACAATAGAAAATCTTAATTAATTAACTGAATAAATGTAACAAAAAGCATACTGACGGTGAGCATTCCGAGCGTCCAGAGTGTGGGCTCAGGTCCGGCGGAGAAGATGAGTCGCACGATGGCACTGGCGAGTAGCGCGCGTGCACCCGACGAGCGCGGCAGCCACGTCACCAGCGCGCCCGCGCACAGTGACACGCACCACACCACCAGCGACAGGTGCGCGCCCAGCTCTGTAACCGCACCGATACACTCGCTCCACCACACGCCCACGGCGCGGCGTCAAAATACTCACTACACACGCACAACACCACCAGCGACAGGTGCGAGCCCAGCTTTGCAGCCGCACCAATTTACTCGCTCCGACACCCGCACACGGCGTCAATATACACATTACACATGCACACACGCACCAAACCACCAGCGACAGGTATTACATTGAAAAAAAAAAACAACACTTCAATTAAGTATTATTTTAATGCAGCATTTGAATATTACTACGTTATAACCGTGCATAAAATTTTATACGATTTCCTGTTGTTATGTTATTATTTTTAAATTATTTTTATATCATCTGTAACAACAAACAACCTACAAACTTTTAGCTACAAAATACTATTTTAGTATTACGTGTAGAATTATAATAATTGTGTAAAAGAACAACTATCCAGATTTTGGTAAAATAATAAAAATATTTGACACAATTACACCTTTATAGAATAATGCGTCTGGCATAAGTTATTCGATTAGTGAATAACAAGCTACTTCTTAAAGTAACCGCTGCCACATAGAAGATTTTAGTCGGAATGGATATCAAATCTTGAAAATAATCATACAGAAAAAAACGTGTTATAGTTACAATGTGGTTGTTTTTTGATTTATGTTAGGTTTTAGGTTTTGTGAAAAGTATACCAGAAATATTAATTTATATTCATAAAAATGCATTATAAATTTTGTAATTCAATTTTAAGAATATTTTTTTATCCGTGCCCTAAATCTCTAAAACGCTATCCGTCATATTAGAATCCGTCGTGACATCACTGGTTAAGTAAACTATTTAATGTGCTGTGCGTTATTTCGATATTTTAAAAGTTATATTTAAGATTGTTGAGTTTTATTCCGAATTATATTGAAAAGGCATAATGGAAGACGGATTCGTTTTCAGAAAGTATTAATCTACCAAGGACAAATACTGAATGACGTTTTTTACCGTCTGAAAAAAAAAGGGTCTAAAAAAATAGGGTGCGTCTGAAAAAAATAGGGTGTAATATGTGAACGAAGTCAAAGCCTATGGAACTAATATTTTACTAAAAAATAAAAACAAATAATTTGAATTAAATAAATAAATTAATTGAAATCTATCGAAATTTAAATCATATACACCCTCTACTTTACGAACACCAATAAAACAATTAATTTAGTAGGCATCTTTGACCTTGTAACTTCGCAGGACCACAGGCTAGGGCGGATATAATTTAAATTTCGATAGATGTTAATTAATTTATTTAATACAATTTTTTTGTTTTTATTTCTTCTAAAATATCTGTGCCATAGGCTTCTTACTCCGTTCACATGTTACACTCATTTTTTTTCCAGACGGTAAAAAAGGTCGTCTAGTATATTGATGGTGGAATTTTTTTTACATGCAATCCCAATTTTTGTTCTCCTGAGTTGAAGAATGGTAAAACATCAATGTAAGTAGTACCTACTGCCAACTTTTATTTTTATACAATAACACAATACCGGGTAATTAAAAATTTGACTTGCAATGCAATACCGATCACTCTAATGATATTTTGATTTTTATAAAAGTTAGTTAAATATCTTTTATACAAATCAAATAACGTAATCTTATAAGTAAATAATGTATTCGGGTATCTTCTTGCAATTTTTAACCAAGTATTTCTCATATTGAAATCAGTTGGTACTTAAATTAATTTATTTCCACAGCGTTCTTATGCTTGTATTTTTGCATCCAGGCACAACCCACCAATGATAAAGACGATGACTCATTATTAAACATCCAAAAATATCTTATTCCTTTGCAAAATCTGCGTCCTAGGACAGTGACGTCACAAGCTAACAGCATGCCGACTAGCGTTTTTGTGCGAAAATTTAAAACCATCTATTAAAAGTAATTTTTATGGCACTATTCCACTTAAAAATTATAGTGGTTCATTATCACTATAGGATTCATCTAAAGCACTATTTAAAAATGGATGTATGCCTTATTGCGATTCATGGTCACTTCACTAAAGTTAAATTAAAAAGGTATATTTAAATAATAAACAAATTCTCATTATAAAAAAATTTAAATTATATTATTACATACTTACTTGGATTTTCTTCTTGAAACGGGTAAAAGAAAGCAACGATGACATTAATAAGAACGGCGAAATTGAATAATATGTTACTCCACAGCGACATGTAGGACGACACCCAGAACAGGAAAGGTTGCCCTGTGGCAAAAAAAACATTCCTCAAATCTGTATTATATTTATTACAGGAAGAAAACGTAGTTATAAAGAGGCATTATTTTTCATTTTGTACATAGTATTTACTAAGATAGCGACTAGATAGATTCAAGTAATTTCAAAAAAAGTCCCGCTGGGTCTTGGTGGTTCAACCCAGGGAAGAGGTTTTTCCGAACTAGCGGTAACAACACAAATGATTAACAATTAATATTACATAAAATCTATGTTGAATAAAAATTATTGTAATTGAACTTAATTCCAGCAGAGAAATCAATGTTAGGATCAAAATAATAATTAGTAAAGGGTTTGATGTGTAGATGCAACATGAGATTTCCTGTCTCAGAGAATGCACTTGATAAAAAGGCATTAAAATATTATGCGCGTTATTTTGATATTGTTTTACAAATTTTTGCTTTGATTGAAATCAAATCTAGCAGGGGATCATGGAATAATGGAGTATATTAACTGTCAATTCCTTAATTTTAAATGTCTCAGAGAATGCACTTGATAAAAAGGCATTAAAATATTATGCGCGTTATTTTGATATTGTTTTACAAATTTTTGCTTTGCTGTCAATTCCTTAATTTTAAATTATTTTGCTATTTTAACTCTCCTACAAAACATAGGAAAATAAAACCGGCCAAGAGCGTGTCGGACCACGCTCAGTGTAGGGTTCCGTAGTTTCCCGTCCGTCACAATAAGTGTTCCCACTTATGAGTTTAAAGGTGGGTATGCATTATGTTCGCGCTCCAGCAGCGCTCCGCGCTCCTGCAACTGCTCCCGGCAGTGGGTACTGTACTTTCCATCCAAGTTCAAAATGATTTTCCTAGAAAGTCCTTATAAAGTTCTACTTTTCAGATTTTTTTCATATTTTCTAAACTTATGGTTCAAAAGTTAAGGGGGGGAGGACACATTGTTTTTTACTTTTGAAGCGATTATTTCCGAAATTGTTGACATTATTAAAAAATTATTTTAGTAAACCCCTATTCATTTTTAAGTACCTTTCCAACAATATATCACACGCTAGGGTTGAAATTAAAAAAAACACTTCCCACTTTACATATAGGGGGGCTACCCTATTAAAACATTTTTTCCAATTTTTATTTTACCATTTGTCGGCGTGATTGATACACATATTGGTACCAAATTTCAGCTTTCTAGTGCTAACGGTCACAGAGATTAAGCGAGGACGGACAGACGGACAGACAGACATGGCGAAACTATAAGGGTTCCTAGTTGACTACGGAACCCTAAAAAGGATTGTATTTTCATCACTTTCTACGGTTTACCATTGTAAAATGCATACACAGTGAACATTTTAATAATAATAATAATAATAATACATATCTAATAATATACGTGTCTACCCACCATATATAAGACACTGACATCCATTTTGAGCGCGAGAATCACTCGTCACCTGGAGCTAAATCAGGTGATGTCACGCGCTCAAAATGGATGTCGGGGCGGTGGTCGTGGAACTAAGGAACCACTCCTCATTGACGCGGTCATTGGCAAAGTGGTGAAACGCAACCGTCGGAATTTCTCCGCCGCCTGGATAGACTACAGAAAGGCATTCGACTCGGTGCCCCATACATGGCTAAAGAGAGTCCTCGAGCTGTACAAGATAGACTGTACAGTGAGAGACTTCCTCGAGCAGTGTATGGGGCAGTGGAGTACGATCCTTTGTCATCTGGGTGAGCGGATGATGGCTGCGGTGAACCACATAAGGATAAGAAGGGGTATCTTCCAGGGCGATTGTCTGAGTCCAATCTGGTTCTGCCTCTCCCTGAACCCTCTCAGTACTTTACTGGAGGGCTCCGGGAGGGGATTTCAGCTTCGGAAAGGAGGTACAAAAGTGACCCACCTTTTCTATATGGATGACCTCAAGTTATTCGCCTCCAGTCGCTCCCATCTTATGGAATTGCTAAACATCACTTGTGAATTTAGCAATTCTATTGGAATGGAGCTGGAATGGAGCTGGAATGGAGCTGGAATGGAGCTGGGAACGGATAAGTGTGCGGTCCTCCATGTTGAGAGGGGAAGGGTTGCTAACTCTGAGGGCATAGACTTATCTATGCCCTTCAACTTAAGGACCCTTTCCGAGGCTGAAACATACCGATACCTGGGTATGTCACAGAACATCGGTATCGATGAGGCTGGTATGAAACAGTCAGTTTGCAACGTGTTTTATGCACGCTTGACCAAAGTGCTTAACAGCCTTTTGTCCGGTGTGAATAAGACACACGCATATAACGGCTGGGTCATGCCTGTCCTCATGTATACCTTTGGCATACTCAGGTGGACTCAGACTGAACTTAACGCCCTGGATAGAAAAGTCCGCACTACCATGACGTCCCACAGGATGCATCATCCGAGATCGTCGGTAATGAGGCTGTACTTGCCGCGAAAGCATGGTGGGCGTGGCTTCTTGAGCGCGCTCACCATGCATAAACGCGAAGTGTGCAGCCTCCGTAATTACTTCCTGGCGAGATCGGGTGATCCATTCTATAAGGACGTCATTTCTTGTGATAAAGGACTTACCCCTCTATCCTTAGCCAACGAGCAATGGCAAGACCCGGCAGTGCAGACAATTTCCGACCGGGAGACCGTGTGGAAGGAGAAGGAGCTCCACGGGAGGTTCTACAAGGCTCTACATGAGCCTTTCGTAGACACAGTAGCCTCCCTCCACTGGCTACGCTTTGGTGATCTCTTCGGGGAAACCGAGGGTTTTGTCTGTGCAATACAGGATCAGGTTATTAAGACCAACAACTATCGGAGATACATCCTAAAGGATGGCACCGTGGACATCTGCCGAGCTTGTCGCCATCCCAGTGAGTCACTTAGGCATGTCATCTCCGGTTGTTCGGCGCTTTCTAACTCTGAGTACTTGCACAGGCACAACCTAGTAGCCAGAATTCTTCACCAGGAGCTCGCTCTGAAATACGGTCTCGTTGATCGGAAGTTGCCGTATTACAAGTACTTGCCGGAAGCCGTGCTCGAAAATGATCGCGCCAGGCTCTATTGGGACCGAGCCATCATCACAGACAGGACTATTCTTGCGAATAAGCCTGATATTGTGCTGATGGACCGGGCACAGTCAAGGATATTTTTGGTCGACATTACCATTCCGTATGACGAGAACCTCGTGAAAGCCGAAACAGACAAGCAAACAAAATATCTGGACCTGGCTCACGAGGTGACCGACATGTGGGGTGGTCTGCCGACTGAAATTATTCCTGTAGTCGTCTCTGCAAACGGGCTAATCCCAGTCAGCCTCTCGGGTCATCTGAGGCGACTGGGACTACGTGGCGGACCGCTCCGGGCTCAAATGCAGAAGGCGGTGCTCATCGATACCGCCCGCATCGTCCGCCGGTTTCTTTCCCTTTCCCCCTAACCCTCGGCCGTTTGGTCTCCCCTGCCGAGGGCCTCCATCTGGTTGGGCTTTTATTTATTTATGTATTTTTATATTTATTTTATGTTATTGATATTTATGTATATTTATCTTTTCATTTTCATTTATAATTATATATTTATAGAACCCAACCAGATGAGAAAACTATATAGATACCCCAAAAATAATAATAATAATAGTCAGTCAGCGCCTCGCCAAGAGGTGTGAGCGCCGTGCCTCGGCAGTACTCAGGGTGCAAAGGCCCGTTTGTACTTAAGGCCGTACAATGATACAATGAAACGGTGCCGGGCCTGGGCGTCTCCCGTTAATTGGCGCCCAAAAATGGATGATGGATAAGATTGGAAAACGTATAGGGCCGATGCCTGGGGGTCGCCGGGGCGCGTCTGGAGCTGGCGCTGGACGCGGCAGCATGCGGGCCGCCAGCCGAGCGCGAGGAGCTACAAGATCACCTAACAGCCCCCCGCATCCATCATCCCCACCAGACGGCTTGATGTCGGCAGGGTCATCTCGGACTCGGCAAGCGGCATCCGCCGCTGGTGGAGTGCGCCGCATGCGTTGGACAAGGGATATGAACGCAAACGCATTGCGGGCGTACTATAGGGCGAAAGGGGAAGAAACTGCGGGGATAGCGTATTGGGCTCGGATGCATTGCTTTTTTGCTGAGCTGGAGCCGTCTATTCCCGTCACGGAACAAAACCTGGCAGACCGAGTTCGGTACATCATGCGGTCGATATTTTCGACACTCGAACGACTACGACGTGAGGCCATTCCCTCATCGAATGAATTGGCTACGGCTGGGGATGAGGCTCCTCAGGCGACAGACCAGCTGCCACGCGTAGAAGCCGCCATGGATCTTCCAGTTGTGGTTGATTCAGACGATGATGAAATGGTCTCCCACGAACTAGAGCAAATGAGGAGTATATTGGAAGAGGCGATTTTGGAAACGCGCAGCATGCCTCTTGACAATCGACCGCGACTTCCCCGCATACCCCTAAGCAAGCGAAATCGGGCTGTCGTGAGGGCTCTTAACCCAATGCTGGTAACCTATTTGGAAGCCAGCCGGGACCTTTGTGAGACGGACTCAGTTCTTTTTGGCGCCGCAGTGGCAGCTTGCCGTATTATTGACGCCAAACTTCCCATGGCTGGACGCACTACTAAACAAAGTAGCGCCATCCCAGCCTGGAGAAAAAGAATTGAGGACCGTAACGCAAAGGCAAGGGCCCTTATCGGCAGACTGATAAGCTTCAGGTCGGGTAATAATAGACAGAGGGTTGTGCGCACCGTTAGAATGGCGTTTGCTGGGACAAATATCAGTTTTTCCCAGCCGGATATCACGCAGAAACTAACGGAGCGCATAGACGACCTGAAGCAAAAGATTGCTGCTTGGGGGAAGCGGATTCGCCGTTTTACCGAGAGGTCAAGGCGGTTCAACCAGAATCGTCTCTTCCAGAGTGATCAGAAGAGGCTCTACAAATCATTGGAGCGACCAGAGGAGCGGGCCCAGGACCGGATCAGGCTAACACTGTCGCATTTTGGCGTGGCCTGTGGTCAGAGCCCACAGCGTACCACAGTAAACCACAGCGAGGGCCCTTGGACGGAAGTTGTGGCGAGTCAGTGTGCGAGTATTACGCCCATGGACCCCGTCATCATAACGCCGGATGACGTAGCTGAGGCGGTCCGTAGAGCCCCGAACTGGAAAAGTCCGGGACTCGACGGACTGCATCACTACTGGCTGAAGGGGTTCATGGTGTGTCACGCTGTGCTCGCCCGTCAGTTTCAAGAGGCCATATATTCACCATATATAAGACACTGACATCCATTTTGAGCGCGAGAATCACTCGTCACCTGGAGTTAAATCAGGTCATGTCAGGCGCTCAAAATGGATGTCGGGGCGATGGTCGTGGAACTAAGGAACCACTCCTCATTGTCGCGGTCATTGGCAAAGTGGTGAAACGCAACCGTCGGAACTTCTCCGCCGCCTGGATAGAATACAGAAAGGCATTCGACTCGGTGCCCGGTGTCGACAGAGTCCTCGAGCTGTACAAGATAGACTGTACAGTGAGAGACTTTCTCGAGCAGTGTATGGGGCAGTGAAGTACGATCCTTTGTCATCTGGGTGAGTGGATGATGGCTGCGGAGAACCACATAAGGATAAGAAGGGGTATCTTCCAGGGCGATTGTCTGAGTCCAATCTGATTCTGCCTCTCCCTGAACCCTCTCAGTATCTTACTGGAGGACAAAAGTGACCCACCTTTTCTATATGGATGACCTTAAGTTATTCGCCTCCAGTCGCTCCCATCTTATGGAATTTCTAAAAATCACTTGTGAGTTTAGCAGTTCCATTGGAATGGAGCTGGGGACGGATAAGTGTGCGGTCCTCCATGTTGAGAGGGGAAGGGTTGCTAACTCTGAGGGCGTAGATTTATCTATGCCCGTCAACTTAAGGACCCTTTCCGAGGCTGAAACATACCGATACCTGGGTATGTCACAGAACATCGGTATCAATGAGGCTGGTATGAAACAGTCAGTTTGCGACGTGTTTTATGCACGCTTGACCAAAGTGCTTAATAGCCTTTTGTCCGGTGTGAATAAGACACACGCATATAACGGTTGGGTGATACCTGTCCTTATGTATACCTTTGGCATACTCAGGTGGACTCAGACTGAACTTAACGCCCAGGATAGAAAAGTCCGCACTACTATGACGTCCCATAGGATGCATCATCCGAGATCGTCGGTAATGAGGCTGTACTTGCCGCGAAAGCATGGTGGGCGTGGCTTTCTGAGCGCGCTGGTTAAGTGTGATGACCCCTCTAATATATGCTTCACAAGCAATCACAGGAATTAGGCCGTGCGTCATAGCACGGGTTGCTTAGTAAGAGATATTTTAATATAAATACTAGGCTAAGTTAACTGTAAGACGGATTTAGTTTTGGAAGTAATTATAAGCTGTAACTCTGTAATTTTGTATAAATAAATTATTTTTATAAATAAAGTCGTTGTCGTCAACTTAATTGGCGCAGCCGGTAGGATATTCGTAGTTGTCTAGGAAGAGTCTGTATCGTCGGTTATCATCGTGATCCAGCAACAGTATCCTGACAACGTGCGTTTCAACGCTTGGACGAATATCACCGAACAAATAAATAAATTAAGGACTTCGCGACTTCAACAGAAACAGCCGAGACTCCAGAACTATCCCAGAGGGACATGGGCAGATCTGCGAGACTGTGAGTAAAACTTTTCACTTCCCGTAACCTTCCTTTCGTTCCCTCTTGTATTAGTTATACGTGGGTATTGTCTTGGATTAGAAAACGCCATAACAATACTCTTCTACTAAACAATCAAAATTTTGTTAGTAGATCTTAGCTAAATCAATTTTATTCTTTGTATTTAAAAACTTTGATATTTATTTTATTTTAAAATGGAAAACATTGAAAGAATTCCCGTAGAAATGACGAAAATTATTCCAATTTTTGATGGAGATGCTAGGTTATTACCTTTATTCATAAAAAAATGCGAATATATTTTACAAACATTCCAAGGGGGTAACTTACAAAATGAATATTTATTTCACGTCATTACCAGTCGCTTGTCAGGGGAAGCTGCTAGTTTAGTGGGAGAAAGGGAGCAGATCGACTCTTGGGCAGACCTCAAGTCGCTGTTAAACCAACACTTTGGCGACCCAAGGTCTGAAGAATGCTTAGCTATGGAGCTAGAGAGTCTTAGGAAACATAGAAACGAAAGTTATCAAGAATTTTGTCACCGGGTGCAACATTTAAAAAGCATTTTATTTTCAAAAATTAACGAAACCATTAATAATCGGGACTTACGGCAAGCTAAACAAACGATATACGATAACACAGCATTAAACGTTTTTTTATACAATTTACCTGCTTACTTAGTGAGACTAGTACGACTACGTAATGTTACCACCTTAGAATACGCATTAAAAATTGTATTAGAAGGAACAGAACTTCCAAACAGTTTACGAAAATAGGAACCCAAGGTCTAATCAAAATTTTAGACCAAGCCGTTTCCAAAATCATCCCAATTTTAATTATAATAATAAATACAAAGGCCCAAGTTTTCAATATCAAACGAACGGCCATCCATCGAATAACAAAAATAATTCATTTAATTCAAATAATATTTCTCCCCACTTCGTAAGTAATCACACAATGAACAACAGAAATAACTTTAATGCGAACTTTGAAACTGGGTCACCAGTACGACCGTCATCGGCGCAACACCGTCAGCATTTTTCGCGAAACAATGGACAATACCGGGCGTCACAAGTGCCGTCGAACTCTAATACTGACGTCACAATGAGGACAGTTAGTTCAAGACGCGTAAATTATACCGATACCGAAAATAGAATCCAACCTAATACCTCGCAAAACCAATTCGATTTTAATTCTCATTCGGTCGAAAGAGAATATGAACAAATAGGAAATTTTTTTATAACAGCCTCAACAATAGGAGAAAAGAAACCTAAAACACAGTCAGTTATGTCAATTTCCGACACGGAAAGCAAGAAATCTATAGTTGTTTCTGATACCGAAGTCGAGCCACCGATGGAACTGATGGAATTATCAGACGATGGTGTCACAGCTAACTCAGTATCAAACAGGGAACATGAAGGGATTCCTATCCTGAAAAAAGCTATAGATACTAAACCACGCCAAATTTTAGTTTCTGGATGGTTTAGCGATAAAATATCTGTTAAAGATATTTCAAATAAAAGACAACGCATACTAAAAGTTCACATGCCCTTACTAAGTAATGAAAAACTTGCCAAAGATATTTTTAAAGAATATATCGATTTTAAACATAAATATTATATCTATTTCGAAAACACGAAATTACTAAATGTTTTCAATACAATAAGACAAAATGCACAAACTATTTACCAAGTAACAAAAAATAACTTATTAAAATTAGAACGTAACATTATTCTAAAAAGTTATATAGACAAAGACAAATTAGTTTTTAATCTAGAAATACCATTAATACAAAAAGGAACGTATAACTATTACAAGATTATTCCTATCCCTATAAAGAAATTAACCAACACCTATACCATAATTCCTAAATACCCCTACCTATTAGTGAATGGTTTGAAATACAGAAACGTAGTAAGCTCTTGTACCCAAATAGAACCAAACACACACTTATGTTCGGAGGAAAATATGGCACCAGTTGATGAAGAAACATGCATCGAAGAAGTAATGCTGATTAAAAATAACTTTAGTAATTTCCATCAACATCAAATAAAAATAGAGAAGTTGAAAATACAGAAAATAACTTTTGACCACTGGATGCTCTATGCAGAAGACGATGTTATACTGACGGAGCAGTGCAAAGATGATACCCACAGATATAATATACAAGGAACATACACTTTGACACCGAGCATAGGTTGCAGCATACAAATGGGAAAAATAACCATTGGCCTATCGAGCAACATGTCGGAAGCCAGTCTACAGACACCACTTGTGAAGATTCCGGAGGTGCATTACGACGTGACGAAAGAAGTAAAGAAGTTGGACTTAACAAACGTGGATTTTAGTGACGTAAAAGAAATTATGAATAGTGTTAGAAATAGTAATAGTGAAATGGTGGTGGAAACCCTAGTGACGAATAAAATAAGTATATGGACTTTAAGTCTTTATGTTGTGGCACTCTTAATTATAATTGTTATTGTATTTAAATGGAAATTTCATAGATTAAGTCAGAGACAAAATTCTCCGAAGTCAACTTCATCTCCTTCGGATAATTTTTCTCTTGGGGAGGGAGAGGTTAAGTGTGATGACCCCTCTAATATATGCTTCACAAGCAATCACAGCAATTAGGCCGTGCGTCATAGCACGGGTGCTTAGTAAGAGATATTTTAATATAAATACTAGGCTAAGTTAACTGTAAGACGGATTTAGTTTTGGAAGTAATTATAAGCTGTAACTCTGTAATTTTGTATAAATAAATTATTTTTATAAATAAAGTCGTTGTCGTCAACTTAATTCGCTCACTATGCATAATCGTGAAGTGTGCAGCCTCTGTCATTACTTCCTGGCGAGATCGGATGATCCATTCTATAATGACGTCATTTCTAGTGATAAAGGGCTTACCCCTCTATCCTTGGCCAACGAGCAATGGCAGGACCCAGCAGTACTTAGCATTTCCGACCGGGAGACCGTATGGAAGGAGAAGGAACTCCACGGGAGGTACTACAGGGCTCTACATGAGCCCTTCGTAGATACGGTCGCCTCCCTCAACTGGCTACGTTTCGGGGACCTCTTCGGGGAAACCGAGGGTTTTGTCTGTGCAATACAGGATCAGGTTATTAAGACCAACAACTATCGGAGATACATCCTAAAGGATGGCGCTGTCGACGTCTGTCGAGCTTGTCGCCATCCCGGGGAGTCACTTAGGCATATCATCTCCGGTTGTTCGGCGCTTTCTAACTCTGAGTACTGGCACAGGCACAACCTAGTAGCCCGAATTCTACACCAGGAGCTCGCTCTGAAATACGGTCTCGTGGACCGGAAATTGCCGTATTACAAGTACTTGCCGGAAGCCGTGCTCGAAAATAACCGCGCCAGGCTCTACTGGGACCGGGCCATCATCACAGATAGGACTATTCTTGCGAATAAGCCTGATATTGTGCTGATGGACCGGGCACAGTCAAGGATATTTTTGGTCGACATTACCATTCCGTATGACGAGAACCTCGTGAAAGCCGAAACAGATAAGCGAACAAAATATCTGGACCTGGCTCACGAGGTGACCGACATGTGGGGTGGTGTGTCGACCGAAATTATTCCTGTAGTCGTCTCTGCGAATGGGCTAATCCCAGTCAGCCTCTCGGGTCATCTGAGGCGACTGGGACTCCGTGACGGACCGCTCCGGGCTCAAATGCAGAAGGCAGTGGTCCTCGATACCGCCCGCATCGTCCGTCGGTTTCTTTCCCTTTCCCCTTAACCCTCGGCCGTTTGGTCTCGCCTGCCGAGGGCTTCCATCTGGTTGGATCTTTATTTATTTGTGTATTTTTTGTATTTATTTTATTTTATTGATATTTATGTATATTTATCTTTTCATTTTAATTTATAATTATATATTTATAGAAACCAACCAGATGAGAAAACTATACAGATACCCCAAAAATATAATAATAATAATATTCCACAGCTATCACACAACGCCATCTAGTCCCAAGCTAAGCAGAGCTTGTGTTATGGGTACTAGACAACTGATAAACATACTTATATATCTCTAAATACATAAATATAACAGATAAATTACTCCCAGACACAGAACAAATGATCGTGCTCATCACACAAACATTTGTCCTGGGTGGGAATCGAACCCACGACCTCCGGCTTATCAGTCAGGGTCACTAACCACTAGACCAACAGGCCTGTCAAATTTTAAGGAAGTCTATGGATGCAGGTGGCGCATGACCGTGTTTTGTTGTTTAAACAGTTTTTATTTTACTAACGAATAAAACAGTTTCTAACGACAAACTTATTAACAGTTTGGAAGACCATAATTTGTAATATGTTGTACAGTTGTGTTGATATAATTAATTTAAAAAAAACGAACCACGTAGTTTTTTCTGCCACTTCATTTCGTGGAAGAGGTTGTCGAGACGGGAGAAGAAATCGGCGACCTTGCTGCCCTGGTCATCCCGCTCGGCGCTTTGCAGCACGCGGTGCTTGCTATCCGCCGGCAGGTACTCGCAGATCTCCGGGATCGGGAACACGATCTGCTCCATGCTGCGGTCCGTGCGCACTATCTACAACCGACACTAGCTAGTTAAGACTACTGACTGCAAAGTTGGAAAGTCTTGAGATTAAAAGATAAAGATTTTTATCTTTTAATCTCAAGACTTTTTTATCTATTAAGAATAACTGTAGATATCCATGGGCCATAGAATCCATTTACCATCCATACCAGGTGGTTGACGGTGTGCTCGTTTGTCACCCTTTTCTACAAAAAATTTAGTATGTTCAGATTAACCATTCGCTAATATTGTGAAGCACTCCAGGCACAAATAGTAGGGCAGCGCGGGCGCGTTGGTGCGGGCGCGCCGCGACTAAGCAGAAGGAGTAGCAGAGGGTGAGGTGCGCTTGCCTCGATCTGCGCGGTGTGCGTGCGGTAGTAGGGCAGCGCGTGCGGTAGTAGCGCAGCGCGGGCGTGTTGGTGCGGGCACGCCGCGACTGGGCAGAAGGAGTAGCAGAGGGTGAGGTGCGCTTGCCTCGATCCGCGCGGTGTGCGTGCGGTAGTAGGGCAGCGCTGGCGCGTTGGTGCGGGCGCGCCGCGACTAAGCAGAAAGAGTAGCAGAGGGTGAGGTGCGCTTGCCTCGATCTGCGTGGTGTGCATGCGGTAGTAGCGCAGCGCGGGCGCGTTGGAGCGGGCGCGCCGCGACTAAGCAGAAGGAGTAGCAGAGGGTGAGGTGCGCTTGCCTCGATCTGCGCGGTGTGCATGCGGTAGAAGTGCAGCGCGGGCGGGTTGGTGCGGGCGCGCCGCGACTAAGCAGAAGGAGTAGCAGAGGGTGAGGTGCGCTTGCCTCGATCTGCGCGGTGTGCATGCGGTAGAAGTGCAGCGCGGGCGGGTTGGTGCAGGCGCGCCGCGACTAAGCAGAAGGAGTAGCAGAGGGTGAGGTGCGCTTGCCTCGATCTGCGCGATGTGCATGCGGTAGTAGTGCAGCGTGGGCGGGTTGGTGCGGGCGCGCCGCGACTAAGCAGAAGGAGTAGCGGAGGGTGAGGTGCGCTTGCCTCGATTCTGCGCGGTGTGCATGCGGTAGAAGTGCAGCGCGGGCGGGTTGGTGCGGGCGCGCCGCGACTAAGCAGAAGAAGTAGCAGAGGGTGAGGTGCACTTGCCTCGATCTGCGCGGTGTGTGTACGGTAGTAGCGCAGCGCGGGCGCGTTGGTGCCGGCGCGCCGCGACTAAGCAGAAGGAGTAGCAGAGGGTGAGGTGCGCTTGCCTCGATCTGCGCGGTGTGCATGCGGTAGAAGTGCAGCGCGGGCGGGTTGGTGCAGGCGCGCCGCGACTAAGCAGAAGGAGTAGCAGAGGGTGAGGTGCGCTTGCCTCGATCTGCGCGATGTGCATGCGGTAGTAGTGCAGCGTGGGCGGGTTGGTGCGGGCGCGCCGCGACTAAGCAGAAGGAGTAGCGGAGGGTGAGGTGCGCTTGCCTCGATTCTGCGCGGTGTGCATGCGGTAGAAGTGCAGCGCGGGCGGGTTGGTGCGGGCGCGCCGCGACTAAGCAGAAGGAGTAGCAGAGGGTGAGATGCACTTGCCTCGATCTGCGCGGTGTGTGTACGGTAGTAGCGCAGCGCGGGCGCGTTGGTGCCGGCCGTGCCGGCGGGCGCGCCGGGCGATGCGCGCACCAGCGCTGCCAGCTCCTTGTTGTGCCCGGCCAGCTGGTGGCACAGGATGTAGATGTTGTGGCCCACCTGCAAAACAAATACAGTTTTTTTTTCAAATTGAAAGCGTTTATTTGTACAGAATGTTGTTGCAACATTCTGTATTGCCTAGCAGCTAACCTCAACCCGGTTCTGCGAGCGTTCCGCCACCCCATTACTATTGTGTATACAGCGCAACCCCACTACGCATACCACTAGCTCTGTACCACCCGGTCGCGAACGCACGCATTTCTGCTACCTCTTTTATATCTGCCTATTAAATTACTTATACAGTGTACATATCGAAGTATTGTTTATTTTATTCAAGAATTCGAGACTAACCGTTGACTTACAACAGGATTATAATGACCAAGTGTATGTGCAAGCACAGTTGCACTCTATTCCCTCACTCTCATAGTTCGATGGCACTGTAATTTTACACAACCGGAGTGAGATCAGGCACAAGACCAACAGCTTTACGTGCTTTCCGAGGCACGGGGGTTAAACACCGCCCACTTTTTTTTAACTCCGCGCTGCTACTGAGAATTTCTGGACAGAAAACCCAATAATTGATAACCTAATAACTACCTATAACCCTATAACTGATTTTGGCCTGACCCGGATTCGAACCCGGGACCTCATGATCAGCAATCACGTTTATACCACTAGGTTAACGTGGCAGTCAGTGTCAGTATTTATATATAGTTGTAGCGGCATTATCAAGGCGTCTTAAGCAGAGTTTAATAGTGCCTATAAATACTATTGTAATATACTCTTAGTTATTTTTTTGTTATGTATGCGTACCAAAGCAATGCTATAAGTAACAATCTCTTTTAGGTACAATGATAACAACAACAACACAGCTATTTCTTCCGAATAAAATTTTGGTAAAGGAGTTTATCTTAAATTGAAATTATAAGTGTGCACAAAAGTACACAATATCAGCAACATATACATAAATATGAGATAGCAATAGTAAGTCAACTAACATTCTTTGCACAGCTCTATATTCCGGTTAGGACTAAGAAAATACTAACTTCTTTCGGAGACACGCCCTGAACGGGAGTGTCGTCTTCTGAATCAGATTCCGTGTCCATCGCGTGTTCCTGATTGAAGGCTGAGCACGCAACATCAACCTGTCGGCGAACACGAAAATTAAAATAATAATAAAATTACAGCCTACATATGCCCAGAGCTGAGCAAAGACCTCCTGTTATTTCTATAAGAACGTTATGGAGCGATTAGTCCGCCGCGCTGATAAAATGCGTGTTGTCAAACTTCAAAATTCTTTGATATATTTTATATAGACATGCAAGTTTCTTTACGATGTTTTCCTTCATCACCGAGCACGTGGCTAGACAACACGTAATATAATTATTTCTTATTTTATGCGAATACTACACTTTTAAATAAAACTAGTTTCTACGGATTTTATCGTGTATATTAACTTTTTTTATATTTCCGACGTTTCAAGCACTTTACAGCACCCATGAATACGGGGGGGGGGGGCTTAGGTGTTCGACCTGGTGGTGAAGATCGTAACAAAAATTTATAATTTTAATCCGTGGGTAACCGCGGTCAACTATGACATCGGGAGGTCATACATCTCAATCCCCCCCCCCCCACCCCCGTATTAATTAGGTAAAAATATAATAGACGGTAGGCCTACTTTATTGCCTAGGAGTTCGACAGGTACCCACTGTCTTGTCTATTTCGACCCCAAGCAGCAGTGCCTGCACTGCTGTGTTTCGGTCGGAGATTTATAGTCCTTAGAAGTGACAACGCATCTGTATCCTTCCTTATTAACTCTTTACCATCAGGTAGATTGTAAGTTTGTTTTCCACTTCAGATTAATTAAGAAAATAGTATGCCTAGACACGGTTAATTATATTTTAGACTGATAATCCGTTAACTATATTAAAAGGAAGCAAGCTATGTAGATGATTATAAAAAATAGGTTTACGACGAACAAATATTCTACAGAATCTATATTAAGAGTGAGATCTTATTAAATTACGTTTAATTAAATGACTACATATTTGTGCCATTTGCTGTAGAGACTATTGGTACGTGGGGTCCACGTGCAGTGACGTTCTTAAAGGAACTGTATCCACGACTGGTTGTCGCTGCTGGTGATAAGAGGGCTGGTTCTTTCCTCGCTCAAAGGCTAAGTATAGCCATTCAGTGAGAAAACGCAGCCAGCGTTCTTGGCACGATACCATGGGGAGCAGCCCCGTGGTATCGACTATATGACAATTTAATATTTAATTTTTTTATCACAGTTTTTTTTATATAGTGTGTAGTAAATATTAATGGAATTAATTAAATAAAAATATTCGTTAAATTAAAGGCTTTCAAGGCAATATTTTTAAAGCATTATGCAATAGGTAGTTCTGTTACGGATATGAAGCTATAAAATATAACTGAATGATTATCTATCGTCTTTGCAGTTTTTTTACAATTATATATGTTACGGCTAAAGGTAGGTATTAATTAAATAAAAATATTTGTTAAATTAAAGGCTTTCAAGGCAATATTTTTAAAGCATTATGCAATAGGTAGTTCTGTTACGGATATGAAGCTATAAAATATAACTGAATGATTATCTATCGTCTTTGCAGTTTCTTTTACAATTATATATGTTACGGCTAAAGGTAGGTGTGAACATAAACTTAAGATTAGCCGGCTAAACTTGGGTTTATCTTTGAGAAGCAGCTAAAGTTCGATAACATGTTAGTTTGCGTCGTGATATTCCATCTTTAACCGGTTAATATATTACCGGATAATAATGTGCGCATTAACCGAAACAAAACGGCTAAAAATGTATTCGATGGGCGCGCCGGGCCGGCGGAGGGCGATACAGTAAGAGTAAAGATACAGGAAGTAGATCGAGGCCGAGGCGATTTTAGGAACATTTTATTGACAGTCTTAGATAAAAATGAAGACGGACTTCATAAATTGGGCAACGAAAACGGTACGATCGAACAGTTTTTTTTTTCACGAAATCAGTTTACAGTTTGTGAACAAAAATTCGTAGATTTGGAAAAAGTATCGTCAGTGATAATGACTTTCGCCATCTTGCTAACGAACAGTCAACATCGGGTGGACAAGGCTTTCAAAGGTGTCATTGCAAGACAATATGTGGTACACGCAAATGCTTGCGCCCTCCTTTCTGCCAAGGAGGGTCGCGTCCGTATACGGCTTAGAGATCTCCCGTCAGACCGGTAAGCCAATCCATAAAGGCGGTGTTCAGTGGGTAAAAGTCTCCACATAACCACGCAGCCGGCTGCGTGGTGTGCTATGAGCATTCACCGCCTCCCTCCCCCGCTTTCCGGAGGGTTGCCCATATTTGCTAAAAAAAACACGCAAATGCCGCTGCCGAATAAAAAATGTTCTTTGTAATTCGAAATGCCATTCTAGTTCATCATGTTCCAACAAATAGTTCCATATTATTTAACAATAGTGACTAGATATTGTTTTAAGTAATTAACACTGAATAAGTTTTATTTTCTAATTATGTTTTATTTTGTAATTTTAAATACCTACAGAAGATTCTGTAATGACCAAACGATTCTATATTATTTATTTTAATAATTAGGTAGATATTGTTCTAAGTAATTAATATTTTTTAATTAAAATAATTGTAATTTTGAATACCTATATACGTACATAAAATTATGTGTAATGAGTGTGATTATTTTTTAATAAAAGTTTTCGTGTCAAAATAGTTAACATTATTACATTGTTTCCTTTTCCATTTCCCTCTACATTTTTAGCCAAGGGCTTGCAGTTACACTTAAGTTTTGCCGGCTAAAGATAGAAGAAACTAACATTAACACCTCGTCAAAGATAAACCTAGGTTTAGCTAGTTAATCTTAAGTTTATATTCACACCTACCTTTAGCCGTTACATATATAAATCGTATGAACAATAAATACGTTTGTTCTATTTAGTTAAAGTTTTAATAGCCCTCAAGTTTAATATTTTATAATCAGAATTATATTGACTGGTTGGGCAACGGTAAAATTTAATGCACTTACCAGCTGCTCAGGGTTCATATTGTACAATATTCGCTCGGCGTTGTTCTCCGAGTCGTTGCGGGATTCCATGATGGCTAACAGGAGCTTGGAGGCGTTGTTCTTTAGCTCGAGCACCAGGTCCATGCGTGTCTTGCCAAGAGGATTGATATCGTTCAAGATCAGCGCCGTTATTATGTCCAGGCCGTTGCTCTCGTGTGTAGCTATGCAGTTCTGGTTATCATGGCATGGGCCTGTATCGAACAATTTAATTTTATTAGTCTTTACAGCCTTCAAAGGTCTCAGGAATGCTACTAGTGGCCGCCGCAAATTGCGGACGACATTTTTCATACAATTTGTATAGCATCACCGCAACTGAGCGTTCGAGCAGCCGCCTTCGAGCCACAAGCTGCGGGAGTCGCCCGCGCTCGCTATTACCACAGCTTAGACCTTACAGTTGTCAAACGCCTATGATGTCCGGCGATGCCGCCGTCCGCTTAGGTAATTATGCGAAGGTGGGTATGCTAGAGGTTGTCACGAAAATGGAAATAAAATGCTTTTGGATATTAAAATACTCATTATCAATTATTAGTAACATTATGTACATAAATACAAGTTAAAACATTTATCGAACTAGATCATTTTTGGTCATGTAGAAATAATGAATGAACGAACGGCAGAGTCGGAAAGCGACGTACTAGGCGAAAGTTTATCGACCAAATTGGTGATATATTGAAAATGGGAATTAAGAGTACCCTTAACCGACGAGCATTATGCGAAGGTATATGAATGTGGAGCAGGCGAAAGAGGTTATCAGGATCGTGCCTAATGAAAGTTTGTAGTCTCTGCCTACAGCCCTGGGTGACAGGAGTGAGTGTTTACGTTTTATGTATCATTTTTTATTACTACGAAAAAAAAAACACATTTACAAGTATTTACAAATGTTATCAGTTTTCGATACTTATATTTAATTACGTAGTGTGTATTCGAATTCTGGTATAGAATTTCATCAAAGAAAATGAGGGAAACACATTGAGCTATTATGTACTACGTACTAGAGGAGACACCGCATTCAGCTACTCTGTTCCACTCAACTGCGGTTCATGCACTGCACTTTAATCAGTCACTCGCTAGGCGCTTGTAGAGTTGTCACGTGTTGTGTTGATTTAAAAAAAATCTCTTGATAAAAATATGCCGTCTTGTGTACTTAGATATTGCACAAATAATTCAAGAAATGTCAGTAAAAACCAAGGAATTACTTTTCTTCGGTTAATAAGATACTTATTCAATAAAAAATATTATAAATTAATAATAAAACAAATTATTCCTAAGACGCCATCTCGTGTCACTGAATATAGATTATGAAATTAATATGTTCAGATGCGACATTTCCGTGGGTACTTAAGTATAGGACGAATATATTATTATACACATTTTTTTTATAGAAACATATATAAGTTATTATGATTTGGCAAAAATTTCCATGTTTAAATCCGCTTATTATTCTTTTATTTTATTTTTAAGTTTCCACATCAAAGTCAAAGTGGAATAAATTCGTCCATTTTTAACTCTCGCGTGCCCAGCATTTATGAACGATTATTTACAACATTTATGATTCTAATTTAAATAAATATATTTGTAATTTAAATTTTATGTTAATAAGTTTTGTTAAACATACATTTAGTACGTTTTTTTATATTTGACATAGATACCTTTTAAAATATTCAGATAAAAATATCATTAAAATGTAATTCTGACATAATATTATGTAATATTATATTAAATTAGCACATATACAAAAAAAACAATTTAAAAAATTGTACTCGATATAATTAACAATACAATATAAATAAACAATTATTACATACTGACCATTCTACTTACGTATAATCCATAATAACAAAAACTGACCGCGCAAGCGCAATGCGCGTTTATACCAACTGCGCATGCGCGACTCTACTATTACCGCGCATGCGCGAAGACATACGAGTAGTGCACAATTTTTGTTTGAAATAGCTTCTCTAGTACGTAGTACATTATAACTCAATGGGGAAACATAAGCATAGTCGTCATTTGAATTCAATTTTATCTAGTAACTCATAACAGTAATTCACTACTATAGATATTATATTTTTCGAAAACGGCACGAATTTTATTAAAAATAAATAACTATAAAAAACGCTCGCGACAACCGCTTGTATTTTCTATCAGACTCGGTGAAGTGCGCTAGCACGAGTTCGGCCCGTCTCTTGATCCGCTGTGCCTCCACCGTTGCTCTACAAAAGTATATTCGTTTCCCCACTGCAAGGTGTTTAAACTGTGTTCTACTAGTGGCTCTGATTGGTTGGCCGCGGTTAGTGGTTTGACCAAGCCTCTAGTGGCCGCCTTTAGTGGCTCAGTGTGCGGCTGTCCTAAAAGTATATTGCTAAACATAGGCACCCCCCAAAAATTACCTCATATCCCCCATATTTGACTTAGCTGCGACAAGCTTTTATCATCAAGATACTGTTGCCCATCTCCCGTTTCATTTCTCTTTGTTGGCTTTTAAGATACTCACGGGATGACATGAGGTTGCGGGATCTTTACGTGGTAGAGCCATGGTGCAGTTATATTATTAGTATAGTTGTAGCACGAATGGGTCGGCTCGACCGGGGAAGGACCACGCTCTCACAGAATACCAGCGTGAAATAGTAGCTTAATGCTGCTGTATTTCGTATGGTGAGTGTAGAGAACCGGAGATCCTTTTTACTGGAAACGAGGCATTCATTCTCAGTCCTCACGGGTGACAACGCATCTGCATTTTGATTTGTAATCGAGAATAGATGTAGACGTCTATGGGCCGCAGCAACCACTTACCATCAGGTGGACTGTGTGCTCGTTTGTCACCCTATCCTGTAAAAAAAATCTCGTACGTCGCGCTACGCGGGCATTTAATTGTTTAAACTTTGAAATATAAACATTTGCTTATTGTATTATCCCTTCAATCTGTTAGCGGTCAAATTCGACCGCGGCGCTATTCCGTCAAAATTCAAGCGGTCGGATTTGACCGCGCACACCCACAGCAATTTAAACCGTTAAAACTTATATATAGAGACTACTTTTCTGTTAAGAAGTTTGGCATTATAGAATTAATATAAAACTGTCCATCCTCCAGTGCAATAAAAAAAAACTTATCCTAAGGATATTTATTTATAATCGACGTTCATTACGTACGTCATTTTCGCGTGAATGTTATTGTGTTGATTTTTTTCAGTATTTTATTAGTGTTTTAGCACAGTGTTTTAGAGAATTTTGTATAGATTTTATAATACCAAAGTTCTTCATAAAAAAGTAGTCTCCAAATATAAGTTTTAATAGTTTTAAGTGCTGCGGGTGGGTGCGGTCACATGCGATCGCTCGGGATTTGCCGGGCGCATGTGACTGCATGGGATTTTTATGGCGATTGAAGGGTTAAATAAAGATGAAATTTGAAAATATAAAGAACGACAATAGCGCAAAGGTTAAGCGATTACTTATGGCGCTGTGGGTCCACGGGTTCAACCCCGAACGGAATGAGTATGACCAACATATCTATACAAAGAAATTAAATTGAAGTCTGTTTGTAGTATCAAATTACAGTTTTTTTTTCTAAATGTATATGAAAGTATAATATACGGTACTTATAAAAAAACACAAATTAAAAAAATCTGTGATTGTTCCGGTTAATCTCCAAAATAGCTGGACCAATTTTGACGGGACCTTTACTGGCAGATAGCTGATGTTTTAAAGAGTAGGATAAGCTACTTATATTTTAGAAAAAGAATTAGGGTTCCGAGAGAATTAGGGTAATACCTTGGCAATACTCGGTGAGGGTTTCAAGCGTCTGGTTGATGAGCGCCACGTTGCCCTCATTGATGTACAGCCCGAGCAGCCCCAGCCCGCCCGTCGTCGACCCACAGATGCAGTCCAGGAACATCAGGGTCTCCGACACCAGGTTGTAGTTAGATTTATTGTTTTGGTTCCGAAGTAGGTTCTGAAATATGAAATTTTATTACTATAGTATTGGCGAATCGTCTCCATATTGTATGCTTCACTTCTAAGAGCGGGATGTTCAGTCTCTACTTCTTTATGGGTCTGAGGAAATTATTGAGGAAACAATAACCTGCAGGTCCGGGTTGTGGTTCTCGCAGAGCAGCTGCAGGAAGCGCAGTATGGGACGCATCACGGCCACCTTCGCAGGCAGAACGTCCGCGTTGCCCGTCTGTCGCTTCTTCTCCGACATTATCTCCTCCAGCACCGTGGTTCCTGCGTATTTTTTATTAATGAAAATAGATGGATAAATCACAGATCTGCTGACAAGTAACAAGAAAATAATGAAGAAATATGTATGACATTAGAGGCAAATCGAGCCCTCAACCCACTTTTAGCAAGTATTTTTATAAGAGTGACAAACGGTTTTAGTCCACCTGGTTGTGTCTCCTATAGCCCGTTTCATACCAGAACGTACTTATAACAAATAATGCAAGAAGTCTAGTGTCGCTCCTGGACTAAGATAAACTTCTCTGCTATTAATTGGCTTTCCCTCCGCTTTAACCTCAATTGTTAATTATACCTAATCTAAATTGTTGTAAGATAAAATTAAATATTACAGGGAAATTATATTTCTACATTTAATGTTAATTCAAAATCAACGAAAATTTTCTTATTATTTTTTGTTTTATTTATTTAATAGCAAAGAGCAAACTACCAAATAAAAGAATGTATTAAATTAAATAATTAAACACTGAAGAGTATAACAATATTGTTTTTCCCCGTTCTGTCCGCGTTCAGTTCAACTCAATTAATAAGTTTTAAAATAAGTTCAGGCATGTCGTATTGTGTAAAGAACGTTTCGTGGCCACACACCAATCTAACACACGTATGGTTTGCTTAACGGTATTACATTAGTTTTTTTAAAACTTTATGGTTAAAAAATAACTTCAAAATATCTTCATGGTGTAAAAATTACTTGTGGCTATCTGAATAAATTGTGCTATTCTAGTATTTTTCAAACAGAAACGAAACCACGTTAAAAGGTATGCCAGGGGTTTGCCTTTACAATTTTATGCTCGTAAAGTTCCTTCTCAAGTCAAGACGACATGTGCCTCCGCCTGCATCAGCATTAGTTTTCTTTATGAGCCGCAGTTGCTACTGTCATCAGGAGGTTTGTAACTTTGTTTGTACTTCAATTTAAAAAAAAACTTCCCAAGGGAAATACGCTATATCTTTATATCCAGTAGATAGGTATGCTGAAAGGGGTCGGGATGTCACTACCGACTTATAATAGTTAAAAAAATACCAGCACTATATGGCGCTTACCGTGCGACATAGTGTGTATGTCGGAGTAGGCGTGGACTGCGGAACCGCAAGCGTTGGTCACCTCGTCGTCCATGTCCTCGCCGACCACTATCGGACCTGGGGCCACTTTGCCTGCAAAAATAAAATAAGTGATTCAAACAAACTTCTGTATTAATACATTTTACTTAAAACAAAGACCATTATAATCATTCTGTAGTCCTCTGTCAGATGCACGATGTTCAGCATTTTGAATATCAGACGAGCTTACAGTTCACGTGATATAAAGTAGATACTACAATCAACTACGTTATTTATAAAAGTATGCCTACAGGTCCATCATCCATATCCACAGATCACAAGTATCATCTCAGGATAAAGCCTATAACCATAGAATACTATAATACATACATAATAGAACGGGGGAATGGGCGGAGGTCGTGTAGCCACTAAAATGTCACTAACACGTCAAATCACTCGTATAAATGTCAACACGAGATGTGTTTTGACGTTACAATCGTTTGCAAATTTTGCATGCAAATTATTTAGAAAATGCTAAATTGCACGCTATTTACAAATAAATATAAATACGAATCGGGTCTGTAGTTGTGATTAACTGATAATACGACATAATTGCTTGTATTTGTGCTCCCGACGACGCCTATCGCCGTACAAAATAAGGTTGACAGCCGTTCTATTGTGTATTATAGTGAAAAGGAACCAGACAAACGTTAAACTAAGAAACAGAAGGGGGGAATCGAGGCTTCTCTCGATCCGGCGAACGCCTACGTTGGGTTCGGGAACAACGTATGTGATCTCCGCAACGGAGTAACACACAAGGGCGATAACCTCTTCCTTTTCAGAAAATAGGTTCAGGCGGGGATTACGGGTCTTCCGAAGTCGTCCCGGTCCCAACGCCTTAATTCTTCGATATGGACTGTATTATTTTGAGGGGAGAATTCCTTGGGAATAAAACAGCAATTATCTTCAAACCGTTCCGTGAGAGAGCAATTACTTTTCCCTATCACTTACCTATACTTTTTCTTTCTTCTTCTTATTGACTGCTGGTCTTGCACTTTCCCAAAGTTTCTCCGAACTTCCCCGAACGATTTCCGAACGATTCCCGAACAATTGCAAGAAAACTCGTTTACTAAGCCCCAGAGCTATACGCAAAAGTGAGCCGCGCCATTTGTGTGTTTGCGAACTCAATTACATCAATTTGCACTATCACTTTCTCACGGTTTACTCAATAACTTTATTTGTACAATTTACTTATAAAGATAGCACAAAAAATATCTATACTACGATATACATCACACATTTCATATCACAAAAAACCTTTTATTTATTTAACAAAATATGCTTATTTTACTCACATGTTCAAAGTTGGAATTTCTTAAATATTTAACATAGAAAGTTAAAACAATGTTTTCCACTTGAAATTATACATATCTTAACTAATACAATAGTTTAATTTACATTTTCTCTATACATTTCACTATTAAAACACTTTTAAATTTCTTATACAAAACTATCATTATTTCACTTATTCACAGCAATTTTCACATAAAAATAACACAGAATTCACCTCTTTTACACGTAGAATCAATCTGAAATGTTTTACAAGTCATTTTTACATAAATTGCTGAAATTTGCAAATATTTAAATTTCTACATATTTGGCATCCTAAGTACGTGGCTAGCGTGCGTCTATGAATTCACACTATTTGAACAACTAACTTTTGCACGGCTATCGACTATCAGTAAAAATGGAAAGTTTAGTATACACTAATATCAACAATACTAGGTGAATAAATGATTCTACACAATTCTCAAACGTTGAAAACTATTTCTAATTAGTTTCTTATGAGTTATCATGTTTCTTATCAAACAATATAAGTGAATATTTTCATAAATCAATCATAGAAAATAGGCATTTGTTTTCATACAAAACATATCAAACTCATATAAGACAATACTTATGCAATTAATTTCCATTAATTCTACTTATGCACAGCGATCATCTCGACCGGGGAACAAATCCTGGTCTCTAACTTTATTTTAATATTTCTTCAAATTAACATTATTGGAAAGATGATTTCAACCGGGGAACAAATCCGGTAACTTAATTTATATCTTAAAATTCCCTATATGAATTTATTAAGAGATATTACTAAGAAAACGATGAACTATTCCGGCCTAGGAGTCGAACCCAAGACCTTCATATCATTAATTCGATATTTCTTTAAGATTCAACTAAGCATTTTCTTATCGGAATATTGTTGCTTGATAATTTGCTTTTTAGAAGCTATTCGTAATCGGTTAACTAATAAATTGAAATATTCTTATAGGCGCGTCGCCAACATATAGTATCCCATGCATATAACCATATTGACTTTATTCTCTTTTAGCCTAAATACAACTTCAAGATAAAAAAGAGCTACCAAAACGCCATTTCCAATTCGTCAGACAGATTTTCATCGCGGTGCCAGACGTCTCGGTCACATCTCTGAGTCACTACGCGAGTATCTGTATTTTTTATGATTGCATTAAGACTGATGAATTATTTTAAGAAGAATACACATTTATTGAAGGATTGAGCTTTGAGTACGACATAAATAAATACAGAACCTAAGATTATGTAAAAAAAGTACAATACTAAAAAAAAAAAAATTGAAATAAAACTTAAGACTATATCTTATGTTTGATGTCAAATTTTTAGAGATTGTTTCAAGAAAGAAGTTCCGCGGAAAATACGTAGTCTGCGGAATTAACAACCGGTGTTAATTTCGCGAAGATGGTAGCGAAGCGACAAACGGACGTTCTATTTATGAAACACTGTAGCTATTTTTTTAATTTTTATTTTTATTTAATAAATGGCGAATCCGTTATGTCACCATCGTCGTCAACATATCTGCGATTGATGAGCGTTACAACAAACATTTCACAACTTCGAATATGATTGTTTTTTCAATTAGTTTAGAGCTTCAAATAATAATAATAATATCGAATATAATAATAATAATAATAAATAATAATAATAACAATAATAATAAGGCGTAGGGAAGTGACGACCCCATCGCCCGCTGACGTAACAGTTATGTGACAAAACTGCGACGTCGGCGCAGTCAGTCAGCATCCTGCCAAGTGGTGTGAGCGCAGTGCCTAGGCAAAATTGTAGATGCAAAGGTCCGTTTGTGCTATGACCCAACCACGAAACGGTGCCGGGCTTGGGCGTCTCCCGTTATTTGGCGCCCATAAAATGGATGATGGAAAAAACACGGAAAGGACCGCGCATAGGGCCGCTGCCGGGGGGTCGCCGGGGCGCGTCTGGAGCTGGCGCTGGACGCGGCAGCATGCGGGCCTCCAGCCGAGCGCGAGGAGCTGCACGATCACCTAGCAGCCCCTCGCATCCATCATCCCCACCAGAAGGCTTGGTGTCGGCTGGGTCTTCTCGGACCCAGCAAGCGGCACCCGCCGCTGGTGGAGCACGTCGCATGCGTTGGACGAAATCCATGAACGAAAACGCATTGCGGGCGTACTATAGGGCGAAAGGGGAAGAAACTGTGGGAATAGCGTATAGGTCTCGGATGCATTGCTTTTTTGCTGAGCTGGAGCCGTCTATCCCCGTCACGGAACAAAACCTGGCAGACCGAGTTCGGTACATCATGCGCTGGAAAATATTTGATGATGCCGAACTCGAACGACTACGACGTGAGGCTATTCCGTCGTCGAATGAATCGGCTATGGCTGGAGATGCAGCTCCACATTCGACAGACCAGCATCCACACGTGGAAGCCGCCATGGATCTTCCAGTTGTGGTTGATTCGAACGACGATGAAATAGTCTCCCACGAACTAGAGCAAATGAGGAGTATATTGGAAGAGGCGATTTTGGAAACGCGCAGCACCCCTCTCGAAAATCGACCGCGACTTCCCCGCATACCCCTAAGCAAGCGAAATCGGGCTGTCGTGAGGGCTCTTAACCCAATGCTGGTGACCTATTTGGAAGCCAGCCGGGACCTTTGCGAGACGGACTCGATTCTCTTTGGCGCCGCAGTGGCAGTTTGCCGTATTATTGGCGCCAAACTTCCCATGGCTGGACGCGCTACTACATAAAGTAGCGCCATCCCAGCCTGGAGAAAAAGAATCGAGGATCGTATCGCAAAGGCAAGGGCCCTTATCGGCAGACTGACAAGCTTCAGGTCGGGTAATAATAGACCGAGGATTATGCGCACCGTTAGGATGGCGTTTGCTGGGACAAATATCAGTTTGTCCCAGCCGGATATCACGCAGAAACTAACGGAGCGCATAGACGACCTGAAGCAAAAGATCGCTGCTTGGGGGAAGCGGATTCGACGATTTTCCGAGAGGTCAAGGCGGTTCAACCAGAATCGTCTCTTCGAGAGTGATCAGAAGAGGCTCTATAAATCATTGGAGCGACCAAAGGTATGTGGAGCGGGCCAAGGACCGGATCAGGCTGACATTATCGCATTCTGGCGTGGCCTGTGGTCAGAGCCCGCCCGTAAACCACAGCGAGGGCCCTTGGATGGAAGTTGTGGCGAGCCGAGTGCGAGGGTTGCGCCTATGGACCCCATCACCATAACGCCAGAAGACGTGGCTGAGGCGGTCCGTAGGGCCCCGAACTGGAAAAGTCCGGGGCTCGACGGGCTGCATCATTACTGGCTGAAGGGGTTCATAGTGTGTCACGCTGTGCTCGCCCGACAGTTTCAAGAGGCTCTCGACCAGAAGTCACTCCCGAGCCTCTTCACTACTGGAATCACTCACTTGGTTCCTAAAGATCAGGATACCACAGACCCGAGCAAATACCGCCCCACCACGTGTTTACCCATCATATATAAGACACTGACATCCATTTTGAGCGCGAGAATCACTCGGCACCTGGAGCTAAACCAGGTGATGTCACGCGCTCAAAATGGATGTCGGGGTGGTGGTCGCGGAACCAAGGAACCACTCCTCATTGACGCGGTCATAGGCAAAGTGGTGAAACGCAACCGTCGGAACTTCTCTGCTGCCTGGATAGACTACAGAAAGGCGTTCGACTCGGTGCCCCATACATGGCTAAAGAGGGTCCTCGTTCTGTACAAGATTGACTGTACAGTTAGAGACTTCCTCGAGCAGTGTATGGGGCAGTGGAGTACGATCCTTTGTCATCTGGGCGAGCGGATGACGGCTGCGGAAAACCACATAAGGATAAGAAGGGGTATCTTCCAGGGCGATTGTCTGAGTCCAATCTGGTTCCGCCTCTCTCTGAACCCTCTCAGTACCTTACTGGAGGGCTCCGGGAGGGGATTTCAGCTGCGGAAAGGAGGGACAAAAGTGACCCACCTTTTCTATATGGATGACCTCAAGTTATTCGCCTCCAGTCGCCCCCATCTTATGGAACTGCTAAACATCACTTGTGAATTTAGCAGTTCCATTGGAATGGAGCTGGGGACGGATAAGTGTGCGGTCCTCCATGTTGAAAGGGGAAGGGTTGCTAACTCTGAGGGCATAGACTTGTCTATGCCCGTCAACTTAAGGACCCTTTCCGAGGCTGAAACATACCGACACCTGGGTATGTCACAGAACATCGGTATCGATGAGGCTGGTATGAAACAGTCAGTTTGCGACGTGTTTTATGCACGCTTGACCAAAGTGCTTAACAGCCTTTTGTCCGGTGTGAATAAGTCACACGCATATAACTGCTGGGTCATGCCTGTCCTCATGTATACCTTTGGCATACTCAGGTGGACTCAGACTGAGCTTAACGCCCTGGATAGAAAAGTCCGCACTACCATGAAGTCCCATAGGATGCATCATCCGAGATCGTCGGTAATGAGGCTGTACTTCCCGCGAAAGTATGGTGGGCGTGGCTTTCTCAGCGCGCTCACCATGCATAATCGCGAAGTATGCAGTCTCCGTCAATACTTCTTGGCGAGATCGGATGATCCATTCTATAATGACGTCATTTCTAGTGATAAAGGGCTTACCCCTCTATCCTTAGCCAACGAGCAATGGCAGGACCCAGCAGTGCTTAGCATTTCCGACCGGGAGACCGTATGGAAGGAGAAGGAGCTCCACGGGAGGTACTACAAGGCTCTACATGAGCCCTTCGTAGATACAGTCGCCTCCCTCAACTGGCTACGCTTCGGTGATCTCTTCGGGGAAACCGAGGGTTTTGTCTGTGCAATACAGGATCAGGTTATTAAGACCAACAACTATCGGAGATACATCCTAAAGGATGGCACCGTCGACATCTGTCGAGCTTGTCGCCATCCCGGGGAGTCACTTAGGCATGTCATCTCCGGTTGTTCGGCGCTTTCTAACTCTGAGTACTTGCACAGGCACAACCTAGTAGCCCGAATTCTACACCAGGAGCTCGCTCTGAAATACGGTCTCGTGGACCGGAAATTGCCGTATTACAAGTACTTGCCGGAAGCCGTGCTCGAAAATGACCGCGCCAGACTCTACTGGGACCGGGCCATCATCACAGACAGGACTATTCTTGCGAATAAGCCTGATATTGTGCTGATGGACCGGGCACAGTCAAGGATTATTTTGGTCGATATTACCATCCCGTATGACGAGAACCTCGTGAGAGCCGAAACAGATAAGCAATCAAAATATCTGGACCTGGCTCACGAGGTGACCGACATGTGGGGTGGTCTGCCGGCCGAAATTATTCCTGTAGTCGTCTCTGCGAATGGGCTAATCCCAGTTAGCCTCTCTGGTCATCTGAGGCGATTGGGACTACGTGACGGACCGCTCCGGGCTCAAATGCAGAAGGCGGTGCTCCTTGATACTGCCCGCATCGTCCGCCGGTTTCTTTCCCTTTCCCCCTAACCCTTGGCCGTTTGGTCTCCCCTGCCGAGGGCTTCCATCTGGTTGGGCTTTTATTTATTTATGTAGTTTTGAATTTATTTTATTTTATTGATATTCATGTATATTTATCTTTTCATTTTCGTTTATAATTATATATTTATACATCCCAACCAGATGAGAAAACTATATAAGAAAAATAATAATAATAATAATAATATACAATACAAGATAAGAATAGGAATGTCAATGACCACGACTTGTTAATTGGAACTTAACAAGTATGGTTATGAAAAGAAATTATTTTCCATACATTTTTTTCAACGTTATTTAACCGAATCTTATTACCGGTATTGTTAAACGCTATATTAAATGCTAACATCTGTATTCGGAAAAATCTTAAATTCAAAATCCACAAAGTGGAGTTTGCTGCTATTACCCATGCTATGTTACACAAGTATGGTAGGAATAGTATTCCCAAAACTATTTAAGTTTTAATTTGTTTAAAAAATAATACTGGAAAAACAGGGAATTAAATTAAAATCTAATAACAGTAAGTGGACTATTCTAGGTTCCCAAATAAATCTATGTATTATTTTTTGTGACAAATATCTGCTTTGCTCACTCTACCTAAACGTCTTATATTGACAGCTAAGACGTCACAATATAGCGTAATGTCATTCCTATTCTAATTATGAGAAACTGCTCATATGTTTTCCAGTATTTAACAAGATGTTTTTTGAATACGCTGATCTGCAAAGTGAGACGTTTTAAAAAGAGAAATTTCAGTTTACCCTCTGTGGTGGCGGGTTTCTGCTTATCGGCTATGCTCGAGCGCTTGTCCGTCCCACTAGTGGCCGTGGTGCTGGTAGCCAGCGAGCGGATCTCCTGCTGCGCTTCACGCATCTTGTCGTAGAATACCTAATAAAAATAAATATTGAATAGCAAAAAGCCCAGTTGCTTCTCAAGTCAAATGGATAGTCGGCTCTACCATATAATCTAATAACTGCATCATATAATTTGCATCATCAAATTTGCCACTTTAGTATAATTAACAATAACATTTTAAAAAAGGAATAAGATGTTAATTAAACCATAAAACTACGATGACAGTTTTTGCTAATAAGCCAATGCTTTACAACAATCCCAGTTGGTGGTAAGTGGTGATGAAACACCAAGTGGAAAATAACACCACATACTTACGCAAATTCTATAGAAATGTTCTTTAGACAACTCTAAAGTATTTCAATTTAAGTTTTATTTTAAAATGAACTGAAGTACTTTTTGTGAGCCATCATTTATACATATAATGCAATTGTTTATGGATTATGTTATCAATTGACCAGTTATAATAACGAATAATGATCTTGACACCTCTACCGAGCCATTGCCAAGAACTTGCAACGCGGGTTTTGAGGTTTCCCCTGTCAATATAAATATTCAAAGATTGTCCGGAAAAAACATACTTTCAGAGTGATAAGATAGTCTGTTGTACTTATCTCTAAAATACTTTTTCATTCGTTCCCTATTTCGTGTATATTAAAGAAATATACTACCCATGCGGTTAAAGAATGATAATGGAAAGAGCATCTCCTCTTTTCACCTCTCCCACCCTGTCGCTATTTATACTCACACCCGCTGGTAAAGAAAAATACGTTGCGAGATGCGTTTTCCTGTACATTTTACTGAATGAGTTGGACTGAATTCAGTCCAACTCATTTGAATCAATCAGATAACAAATTAACATAAAATACAAAAAAAAATTCAGTTCAGTTTCGCTAATTAGTAAGCTAGACGCGTTCTTAGAGTTTTCTTCATAATTATTGTTGATTTTGTTTGTTAATATTTTTGTGTAAAATATCTACATGCCATTGACACATGAGTAACCATATTAAAATTTTTAGTTTGTTTGTCTGTTTAAGCTAATCTTCGGAGTGGCTGAACCGCTTGCAATAAAATTCCACAAACAAACAGAGATACCAGGTGATCTGGTCTAACTTAATCCGAAAAATTTAGAGATTTTATTAAAATGGAAATATTGATAAGGTAAAATAAATGGTATGGTAATGATTCTCTAAGTCTAAATGTATCCACTTGCGTATACAATTCTTTTCAAATATTTAACCAGTTATAGAAAATTTCCAATCAACCGAAAAATATATTAACGTTATAACGATATAACGTTATTAGCGATTTTTCGCAGTTGGTAGTGCATATTAACAGTAGGGACTCAATGAGCCGCCATTTCTAATCCCATTCTTTATCCGTTTTACTTTACTTTCTGCACTAAATATCAAAACTATGTTACAAATAACGGCATATCTTTGAAACGGAACTCACCTTTAAGAACGCTTGTGATATCTCGCCGTTTTGTAACTTTGTGAATATGCTGTGTTGTATTATAGGATTTCCACCTTCCAGAAGAGCGATGCCTGTGAACGAGTCAAATAATCCATTTCAAGTTTATGGAAATTATTTAATATAAAAAAGTATTATGTAATTACATTATGTACTATCATGACGATATGGTGATTACACTATATCATTAAGTGGTTGGTGCCATTTAGTTAAAGGAATCGTAGTACGAGTAACTCTTAATAGATTACGTTGTTCAAGCATTAAACTAAATGACACTACAATAATAATTAATTAATTTAAAAGTTAACTAAATATATTAACACCAATTTTTTCTATTTGTTGTGTCTATTTGGTGTGTGCCCATTCTTCGCAAATTAGAATATTAACAAGTAGCGACTCGCCGATTAAATTGCCCGCTACTGTCTACTAGACTCGGGCCACATGCATAAAGACCGAGCGTAATCATCATGCCTGCCATGCGGACTGACAATTGGAAGTACCAGACCTGACGCACTTTTGATGCTGCTTTCATCGCCAGTTTGGACAATTTAGTGCCATACATGATGTTATATACTGCTAAATGGGTATCGGAAGCTATGACATTTTCCTAGCAATTTCTATATGTGTTTGTTACTACACAAACGAGACAGGTTGCTAATTCATTCATTGGAGCCGCAACCGTATAGATAATTAAACATAAATTGTTACTGTACAATAAACATAAAACTTTCTAATAATATGTAAATATACATCTTTAAATGTCCCTCATATCATTCCGTGAGTATCGAGAGGCGGCAGATGAAGACTAAAAGAGACCATGGGCAGCAGCATTTTCCTAATGACAACTCAAAATTTAAAAAAAACTGCGGTTGTCAACTCGCCTGTCAAGCGTGGCCACTATGGCAAAATTCCTCTCATGAGGCAATGGGAGAGGTCTATGTTCAAGGGGTCTAAGTTATGCTACCCTTGTCATCATTCTGTATGATAAAGGTTCTCATTTGATGGACGTTCCGCCATCAGTCGATCTTTAGAGCCTCGTCTCAGTGCATCAGCGCAACGTAACGAGTGAACGTGAGGTGACATGTTCACAAGAGGTATTCCTTTTTACTACGTATCTTATGGGGGTGTTCCCACTTCCAAATTATTATCTAACATACAGTAGTGATTGTGCAATCAGTAGTTTAAGAATATCCACTATCCTGTATCATTCCAAGGATGTCGTAAGAGGCAAGAAAGGGAAGCTGAATGAGGAGATGGGCCATCATCCTGATAATAGCTGAATGATAATAAAAATGCGGTTCTCTAATTACTTGCCAACGTGGCAGCTATGGCAAATCGCCTACATTCGAGGTAATCTATGGGGGAGACCCATGATCAGCAGTGAACATTTGAGAGGCCTTAACTAATATAATGGATGACATCTTTGTGAAATGTCTTTACAAGAGATTCTCGTAGTGACTAAAATAAAAAAATGAATGAAAGTAGTAAAAGCGTATAAAAAGATTGAGTTTAGTGGCTGAAATGAAAGTAGTATTGTAAGAGTGGTGCACTGACCTAGCTGTATGGCCTCGAGGAATATGGCGGGGCGGTTGGTGCTGTTGATGACCAGCTCCACCACTAGGTCGGAGGCGCCCTCGCGGTCCAGGTGCGCCTGCACCGCCGCCAGCGTCTGCCCCGTGCGCAGCAGCACCTTCGCTGCACACACAGCATACTGACTGCACTACACCAACCTCGGGCACCAATACGGATCCAACAGAGGAGGGTACAGTGTCACACATACTATTTTATACTTCGTGGAAACATGCTTCAGCTATGTTATGGTTGTAGCACGAATGGCTTGGCTCCAACATCTAAGAACCACACTCACAAAATACTGGCGCAAAATAGCAGCTTAATGCTTCTGTGTTTCGTATGGTGAAAGCAATGAATCGGAGAGTATTTTTACTGAATGCGAAACATTCCATCTTGGTCTTGAGGAGTGACAACGCATTTGCATATTGATTCTTAATCGAGGATTATGTATGTAGATATCTATTGGCTTCAGTATCTACTTACCATCAAGTGGACTGTGACTGACACATACATTTGCGGACTAACTGCGCGAAGAAACGACCACTGCGGTCGCTTTATGTTCTCATACATTTCCATTAAAAAGAGCCATATGTGACTGGGGCTTCGCTTGTAATCATGGTTCATGTCGACACTTTTGTAGATTACGACCTACCCTTAAATACCACGTTTATATTCACGGTATCTTTGTGTCATTTAGACTCGGGTGTGGGCGATGTCTTATCTGGTACATGATGATGTAATCCTGACCAACGTCGACCTGCAGGCCTATTTGCTAACTTCATTGAAATCAAAATGATAGGTACTTTGTAGAAACATTACGTCGGATTCTACATAGCTTATAATATAAGGTGACTAGAGACTAAACAATACATGCGAGTTCTAACAATCACGTGCACCTCGAAAGGCATAGCAATGAACAGGAGAGGGGCCGACATTTAAAAATTCTTTTCCTCAATGTATTCATTAATTGAATAATAACTTTTTTTTAATAAGTATCTCTTTTTTAAAGATCTTATGAATTCATTAATATTTATTAATTAATTAATTAAAACGGAATTAAATAATAATAGACTACCCCAGGAGGGTACCAGCACCCCTGGAGAATCCCTCGCTGAGCATGCACGACCATGTTTCTCCACTTCTCAGCGTGGGTGCTCAGGCTGCCCCGCGTATTCTGGAGGGGGGGGGGGGGGGGGCAAAATTCCGCTCCAGACTACAACTGCTCGGGGCAAACGGAGCAACAAGACCAAGGCGACCCCTGCCACGCTGTCCGTGAATTTCTGCAATATCAGGGGACTTCACTCTAACCTAAACGCCGTCCACTACCATCTCGAGACGGCGAGGCCGGCTCTGCTCTTTCTGACCGAGACGCAGGTGTCCTCTCCGGCTGATGTCTCGTATCTCTCCTACCCGGGGTACAAACTGGAACACTCCTTTGTGCCTCGGGCTGGAGTTTGCGTTTACGTCAGAGAGGACATCTGTTCTCGACGCCTCGGCAGACTTGAAGGTTCGGACCTGTCCATCCTTTGGCTACGCGTAGACAGCGACGACCATCCACGCGTCTACGGGTGCCTCTATAGGTCCCATAGCGGTAATGCCGAAACAGACTTCGACCACGTCCAAATGGCTGCAGATTCGTTGCTACAGCAAATCCCCTCCGCAGAGATCGTGATCCTCGGCGACTTTAACGCCCATCACGCCGAATGGCTTGGTTCACGTTTAACCGATCATGCGGGGAGATCTGTTCATGATTTTGCCTTGGCATATGGTCTGACACAACTGGTTACTTCGCCTACGCGGATTCCAGATGTGGAGGATCATGCACCTTCCCTGTTGGACCTTCTGCTGACCTCTCACCCGGACGGATATCAGATTTCCGTCGACGCCCCTTTAGGCTCCTCGGACCATTGTCTGGTCCGGAGTGTTGTGCCACTCACGCTGAAATCGCGGTTGCATTCTGCAGGCTGCCGCCGTGTTTGGCACTATAGGTCAGCCGATTGGGATGGGATGCGGTCTTTCTTTGCATCCTACCCTTGGGGGCGGGTTTGCTTCTCGCCGGATGATCCCAACGTTGTTGCGGATTCTGTTACTGATGTGGTACTTCAGGGTATGGAACTTTTTATTCCTTCCTCTGTGGTGCCCATTGGAGGCAAATTTCAGCCATGGTTTGGTCGCTCCTGTAAAATAGCATCATGCTATAAGCAGGAGTGCTACCAAGCCTGGGTTGATGCATCAGCGTCCCGGGATGTAAACACCAGTGCTCTAAAAAAGAAGTATAATTCCGCCTCTAGGTCCTTCAAAAGAGTCATTGCCAAGGCAAAGTCAGAGCACATAGGCAGAATTGGCGAGAAACTAGTTCGCCTTCCTTCTGGAACCCGTGCATTCTGGTCTCTCGCCAAGGCTGTCCAGGGGAATTTCTGTCAGCCATCTCTTCCATCTCTGCACAGGGAGGACGACTCACTGGCCCATACTGCAAAGGAGAAAGCCGATCTTCTAGGCTCTTTCTTTGCGTCTAACTCGACTCTCGATGACGGGGGGAGTACGCCGCCGACCATCCCGCGGTGTGAGTGCTCCATGCCGGAAGTGCAGTTCACACAGCGCTCGGTTCGCAAAGCACTCCTCTCCCTGGACATCCACAAGTCGAGTGGGCCTGACGGAATCCCCCCAATTGTGCTGAGGACGTGTGCTCCAGAGTTGGCACCGGTTTTAACGCGTCTTTTCCGGTACTCCTACTCCCTAGGCGTAGTCCCAAAATCATGGAAGACGGCTTTCATCCACCCGATCCCTAAAAAAGGCGACCGCTCAGACCCGTCCAACTACCGGCCAATCGCCATCACCTCCTTGTTCTCCAAAACAATGGAGTCCATTGTAAACTGCCAGCTCATGAGGTACCTTGAGGATCACCAGCTGATTAGTGACCGCCAATACGGTTTTCGCCGTGGTCGGTCAGCTGGTGATCTTCTGGTCTACCTCACTCACAGATGGGCGGAGGCAGTAGAGTTCAAGGGGGAGGCATTGGCCGTTAGTTTGGACATTGCGAAGGCCTTCGATCGGGTTTGGCACAAAGCGCTTCTTTCGAAGCTCCCTTCCTATGGGCTTCCCGAGAAATTGTGCGATTGGATCACCAGCTTTCTTGCAGATCGGAGCATCAAGGTCGTTGTAGACGGTGCAAGCTCCGATTGCAAGCCTATTAATGCTGGTGTTCCACAGGGCTGCGTGCTATCGCCAACGCTGTTTCTTCTGCATATCAATGATATGTTGCATACCCGTAACATTCATTGCTATGCAGATGACAGCACTGGTGATGCTCTTTACACCGACCGAGCCAATATTTCTCGGGAAAACGTCTCCGAGTGCCGGGACAAACTTGTGTCTGAAGTCGAGTCTTTGCTGAACAGAGTCTCGGATTGGGGACGACTAAATCTAGTCCAGTTTAACCCCCAGAAGACACAAGTTTGCGCGTTAACCGCTAAAAAGAACCCCTTTGTCGTATCGCCTCAGTTTCAAGGCACTCCCCTTGTTGCCTCAGCCAGTATCGGAATCCTCGGCGTCGACATATCGAGTGACGTGCAGTTTCGTGGTCACTTGGAAGGGAAGGCCAAATTGGCCTCTAAAAAGCTTGGCGTGCTCAGCAGAGCGGGACAGTATTTCATGCCGGCACACCGCCTGCAACTTTACAAGGCGCAGGTTCGGCCACACATGGAATACTGTTCCCATCTCTGGGCTGGGGCTCCCCAGTACCAGCTCCTTCCACTTGACCGCATCCAGCGCAGAGCGGCTCGAATCGTCGACGACCGAGTGCTTTCCGATCGGCTCGATTCACTGGCGCTGCGAAGAAATGTTGCATCTCTTTGCGTATTTTATCGCATCTATCACGGGGAGTGCTCTGAGGAATTGTTCGGATTAATCCCAGCCGCCAAATTTCGTGAACGCACTACACGGCAAACGTCTCGATACCATCCACACCATCTGGATGCTTGGCGGTCCACCACTGTACGTTTCACAAGGAGTTTTCTTCCACGTATAACCTCTCTGTGGAATAGTTTACCACCGGCGATTTTTCCGGACCGATACGACCTGGGGACCTTCAAGAAAAGAGCTTACTCCTTTCTAAAGGGCCGGCAACGCACCCGCAATTCTCCTGGTGTTGCGGTTGATCATGGGCGGCGGTAGTCACTTAACATCAGGTGAGCCGCATGCTCGTTTGCCCCCTCTTCCATAAAAAAAATTTTTTTAATAAAATACAAAACTAGAGTTTTTGTACTTTCGAATTTTTTCTTATATTTTTTACATTAACTTTTACTTATTATAAGCCATTGTTTGACTACAATCCCAGACAACAAAGGAGTGAAAACCCGCAGACCACCAGGTTGTCAGATTGTGAAAAGGGAATTTTTTGTTTAATATCAAAGATGCCGATGAGACATTGGATTTAAGCTAAAATAATATTATCGGGTATGCGTAATGCCGAGTCACGATGAAAGATCATTTAGATCATTTATTTTGCTATAATTCGTAACGATTCATTGAAAATGAAAGATAAAAGTAACACAGTGTAATATGGGCTTTAGAAACACACATAGCATTTGACATTGTATGGACCCACCTGGCTTCAGCTGCTGCACGTGTGAGGCTGCGTCGCATGCGCAATCGAATAAAGACACAATTCTAGAGCAGGCCATTATCACTATAAGCTTGATAACTATATGAAATACTTGCATCATCGCGGTCGATGTCGTGTGTTTGCTTTTGGTTTTATAAAATTAAAATATTTTATTTATTATCAGACTTTAAAAAATTATTTTATAATATACTTACTCATATTTATACTGTTGCTTTACGTATATACGTCGCAGCCAAAGTTTAATTAGTCGTTCAATTAACAGCCAAGCCAATATCAGCGGCAGTAGATTAAGGTGCGGCTACGGTGACCCAAGGGCCACCCTAAAGCCGCGTGTATTTATAGAATATTTAATAATAATATAAGGCACAGACTAATTGAGTGCCCGTGCCACGTAATGGCTAGGCTGGTAATACAACGTTTAAGGAAGTTAGTTGGCTGCGACATATACACCACTCACTTAATAACCCATTGGTTTTAACATCAACTTAACAAAAGCAAAAGGTCATATAAAACGAATAGGGACGATGATGCGAGTAATTTAATATAACCAATCAAATACACTATTTTGAATTACTTCGTTGGTCGCTTTTGTTATAAAATAAGTAATATTACTAATGCTTCAGTGTTATTTTATTTAATATAGTGGTCACAAACAATGAAAACAACTCTTTTAAATATGTAATAATATGTTAATATCAGCACGAGTCGTGGGTACAGAACAACAGTAGTGGGGACAAGTTAGTGCATCTACACTAGTCACCAAGTATCCAATGGATGACGAAAATCGAAGGAGTAATCTGAATGAGTGTTCACATCCTTTATCCAACAATCTTTTTACCCGCACTAGTGGTCACAGTTCATACCGCGCACCAATATGGAGTAATTTCTTGAAGATTATCTTGTTTAAAGAATGTTCATGTACCGTGAAAACCATAGAATAATACATACATAATAGAACGGCGGACTGGGCGGAGCCCGCGTAGCCACTAAAATGTCACTACTATGTCAATTCACACGTATAAATGTCAATACGAGATAAGTTTTGACGTTACTATCGTTTACAAATTTCGCATGCAAATTATTTAGATAATGCCAAATTGCACCCTATTTACAAATAAATATGTATTAAAATTTAAAAGATTTTTTTAACGATGACCTTGAACATTAATCAAAATACTATAATGTGTAAATTTATTCAGTCTGTCAACACAGCGAATCGGGTTTGGCGACGCCAAGCCTCGTACTAAATAAAGTTGACAGCCATTCTATTGTGTATTATAGTATTCTATGGTGAAAACTAATAATGTCTAATTAAAATAATATTAAACAATGTGCTGGACACTTCTAAATCTAAATGTGCTATTAGTATTGTAATTGGAATGTATGTGACTGCGTGTCAACTATGTTTGCTCGGAACTAAATGCAATTTCAGCTTTGTTATCAATAAAAATATTTAAAGCATAAGAAGTTGATTGAAAACTTAAATTATTTTAAAATAATATGATTAACTAAATTTCATTGCATACAATAGTAATAACTGGAATAAACATTGCAAATCGAACAGTTCATTCTATTGTATAATCCTTCTAAATTCTAAATTAAAATATATTTTAGCATATAAGGTAATTTTTTATTAAAATGTTAATATATAGTGTTAGGTTTGTTTATCCATCAGTTGCGAATTTTTAACAGAGGAGTAGACATCTATGTCAATTGAAATGGTTTTATCAGCTGTCGATTTTTCTTATAGAAATTGCATGTAAAAATACCAGTGATTGACGTCATAGTATCAACATATATTTTGACAGTATTTAATACTCAACCAAATTTCTTATTTATATAAATATCTATAAATAAATAAATATCTTATTTGCATATTTATAAGAAATAAAAATCCTATGATATATATAATAATAAAGTAATAAATTATAAACTATTTATTGAGCTGTATGGAAAAAGCTGACATAAAATATCGATGTTACGGTTGAAATTTCCCTGTTATTACTTATCAATCAAATACTCTACATTAAATTGGCATTAGTTCCTTACCGCCGGGCCCGTGCGTGACGGTGAGCGAGAGCTGTGGGGGTTGGATCTTCGGCTCCGATTTACGGTTCACGAAGTACTGAGAGAGTAGTTTGTTGCGAAGCTGATTGCCCTGTAAACATAATACTTGCATTAATGTTGGTTTCTGATTGAATTTGAACATAAGGATATCTTTTCATTGCCCCTGGAAGGTGTCAACTGATGACGGCTCCATGGTGCAGTGGTTTGGCATGTAGTTGCGGCACTGAGGGCCGGAGTTTCGAATCCCGCACGGAATATTTGTATTGGCTTACAAAAAAATCCGAGTGTGGATGTTTGTCCTTGAGCAATTTATGTTAGTAAACTGCTTCCACGATACAGAATAAAATCGTATTATGGGGATAACGTTTAAAAAAACATAATTCCTACCTTTTCGCCATATTCGGGATCCACCGCCATCATCTCTCTGAGCGTGCGCAAAACCTTCACGCACAACTTTTCCTCTTTCTCTTCAAGTAGTTTTTCAGTGTGTCGTATTAATCTGAAAATGGACATATTTTTTTAACAATAAAATCATCTGAGCAATTTATCAGTATAAATTGGTACAAACAAGTATAGTGTTTGTAGAATCTGTATATAAATAAAATTGAAAACTCTGATTGAATGTGAGCAAGTCGCGTGACAATGCCAGGTCTACCTTTAAGTCTTAGTTCTCTAAGTTCTTTCCATCTCGTGTTTTAGTTATCTTATTTTTTATAGCATAAAAGTGACAAACGAGCACACACTCTCGACTGAAGTGAATAGTGAATATTGTGGTCCGCATAGATACCTAAATATATCTTCGATTAAGAATCAAAATGCTAATGCATTGTCCGGCCTGTTGGTCTAGTGGTTAGTGACCCTGACTGCTAAGCCGGAGGTCGTGGGTTCGATTCCCACCCAGGACAAATGTTTGTGTCATGAGCACGATCTTTTGTTCTGTGTCTGGGTGTAATTTATCTATAATATTTATATATTTAGAAATATATAAGTATGTTTATCAGTTGTCTAGTACCCATAACACAAGCTCTGCTTAGCTTGGGACTAGATGGCGTTGTGTGATAGCTGTGGAATATTATTATATTATTATTATTATTATTATTATTATTATTATTATTGTCACCCCTGAGGATTAAGACGGTAAACTTAGTTATCAGTAAAATGGTTCTCTAGAAAGAAATCTATTGGCACAGGATACCAACGTAACATAGCACTATAATGGTGCTATATTATGTTAATAGGTCCTTTCCCGGTCGATTCGATTCAATCGTGACTAGCGTAGTTTTTTTTTTAAATTTCTAATATAGAAAAAAGGTGACGAAGCGAGCACATCTGATATTAAATGATGCTGGTAACGTATAGACATCTACAATTATCGTCAATTTAGAATCAAAATTCAGAAGCATTGTCACCCTTGAGGACTAAGATGGAATGGCTTGATATGGACCTGGCTATGAAGATGCCGCTGGTGTCGGCTCGCGCCAGGTGCCCGGGCTGCGTGAAGAGGCGGTGCGGGCGGTACAGGATGTCCACCAGCAGCGACTGCTCGGCCTGCAGCAGCGGCCGCAGCTGCTCCTCCAGCAGTGACACGATCTCCTGCAGCCCCTCCATCACCGACCGCTCGTTCTGCAGATGCGACTGCGGACGCCATCACGGAATATGAATGCTACGACCACATTGTCGCACAAATATTCGTATTGTGTTGTCACAATAAAGCTTTGTATTCGGTCTACGTCGAACACATTAGTAAAAAACAATTCTTCTCACCAACTCAACACAGAGTTCTTTCTAGTTAATTCGAGTCGCTGGCGCTGCGAAGGGATATTGCATCCCTTTGATTTTCTATCGCATCTACCACGTGGAGTGTTCTGAGGAATTGTTCGGATTAAATCCAGCCGCCAAATTTTACAAACGCACCTCGAGTCTAAACTCAAGATACCATCCACACTATCTGGATGCTTCGTGACCCACCACTGTGCGTTTTAAAAGAAGATTTCTTTCTCATACAACCCCCTTCTGGAATCGTTTTTTCGGACCGATACAACTTAGGTACCTCCAAGAAAAGAGTTTAACTCATTTCTAAAAAACTGGTAACGCACCTGCATTTTCCCCTGGTGTTGCAGTTGTTCATGGGCGGTGGTATTCACTTACCATCTACTGAGCCGTACGCCCGTTTGCCCCTCTGTCAAATGAGGTAGTGGATATACTTAAACCGCCTAAAAGTATATATACGTTATAGTGTAGTGTGCAACTACACTATAACGTATGTATACTTTTGAATGTAATTTAGCTTGAATGTGGTTCCACTATAGAAGTAACAAAATATATTTATCATGCTGAGGTACGTGATCTTCTTATATATTCATTACTCAAAAAGATCTTACAACATACAAATATTGTATATATTTAAGTTTTAGGTATAATGCAAACAAAATAAGAATAGAATTGTCAATGGCCTCTATTTTCTCAAAATTATTTTTAAATTAGTCTTAGTATAACAAAATGTATTTCAGTTTCAATTTATTTCAAAAATAAAGCAATAGGTAATATAGCAAATAGTGATATTTGAAGATGATGGGAAATTTGGTTATATCATAAACACAGGGAATCAATCACACACTTTTTTATAACAACCGTAGAATATTTTATAAGCCTAAATAAACCTATGTTATATTTCTATAAGATAATTAATTCGATATGATAAAGTCATAGTTCCTTTGTAAATAAAAATATTTGTGTTGCTCACCCTATCTAACTGGTTTATATTAACAGTCAAGACGTCACAATTTTATGGAAAGTCATTACTTTTCTTATTTTGATTGCAGTGTACTACCGACAGATAATTAGGGGGGAAAACAACAAAAAACACACGGCACACGTGACACCAATAATGCAGACGAAACAATTTTGACAGTGTCAAATCAACAGGTATCAATGTAACAGTGACATTTCATCAACTCAATATAAGTAACTCACTTCACTTCTCGAGGGATCAGTGTTATCAGGCTGTTCCAACGCTTCCGCCTTTTTAGAAGGAAACACAGTTGTCATTTAAATACAACTGTTATTATGTTTAGAGACAATGATTTACATATTAAAAATAAATAATAGTAAAGAAATTTTATAAATTTAGTTCTAAAGCCCGCAGAGAAAAAGCGCTCTTTTCTTTATTTCTTGATCTGTCACTTAGTTTATTAATATGGTAGTACCCTATCCAGTTCTTTCTCTTTTTTTTTGCAGATTATCTGAAGAAAATTGCTTAGTTTGACCTAAGTTTGTTTATTTTATTTGTATTTTTTCATTAGTGTACAATAAAGTGCATTGTTTTAGAGTTATTCAAGTTCCATAAGCCTTCAAAACAAGATCCAGGTTTAGTTTTCAGTACTATAATAAATATTGATCATCTCAACACAAGTGCACTGTGAATTTAGGCCAAGAATATTACAAAACACGGTTCCGAGGCATATGCGTCCATCGACTTCCATTAATAGAAACTTAGTGTCTAACTATTTTTAATTAGAAATAATACACTAAGTACTTTGTGTACATGTGATACAGATTTGCAAAATAAAAATGTCATCAATAGTGAATATTAAAAAGTATTTCCATCATCACCGTCAACATACAATTTTCAAAAATACAATTTCATTTATGATTTTTTTAGAATAAAATCCCCAAAGCTAGTTAAAAGTCTTTTTCTAGTAATTGGTTATAAATATGATTGATATTCCTCACCTGTGAAGCCATTTTCTCCAGCTTTGAAGTCTTGGACGCAAGCAGCCATTTACTGGTCTGTCTGGAGAGCGCGGCCGCCTTTTCAAATACTGTTTGTATCTTCGCTTCTAACTCCAATGGTATTGCTATACTACGACTTTTGGCTACGGATAATAAAAATTTAAAAAATTTATCTCTCTGCGGATAAGATCACGAAAGTTATTTACGACAGACGAATATCAAAAGGATTTTAACAAACAAGTGGTAAAATTAAAAACTTTGTACAACCGACCTTAATATAAATATAATGAGAACATCATCAATGTATTCGCCGTCAATTAAATACGCATTATTAACGATAACTCAAAAACTACTGATCAGATCTTGATCAAATTTATATGGGGCCACAAGACAAGCAGCAGCTTTTAAATAAAACAGAAAGAATCAACAAAATCGCTCCACTCAGAAAAAAGTTTTGAAGTAAAACACATAAAAAAACATACAGTCGAATAGAGTACCTACTCGTTTTTGAAGTCGGTTGAAAAAAACTTTAAGTGCTGATTTAGTACAGGAATACTCTTTGAAATAATACTAGTACCTATACTAAATAAAATTAAATCCCAACCCAAGCATACAACTGCAAGACTTCATGATACCATAAGTTCATACTGTATAGATCGGAACAAAAGTTAAATTTTAATCTATGGTAACCGCGGTTAACTGTGACATCTGGACGTTGAACATCTCAGTTCTTCCCGTGACCATGGGTGCTGTAAAGCTCTCGAAACGTCGGGTATTAAAAAGTTAAATATACGCGATAAATTCCGTAAAAACTAGTATTATTTCAATGTGTAGTGTTCGCGTAAATATAAGAAATCATTAAGAATACTCTTCTCTAAAATTGTATTAGGCGAGCAAGTAGAGTACAAAGTACAGAGACTGGTGGCGTTACTACAAAAAATATCATAACAGTTTTAAATGGTGACACTTAGTGAAAAAAAAGTTAGAGAATATTCAAGATCAATCAAGTTTTTTTTTAATTAAATTGAAGTAACAAACGTAATTACAATACACTTGATGATAAGTGGTTTCTTCATCAAACGTACAGCTGTAGTTAACTTCAAACAAAGAAAACTGCAGAAGTGCTGTCACCTATAAGGACTAAGACGGAATGCCTCCTAATCATATTGCCTATCTGTATCATTTATAACGGAGCACAACAATGCACGCACTGCTGCTTGGCGGCAGAAACATGTAAGGCGGTACCTACCCATATCATTCGCCATAGTGAAGTTGTCAGCGTTTCCACCAATGGTCTCTCTTTTATAGGATAAGAAAGACAAACGAGCCACAGTGCAGCTATATTATAGTTGAAGCACGAATGAGTCAGCTCCGCCGGGGCAGGACCACGCTCTCACAGGATACCAGCATAAAATAGAATCTTAATGCTGCTGTGTTTCGTATGGTGAGTGTAGAGAACCGGAGACCCTTTTTACTGGAATCGAGGCATTCCATCTTAGTCCCCAGGGGTGACAACAACGCGTTTTCATTTTGATTCTTAATTGAGGATAAATCAAATCAATCAATGATCTACCATATGCCCGTCACATTTTTCGGTGAACAGGTTCATAATACTGTTCCGGCTGCCACGCATTCTGCTCAACAGCGATTACACTCTCAAGGATTATTGCGAAGAAGTCATCTGTTCGACACCTTTTCTATACAGGAGAAATTTATGGTATGGGCATAACCTTTTTTTTTAATATGTACTTAGAAATCGTTTGTATTCTATATAATTTATTGTAACACGACTTACCAACTTCGCTGAGTGTCCGTATGCACTTCTCGACGTTGAGCTTCTGCGGTGGAGTGAGCCACGAGCACTGGTAGATGCGGAACGTGGTCTGCAGCAACTTCACGAAGATCGACTGCCGCGTCTGAACAGGGTTACGAGAGTGTTACTGTGATTGCTGTAAGAATTTTATATCTAGATATTTACATTTTTTTATTTAAACAAAATTTAATATATTATATATGGACAAAATTTTACCACCAATCACCTGACCAACAGCCGTAAGCTTTTGTTAGACACGCCACTCTCGTATATTAAGAAAAAAACGATAAGCCCGACTGGCCATCCCTGGAACTTCCCGCTAATGTCAAATGCAAAGCGCTCTAAATTCCACTTCTTTTAAAACTTATTTCAAAAAACAACTTTTTAAGAAAATTTTATTTTTGATATTTCTCAAAATACCAGTATATTTCCCTATCCGTTCAAATGGTATAGAAAATCTAAGTTTGGTGAAGCCCTTTTGAACGCTGCCGAGTAAAGCCATTCAAAAGTTATGAGAGGGCTACATACATCCATACACACACATCTGTAGTTATGTGTGTATGTAAAAAAGTAGACTATTTTTATGTCAGAACGGCTTCCTAGGATCTCAAAACGTGGAGTTCTGATGACAACTCGATTTTCGAAAACCGGGGTGAAACCATTTGCTTCCCGATTTTTGAAAATCATTGGTCGTCATAGCGGGGAGTAAAAAATCATGATATGCTTTAAATATGGTCTATCGTTATATATTTATTACATTTTTATTCATATTGTAAGGAGGAGAAATGAGGAAAACAAACTCCGCAGTTATAACTAGGTGGTACGACTTCTTTTGTGCCTAGGAGTCCCTCTAGGTGTATATTACCCTCTTACCTATGACTGTCGCTAAGCAGCAGTGCCTGCTGTATTGTGTTCCGGTTAGAAGAGTGCAGAGAGCTCGTATAATAACAGATTGTGAGCCATACTATCTTAGTCCTAAGAGGAGAGAACACATCTATAGCTTTCTTTGTTTGAAGTTGGTTGCAGGAGTCCGGGTTGTTTGTAGTTTGTAGTCAACTCAGTTTACATTTTATATTAAAAAACTGCAGATCAATTTGTAACCAAAAAATAAATATAATTAAAATTTTGAAGCTAATCAGAATTTTTTCTTGGCTATTAGTAGGTAATAAACATACTTACTTTCAATAATTCCAATGAAAGCGAAAACGTAATATTTATACATTAAAAATATTTAAAAATTAATAATAAGTAAAGAGGGCAGTAATGAAGAATAGGAACATAACCATTAATATATTATTAAACTGTTTCAGTAAACACTTTAATGATATATTAATGTATGTCATACTATGACAGTCACGAATTTCGATAAATTTAAAAGAACGGCACATGAGTTATAGAGGAATGTGACTATTCCCGTCTAAATGGCAGGCTAATGGCCTTCAGGGATTTACAACCAGTCAATTCATAGCACAGTAACTTAATGGGAAAAGTGCATTATAAATTAGAAAAATAATCACAAGAACCATACAAATTTAAAACAATTATAATTATCATTGCTGCCATGAAGAATTTTAATAATAATAAATATTATGTCGAAAAATCGGCCAAGTACGAGTCGGAATTGCGCATAAAGAGAGTTGAAGAACATGCAGATGGTGTGCACGAGCACGTCGGTCACGTAGCCGGCCCAGATGCAGTGCGCGCTGCTCTGCTTCGAGAATATTTTATCTGCACGCTGGTGCTCTGGTCGGTGAAGGGCGAGTTGAAGAACGTGCAGATGGTGTGCACGAGCACGTCGGTCACGTAGCCGGCCCAGGTGCAGTGCGTGCTGCTCCGCTTCGAGAATATTTTATCTGCACGCTGGTGCTCTGGTCGGTGAAGGGCGAGTTGAAGAACGTGCAGATGGTGTGCACGAGCACGTCGGTCACGTAGCCGGCCCAGGTGCAGTGCGTGCTGCTCCGCTTCGAGAATATTTTATCTGCACGCTGGTGCTCTGGTCGGTGAAGGGCGAGTTGAAGAACGTGCAGATGGTGTGCACGAGCACGTCGGTCACGTAGCCGGCCCAGGTGCAGTGCGTGCTGCTCCGCTTCGAGAATATTTTATCTGCACGCTGGTGCTCTGGTCGGTGAAGGGCGAGTTGAAGAACGTGCAGATGGTGTGCACGAGCACGTCGGTCACGTAGCCGGCCCAGATGCAGTGCGCGCTGCTCTGCTTCGAGAATATTTTATCTGCACGCTGGTGCTCTGGTCGGTGAAGGGCGAGTTGAAGAACGTGCAGATGGTGTGCACGAGCACGTCGGTCACGTAGCCGGCCCAGGTGCAGTGCGTGCTGCTCTGCTTCGAGAACAAAGTTTACCTGCACGGTGGTGCTCTGGTCGCTGAAGGGCGAGTTAAAGAACGTGCAGATGGTGTGCATGAGCACGTCAATCACGTAGCCGGCCCAGGTGCAGTGCATGCTGCTCTGCTTCGAGAACAAAGTTTACCTGCACGGTGGTGCTCTGGTCGCTGAAGGGCGAGTTGAACATGCAGATGGTGTGCACGAGCACGTCGGTAACGTAGCCGACCCAGGTGCAGTGCGTGCTGCTCTGCTTTGAGAACAAAGTTTACCTGCACGGTGGTGCTCTGGTCGCTGACGGGCGAGTTGAAGAACGTGCAGATGGTGTGCACGAGCACGTCGGTCACGTAGCCGGCCCAGGTGCAGTGCGTGCTGCTCTGCTTCGAGAACAAAGTTTACCTGCACGGTGGTGCTCTGGTCGCTGAAGGGCGAGTTGAACATGCAGATGGTGTGCACGAGCACGTCGGTAACGTAGCCGACCCAGGTGCAGTGCGTGCTGCTCTGCTTCGAGAACAAATTTTACCTGCACGGTGGTGCTCTGGTCGCTGAAGGGCGAGTTGAAGAACGTGCAGATGGTGTGCACGAGCACGTCGGTCACGTAGCCGGCCCAGGCGCGGTGCATGCTGCCCGCCGGGCTGCTCTGCGTCGAGGACGCATCCTCGCGGGACGTACCTACGCGGATAACTTCACTTTATTTTATTTTTATTGCATACATTTTATTACTATTACCGTTACAGTCTGTTAAGGGGATATTTGCCTTTATTTTTAGGAATTAGGAAGATGCCCGTCTAATGATATGTTTTCCTCTGTCTCCTCTTACTACACCCACGGGATAATAGGGGGGGGGGGGATAGTACTTTTATACTGATAAAGCAATTCGTGCAAAATTATTCCCCAACCATTCCAAAATATCAAAAATGCACAACGTTAATATTCAAGTTTTCACTTCTGCCGGCACTCTCGGAGTGCAACCCGTCGTTTTTTGTCTACAAATAAATACAAGTACCTATGTATAATCAATTATAAATACTTACTCGGCGCGGAGTGCGCGGCGCCGTCGCTCTGCAGTATCGCCTGCATGTCCTGCAGGAAGGAGCGCTCAAACAGGTCCCACATGTAGTTGCTGGAGTAGATTTCCTTCATCTCCACCTCTGTGTCGATGTAGCAGTGGTTCAGGAAACCAACGTACGCTTCCTTCACCTGTAGTCCAACAAATTGTATTTAACAATCAAAAATCTTTACCATCAATAGATTAAAATGCGTATGGACTAGACCTAGCCTCCTGAATTTTTTTTACTGTCGGTATTTTGAAGTTTTAACATATTTTTAGACGCATTGGGCGATTTTTGTACGGACAAAATCTTATAGAGTTCGCGTCACCAACATGATCTTGTACTTTGACAGCAGTGGAAGTACAGATTATAAAATTATTGTTTTTTTCCTAATTTTAAGTCACTGTTATTAATCATATTAAAGTTTTAAGTTTTCACTACCATCGATAGTCCTTAATGACTGCAATTTTTTTATTTTATTTTGCGGATAAGAATCTACATATAGACGCGTTGCTACACCATGTCGACTAATAAAATATTTCAATACAACAAAGTTTAAATTTTATTCTATTCTATTTTAAATGATCTAAGGTTTTTGTCACTCACCATACGAAACTTAGCAGAATTATGGTGCTATATCACAATGATATTATAGTCGAGTGTGGTCCTTCTATTTGAGCCGTTATAGCATTTGTGCTATAGTCATAAGAAATATTAATTAATGTTATTATTACCTCTGGTATGCAGTCAGGATGCGTGATCATTGCCACGATGTCGTCTAGCGGTAGAAGACTGTGACACTTGATCTCCGTGTACACGTTCTTGCCTAATGTACAGCACGTCAGCAGCTTAACCAGTTCTATGTGGTACCTAAAATATACATTAAAATACACATTTATAATTAGCAAAGTAATGTAATGCAGAGTCCTGCTATTGGCCAAGAGTATTTTTAAATTTTCAAGGATTTCCTTTAATCGCATAGCTCGTGAATTAGATTTTTTTATATCATCGTTTGAGATGCTTATTTTGCTACTTGTTAAACCGTATATTTCGGTCTGGCCCGTCGATGTTTAGACGACTTTTTCGATGCTTATAGCAAGGCATAATAACTGTAACTTATGTTATTAAAGTTTTAATAATTATAAACATTTTAAATATGTCAAATGAGGTTCTGCCGCAAATATTATCTAAAAAATGTTTAGGTTCAGATGGTAACTAAGCGAGGTGGGTTTTGCCGCTGATCATCGCACATGGCCTTCCCTCAAATATCTCATATATAAACATGTTTTGGAACAATAACAGCTAAAAATTAAGCGTTTTTACTATGATATATGTAAACATTTTTGTAGTATGGGGCTTTGATTTATTTGATTATAAACTGATGTCCAATGAAAAGAACAAGAACTAGTAGGGTTGTTAATTTAATTTTTTTTCATAATATTAGGCTAGCGATTCACCCCAGCTTCGCACGAGTGAATTTTGGATCTCGACAACATATGCATGTATAATACATATAAACCTTCACCTTGAATCATTCTCACTTTTGATGAATACCGCATCAAAATCCGTTGCGTAGTTTAATAGTAGTACATAGTAGTAATAGCCTTGCGATACAACATAGACTACTTTAGCCGATTTTGAAATCCCTTAATCAATCCCTTTGATAATATATTCAGTGGTACCCAAAGTTTCGAGCACTTTCCAAACAAACAGTTTTCCATTCAAATACCTCTGTCTCTCTCTCGTGACCAGGATAATTTAACCAAGTTGGTTAAAGCAACCTATATCAAAGGTTACGAAGTGACTGAGACCGGTTTCTTTTTTTAAGATTACAGCCTATGAATATTATTTATCAATCCATTATAGTCCACGGCTGGACATGAGCAACTCCCGTCATACGGGAGGATTTGGTATCATTTTCACGTTGGCAAGTTGATCGTAGATCACAGAAAAGGACGCCTCGGCTCTTTAAAGCTACTGCAGCACGAAAATGGAATAATTATACGACCGTTGCCATCTTAAGATATTCACGTCACGAAATAGGATAATAGTTTACACTTTCACCAAAGCGCATGTACTATAAGTTGATGAATGCTGATAATGAAATTACGATTTAATAATCTTAAAAAAAAACATTTTATATAACAGGACGGTGTACCTTAAAGCTTCAGGCATCTCATTCGTGTGCTTGTACTGACGCATCATTTGTATGAAGTAGTTGAATGAAACCTTGTCGTTGTAAAATACTAGTACGTCTTCACCCGCGTTTACCATCTGAAAGAAAAACATCAATAATAAGATTGGTGGCTGTTACGATACACCTCTTTATTAAACAGGTGTATTGTAAGTTGGTGAATTCATGGAATTAACTACTAAATTTATTTTTGTAGTCCGTCTAACATATAGTGTGGCTAGTGAATATTCACTATTTCATTCGGCTTCGTTAAAGGCGGCAGAGGAAAAAAACCAGTGTCTTCCCCATAGAATACTGTAATATAGAATAAAATGGCTGTCAACCTTATTTTGTACGAGGATCGGCATCGCCGTGAGCACACATACAAGCAATAACGTCGTAATATCACCACTATAAAACCGATTCGTTGTGTTGACAGACTGAGTAAATTAAAACATTTTAGACTTTTGATTAATGTTCAAGATCATCATTAAAAAATTCGTTTAAATGTTAAATACATACCTATTTGTAAATAGCTATTTTCTAAATAATTTGCATGCGAAATTTGGAAACGATTGTAACGTCAAAACACATCTCGTGTAGACATTTATACGTGTGAATTGACATGTTAGTGACATTTTAGTGGCTACACGGGGCTCCGCCCACTCCCCCGTTCCATTACGTATGTATTATAGTATTCTATGGTCTTCCCGATAGTAACTAAAAAATAAAAATAAACTGCGGCTGCTAACCCGCCTGCCAAGCGCGGCAATTATGGCAAATATCCCCTCTACGAGGCAATCAACGGTAAAGAAATTTCCGTAGGTGTCATAGCCTAGTTCGTTCTGCTGCTTGCCTGCTTTGCTCAGCTGCCGTTTGCACTGGAGTACATTGGGGTGGGTGCGGTGCGTATGTTGTTGTCTGGCATACGATGTGTAGTTACCTATACCTCCTGCATGACAAGGTGCTGGCTGCGGCGGGTGTGCCGGCCGGCGGCACGCACCATGTGCGTACCTCCCGCATTACGAGGTCCTGGCTGCGCCGTTTGTGCTGGCCGGCTGCTCGTACGATATGCGTAGCTCCTGCATGACAAGGCCCTGGCTGCGGCGGATGTGCCGGTCGGCGGCGCGCACCATGTGTGTACCTCCTGCATGACGAGGTCCTGGCTGCGGCGGTTGTGCTGGCCGGCTGCTCGCACGATATGCGTAGCTCCCGCATGACAAGGCCCTAGCTGCGGCGGATGTGCCGGCCGGTCGCGCGCACCATGTGCGTACCTCCTGCATGACGAGGTCCTAGCTGCGGTGGTTGTGCTGGCCGGCTGCTCGCACAATATGCGTACCTCCTGCATGACAAGGTCCTGGCTGCGGCGGATGTGCTGGCCGGCGGCGCGCACGATGGTGCGCAGGAACTGCAGGTATGCGGGGCGACGGCCGCGCGTCTCGATGCAGTGTACGAAGTGCGCGGCCACTTTCTCGTTGCCCTCGTGCGCGCACAGCGCAGGGTTGTCCTCGAAGATGGCGCACACGGTCTGCGCCTCGCGAATCTGTCCACAAAAATAAAAATGACATATTAGAAAATTCCTGCACTCACATTAGAAAATGCTTTCATCGTCAATCACTTCAAAGAAGTCTTTTACTTTTACTATCATGTATCTATCTGGAAGGACAACATCATCCAGAAAACGACGTGCCTAACGCTTAGACAACGTTCATCTCCGAGCGTCATCTGCCCTTTCCAGATCCTGTTCAGCAAGCTTCTTCTTTTCTTTACGCCGAATCCCTATTCTTCATCAACGGCATGATCTTCCATGCACATCCAACATGACTTTCTACTCCAATAACATTCCAACTGATGACCAGCGTAATTTAGCGGCTCACCAGCATCATCTGCTCCCTTATTAATGTTGCACATATTGCGAACGCATTGGATGAGGAGTCCTGCTTCCATCCGCAGTGGAAGCAGTTCGCCGTAGCTTCGCGGATAATTTAAGTAGTCACTGAAGCGCCCGCTCCCGGTAAGTGTAGGTGAGTCAGGCTACCTGCTTCACAGTGCGGCAAGATTGCAACAACAACATCAGTTTAAATGGCTAGTCAAAGGTGGAAAGTCGGCGTACGATACGGTAGTCGTGGGTTTTGTAACCGTGCTTGACTTATAGGCACATGGCTCGCCCCAGGTGGCAATTCTAATGTGTCTATTATTTAAGAGGCATATGGGTGACCTGTGGCGAATTATCCTTTCCCCTTGCCTCTTAAGGTCGAGTTGCGAAGAAAGAGGAGTGTTGGTACGGCAATGCGCCACTCGTACTGTCCTCCACGGCTCTGATGGGGCCTTATTGTTAATGCGATGGTGGTGGGGCTGTGGGGAAGGAGAGAGCTGGTATAAGAAGTTACCGCTTTCTCAACTTTCCGTGCTCGAATCGTAGTCGGCGGAGGAGCCGATGAAGAAGGATACTGGGGGACGTTTATTCTGGCGCTATGGTAGTGGTATGGCGGATGTTTCTAGATAGTTCTCATGTTCCAGCATACATGTGGGAAAAGTAAGTACCATGGGGTGTACAAGAATGCCGCTGAGTTGTAAGAATTACTTAATAAGAGAAATGCACGGAAGATCTTGTGGCTTTCTTAATAGTGGTATAACTATGTCTTATTTATTCTAGATATAAAATCCTTGGATCAATCTTGAAAAAATTATATTGAAGATGGGCCAAATTAAAAGTACCATTAACCAACGAGCATGTGTCTTACGCATATATGGATGTGATGTGTGTCAGTGTCTCCGCCTACCTCTTTGGGAGACAGGAGTTAGTGTTTATGTTTACGGGTGTATGTATTTGAATATAAACCTGAAGGCCGGCGAAGCAGTGACAACGGTGCGACTCTGATACTGTATCGTTAATTAATTTTTCAAGATTGACGGTTACGTCATATTTATGAAATATCATATTATACTTATGAATTGAAGAGACAGTATCCTAATGGCAGGGCGCGGATCGCGAACTGAAAAGGTCGTGGATTCGAATCCGCCATTTGACTGTCGTGAACCACTCCTAACACAAGCGTTTCAAGCTTACCAGGAGTGGTTAAAAGAAATATTAGTAATGTTAATTAAAAAGATTACTAATATTTTAAAAAAAAAAGATAAAAAAAGATCATGTTCCACAATAGACTACTTGAGGGTTGATGAGAAAGCAAAGAAGTAGTTGAATTTGAAATAACTCACTCCAGCATTTAGGAAAAGGTCGAGATGCTTGTGCAGTATGGCCTGATTCTGCTGGTTGCCGTGGCAGAACCGCTGCAGGAACTCGTGCGCCAGGGCTAGCAGCTCGTCCATCGCTGCATCGTCTTCGTCGTGGGGTACCTTCAAGGAAAATGTTGGCACGTTAATCACTAACATCAACTAAGTTATTCAAAACGACTATAAATCAATAGCACGCTACAGACTATAAACTAGAAATTTCTAGCGCGCTATTAAATACGCTATGTAATAGCGCGCTATTTATAAAAAAGTGTGTAGGAGGCCGGCAAGCGCGTTAAGTTTAGCAGCACTCTATTTCTCTGAGCAGGCTACATTACATGTCGTTCATTGGATAGACCGCGTGCTATATAAGAAAATTGTTTCGTAATAAGTCGCATTTTAGATTAAATAAAGTGGTAAAGAAAAATTAAAGAACGCTCTTTCATACTTTCAGGCATACGACTTTTTATAATCCTAAAAATATTTTTAAGGACTGTACTTTTAAAACAAAATAAAATTAATCATTTTTTATTATAATTGATGTAAACGTTATTTTAACCTTAATATAAATTATAAATCAAACGTGTATTTAAAAGTTTATTGATTGTATATACAAAAATCAACTATTTACAAACACTATTATATGCACTTTTGTATCTATATTTTATTTACATTTAAAAACATTAGTTAGGCTTCTTTAGTAGCAGACAACTGTGTCCTTCGATCACTTATAAACATACAGTATACACTAACAGAATAACGTCTAACACTAAATTAGATCGCGCGCGATGAATAGCGTGCAGCTAGATTAAATTTGTGTCACACGTCTACCCCCAACAGCGCTGCTGCTAGAACTAATTGCCGCTTGATATGAATAGCGCCAAAGCGTCATAGCGTCATAGCGCCATGGCGACTACTTACATAGCACGCGCTATGCGTTATGAAAAGATAGCGCGCTATAATATGGCGCTATACGCTATATTAACCACCATTAACATCAACCATGAAGAGCATAATATATGAAGCGGCATGCACTAGTTAAACTCAATAATAGAGTTGGTAACGCCAGTTAACAATCTACTTTATCAACATTACATTACATATCGCATTGAGTTCGTCCTAAGTTATATCTACTTTATCAACATGACTAGTGCATATTTTTTGTTTCCTTCCTTCCTTCCCTTTCCTACCGCACGCGCTGCCGCCGAGGTGAAAAAGAGGATCTCGGCGCGCGTCATTATACTAAGTGATATTACACCATCCGCAACGCACGGCCACCCGTCGCGTCTTATGTACGTTAACCGCAAACCGCGCAGGGCGAACATTGAGTTCTCCTGTTTATGTTTAATATTCACCGCATCAGACATTGTGTCTTTGTAACTCATAAAAGTGTGAGACGCCCCCGTAAGGGCAAAGGTGGAGAGTGTGGGACTTCACGAGACTGTTCCGAGAGTGCGTGTGCGCCGAACCACGTGGCGAGCTCGCGGTACAGCAGACACTCCAGGAGGAAGGCGCGGCAGCCCTCATCAGGTCAGTGCGTGCTATCCCACCTATTTATTTTCCCCTTTGCCGTATGCACCAAAATTACAGTCCACTAAATCTTTATCGAAGATACCTTAAGTTACTGGCGTCTCCATTTTCAATGGTCCTTCTCGCTGGATTGACCTTGACTTTCCATTTTCAATGGTCCTTCTCGCTGGATTGACCTTGACTCTTCATTTTAATGGTCCTTCTCGCTGGATTGACCTTGACTTTCCATTTTTAATGGTCCTTCTCAATGGATTGACCTTGACTTTCCATTTTTTAATGGTCCTTCTCGCTGGATTGACCTTGACTTTCCATTTTTAATGGTCACTTCTCGCTGGATTGACCTTGACTTTCCATTTTCAATGGTCCTTCTCGCTGGATTGACCTTGACTTTCCATTTTTAATGGTCCTTCTCGCTGGATTGACCTTGACTTTCCATTTTTAATGGTCACTTCTCGCTGGATTGACCTTGACTTTCCGCCCTTATTAGATCGTTATCGTAATAAGCGTTTATATAATTAATTATTTATATTTTAATCCGACTTCGGATTAACCCCGCCCTTATTAGAACACTAGAATAGGTCCTAATAGGAGACATTCATAGTAATTTTAAAACTATATTCATAGAATGAATAAGCAAATAATTATCTATATAAATTATTTGTTGTATGTTCACATCACGTCATCAACTTTTAACTACATCTATAGATTATACTGTTAAATTACATTTATTATTTGCACATATATTTAAGCATTATATTCGTTATAAATAACTTCATAATTATTATAAAAGTTAACAATTAAAGTTCATCGTTAACGAAACTAATATTTAATAATTCAACCGCGTAGCGAGGTCGCTTACTGACTACCCGCTTATAATTATATTATTTTTGCCGCATAACTTAAGTTGTAATGCCGCCTAAAAAACAAATAGCATCGAATAATAGCGATTCCTCGGATAATGAGAGCACACCTGATGCTGAGTTGGTTTTATTGTTAGCTAAACGAGATGCTTTATTTGAAATAGTGCAAAAAATATATGATATGTCCTCGGACATCCTCACAAACACTTCCACGATGGAGCGTTTTCTTGATGGAAGTTCTAATATTAATGCTTTACGTATTGAGTTTAAACAGGTCTTAGATAATTATAATTCACATTTATTAAAAATAAACCCTATTGCTAAACCTGATTATAACAGCCTCATTGCGTTTGAGTCTCTTTACGGTAGAATAAATAGGCTTTATTTACAATATTCGCAATCTAATTCACAAAGTACTAGTACACCATCTAAAGCCAGATTCACACTTCCGCCTATCGAACTTATGCCATTTTCGGGTGACATTCGCTCATGGCCTTTATTTTATGCTAGCTTTAAATCAACCGTCCATGACAACACATCGCTTACCGACGCTGAAAAGTTATACTATTTGCTAGGTAAACTAACGGGCAAAGCCCTATCTGTATGCTCAGGTATAACTCCTTGCGCTGAAAATTATAAAATTTTATTGCAAGCACTCGTTGACAAATATGAAGACCGGCGTATGCTAGCATCTACATATATTAATCAGATGTTCGAATTTAAGCCATTGCAATCGGCCACCGCAAATAATTTTGATTTATTTACTGATAACTTTATAAGTGCAGTGCGCGCTTTACAAAACTTAAAGTTAGATAATCTCGCGGACTTAATTGTTCTTCATATCGCGCTTAAGAAGCTGGACCCGGATACCATTCGCTCTTTCGAATATAGTCATAACTCGATGGTACCTACCTTTGATGATTTAGTAAATTTTATTAAGACCCGCTCCAAAGTTTTGCAACGCACCGATTCTAGTACAAATTCTAATAGCGCACCAAACAATCGACGAGGTAACGGTAATAATCGTCGCTGTAATAATACTTCGTCGCCGAAGTATCAGGCGTACGTAAGCACGACGACTAGTTGCTCAAAGTGTCTGTGCGATAATATTGTGCATCAACACCTATTTAAGTGTGCAGACTTTAATAAAATGACGCCGCAGGAACGATTTAAATGCGTAAAGAGTAACAATGCATGTGTGAATTGTCTCAGTTTAAGTCATCGAGTGTCTAGTTGCTCTTCAAATTATAGTTGTCGAGTTTGTAAATTTAAACATCACACATTGTTGCACTTCCACCGCAGAAGCGATAATGCTTCCCCTGCGCTGGCGCGTTCTCCACCGCTTCAGCCAGTTACACTGAAGTCTACAACCCCCGCGCCCGCACACTCGCCACCCCTCACCGCAGGTGCGCGTTCAGACGTCGCGCTGTGTACTTCGTTCAAGAATGTTTCTCAACGTTCACCGCCTCCCGCGCGCGCAAGTCGTTCGCAGAGAACTGTTTTATTATCAACCGCTCAAGTATTTGCTTACGATGCTAAGGGAGAGAAACAAATTATTCGTATATTATTAGACTCCGCGGCTCAAAGCCATTTTATGACTAAAGAGTGCTGTCATCGTTTAGGCGTTCAACAACACGATACCGAATGTACTGTAGTAAAGGGATTCGGTGGAGTTGAAAAAATTGTAAAATCGAAATCGATTGATATTAAAATTTTCTCACGATTCGACTCGAATATTAACTTCAATATTTCAACGCTAGTTGTTGATCAAATCACCGACCTTTTGCCCACCGCTGTGGTAGACACATCTGTCTTATCACACTTCCATGGCATAAGACTCGCTGATGAATGTTATAGCATGCCTAATAAAATTGATGTTTTGATAGGCGCATCCCTTTTCCCGCACTTACTATGTCCAAACGTAATTTATTCGTCTAACGACTTGTCCGGGCCCTCAGCTTTGAGTACGGTATTTGGTTACGTTATTATGGGCTCAGTGCCGACACTTCAGGTAAATCATTCTTTAACGTGCTGCTCAGTCCTAGAGTCTCCTATCGTTGACAAATTAGTGCAACGATTTTGGGAGCTTGAACAGCCACCCTCCGCACCGCCCATTCAGTGTCCTTCAGACATTGAATGTGAAGAATTTTATAAATCTACGACATCCCGCGATCCTTTTACTGGTAGATATATTGTTGGCCTGCCATCTGGTAGATATATTGTTGGCCTGCCATTTAAAGATGACGTTTACTCTCTCGGAGATTCTTATGAAACCTCTCGACGACGATTCATGTGCTTGGAGAGGAAACTTCAAGCCTCGCCTACATTAAGGTTAGCATATGATGACGTCATAAAGGAATACTTAGCTAAAAATTATATATCCCCCGCACCGCCGTATGACTCTCATGAACCCGCTCCAATATATGTCATACCGCATCATGGAGTCTTACGCGAAGATAAGAAGTCAACGCGTCTGCGCATCGTCCTGGATGCTAGCAGTAAGACTAGTACTGGGCGATCATTAAATGATATTCTGCATTCAGGACCAAATTTGCAAGGCGACTTGTTCAATATAATTTTAACTTTCCGCTTACATCCAATCGCTATGACAGCCGACTGTCGCCAACAATTTCTGCAAATAGTTGTTCGCAATTCTGATCGTCGTTACCAATGCTTCCTATACCGCTTCCGTCCACAAGACCCACTTGTGTTATACCACTTCAATCGCGTGTGCTTCGGTTTAACTTCGAGTCCATACCATGCATTGCGCACGGTAAGACAGCTCATTGATGACGACGGCGCAAAGTATCCACTTGCGAGTCGTATCGCATTTACTTCGCTATATATGGACGACATCGCGTTCTCTATGCCCAGTGAATCCGAGGCCAGTGAGACCTCTCGGCAGCTGATAGACTTATTCAAGGGTGCCCAATGGGACCTGATAAAATGGCATAGTAACCGTCGATCTGTTTTAGATGACCTCCCTACTTCCCATAAAATTACAGGAGAAGTAGAGTTCGATAAATCAATGCCACATAAAATACTAGGCTTGCATTGGTCTACCGATAGTGACGCCTTTTATTTTAAGATATCTGTTCCCGCTGATGTGACGTGCACTAAGCGCGCCATCTTATCTACTGTCGCTCGCCTGTGGGACATAATGGGTTTCGTTGCTCCCACAGTCGCGTACGCCAAATTGTTAATAAAGCAGCTTTGGCAACTTAATTTAGATTGGGACGACATACCACCACCGCCAATTATTAAGATGTGGAGGCAATTCTGTGCTGAATTACCAGCTCTTAATGATTTACGTATCCCGCGACATGTTGGTGTATCCAAAAACCTGGGGTTTTCCGACGCCAGCGAGCACGCATACGGTGCCGTAGTCTACATACATGTAAAGAGCGTCAATGGTAACACCGTCCAGTTGATTTGTGCAAAGACTAAAGTCGCACCGACGAAACCACTATCTATTGCACGCCTTGAGCTTTGTGGAGCGGTTTTACTCTCAAAATTGCTTCGCAGAGTACTCGACAATTATTCTCTTGACCTTGCAATATCAGTCTATGCCTTTGTAGATTCAAAAGTAGCTCTGTACTGGATAAAGAGTTCGCCACACAAGTGGCAGACCTTTGTTGCAAACCGCGTTGTTCAGATTACCGACAATATTCGCGCTGATAACTTTTATCATGTCGCAGGTACTGAGAATCCCGCTGACATACTTTCACGTGGCGTTACGCCAAATAAATTAGTTTCAAACCCCCTGTGGCTCCACGGGCCTCAGTGGACTTCGTTAGATCCATCTCAATGGCCTCTTCGTACTTTAGACAATGAGGTTATTGCTAAAGATTTTGTCGCACACTGTGTGCACATCCGTCTGTAATTCTGCGATTTATGAGCTCGCATTCCGCATCTCTTCTTGGAGTAAACTTCTACGTATAATCGCGTACGTGTGTAAGTTTGCTAAATTATTGCCCCGCCGCAACACTACTGTAGTGACTGCTGATGATCTCAGTTTGTCTGAGGTTATAATCCTCCGCGCCCTGCAAAAACAGCATTTTGCAGTGGAATATTTAAATATTGAAGGTAACAAACCTTGCTCGCCCGCTTTCAATCGTTTAAGGCCTTTTATTGAGAATGGTTTAATCCGCATTGGTGGTCGTCTTTCGAACTCCGCATTAGATTACACACAAAAACATCCAATTATACTCCCGCGCAGTGATCATGTAGTGAACATGATCATTGACTATTATCATATTAAAAATTTACACGCTGGGCCTGAATTGTTATTGTCATTGCTCCGTCAAAAATTTTGGATCCTTTCAGCACGCCGCACCGTGAGAACTACTAAGGGAACATACCTCCGTCCTGTTGCTCGTATCTGCCCTCTCCCAAGACAATAAATCACGATTATTTTGATTATAATTATTTATCTAAATTAGGAATTAAGTTTATATTTATATATATTAAAAAAGTATTAAACCACAATATTATATTTATGTATACATTTTCTCGCGTACCAAGTAAGGTTAGTAGATGAGACATGCGCATTGAGCGCATCCTCTCACTTTATATACCGCTTATTTATTTGTTTTCCTTTTACTTTTTATATTACGGTTGTCTTTTAAAGGTGACCCTTTAAGGGCGGGAGGAAATGGTAACGCCAGTTAACAATCTACTTTATCAACATTACATTACATATCGCATTGAGTTCGTCCTAAGTTATATCTACTTTATCAACATGACTAGTGCATATTTTTTGTTTCCTTCCTTCCTTCCCTTTCCTACCGCACGCGCTGCCGCCGAGGTGAAAAAGAGGATCTCGGCGCGCGTCATTATACTAAGTGATATTACGCCATCCGCAACGCACGGCCACCCGTCGCGTCTTATGTACGTTAACCGCAAACCGCGCAGGGCGAACATTGAGTTCTCCTGTTTATGTTTAATATTCACCGCATCAGACATTGTGTCTTTGTAACTCATAAAAGTGTGAGACGCCCCCGTAAGGGCAAAGGTGGAGAGTGTGGGACTTCACGAGACTGTTCCGAGAGTGCGTGTGCGCCGAACCACGTGGCGAGCTCGCGGTACAGCAGACACTCCAGGAGGAAGGCGCGGCAGGCAGCGACCTATTTATTTTCCCCTTTGCCGTATGCACCAAAATTACAGTCCACTAAATCTTTATCGAAGATACCTTAAGTTACTGGCGTCTCCAAGAGTTGAATGCTTTAATACCCCACAACGACAAATCAAATAAAACATAATGTTTTCAGCACCCACGGAGCACAAAAGATTTTAAAGTTTTCTTTAATTGTTCACATGTAGAGGCATATTTTTAACAGCCACACAGTTTTTAAAATTGCACCACATGTACGCATTCAAACCCGCTTCAAGCCTAATGGCTATACAGGTAAATGGTAATACAGGCGCAGTCAACCGTTTAGCGGCTGTGTAAGTACATCCACTACCCCCTCTTGTGAGAGAAAGAAAGCAGGATATTGGCAGTAGCGTCTTCCTAATAAAAAAAAAAACAAAAATGTTTTATTTCAGTAAATCATTTTACAGCTATTTGCCGAGGCCTCCCAGAAAGTAATCATAAGATACTTGTGTTGGGAGAGTCTCGCTCTTCCTACGTAATCGTATCAACTTAGATTTACATCAAAAAAATAAATAAAAAATGTAAACATTTTAAACTTAATATTACAATTATTCATGCATTTAAAATGAAAGAAAGAAGCTTAGGAGAAATGTATACCTGAGTAGTTGTGCCCGTTGTGTGTTAATTTATTCCGTATGTGTCCGTTGTGTGTGCGTGTGCGTATGCGTATGCGTGTGCGTGTGCGCGTGCGCGTGCGCGTGTGCGTGTGTGTGTGTGTGTGTGCATTTCTTTCTGACCAAAATGTTTTCCACATCATCATAATTAAGAGTATAGAGCCACTCGGTCAGTTTTTCTACACTCAAACATTTGCATTGGGTAAATTTTAAGTAGGCGGGTGATCTTGTTGTAGGCATGAGGAGCTTGAGATATATTTTGTCGAGTGGCAAATACTGTACGTGCAGGGTATGAGGGAGCCACGATATCGCACCGCCTATTCGTAAGTTTGGTATGGTCACCTTAATCAAGGATCTTTGCGCAAATTTTAATAACAACTAAAAATTGAAAACTGTGGTTGCCAATCCACCTGACAAGCGTGGCAACTATGGTAAATATTCTCCTAATGGAGAAGCCACAGAAATCGTAATAATAAGACAATAGAAATCGTAATAATAAGACAATAGAAATTATGCCATCGCCCGCTGTCGTAACGGTTGTGACAAAACCGCTACTTCAGCGCAGTCAGTCAGAACCTTGCCAAGAGGTGTTAGTGCCATGCCTCGGCAAAAATTGAAGGTGCATAGGCCCGCTTGTGCACATGGCCCACCATGCAACGGCGCCGGGTCTGCGCGTCTCCTGTTAAATGATGCCCACAAAAATGGATGATGGATTTGACTAGAATGCGCAAAGGGCCGCTGCCTGGAGGACGCCAGGGAGCGTCTGGAGCTGGCGCTGGACGCCAACGAGCGCGAGGTGCTGCACGACCACCCAGCAGCCCCTCGCATCCATCATCCCCACCAGCTGGCTTGGTGTCGGCAGGGTCTTCGCGGGCCCAGCAATCGGCACCCGCCACTGGTGGAGCACGCCGCATGCGTTGGACAACTCCAATTAACAGCAACGCATTGCGGGCGTATTTTAGGGCGAAAGGGGGAGAAATTGGAGGTTTTGCGTATCGGGCAAGGATGTATCGACTTTTTGCTGAGCTGGAGCTATCTGTAACCGTCACCGAGCATTCTCAGCCGTAGCATTTTTATACGATGAAGGAACAGCCTCACGTCATAGCCGTTCGAGTTCGGCGTCATCAAATATATTTGACCGCAAGATATACCGAACTCGGTCTGCCAGGTTTTGCTCGATGACGGTTACAGATGGCTCTAGCTCAGCAAAACGGCGCCACAACTTGCAGAGCAACCGAAAAACGTGGACGCCGCCGTGAATACCCCAGTTTTGGTTGATTCAAATGATGATGGAACAGTCGCCCAGGAACTGGAACTGGAGCAAATGAGGAGTACATTGGTTGAAGCGATTTTGGAAACGCGCAGTACGCCCTCAGCAAGCGGAATCGGGCTATCGTGAGGGCTCTGAACCCAATGCCGGTGACCTATTTGGGAGCCAGTCGGGACCTTTGCGAGACGGACTCAATTCTCTTTGGCGCCGCACTGGCAGTCTGCCGTATTATAGGCGCCAAACTTTCCACGGCTGGACGCATTACGGGACAAAGTAGTGCTATCCCAACCTGGACAACAAGAATTGAAGAACGTATCGCAAAGGCCAGGGCCCTCATCGGCAGACTGATATGCTTCAGGTCAGGCAATACCGGCCAAGGATTGTGCGCATCGTCAGGATGGCGTTTGCTGGGACAAATGTTAGTTTGTCGCAGCCGGATATAATGCAAAAACTGACGGAGCGCATAGACGACCTGAGCAGAGAATCGCTGCTTGGGGAAAGCGGATTCGGCGATATACCGAGAGGTCGACACGGTTCAACCAGAATCGTCTCTTCGAGAGTGAACAGAAGAGGCTCTATAAATCATTGGAGCGACCAATGGTAAGTGGAACGGGCCCAGTACCGAATTAGGCCGGCACGGTCGCATTCTGGCGCAGCCTGTGGTCAGAGCCCGTAAACCACAACGAGGGCCATTGGACGGAAGTTGTGGCGAGTCAGTGTGCGGGTATTACGCCCATGGACTCCGTCATCATAACGCCGGATGACGTAGCTGAGGTGGTCCGTAAGGCCCAGAACTGGAAAAGTCCGGGGCTTGACGGGCTGCATCACTACTGGCTGACGGTGTTCATGGTGTGTCACGCTGTGCTCACCCGACAGTTTCAAGAGGCTCTCAACCAGAAGTCGCTCCCGAGATTCTTCACTACTGGGATCACTCATTTGGTTCCTAAAGATCAGGGTGCCACAGACCCGAGCAAATACCGCCCCATCACGTGTCTACCGACCATATACAAGACACTAATATCCATTTTGAACGCGTGAATCACTCGTCACCTGGACTCAAATCAGGTGATGTCGCGCGCTCAAAATGGATTACAGAAAGACATTTGACTCGGTGCCCATACATGGCTAAAGAGGGTCCTCAAGCTGTACAAGATTGACTGTACAGTTCGAGACTTCCTCGAGCAGTGTATGGGGCAGTGGAGTACGATCCTCTGTCATCTAGGCGAGCGAATGACGGCTGCGAAAAGCCGCATAAGGATAAGAAGGGGTTTATTCCAGGGCGACTGTCTGAGTCCAATCTGGTTCTGCCTCTCTTTGAACCCTCTCAGTACTTTACTGAAGAGCTCCGGGGAGGGGATTTCAGGTTCGGAAACGAGGTACAAAATTGACCCACCTTTTCTATATTGATGACCCCAAATTATTCGCCTCCAGTCGCTGCCATCTTATGGAATTGCTAAACATCACTTGCGGATTTAGCAATTCTATTAGAATGGAGCTGGGGACGGATAAGTGTGCGGTCCTCCATGTTGAAAGGCCATGTGGGAAGGGTTGCTAAATCTGAGGGTATAGACTTAACTATGCCCGTCAACTTAAGGTCCCTTTCCGAGGCTGAAACATACCGATACCTGGGTATGTCACAGAACATCGGTGTCGATGAGGCTGGTATGAAACAGTCGGTTTGCAACGTGTTTTATGCACGCTTGACCAAAGTGCTTAACAGCCTTTTATCCGGTGTGAATAAGACACACGCATATAATGGCTGGGTCATGCCTGTCCTCATGTATACCTTTGGCATACTCGGGTGGAGTCAGACTGAACTGACGTCCCATAGGATGCATCATCCGAGATCTTTGGTAATGAGGCTGTACTTGCCGCGAAAGCATGGTGGGCGAGGCTTCATGAGCGCGCTCACCATGCATAATCGCGAAGTGTGCAGCCTCCGTCATTACTTCCTGGCGATATCGGATGATCCATTCTATAATGACGTCATTTCTAGTGATAAAGGACTTACCCCTCTATCCTTAGCCAACGAGCAATGGCAGGACTCGGCAGTACAGAGCATTTCCGACCGGGAGACCGTATGGAAGGAGAAGGAGCTCCACGGGAGGTACTACGGGGCTCTGAGCCCCACGTAGATACAGCCGCCTCCCTCAACTGGCTACGTTTCGGTGACCTCTTCGGGGAAACCGAGGGTTTTGTCTGTGCAATACAGGATCAGGTTATTAAGACCAACAACTATCGGAGATACATCCTAAAGGATGGCGCTGTCGACGTCTGTCGAGCTTGTCGCCATCCCAGGCAGTCACTTAGGCATGTCATCTCCGGTTGTTCGGCGCTTTCTAACTCTGAGTACTCGCACAGGCACAACATAGTAGCCAGAATTCTACAGCAGGAGCTCGCTCTGAAATACGGTCTCGTGGACCGGAAATTGCCGTATTACTTGCCAGAAGCCGTGCTCGAAAATGACCGCGCCAGGCTTTACTGGGACCGGGCCATCATCACGGACAGGACTATTCTTGCGAATAAGCCTGATATTGTGCTGATGGACCGGGCACAGTCAAGGATATTTTTGGTAGACATTACCATTACGATTATAGACGAGAACCTCGTGAAAGCCGAAACAGATAAACGAACAAAATATCTGGACCTGGCTCACGAGGTGACCGACACGTGGGGTGGTACGCCGGCCGAAATTATTCCTGTAGTCGTCTGCGAATGGGCTAATCCCGGTCAGCCTCTCAGGTCATCCGAGGTGACTGGGACTCCGTGACGGACCGCTCCGGGCTCAAATGCAGAAGGCGGTGCTCCTCGATACCGCCCGCATCGTCCGCCGGTTTCTTTCCCTTTCCTCCTAACCCTGGGCCGTTGGGTATGCCCTGCCGAGCGCTTCCATCTGGTTGGGCTTTTATTTATTTATGTATTTTGTATTACTTTATTTTAATTATATGTATGTATATTTATCCTTTCATTTTAATTTATAATTATATATTTATAGAACCCAACCCGATGAGAAAACTATATAGACAATAGAAGTCGCATAGACACGTGAACTTGTCGCCGCTATGATGTGTTGACGAACAACATTCACCATTTTGTAATTTAGTTGTGCGGGGAACGTCGTACGTGAATTTGTGATATTATAAATTTATAATGGCGAAGTGAAGCATAATCAGTTAAAAAAACTCATCAAGGACATATAATTCAACTAATAAAGGCATAGCATTTCATCGGTATGTTGATTATTTACTAATTATCATTGTTTTAACAAATTTACATCTAGATGAATACTTTATTATGATATTTACGTTCGTAAACTTACATTTATTACTTTTCGCATTATACAATTACTATTGCTGCTTTTGTTCTACCGTAATATGCGACGCACGCGACTTTGACAAACTGCCAAGAAAAATGAAATGTTTCACATTACATTGCTTGGCACATTAGATATCATCGTGCATTGCGTATGTTTATAACACGGTAAGATGTGGCGACATCGGTTTTGGAAGTAATCGAGTTTTCTATTGTCTTACTATTTCTGTGGGGGGAGCCATGTGTCCAGTAGTGGATTTTGATAGACTGTAATAATAATGATGACAGGAGCAGCAATCCATTTATCCTCAAGTATCCGCCAAAAATCGTTTTCTGCCAGTCCAAAAAACAGATAATACCTGCAAAAGGTCGAGCACGATGTTGTGCACTCCAATATTGCGCAGTAATCGTTGCTCGTGGCGTCTTGGCTTTCCGGTTCCACCCGCTTCGCACGCCCCACTGTTCCCTTGAGTGCAATACTTGATCATACGCTCCAGGATCTGGAATTAGTTAAAATATTTTTTATGTATTTTATAACTTATATTTTTTATCTTCAAATCCTGGAATTCGCTATCTTGTATATTAATTAACTCGCTTTCTTGTATATTAAAGATTTTAAACTAACTTCCCGATGAGCTAAACTTCAAATTTTAAACATAGCTCAGAATCGGATGACAATGTAAAACAAACGTGGTATATTGAAAAAAATTAATAAATAATTAATACAGATTTTACTTGATTTTATTTTAATAGACTAAGGGTCAAAAACGAGCACACGGTCTACATTTATCCTCGATTAAGAATAGAAGTAACGTTTGCCGCCGCAACCAGATAGGCCGAGAATGAAATGTCTTTATCAAAGTTATCTCGATATTGCTTAGAAAGTCATTGTTTTTTGATTCAAGACATAATATTTGGAAGAGATTGCGGAGTACATGATTTAAATAGGAATTAGGTTATAGATGGAGAATTCCACAACAAATAGAATGCATCTAGAAAAAAATTTCCAATAAATACCAGAATGAGTGTCGAAACCTGGGATTATATTCTTGTTAATATTCAACCAGAATTGGAGATAAAAGTCAATGCGGAAAGAATTTTAAGTTGTTTTTGTCGGCCCGGCATTTTTCGCGGCGAAAACAACTAAAATATTTAGTTCCCTATACTATTCGCCGCGTCTACCGTCCGACTCCATGGCTTGCACCGTACTGATTCATACATTTGTTTCAGTCGCCCGCCACGCCACCAGTCACCTGCGCGATTCGCCCGGAAAAGGACAATGTCAAAAATGGCCCTATTAAATAAAAGCAACGGATATACACGATAATTAATTATCTATTTTATTATATTAGTTGCAAATACTTTAATGACACGGACTAGCTGCATTCCATAATGAATATCAAAAGTATTCTATTCGATTAATGACATTAATCGCAGCCATCTTCGCTAAACGTCATGTGGTGGTATTTTGAATAAAGTGATAATATAAACTACAATAAAAACAATCACTATTTCTTTATTTTATTCCTTAAAAGTATAATTTTAAAACCTACTATAGCTAATGAATGAGGTTATACTCTATTTCAAATAGGTAGTTAAAATAATGCTGAAGTAAAAAAGTTAATTACTAGTATAATTATATTTTAAGTTTATTCCATACATATTTTTGTACCTAATAATTGTACAGATATAATTACAAATTGCTGTGTGCATGTGTGTGTAAAATACATTGATTTCTTATCCTCATCGGTATTTTTACTCAAAGACCACATAAATCAGTGTCGAGATCTAACCTTTATTACATAAAAATTACGATAAACAATATATTGGTAAACATTATATCGACAAAATTATTCTCGGATAGACATTTACAGCACAAGTATAATTCGCGTACAGGTACAGGTTCAGTCAGGAGTACCCTTAACCGACGAGCATGCATGCGTAGGTGTATGGATGTGAAGGAGGCGAGAGAGGTGTGTCAGGATCGTGCCAAATGGAAGTCTGTAGTCTCTGCCTACCCCTCTGGGTGACAGGCGTGAGTGTTTGTTATGTTATAATTCGCCTATGTTGTCACCACTGTTATTCAAAAATAAAATCTCATGTCTTGATGTTGGTAGAGTAGTTTGGGGCCCTTTGATACATTTTCTTCTACCATGGTAGTCCCGCCTCTCAAACGTAGTGATTATATTCTCTTTGTTACGCATATGCAATGAAAAAAGTGTATTTTGTGTAAATTGCGATTCTGCTGGTGGTTTAAGTTATTGGTACTAAAAACTATTAAATGTTTCAGGATACTGCTTTTCTGTTTCTTAAAAATCCTACTATATGATAAAAACCATAGTATTAATAGTTCTATTATAACCTCAAAATCTGATACTTTTTTTTGAAATATATCTTTTCTGCAGCTAGTCTGCTATAAAAACAAGATCGTATAGAAATTCCGTAATGATCGACAACACAACACAATTTTCCGATGCTCTTGGTTCCAGGGCGAATAATGTATGTGCGTTGAGCAATGTCCTTTCGCCGGTCGCGTCGCCACTCGCGTCGCCACGCGTGGCTTGATCCATACATTTGTTTTAGTCGCTAGACGCCTCGCCGCACGCGAATTTTCCTACGGCGAATGTCCTGTGGCCAGGCTGTTAGTGCTACAATCGTAATACAGCTGCAGCATGAATCTACCACATAAAAAGTGTCCTACTTGCTCTATCTTATACCGTTTAAAAGTAATAGCCTATATGTGTCCCATTGAATATTTCTAATAAAATTATTATAAAAGAGTTGATTAAATTGTTATAGACATCTCTTACCTCTTTGATCTTATTGTATTCATTCATATGGTCGTACTTGCTGGGTCGTGACGTATCTAAAACGTTATCAAGTGAGGCGTTGCGTTCTAAGACCGCTCCGCCAGGCCCAAGGGTGCCCTTTATGTCTGAAAATTATATGGACACATTAGAACGAAATTAAGCACAGTTATTCATTTAAATTAATAAACTAAGTTTTGAGGGGGCAAACGAGTACGTAGCGCACTTCATGGTAAATGAATTTTTTACGACGTTTTCCCGAAAAATACTGGCACAGCCGGTGTGTAATGCGTAACCAGTGCTGTCGTCTGCATAGCAATGAATGTTATCAGTATGCAACTTATTATTGATATGCAGAAGAAACAGAGTTGGTGACAGCCTTGTGGAACACCAGCGTTAATATGTTTGTAATCAGAGCATGCACTATCTACTACGACCTTGATATCCCAATAAGCAAGGAAACTACTGATCCAATTGCACAATTTCTCGGGAAGTCCAAAGGAAGGGAGCTTCGAAAGAAGCGCTTTGTGCAAGACACGATCGAAGGCCTTGGCTATATTCAAACTAATGGCTAATGCCTCTCCCTTGGACTCTACCGGCTGCCTCTGCACATCTATGAATCAGGTAGACCAGAAGATCACCAGTTGATCGACCACGACGAAAACCGTATTGGCGGTCACTACTCAGCTGGTGATCCTCAAGGTACCTCATGAGCTGGCTGACCTCATTTGGAGAATATTATATAGGTATAGGAGAAAATTAAAAACATTTTTTTAAACTGATAAAATATATGTTCCTCAATCAATCTCGCTATAACATAGATCTATCTATCTACGCTACATTAATAGAGTATATCCAGGGCGACCCCAGGACGGGTTGCTAGTATAAAAATAATCTTACCGCTATGATCATCGAGTGCGCCAGCGCGGCCCTTGTTGAACACCCACAACTCTGACTTCTCCACGCTTTGACGCAACACATCCAAGTCCGCTTTGATCTGTTTGTACGACTCTACATCTGCGTCCGATACCAGCAGTTGCACCTGGTAACAATACAATCATAATCATCATTACAGCCCTTCATAAGTCCACTGCTGAACACAGGCCTTCCCTCAAGGAATGCCGCAAAGCACGGTCCTGAGCCACCTGCATCGATCGCCTTCCTGTATGTCTTACCAGGTCGTCACTCCATCCAGTGGGAGGTCATCCAACACTTCGCCTACCGGTACGAGGCTGCCAATCGAGAACCTTTTTCCCCATCGGTTGTCGGTTCTTCGCGCTATATGGCGGGCATACTGCCACTTCAGCTTCTTTTTTATAAGAGAGCGGGCAAACGAGCATACGGCTCACCTGATGGTAAGTGATTACCGCCGCCCATGCACAACTGCAACACCAAGGGAATTGCGGGATGCGTTGCCGGCGTTTTAGCTTTTTTAAGCTTACTAATCCGTTGGGCTATGTCGGTCACTCCAGTTCTACCGCGGAAAGCGGATGGATATCCGCATTCCGCAGATTGCCTAGATAGTGCTTAGCTCCTCCAGCGATTCTGCCATAAGGACTTTATTGTCGGTAAACTTAAGATGAGTGACTTGTCATTGATGTAACTACCGTATTCTTTCCAGCCCAGTAGCATGAAAAAGTCTTCCAATGCAGCGTGAAGAGTTTCGGGGATATAACGTCACCCTGTCTAACACCTCTCTGCAGTTGGATAGGTTTCGTACTCTGGTTCTGTAATCGGACAGCTATTGTAGCCCTACTTTACAAGCACGTCAGCCCTTCAATATACAGCCAGTCAGTAAAAAAAAGTCGCTGAAGGGACTGCAGCACTGCCCAAATTTCGACGGAATCAAAGGCGTTCTCATAGTCCACATACGAGATCGTATCGTCGATCGATTCGTATACGCAAGACAGAGTAGCAGGTTGTACTCTGCGGTCTACTGTACAATTTGCCAAATATTATGTATGTGGTGACGTATGATGTCTGCAGACTAGTTGGACTGGCTTGCAGGAACTGAAGACTGCAGATGGAGATTCTCAGTAGGTGAATGGTAGGGGTTCTTGAGAATAATGACGAAGGCTTGAGGTTGTATTTTCCGCAGGTTGTTGGTTGCGTGTTCAAATCATGTCAGTTGGTCACCACCGTGGTCGTGAAAGGAAAAGGAGAGATTTCCCGCCGGGCAAGGTGCCCGGGAAGCGGCCAACGCTCCGTGTGATAGTTTGGAGCTATTCTATATAATATATTGTTTTTGCTTCGGTACTTTGAAAGCGCAATTTTAGGCTTCGATGTGTTTCTCGATTGTGGTGCGACGACAGCGCCGCCACAAATACATGGCTTTAGATATATCCTTATACATTTCGTCCACCTCCACATAGGGATGTGCCGAGGTTGGCGCGTAAACGAGTATGACCTTTAGCGCATACCGTTTGGTGATTCTAAGTATAACGCAACCCTCGTCGACGCACTCCCAATCTTTACAACGTTTTTATCGTCCACAAGTATCTTTACAAGATACTTGTGGACGATAAAACCGACACCACTTTGGGACAAATGGTCGCCCTCCCGGTGATAGAACAAGTTGTCGGATTAGAGGATTACCGTGTTCTCCCCCTCTCTTCGGACCTCGGACAAATCTTTAATATTCCAGCGCAACTTCCAGCTCCAGGATCTTCTCGTCAGTCCTCAGGGTGTATGCGTTATATGTTGCCAGGACGAGTAGCCTTAGGTCTACCTCTTAAGACAGTCATGGGTTTTAATGGTGTGTTGAATCTTTTTTGCCGTCATTCTTGAAATTAAAATTGACATTTATTTTTTTATTTAATTGTAGCCAATCTTATAATTGATACATTTTTACGTATTACTTACTTGTTTAAAAGCTGCAAGCACCTCTTGTCTCTGACTAAAGTGTCTAAAGAGCAGAGCTAACGCTCCAGACACCAGCGCAGCCGAAGCCCCTTGAGAGCAAAGTTGCAGCAGCACGCGCAGGACCATACGGCCGCCGCACTCGTCGAGGTCCAATCCGTCCCTGAACATAGCACCTTATTATGATGGCAGTAGAGTTGAATTTAAACTAATATGTAAACACTTATTAAAGTGAGAGTATGCATATAGTAGTAGCGAAGTAATATAAAGTCCATCCATTTTGTTAATTTGAGCTAAGTTTTGCTCTATATTCATCGTTACAAAATGAGTAGACTTTTTATAAAACGGAAAGAAAAATAGCAAATTGTATGAAGCTTGTGTAAATAAAATGGCATCACTATTGACTATAGTCAACCAAATCTAAGAAATACCTTTTGACGTTTCACATTAATCATTCAGCAATAACTTTGCACAAGCGTAATCAATCACACGATTTAAAATAACCATTTACGTAAATCCGAAGAATTATAAAGTTATCTATATTACGTGTACAGTTTTTTATCACTAATTTAAATTTCAATCTTTCAAACAAAGCAAAATATTAAAAAATAACCAGTATCAACTTTTTGTACTTGACGTCGTTTCAATGATACGTCGCTATATACATTACCGTAGTGTTTGAATGATTAAAATTAAGTGTTATGCGAATAATCGGCAAAAATATTCCAATAATCGATAAAAATATTCAAATAATCGAATCACTAATTTTTTAATGTATGTATTATATGTTTAATTTAATTTTTATTTTTAAAATTCCTTAAATTACATGAATCATGAATAAAACAGAGTTTATTTTTTTAACTTTGTCAACGTAAATTTGTGTAGGCAACAAAACTCATACAAGGCTGCGATATAAAAACCACTACGTAATTTCAAAATCCCGCCATTTTGGGAGCTTACTCTGCGTTATTTTGTGATGTGTTTGTACTCTTATTTTGTAACTCGGCTTTAACTTTTTGGAATGTTTCTTCTTCGTTTCGTATTCGTTGAAGCATGTGCCCATTTCACAAAGGATCATTGGGAAAAAGTGGTAAAAAAAAAAACAAAAAAATTTATTATGGATGACTTTGAAAGAGACATTAATTTTGACTGCATTATTGAAAATCAAACAACGACAGTTACCACTAGTTGTACTGAAAGTGATTGAATAAATTTATTTTTAAGTTAGTTAAGTTAGTTTAATCTTACATTTTTATAAGTGTGCTTCCAGAAATAAGCAGTACCTAACAACGAATACATAGAAACTGATAAATATTGTGTTTTAAATTATCCGTTTTTAATTTATTCTGGTATTATTCACACCAAACCGTAAATGATTACCAACTCTAATTAATCGATATCGATTTTCTAAGAATCGAATATTGTACGTTCCCATTTTTTGATTGGCATGCCTGGTGCAATAAGTCTGACAGCTGTCAAAATGTATTTCTTAGATTTGGTTGACTATAGCACTTCAAAGCAAAATGTTAATGAATTTTAAACTGTGTTGGGTGTTCTCATTTTTTCTAATAAACCAAGATCAACACACTGATATGCACTAGCACACATACAAAACACACACAAACAAACACACACGCACACATACAAAGACGTAGCACATTTATACGAACATTATATTGATACAGGGCAGAAACAATCCATATTAGTGTAAATCACATTAAATAAACACAAATGTGAGGTTTAATTTTTAACATGTGGTTTGTGGTTAGTGTTTTATTATTATTATTAGGGTTTAAAAGCTTTGGTTATGTTTTAAAACAAGCATAAAACTTTATTTCTTATTATTATATTAGTGCAAAGCCCCATGCCTGTAGCAAGGCGCTAGCTAACACTCGGAAGGATCATGCATTGTACTGTTCATCTTACTAACAAATCTACATTTTTTGGAAGGCAGTTGTCAGGCACAGTCTGTATCGCTCTGAAATATAAGATACAATTCAAAAAAGGAGTAGGCAGAAATAATAGTTTTCTGGCTGTAGATGCATCAGATTTGTTAATGTATAATTAATAATTATGTACCACCACCATTACAGAAATTCAGAGTAAAAAACCTAAAAAATGAAAACTTCACTTTATTACTAAAACCCAGCGCGGTAGGACCTATGTATACTGCTAATTTACTTCAAAAAATATTAGTCTTTAAGATTTTAAAAGAAACTAATACACATTCAGTGTGTCTAAACCGAATGTTGTGGTCCTTATGGAGTGTAATCCTAAAGAATAAACTAAAAAACGTTTTGATTTTTAACTAACACCTTTTTTGCACTAAAGGCACAAACGGTGTACTTAATGCCGTATGACATTACTGATAACTGTCATTCACTGCTTAGGAATCTTAATCACTGTTGAAGTTGTATATTATTGAAATGTTATATGTGGTTGTCACCCAGATAAAACTTATTCTAACATTTAATTTTGCTATTAATAAATAAAATTTAAAATTATCAACATACAAATTCTACACTAATCGTTTTAAAAGTAACTGTAAATATTTTACGATGAGTTTCTAATATAAATATAATTTTAAGTATGTACTATTTTTAATTGAGTGCTACATTTTTAAAATTAATAATCTTGATACTGCAAGATCTACTAATTAAAATATTATAAGTATATGCAATATAAGTTTATCACAAAATATCTTCCCTTCAATATTAAAAATGCTTTAATAAGGAATGATATAGTTGAATTTATAAATAAAATAAAAACCAAACAAAAAACTAAAGGTAAAAAGTTCTTCCAAGACTTATTTCAATCTATACATTGTCGTGGGTTAAGTCAATAAAAACGTTTACTATAAGTATTAGATAATTATATATGGCATGCGTTAGTTACAATTACATAGTATAATAAAAACTATTGTTTGGTAAACCTCTCGTCGAAGGTGTACATCACACACCTTTGACGGAAAAAAAATTAAAAATAGTTCCGCGGTTCTTTCTAAAATTATAAATTCCTCAATTCTTTCTTTGAATATTAAAGAAAGTAAATGTTAAATATTAATCACCCAAAGCTCCCACAGCTTAATTATATTATTTTGAATTTTATTATTATTATATAGCTTGAATCAAAAAGGACCCCAATGAAGATAAAACCAATGATTAAAACAGCTAAAATATCACCCTTATAGTACTAGAAAACTTTCCATCCAGACCATTTAACACTAACATATAATTTCCCCATCTTAACATATCAGGTTTAAACTCACCGACAGCTGAATATCCCTTCCGCTTGTAGCCCAATGGCTTCCACATCAGCCCGTCCAAGGCTGTCAGCTTGCCTTTCACCAGCTTGTTCAAATTCCTTCTTAAAAATTGAAAGCAGGCAGCTGATGCGATAGTCAAGTCGTACGTCCAGGATAAACTGTGACATTGGAGTAATAAAAACAAAGACTAAAATAGTTATAATTTACAAAAACGATGACAGGATTCTGACGACCCAGTCTCTACACTCATTCATCCATCTTTTAGGCCGCATATTGCACTATAAATTATGTGACTTAAATTATGGAGCTTATGGGCGTATATTATTTTTGTTTGCGTTTCTCGAGCAATACCAGTCACTTCTTTTTAGTGGTTACAATCAAGGCACTATACCAGTTTATACACCGTGGATTACTTAAGAGTTCGAATCCCGCAAGGAACAAGTATTTGTATGGCCTACAAATAATTGTTTCGGGTCTGGATGTTTGTCCTTGTGGAATTTATGTATGTAAACTGCCCTTATCATATAGGAGAAAACCCTAGAGTGGAGGTAACGTTTTTAAAAAATAACAATAATAATGTGTAGAAGAACAAAAATCAAAATAGTCAGTGTATTTAATTGTATGCGACGGCTAATTAATAATGTTTGCTATATTGTATAGTAATAAGGTTATTTATAGAGGCGTGGTCCTTCTAGGACTTTTCGAATAAGGCTATACTCTAAGTTTTTTGTGATAGAATTCATTTTGAGAATAATAGAAACAAACAATCCGACTTATCAACATATCGGTAAGCTATAGTGGAAATGAACCGACGGGAGAATCCACGACCGATGGGGGAAGAAAGACTCTTGAGGAGTAATCTCTTACTGGTAAGCGAAGTGGAATTAAGAGATTCAGGACCGTATTTTCTTGGAGAAGGCCTATGTTTAGCCTATGTTTAGTCCACTGCTAAACATAGGCCTTCTCCAAGAAAATACGGTCCTGATGGACTTGTGAAGGCTATACGAATGACGGATGCTACTTATAATTTTATAAGTTTAATTTTTGAGTGTGTTTAGGTGCGTTTGTGTGCGTGTGTTTATGCGTGCACGTCGGTACAAAGGCGTAGGTACGTACGTGTGCGTGTGTATGATCGTGATCATTTCGTGTTTGACCAGATATAAACATAGGTTAAGATTGCACAGTATTATAAGAGTTGTGTCGGCCGGCCCATGCAATGCAGATGTACCTGCAGTATCTCGATGATCTTGAGCTTGGTGTCCATGACGAGCGGGTGCTTGCGCGCCAGCGCCAGCGCGGGCGCGCTGCGCTGCACGCCGCGCCCGTCGCCCACCACCTGGGAACACCAACCACTATTTAAAGCTCAAGCTTCTGTTTCCATCTTAATAATTGTATAATTGTAGTTATTACGTGGTAGAGCCATGCTGCAGTTATATTAATTGTATAGTTGTCGCATGAATGGGTCGGCTCGAACGGGGAAGGACCACGCTCTCACAGAATACCAGCGTCAAATATCAGCTTAATGCTGCTGTGTTTCGTATGGAGAGTGTAGAGAACCGGAGATCCTTTTTACTGGAAACGGGGCATTCCATCTTAGTTCTCAAGGCTGACAACGCATCTTCATTTTGATTTGCAAACGGGGACAGATGTAGATGTCTATGGGCCTCAGCAACCACTTACCCTCAGGTGGACTGTGTGCTCGCTTGTCATCCTTTTCCTATAAAAAAAAATTGCTGCGAGATTATGATCAAAAATAAAAGAGTTGATAATCACTGATATGATTGCCCCGTACCGTTACAAGGAGTGATTGAGCATAGTAACAAAATGTTATCCTTTCTTGAACATTTTTTTAAATATTGATGATGCCATATAATGCAACACTTTTAAAGTCAGATCTAAATATAAACCGAAATAATCGTTACAATTAAAGACCTGGTTGATCATGTGCTCGATAGGGAAGAGAAGGCAAGCAGTGAGTTTTAGCTTCATTTAGTTAGATAAGGAAACGTTAGTGTTTTTTAGTTAAATTAATAATATTGTTCACGCCACTTGCACTATCGCTTAACGCTCAAGGGATTCGTTAATTATTATCCAATAAGATTACTGCAAAGCCCATTTCCGGTTTCCTATCTACCGCCCTCTATGCCCAGCATGTGCATTCTCGTTTAACGGGCTCACCACAAGTTGAGAAGACACGCAACCAACCGCACCGCTTATATCTCGCATCATCGCTCCCGCCCTTGTGTAATTTGGACATTGAATTATACAAGCATATAGTAAAAAGTATAGACATTTGCAATAACGCTGTATTTAGTGATTATCTGTAAAGTTGATAAGTCTGAAGACAGCCGGCAGCCATCGAGACACGAGGCAGATCAGCGGAAATCCAGGTGGGTGCACATGCATTCCTTCACGTCCTTCCTATATCCCGAATTTAGGGGATTTGCAGTATCACGAATAAATTAAATTCCATTCACCGCTCGCATCGCGCTAATATACAGTCCACTACTCTATTTAATTTAATAGCCGCACCGCATAACATTATTTAATACATTTGAACCAGCAGTTTGGTGGTTGAAGGCCAAACGCCCAAATCCACCAAATATAAATATAAAATAAATATGAGTAATCTATTAACGTCTTATATCCATATATTATATAATATCTTATATCTAATCTCAACATCACTGTTATCTCCGCCGTCAATTACCAAGCTCTTTATGGGATGAAACTGTGTGATGGACATTTCTTTCTCCGCTACCAAGTAGCAAATATCTACTTCGAAAATATTTTATTCTAAATGGGCAACTTATAATACAAAAATGTATGTAACAAACTAACAAGGTGGTTTTACTTACATTTCGGGCTACGGAGCCAAGCGTGATGGACGTCATTACTGCACCCATGTCGCCGATGGTGCGCAAAACGCCACCTTCAGCTGCGATAAGGAAATACAAAATGTAAACCACAAATAAAACAGAAACAACAAGCTCAGGGAATAAGCGCTCGCCTCCAGACAAAGTTCTATTTCTGCCGGCATCACAGAAATTATTAATACCTACCTTACTTGAAAAATATCTTATATGTCTGTTTACAGAATAAAAACAGACCGTAGTACTGTACAGACAATAATACTAGGATTACATCAGTGTTTATATCAACACAATAACATACGGAGAAAACCCCATAGAAAGCATCGATGGAAGTTGTTAACACAACAATCTAACTTATTCGTTATAAAACTTACGTTTCTTTAACTCCATTTCTTGTGCTGCATGCAAGATTTAAATAATAAATTAAAAAAAAACTATGTGATGGCAGCCAAAAAGAAACATTTTTTTTTAGCCAAATTCAAACAGTTTACGGCAGCGGATTTTTTTAAAATGTTGAACAATATGATCTTCCAACAAAATGTACATACAATAACGTATTAAATGTTAGGATACAACTTATTAGTTATTAAATTCGATAACTAATTAGTTCCATTTATTTCATTAATTTGTTTCCCTCTTCAAAACAGAGTCTGGCCGATTGTGGTCGACTGCTGAACATACTTTTATTATTATATACTAAAAGAGACCCGACATATAAACATGTCGAATATTCAGCATGCACAGCTCACAACTTGTGTGCGACTATGTTTCAAACACAACCTCAGTGTAATTGTTGGTCAAATCTCTAACTGGTGAACAGTGAGTAGTGACAGAACAGATAATTTTCCGACAATTTGAGAGATTTGATCTCGGGCATCGTTTGTCACAATGGAAACACGACATTTACGATTTAATATAATATACCGTTATAGAACAAGTTCAAATTGTCGTAGCTCCTTACACTCGACTTCTCCCGAGAGGGTGCTGGTCTCGTTGATCAGGTCCATGGCAGTGACGCAGTCCAGGATGCTAAGGAGCGTCTTGGTCAACCGGAGCAGGTCGCTAAAGCTAGTGGCGCCAATTATTAAATTAAGTCAAAGAATATTATTATGTTATAGAACTATTATATTCTTTAAAATATACAATTGTGATGATTATTCGACTATAGAAAATATTACGTTATTAAAATCTATTCTCTAATAATTTCTATACAAATATTTGGTTTGCTAACACTTATTATCAATTCATTCATTCATTCAATCATTACAGACTATCAAAAATTCACCGATCAACACAGGCGTCACTCAGATTGCGTCGCAGGGAGGATATTTTGCAACGCTTGGCAAATGGGTTATCAAGCGCAATTTTTTATTAAGATTTTGAGTTATTTTCAGGAAGATGCTAATGTCCACCTCATATGTTCATTTGATATGGTCTTTCGATTGGCTAGTGTCAAATAACTTCAATCTTTCTGCCACTAAAATGTCACTGCTGTGTGCTGTTTGTTGTTGGGTATTAAAATTTAGAAGTATATTGACAGAATATTTTTAACATTATTCTTTGAAGTTGGCAACAAGCGTCCCACGTCCATAGGCTTACATGTTTTAAATGAATTTAGGAACAACATCTTACATATTTCTGTTGCCAAATAACGGTGCTTGAATTGCTATGTATCGGGCGGAAGGCTACAGAGAACCCGTATAATTACTGCCTGTAAAGCATCTCATCTTTGTCCCTAGGGTGATAATGAACCTGTAGCCTTCTTTGTATGATGTTGGCTCCCGGTATCCTTGGATTACAGTAGCTATTTACCATTAGGTGAACTGCAAGTTTATTTTTCACTTGAGTTTTTAAAAATAAAACCATCAAACATCGAAATTGTCAAGACAAAAACTGCAACTGCTAATTTGTAGTTCAAAGGTGCAAAACATCTGGTACCACGATCGCCAATCTAAGCTAAACCTTGACGATTACGTAGAAAGTAGGATTTACGTAAGAACCAGGATTTAGGTAAGAAGCAGGATTTACTTTATATTAATGTTTATTTGCTGATAAAAACAAGATCACTTACATTCCGGTGATTTATAAATTATGGGTGGACCGAGTTTATATAAACTAATAAATAAGATATCAGATAAGCCGCATGCTCGTTTGCCCCCTCCTCTATAAAAAAATCTGTATCTTCATTTACATACCTGTAGAATCCAAAATATATGAGCTCTCTGGCTAACTTAACCACTTCGAATGTGAGCTTGTTTTGGTCGTGATCGCTGAAATACCACGTGCTTGTGACTACCTTGCACAAGTAGTCCTCTACGAAGCGGATGGTGGAAGCGAACTGCTCCTTAACTTTTTCACGGTTTGCGTCTGGACCGCCTTTTACACATTGGTAACTGTAGAAAAAAAAAATAAAAATTAGGTAGAGAGTAGTGAAAAATATTATTGAAATTACTCCTGATATGATATTGAAGTTACGTTCTTTAGATACTTAAAAATGTACTGGCTGTGTGGTATCCCCCCAAATTTCTGTTGATTGTTTGTACTTACAAATCTTTTTCAGCTATCATTAAAATATTCTTATTTTGCTCTACCGTGCAAAAAAGCTCAAGATATACCATTATACCGACAAGTTACGCAAACACCGATCTTCTCTGCTTAGCGTGGAGAAGACTGTTAGAGAATCTTGTTGCGTTTAGTTCGGCTTTTTGTACTTGATGTGCAAATAACGCATAAATAAATAAATACAAAAAGTTATAGTATTATGCCTATTTATAGTTTGTAGCTGTATTGTTTTGTTTTGAGATTAGATGTTTATTATTAGAAACTCATCCGATTTTAAATTGGCTAGAATAATATAATGTGTGATAATGATTTTTGACTGATAATTGCACTCTCTAAACGGCATTTCCACGACACAATTTAGCATTATTTTATTAATTTAAAGTAAAACAGAACAAAATACTTATAATATGATTTAAAAAATAAATGCATTATAGTTTGTTTATTGTATTTTACATAATGCTTTTGACAAAATTACGAAACTCGAACCACAATGTCAATTCGAAAATAAGTTAAGGTACACGCTGCACGCATACTAAAAGATGTTTTATGTAAGTAGTATGGGACTATGGGACACTGTAAGTCATCGATAAAAATTAGTAAGGAATACTATACTATAATTTAATTATATATATATGTAGTGTAAACAAGGCAGAAGTTGTGAAGAGAGAGTTAGGGTAACGTATAAGGAACATAATACGTGTGCACCGACTAGCGCACATGTATGGTGTCGCAGACGTTGCTCCACAGGCGCGCGTATTTGACGGGTGTGACGGGCTCCTGCGGGTCGCGGTCCACGTACAGGTGCAGCATGAGCCGGCAGGACGTCGTGGCAGCTGAGAGATGGTTCATATAGAACAGAATGCGTGTGTACTGTGTACTGACTCGTGCACGTGTATGGTGTCGCAGACGTCGCTCCACAGGCGCGCGTACTTGACCGGTGTGACGGGCTCCTGCAGGTCGCGGTCCACGTGCAGGTGCATCATGAGCCGGCAGGACGTCGTAGCAGCTGAGAGATGGTTCATATAGAACAGAATGCGTGTGTACTGTGTACTGACTCGTGCACGTGTATGGTGTCGCAGACGTCGCTCCAGAGCCGCGCGTACTTGACCGATGTGACGGGCTCCTGCAGGTCGCGGTTCTCGTGCAGGTGCAGCATGAGCCGGCAGGACGTCGTAGCAGCTGAGAGATGGTTCATATGGAACAGAATGCGTGTGTACTGTGTACTGACTCGTGCACGTGTATGGTGTCGCAGACGTCGCTCCACAGGCGCGCGTACTTGACGGGTGTGACGGGCTCCTGCGGGTCGCGGTCCAGGTGCAGGTGCAGCATGAGCCGGCAGGACGTCGTGGCAGCTGAGAGATGGTTCATATAGAACAGAATGCGTGTGTACTGTGTACTGACTCGTGCACGTGTATGGTGTCGCAGACGTCGCTCCAGAGGCGCGCGTACATGCCGGGCGTGACGGGCTCCTGCGGGTCGCGGTCCACGTACAGGTGCAGCATGAGCCGGCAGGACGTCGTGGCAGCTGAGAGATGGTTCATATAGAACAGAATGCGTGTGTACTGTGTACTGACTCGTGCACGTGTATGGTGTCGCAGACGTCGCTCCAGAGCCGCGCGTACTTGACGGGTGTGACTGGCTCCTGCGGGTCGCGGTCCACGTGCAGGTGCAGCATGAGCCGGCAGAACGACGCGCGCAGCTCCTGCGACAGCGCCGCGCTCGACATGCACCTGACGCACACACCACCTCACTTTATATATCACTGTAAGCGTTATGGCCGTATATATATAATACTCAAAACATTACCATTGCCCTTACAGTCTATTAAAGTTCACTGCTGATCGTAAGCCTCCCCATAATTTACCTCATAAGGAAGAGATTAGGTAAAGGTATTTAATTAGTGCATCACTAATAAAAGAAATCACTCATTGTTTTCATTTTAGGTCACGCAGCAAAACACATCACCCTACCGTTCACGGCAAATAAAATCATAAAGGAGACGGTCCAAAATTGTATGAAGCTTAGGCCTGGTTTAATAATACATAACGGAGTAACAAGCTCCTTTGTGTTTTTAAAAGAACTTTCTCGAAGATTCTCGTAGATTCTCGTAGGTACGTGTGTAGTGTCTCGTAGAGTTGTTAAAGTTTAATATTGAATTGAATTACTTACGCTTTATTTTGATGAATTGCTTTCACCCTGTAGGTCGTGGTTTGTTGGGTCTCGTAGAATCAGAGGGACAGGCTCAATTGAAATTTAAGCAGAGTTCTGATGACCAGGTGATACATTTTCCGCCGATACGGACAACTGTTCACCAGTTTGTTCACAGCTGCAGCACCAGTTCACCTTGCGAGGTCGTCCACTGCCGATAACTTTCTTCACCAAGTAGCGACCATTTTCTAGTATTCTGCAAACTTAATATGGTTCACTGAATTTAAGGTCGAGAGATGTTTGATTGCGAGGGTTATTCTTAATCAACACGTAGTCTCCTCGTTGGAAGTGATGAATTTTGGCTTTATGTAGATTGAATCTTCGTCTGTCTTGTTCGCTCGAACGGGACATTTTCTGCTGTACCTGTTGAGTAAGTGCTTCGATATCTACGGTTTCATTGTCAATATTCACCAAGCTGAGAAGCTCAAGAGGTACACACTGCTTTTTTCGTGTAATAAGCGTCAATGTCAGTTCCTCAAGCGTAGTGTGCCACTGCTCTGCTTCGTAGTTTTTAATCATCACCAATGCATTTTTGAGAGTTGCAATGACCATTTCTACCTGACCATTCGCTCGCCTAACTCCTGGCGCTATGACGTGAATATTTATTCCAGGGTGGTCGCAATAGTCTTTGAACTCGCCAAGGAACTCTCTTCCACCATCGACTATTACTTGAATCGGTGTACCGAATAGATGCACGGTGCGTTTCAGAGCAGCTAATACTGTGTGGGGTTTTGTTGCTGGAGAAGTAGAGCAGAACGTACTTTGAAAAAGCGTCAATGGTGACTACGACGTACTGCTGGTCATCTGGAGTGCCCAGCTTTCCAGTTACATCCATATGAATAACTTGAAAAGCAGCCTTTGGTTTTTGTATTGGGTGTAATTGGGCTTGGATAGCACCAGATCTTCCTTTGGATGTTCGGCATATAACACAATTGTCTACAAATCTTCGTATAGTAGAACTCATTTTGTCAAACCAATAAGTTTCTCTGAATTTCTGTAATGTCTTTTCCCAGCCGGGATGTTTCAGTGCGGTGTGAAAAGAGTTGATAATACTCCATTGGAAGGATTTGGGGACAACTGTGCTAAGTTGCTGACCCAAAAACAGGATCGTTTACTTGTTTTTTCAAGACGTTATCCTCCAAGACATAGTCCTCTATTGGGTTATTTTCACTAAGGCTGTCGATTATAGCTCGCAGTTCGTCATCGCGTCGTTGTTCAATTTTAAGCCAGTTCAAGTCTCTTGTCATAATATTGACTGTATACTCAGTCGGGTTCATGCTAAAGATAGTCAGCATGTTGGAGGCGTTCACCCTTGCTTTACTCTACCTCAAAGTCGTAGTTTTGTAAGAATGCCCACCAACGATGAATCCTTGGTAAAAGGTCCTTCTTGTGCTTGGACGCTTTCAGTGCATTGCAGTCTGTTATCACAGTGAATTTTCGTCCATACAAGTACTGGCGAAAGTGTTTTATAGCGCGTACCACTGCTAACGTTTCCAACTCAAATGGTAGCCGCTTCAGTAGTCCTCATGCTCATAAAAGCAACCGCATGTTGACGTCCGTCAATCACCTGCACCAGTACTGCGCCATATCAAAGACTGCTAGCATCCGTATATAGTTGTATGGGGCTTCCTCCTAGAATAATGTCAGTACCGGTACGGACGTTAAGCATTCGATGATTGTGTTACGTGCCTTCTCGTGGTTGTCTGTTCATGTCCATTTAGCACCTTGTTTTGTCAGTTCGTACAACGGTAGCATTATGCGTGAAAGTTAGGAATATATTTCCTGAAGTATCCTGAAGTATTGAACTGTCTCTCACCTGCTTGATCGTCTTAAGTACTGGAGCTTTCACAAGAGCTTCCACTTTACGTGGGCTTGGTCGTACTTGTCCATCAGAAACTACATTTCAGAGGTATTCGATAGACCTTTTGAAGAAACTGCACTTCTCGGCGTTGATAGAAAATCCGGCATCTTGTAGTGCTATGAGAATCCGCTCTAGGTGTGATATTCCTTCTGAGAAATCTGCGCATTTACTCAACACATCATCCACATAAACCTGTGCAGCTGTTCCCAGCAACGACGTTAGAGCTCTGTTGATGCATCTCTGGTAAACAGAACAAGCATTACTCAAACCAAATGGCATGGTGAGGTATTCATATAGCCCATCTGGTGTGACGAAGGCGGTCTTCTCTATCGAGGCCGCAGCGATAGGGATTTGGTGAAAACCAGCTGACATATCGAGGCTTGTGTAGAAACGGCCATTTGCTAGCTCTCGGAAATCAACGGAAATGGATAATGATCGCGTAGAGTATTTGAGTTGAGTTCTTGAAAGTCGACACAGAGCCGATCATCACCATTCTTCTTCTTAACAAAGACGATAGGGCTTGACTAAGGTGATTTGCTTTCACGTATGATATTATGTTCCATTAACTCTTGAATTATGGTATGAACCTTCTCCCTTTCCACTGGACTAAGACGATATGGTCTTCTTTCGACGAATTTATCTGGATTTTTCAGTCTGATCTCCAACTCACTGATATTGACCAGAGTTTTAGGATATCCATGAATATATAAATGCTTGTATTTATTCAGAAGTCAAATTATCGAAACAGGAGATTTTGTACTCACATGATTGACAAGTTGATTATGAACTAACTTAGTCCCGTTGGGTGTAATTATCATATTCAGATTGGAATCATGAATCAGGTTCATACCCACTAGGACATCTGTTGACATTTCATAGTCAGGTAACACGTAAAACTCCAGCTCAATACTGATGGTATCTATAACGCATATGGTCGTAAGCTTAGTTAAAGATAGTGCTGGAAATTGTCCAATCCCTTTCGAAAAGTTGACTGCTGGGCTCCTTTGACCAGGCAGAACTATAGCAACTGATTCTCGCATGATTGAGCATTCTGCCCCAATATCGAACACAGCCGAATCAATATCTTTTCCCCTATTTTGATGGAGATAGGAGCCAGCTTACTGCCTGCCACATAGTTAACGTTTGAAGTCAACGAACGTTTCTGTTGGAAGCAAGTTTCATAAGTGTGGCCTGGTTTCTTGCAATGGTTACAGGTAGGTACAGTTTGTGCTTTAGTGTCCTTGTTTCCAGCTTCGGGCTTATACTCCAAAGGTTTAAATCTGCAGTTGGTTGAGTGGTTTGTCTTCTTGCATATACGACAGCTTGATATTGATTGTTGACAGTCTGCAAATCATGAACGTTTGTTAGGTATTGTGGAACTTGGGTTTACATGAGAGCGTTTCTTCCGTATAGATGTTGCCACTGAAATCAATTCAGGCACTGTGGTTGCTCTAGCGTTCAGTAATTCGATGCGTAAACGCTCGTCATTAACACATCCAATCACTGCCTCCACAGCATGCTCATCTCCCAGCTTATCCTTGGTGACCCTTCTCCATAGGACCCATGCTCATGATAAGAACTCTGCAATGTCCTTTGAAGAATCGTAAACATGTTCCCTAAACATAATGATGTCTCCGGGAGTATCTGATCTCAGGTTCAAATGTGGTGATGATGTTCTTCCGCAACTCTTTCCATGTACTAGAGGTCACCATCTAATCATCGATCCACATTTTCGCACGTCCCTTCAACAAGCTGCAGACTTTCATGCGAACGTCGAAATCACACAGCTTATACGCTTCGATGGCTTGATCTATATGCTGACACCATTCTCGTACTCCGACGTGGGTTATCCGGGTCAAAGGATGGCAAGTAAATGTCTTTGATCCTTATTTTTGATTCAGTGGGTTGAGCACACAAACGTTCTGACATTTTCTGCATCATCTCCATCATTTGCATAATAAATTGTGGTGGCATTCAGATTGTAGTATAGCTTCCATTGCCGTATTGGTGACCAGCACAGGCTCTTCATGCTGGGTGTTGACTGGTTCCAGTTGCTCAGGTAGTAAGCGAGCTAACAAGGAAGTGGCTTGAGTAGAGATCCCACTTCTGATAACGGAGTAACAACCTCCTTTGTGTTTTTAAAAAGTGTGACGTCAGCTGCGCCGACGTCACTAATGTTCGGTTTATTATATGTTACCTTCATGGTGATCACTCATATTTAATTTTCTAATGAAAACACTACAAGTATACTGAAAGCCTCGTTTATTCGACCGACAGCGTAACGACGTATTTAGAGAGGTGTGCACTGTCCGACCGCCCCAGCGAGACTGCGTTAGCACGCTTTGTGCGGCCGTATTTATAGCGTGGCGGACACGTGTTCACCGGTTTAGGTTAGGTATTGAAATTTATGGACAGGTCGTTTAGTATCCAAGCAGTCCGTCTATGGAATGCCCTACCTCTGTCAGTGAGACGCGCCCAGTCTTTACCTGTTTTTCAGAAACTTGTACACAGTCACTATCTTAATCTTTTAGTTCGTGCCATTTATATATGTAGTATACATTCGTATTTTTTGTATTTATTTGTTGTTTATTTCTAATTATATTATATAAAATATGGATATTTTTATAAATATTGTTTCTGCATCACCAAACCACACAATTTACTATTTTTTGCGATCCTGTCCATCCAAAGGTTGTCTGGAAGAAATCGCTTTTAGCGATAAGACCGCCCATTGTGACACTATTTTTTTTTTCTTCTTCTTTCGTTTATGTATTGATTTGGTGTACAATAAAGAATTATCTATCTATCTATCTATCTATATGAATCATCGCGCGGCGGACACGTGCTCACCGGTGTGAATCATCGCGCGGCGGACACGTGTTCACTGGTTCAAGTTAGGTACCGAATTATGTGAATCACCAGATATTTAAATTGTAATAATCAAACAGTGATTAACTAATGGCTTCTGAACTATTTTTAACACAATCAAATTATTAAACAGCGTAATTAATGATTAATCCTTATTATAATCGACGAACTATTGTTGTTGCGCCGATATATATTATACCACTTTTGGTCATTCAAGTCCTCGAATTTGTGTCTAAATGTCTCGAAACTAGTTCGAAGTGAGGGCAAAAAGGGTTGTATCATATCTACGAAATCAAAATCTCACGTAAATCGTGAAGTCCATAAAAAAGGCGAGTCAAGCAAGTAGTAGCAGATCCAAAGTCCAAATAAAAAAACCAAATTGCCAAAGAAATCCAAGAGAAACACAAACGCATTCACCAGTTCACAACTACACGAACAAGCTCGAAACAAAAAATATAAACAAAAAATATCACACTACCTACATTATTTAATGACTCAAGTACCTAGTTAGACATGACATTTGACATATAATTTTATGACTGGAAGGATGCTATCTTGTAAAATCATCAAAAATTGGGATTACACTTTTATTTTTAGCAAGTCATTGAGTTTGATTTATTCTCTTATTTTATTTTTTAAAAATCCCTGCGTTTTTTTTTTTTGCTTTTTTACGGTATACTGTACATAGACTGGGCCTGAAATGGACCGTCTCCTTTGCTGAACAATGCATGTGAACATGTAACACCAAATGGAAGAAGGTGGTCGATAAAACGCGAAAAATTATCACAGAAGATTAGCAACGTGATGCCCGCTTTGATTAATTGTGTGATCAGGAATTAATAATTAATCTCGAAGTCTGTTCCAGTGACTGATTCTGATGACGATGATTGTGACTTAGGATACACAACCTTCTGTCAATAAATTTACTATTGCTATTTACTATTTTAGTCCAAAATAAGTCCCAATGTTTAAATACTTATGTAATGTTTAAATAAGTATTGGGTGAATTATTTTTATTAATATTTATGAATATTTTATCAATATATTGATTTAATATTCCCAGCACTAGTCACATCAGAATGACAGCTGCCATTCTAATTAAGCCATATTTATAGAACTATAGTAAACATCACGGGGGCTGCGAGTTAGTTTGTCTCTTAAGTTTTTTTAAAAAGCAGATATAATATATATAATTAAAGGCAGACATTATATATATATATATATATATATATATATATATATATATAAAATATCACTCTACACACAAGGAGGATTACCTACCCTCTACAACTTTAAGTTAATGATTTTTGATCCTTTTATATACAGTACAATGTAAGTTTTAAAGGGAAGAGTGCTGCTGTCTGAAACACAGATATTAAGTTATCTAGTTCAGACACAGTTGTTCACTGAATTGTAGTTATTGTTAAGCTGTATCTTAAAGTATTTATATCTTAGAAATTATGATATTCTTTGTTTGTATTATTATATTGCTACTACAAACTAATGAGCCTATTTTTTACCCACTTAAACTTACTTAAGAATTAAATCTATATGCAGTTGTGAGGATAAACTGTTGAGGGCCAAGTACTGCCTGTTGAGACACATGTTGGAGAAGAGATCGAGTTGATGCCGGTAGTAGTCCAGTATTGCGGCCGCTTCACTACGCGGCTCCAGCCGTGCTTCTGCCGCCAGTTCAGACAGCAGCCGGGAACACTGCAAAATGATGTTAACAATAATTTGGAGTTAATTGTAACTTCTGATTTGAAGAGTCAAAATGTGTCGAAAAAGGCACGTATGGTAATTCACAATGCTGTGTTGGTCCCTACTTTATGTGTTAACGTATGGTAGTGAAAGTTGGGTATGGCAGAAGAAGCACGAGAGTAGAATGAACACAGTAAAAATGCGGTCGTTAAGGGAGTATGTTAGGGTTGAATCTGAATGACTGGGTAAGAAATTGTGTAATAAGAGAAGAGTGTGGTTTGCAAGATGATGTTGTGACCAGGATTAAGAAAGGAATGCTTCGGTGGTTTGGTCATGTGGAAAGAATGAATGAGAAAAGAATGACAAAGAAAATTTATGTTACAGAAGTGAATGGCAGAGTCGGAAAGGGACGTCCTAAGCGAAAATTTATCGACCAAATTGGCGATTTATTGAAAACGGGCCAAATTAGGAGTACCCTTAACCGACGAGCATGTATGCGTAGGTTGTATGTATGTGAAGGAGGCGAGAGAGGTGTGACAGGATCGTGCCAAATGGAAGTCTGTAGTCTCTGCCTACCCCTCTGGGTGTTTAGGTTTGTATGCATGATTAGCTACATGTATTATGTACTCGAATTCAATATAACGCTTTTCTGAAAAGACCGGAGGTAGGATCCATTTCCATTCCTCTTAATTACAGACTGTATAAGCTCAAAGGGTCATGAAAGAAACTGATGGAAAAATTTGGGATGTGCAAGCGGAATTTAGAAAGGGAATGGGATGTACAGATCAAGTCTTTTCCATGCGCATGATCGCGGAGAAGTTTTTGGCCAAAAACCAAACGGTGGTTTTGTGCGTTCATGGACGTGGAAAAGGCCTATGACAGAGTGGATAAGGATGTGATATGGCAAATACTGAACTCATTTGGGTTGAGCGCTGGCTTGATACAGGCATTGGAGTCTCTTTATAGGGACTCAAGTCCTTGTGTTAGGATCAACGGGATCTACTCGGACTGGTTTGGCATCCATAAAGGTGTCAGACAGGGCTGTGTGGCTTCCCCGTGGCTGTTCAACCTATTTATGGACAGTTGTTTGCAAAATTTGAAAGTTGAAGAATGCGGGTTGAGAATGGATGAGTTAACCGTCAAATGCCTTTTGTACACTTTGTACATTAATGAACAGATCATTAAAAGAAAGGGGTTTGAAAGTGAACGCAAGTAAGACTAAAGTTATGGTTTTTGAAAGAGAAGAAAGTAAGACGATATGTGAAATAAGAATAGAAGGGGAGTTGATCGAGCAAGTAGATGAGTACACAACAGAATTTAGGTCCCTCTCCTCTCTCATGGATTTAATTGGTGTTAATTGTAACTTTTGATTAGCTACATGTATTATATACTTGAATTCAATATAACGCTTTTGCGAGAAGACCGGAGGTAGGGTCCATTTCCATTCCTCTTAATTACGGGCTGTATAAATCCAATATAGAATTTAAGTTCCTCTCCTCTCCCATGGATTCCCCAATAGGGATTTCGCCATAGTTGCCATGCTTGGTAAGCGGGTTGCCAACCGCAGTTTTTATAATTTTGAGTTGTTAAAAGGAAGATGCTGCTGCCCATCTTCTGTTTTAGTTTCCACTAGACAATATAGGATAGTAGATATTCTAGCACCGCTATCACGCGGGAGGTATGGATGCAGTGTGAGAAACGTTACCCATTATGTAGCTTATATTCGATGGTATTCAGTGAGGACGCAGTTATTTCCTGGCTGAGCCGACACATTTTTGCTACAATCATAATAATGTTACGCGCTCCAGTCGACGACACACTAACGCCATCTAGTGTCAGGAACGAGAACGAGGGGAGCGTTGCAGTTTATGACATCACAAATCTTTCGACCGACAGCGCCACCCGAAGAACTAAGTTTCTAGAAAATCTATACTCGAACTCTCGGTACCTTGCGCGTGTTTACTTGAACATTCCGGATATTTTGCTAATTTAAATAAATAGGTGGCGCAAGATGCGATCGAGGCAGAGTTGAACTCGACGACACAAGCGAAGCTTCGGAGCGGAATTAAGTGAATTAGTGTGTTTAATTATTAGTGTTTTAACTTTAATTTGTGTAAAGTAAATTAAAGTGTTAATTTAGGTAATTTTATCGGCAATTTTTATTGTCACGAACCCTAAGCTCGTAACAATAATATAGCTGCACTGTGGCTCCACCACAGCTCATTGAGACAGAAACATCATCAAGTTACTGTTGAAAAAAATCTAATAAACATTCCTCTAGGTACCTTGTTGGCTCTTCTCAGATTCGCGAGGACTATAAATATTCCATAAAGTACTTACTTTTTTATTGTTCCATAAAAGCATCACCTCGTCTTCGACCGTGTATTTGTTCTCGGTTTCGTCAACTTCAGACTTGCTCTCGTATTTTGTTGAAACCAACCTACAACAGAGCCAAGCAACAGAGTTATTGAATCATTTACTCTTTACTGTATTTTATCATTGTCCGTGGACGTTCCCCACAATATCTAGACATTCTATGTCTAAATAAACACTCTGTTCATTAACTTATTTTAACTTATTTTTAATTCCCGACGTTGGAATACATGGTCACGGGGGAGTATGGGAGACTAAGATATTTGACGCCCCAATATGTTTAAAAATATATTCAAAAACTGAGCCATCGCCGAGGTCGGGAATTAAAAATAATTAAACGCGATAAAATCCATTTAAATAGTTTTATTTAATGTGTGTGTTTAAACACTGTTCATTTCATCCCATCACCTAACGTTCATCAAAGATAAATTTTATATTACATGTATAAACTGAATGTCATGTATGGAAGTGAATGCTGGGCCGTCAAGAAGAAGGATGAAAATAGACTGCATGCGAATGAAATGAGAATGTTACGATGGATGTGTGGTGTGACAAGGATGGATAAGATAAGGAATGAGTATATAAGAGGAAGCCTGAAAGTAGCGCCAGTGGTAGAAAAGGTGAGAGGAAGCAGATTGGCATGGTTTGGGCATGTGATGCGGAGGAATGAAAGTCATGTCACAAAACGAGTGTTGAATATGAATGTGGAGGGACACACGGGCAGAGGAAGGCCGAATAAAAGATGGATCGATTGTGTGAAGAGTGATATGAGAATGAAAGGAGTAAGTATGGAAATGACGGCTGATAGAGAGGAATGGAACAAGAAGGTTTACTGCGCCGACCCCAGATAATGGGAAATGGTTTAGAGAATGATGATGATGATGTATAAACTGAATAACACTGATGTGACGGTAATGGATAAGTCAGAGGGTTTTCATGCTGGTCTACCTTTCCGGTGATCCTGTTATGGAATACGGGTACGCGACCCCGGCTCCCCGAGCTACTGTTATTCTCATACCCTTTCCTGCCGAGATAACAGTATCCTTACACCTACGCTCCTACCCCCAACCTTCTTTTTCCTTTTCCCAAAATGGTAGCTTCCTCTACCAACAATAGCATACCCAAAGAGGGTTGGTGTCAGGCAGGCAGCCGACTGTAAAACTTTTGCCAAATCCCATGCAGTAAACCTATGAATAGTACGAGTTGTGGGATATATGACAGGGCTAGGGCGTGCCCCGCAGGCGACGCGCAGGGGCAGCACCCGGCTCCTGTGGGAAGTGGGCAAGGGTTGTCGCACCTTACGGAGCGGGTGCGACGTAAGAGGCGAGCCCGGAGAGAGAAGAATGTCAGAGTGAGGTTTGCAAGCTGGAATGTAGGTACAATGACTGGAAGAGGAAGAGAGTTAGCAGATGTTTTGAAACGACGAAGAGTGAATGTTGCCTGTTTGCAGGAAACAAAATAGAAGGGCAATAAAGCAAGAGAGATTGGAGAAGGATACAAGTTTTGTTATTGTGGAAGTGATGGGAAGCGAAATGGAGTGGGAGTTGTGTTAGATAGTGAAATGAAAGAACGAGTGACAGATGTGAAAACAGTAAATGACAGAATGATAGTTGTTAAATTAATGATTGAAAACAAGGTAGTGAATGTTGTAAGTGTGTATGCTCCGCAAACAGGCTGTGAAGGGAGTGTGAAAGAGAAGTTTTGGGAGGAATTTGATTGTATGATGATGGGAATACCTGAGAGTGAGGATGTTTATATGGGAGGAGATTTTAATGGAAATGTAGGGAGAGTGAATGACGGGTATGATAGAGTACACGGTGGATGGGGGTACGGAGTGCGGAACCGTGAGGGGGAAGTTCTTCTGCAAGCAGCATGTGCTTTCGACCTGGCTGTAGTAAACACGTGGTTCCAAAAACGAGATCAGCATCTTGTTACTTATAAAAGTGGCCACCACGCGACACAGATCGACTATCTTCTGTTAAGACGGAACCAAATCAAGAGTGTAAAAAACTGCAAAGTGCTTCCAGGTGAAGACTTAGTATCCCAGCACCGAATTTTGCTGGCTAACATCTGCTTAACTGTTCGCCTCAACAAACATAAGGATCGTCCCCCACCCAAAATAAAGTGGCATTTGTTGCATAAGGTGGAGTATGCAAGTGAATTTAGAGAGCTAGTTGTAAACAAGATGATAGAGATGGGTGATATGGAAGGAATGAGTGTGAATGAGTGCTGGAAGGAAATGGCTGATTGTATCCGAAGTGTGGCAAGGAAGGTGCTAGGAGAAACAAAAGGGAAGCGTATGATAGATAAGGATGGGTGGTGGTGGAGTGAAAGTATTAGAGAAGTTTTGAGAGAAAAGAAAAATGCCTTTAAATAATGGCAGAGCGTAGAAGACCAGAATGAATCAATAAAAGAAAGTAAGAGAGGGGCGTATAAAGAATGTAAGAAGAGAGCGAAGAAGGAAGTTGCTATTTATAGGGCAGAGGCGCAAGATAAATTATATCGGTCCCTTGAAAGCCCCGAAGGTCAAAAACGACTTTTTCAAATTGCAAGAGCGATAGAACGGAATGGAAGAGATGTTTCACATGTAAAATGTATAAAAGATGATTCTGGAAGGATTTTGACTGACGATGAAAGTATAAAGAAGCGATGGAAGGAGTATTTTGAGAAATTGATGAATGAGGAGAACGAATGGAATGGTAGGCTTAATAAACCCACCAGTGAATATAGGCTTAGTGAGAGAAATTAGTGTGGAAGAAGTAAAAATGGCTGTTAGGAATATGAAGAATGGGAAGGCGGTCGGCCCAGATGGAATACCAGTAGAAGTGTGGAAGTTACTGAGTGCGGATGGATGGAAGTCGTTGAGTTTATTTTTCGGTAAATTGTTGCAGGAAGAACAAATACCTGAGGAATGGTGCAGTAGTATACTGGTCCCCATTTTTAAAAACAAAGGAGACGTTCAAAACTGCAGCAGTTACCGGGGAATAAAACTCATGTCATATACGATGAAAGTCTGGGAAAGAATAATAGAGAGAAGAATGAGAGAAGAGTGTGAGATAACACAAAACCAGTTCGGATTCATGCCCGGTCGAGGTACGACAGATGCCATTTTCGCATTACGCCAATTGTGCGAAAAGTACAAGCGCGTGCATAAAAATCTGCACATGGTTTTTGTCGACCTTGAAAAGGCGTACGATCGGGTTCCCCGTGAGGTTTTATGGTGGGCGTTAAAGATGAAAGGTATGCCTGGGAAGTATGTGAGGTTAGTCCGTGCTATACAGAGCATCCCGTACATGTGTACGATCTGCCGCGGGAACTACGGGCAGTATCGATGTGGCTGTAGGGCTGCACCAAGGGTCGGCATTGAGCCCTTACCTCTTCCTACTGATTATGGACGCTTTGACGTCGGACCTGCAGGATGAGGCACCCTGGTGCATGCTCTTTGCAGACGACATCGTGGTTGTCGGGGAAGGAGGCATCGAGGTACAGAGCAGACTGACGGGGTGGCAACAGAGGCTGGAAAGTGTTGGCTTGAAGATCAGCAGATCCAAAACCGAATATCTGTGCTGTGATTTCGGCAGTCTTTCCAGTCCGGTACCTATGTCGTTGGATGGCGCTATACTGCCTACCTGCTCAGATTTCAAGTACCTCGGTTCCCTCATTCAAGGCGACGGCGAAATAGATAGAGCTGTGCAGCATAGGATTAACGCAGGGTGGATGAAATGGCGACAGGTCACAGCCACAACGTGCGATCCCTGAATGCCAATAAGGCTGAAGGGGAAAATTTACAAATCGATCATCCGACCTGTCGTCATGTATGGAAGTGAATGCTGGGCCGCCAAGAAGAAGGATGAAAATAGATTGCATGCGAATGAAATGAGAATGTTACGATGGATGTGTGGTGTGACAAGGATGGATAAGATAAGGAATGAGTATATAAGAGGAAGCCTGAAAGTAGCGCCAGTGGTAGAAAAGGTGAGAGGAAGCAGATTGGCATGGTTTGGGCATGTGATGCGGAGGGATGGAAGTCATGTCACAAAACGAGTGTTGAATATGAATGTGGAGGGACACACGGGCAGAGGAAGGCCGAATAAAAGATGGATCGATTGTGTGAAGAGTGATATGAGAATGAAAGGAGTAAGTATGGAAATGACGGCTGATAGAGAGGAATGGAACAAGAAGATTTACTGCGTTTATGTGACGTTAATGGATACCAGATACGACACGATTTTGTATAAATTTACAAAATCATTACTATGTAGAAAATCATATTACCTCTATATTGTGAATCGGATAAAACTGAAAAATTGTCAAAATATTTCTTATTGATCTCACACAACATTATTTCGAGCAAACGTACTTTACGTTTGCTCGAAATAATGTTTAATACTTTATAATATAGTATGTTTGACAACACTACTACTAACAGTCTGTATAATATGTGAAGAAACGACTATCGTATTATCAACATTTCGTTTTGTACGGGAATGGAAACCGCAGCCCCGCAGATAAACGCTTAGCTACCGCGTTACTGAGCTGTCAAGTAGGTATAATATGCTCTATTCATTTTCGAGAGACAAAAATCTGCTGATACATAGGCCTCCCCATAGACTGCCTCATAGGAGGGATTCCGGTATAATTGCCACGTTTGACAGGCGGGTTATAGCTCGCTATTGTTAGGAAATCTCTGCTGCCCATCACCTAGTTTCTTTCCCTCTATCACCACTTGTGACACCCACGGGTTGGTATGGGATATTCCTACACCCCGCCACTATACGTGTTCAGTAATAAACCGCAACTCGCAAATTTTATACCGAGACACAATGATCTATAACGATCTGAGGGCCGGTGATAACCTGTGGCAACATTGTGACGCATAACGCGCTTCTATAATCTGTGGGGACAAAAAAAAAGAATAAAAAGGAGGACAGGAAGCGTAAGAAGCCTACATCTCTTTGTGTTATCGTGGAGTGAATATCTCTTCAAAACTAAAAATAAGGACTACTCTAGAGTGTACCATGTACAATCTAATTACTAGTTTATTCTACCGTGTAGAAGAAGCTACCAGGAGCTGTCAACGTTTTGCCGATCTTGGGACGCTGGCTAAGTAAGACCGTGAGTAGTTTTATTGTTTTCTTGGTGTAATTTTGTGATTGCGGTAACTGAACGTTTCAGGGGATATTGAATATCAATACAGTCCACTATATAATCTAAAATTAATCCCAAGCCGCCACAATATGCACATAAAATAATCAATTTATTTGTTAATTACTTTTCCATCAAAAATTGAGATATCTTACAAGGCGATTGTCAAACGTTGTACGGTTGTAGTTTTAAATTCATCTCATCTTCATAACTCTCTATCTTTCAGCCCGGGAGCATGTACGGGCTGCAGCACGTACATTTTTGTGGCGTCGGCAGTTTACGCTATAACGCTACAATAATGCATTTTGCGCCAGTGCGCTAATTGAGCCCAGCAATACCGGTCCCACGTGCTCGTAGTATCCTTTCCCATCTATCATTAAATTAGATTTAGTTGGGTCTATCAATAAAATATCGATTATCAACTTCCCGGTATTGACTATCATTTATTATCACATACTATCAACCGACCACGTGGGGGTCCCATCGCAGCCCATACATATTTTTGGTCCTTCGACAAACTCGCGTGTGTGTACAAAAAGTGTGCAACACAAGTGAGAGCAACCAGCAGGAGACGTGAGCTATCATCGGATTGTCAACATCGGGAGTCGGTGAACTGCAAACGGCTGAGCAAATCTGAACAAGTAAGATCTTTCCTTTTTTTCTATCACTATGTCCAACATGGAGGATATTTTGGCAAATCAACAACAATTGTTCGGGGCAATAGAGCAGACTTTTACCAATTTTAAAAAGGATAGTGCCGATCGAAAGACGGCAGATTATATCAAACGGAGGTTAGATACTCTAGACAAATACTGGGCAGAATTTCAATCTAATCATGGTATATTAAGGGTAATAGAGTATGCGAAGTCTCATTCCTATTTTACGAGTAACCAATTTGAATCGTGTAGAAATAAATACGAGAAAGTTAGAACAGCAATCGCTACCTATCAGGTTAGAGAGGACAGGCCGGCAACTCCAGTGTTGAAACCCGCTACACCGCTAGGGACGCCTGGACCATCTTGGCAGCCGTCGTCGCCGCAGGTTACTCTGTCCCAGTCCCAGGGGACTAATAGCAAGACGGACGAAATGTTACGCAAGCAAACTAGTAATTTTAAGGCATTCGAACACACAGTATCCAATATCAACTTAGATTCGATATCAGAAAAGTGGGAATTCGATCATTTATTACGTGCTATACAATCGCGTTGGTCTTTAATTGATAATATGCATTGGGAGTTAGACAGTGAGCTTGGGGGTAGGAATCCAGATTATGAGTTATCATTTTTCACATACGAAAGAAAATACAACGAGATTATCAAAGCCATCAACCGTAAACTGTGGTCTGTATCATATCGAGAGCAATCGACCCCTCACGTAGAGATACCTACATTTAGTGGTAGCTACCATCAGTGGAGTTCCTTCAAAGACCTATTCACGGAAACTATTCACGGCAACCCGTCATTATCTAACGCACAAAGGATGCAATTCCTTAAAACTAAAGTTAGAGGTGAAGCGGAGAGACTAATTCAACATCTACCAATATCATCCGATAATTATCCAATCTGTTGGGACATACTTAACAACAGATATAATAATAAACGCTTAATTTTCCGCTCGCATATCGATATCTTACTAAATATCCCCATAATGCAACATACGACTTTAAATCATATAAAGCGTGTTCACGACACAACCCTAGAAACATTAAACGCTATCAAAAATTTAGGCGTTAACGTTGATTCATGGGATTCATTGATTGTGCATCTCCTTTCGCAAAAACTCGATGCTGACACGCATAATGAATACATGGCGTCAGTCAAGGAGCCCCGCGAGTTACCTAATTTGCATGAATTTCTGTCATTTTTAGAAGGCAAGTTTACAAGCTTAGAATCTTCTCGAAAGAAGTCTGAGACCTCTGCAAAAAATGTACATAGCAACAACAATTATTCGCCGCGACCTTTCAATAATAGGTATCAAAGAAACTTGAATAAACAAGCCTTTCCGTTGCACGGTAAATTCACTTTACAACAATCAAACGCTAATAACAATACTTCTTGGAAATTTTATAAGTGTGCACTTTGCAAAACCAATGAACATTGTCTTTATTACTGTCGACAGTTTTTAAACATTACACCTTACCTAAAGCTTAAAACTGTATCAAGACTGAATGTATGCGAAAATTGCCTTTATTCACATAATGGTAAGCCATGTATTTCCGAAAAAAGATGTACAGAGTGCAATGAAGCGCATAATTCTATTTTGCATAAATCATTTCAACATAATTATAATAATTCGCCGAAGGCAGCAACCCGCGTAAGCAACCAGAAACCTGAAACTTCGGGTCAAGTACGAAGCAACTTACACGTGTCGATGCAATGTGACGTGCCTGAAATTCTTTTAGCTACAGCTATACTTAAGGTACAAAAATATGATGGGAGTTTCGTCAGCATGCGTGCTTTAATAGATCAAGGGTCCCAAGCTTCTCTCATCAGTGAACATGCGGCTCAGTTGCTCGGCCAACCTCGACTTCGATGTAGGGGAGTGATATCTGGAGTAGGTACTAAGGAGAGCAATTGTAAAGGCGTCATGACTATCAAATGCAAAGCTATAAATAACGATTTTGAATTTGAACCGGAAGTATACATAATGAAAAGCCTTATCAAAAATTTACCTAACTTTAGCTTTTCAAAACCGTCCTGGACATATTTAAATAACATCACGCTAGCAGATCCCGAATTTAATATCAGTCGCCCGGTCGACCTTCTGTTAGGAGCAGATGTTTACTCTTTGATTTTATTAGAGGGAATTTGTAGGTTGAGTGATAATATACCGATAGCTCAGAATACTCGTTTAGGCTGGATTTTAACCGGTAACGTAAAAACTTTATAATGTAACGTGATCATTAACGACTTAAAGGAGATTCAAAAATTCTGGGAGATGGAGGATATCAGTGAAGAACCTACCCTATCATTTGAGGATCAACTATGCATCGACTATTATAAGTCTACTACTATCAGGCGCGAAGACGGTCGATACGAAGTACGTTTGCCCCTCACCCCAGACTTCCCGGATAAGCTGGGAGAATCAAAATCAAAAGCTATCGCTCAATTTAAATCGTTAGAAAACACATTCAAAGAACACGAAAACATTAAAAATCAATATCAATCATTTATAAAGGTACCGCGCCCTCGGACACATGATTTCAGCTACCAATAAACCGACTCAGAGACGTCAGCATTGTGTATTATATATTATAACTCATCATTGTGTGCGTGCTGACGACACTATCATTAATTCCAAATTTAGAGTGGTATTTAACGCCTCGTGTAAAACATCATCAGGTAATAGCTTGAATGACGTCATGAGATGTGGTCCTAATCTCCAACTGGATCTGCAGTCTCTCATAATCAAGTGGAGACAATATCAGTTTGCGTTCACAGCCGATATTGAAAAAATGTTCAGGCAGATTTGGATCCACCCCGATGATCAACAGTTATTAAGGATCGTTTGGCGTGACTCTCCCTCAGAACCTATCAAAGACTATCAACTAACCACAGTCACATACGGAACGAAAGCAGCGCCGTTCCTAGCGATGATGACTCTCAAGCAACTTGCATGTGATGAACAACCTAACTATCAAAACAGTCAGGCGATCGACGTATTAAACAACTGCTTTTACATGGATGACCTGGTCCATGGGTGTCACGATATAAGAACCGCACGTCAATTACAGCAAGACCTTATCAATTTATTAAAATCAGCTGGATTTCATTTGAGGAAATGGAGATCGAACTGCGATGACTTGATCAGAGAGGAAGAGTCAGCTCTATCAAAGGATGACAACTTTGATTTCAAGCAATCAGCGCAAACGAAAACCCTTGGGTTAAGATGGAATCCACAAGAGGATGTTTTCATGTTTCAATCAAATTTAGAACCGACGGAAGTCTCCAACAAGGTCACAAAAAGAAACCTTTTATCAGACATATCAAAACTTTTTGACCCGCTCGGTTGGCTATCACCACTATCAACTAAGTTAAAAATTATTTTTCAACAAGTGTGGACTGCTGATAACATTAACTGGGATGATCCTATACCGAATGTAGTATATGTCGAGTGGAAGAAGGTCAGAGAGGATATGCACAATATTCAAGACCTTCAGTTACCCCGATGGCTGCAGATCCATGAGTGCGACAGTATCGAGCTACATGGGTTCAGTGACTCGTCGGTCAGAGCTTATGCATGTGTGATCTATTGTCGTATCAACCAAGGCAATAAATCGTCTGTAGTGTTGGTGGCCGGCAGAGCCAGGCTTGTGCCAACCAGCAAGACAGTCTCGCTACCGCGGTTGGAACTGAGCGGAGCACTACTCCTATCAAAGCTAATGGGTAAAGTCGTAGAGTGTCTTAGTGGGTACAATATCAAAATATATGGTTGGACTGATTCCATGGTAGTACTGGGGTGGCTCAACGGAGAACCATACAGATGGAAAACGTTTGTGGCAAATAGAGTTCGTACAATAACCAAAAATATGCCACCTGACTGCTGGAGGTACGTTAAGTCGGAAGAAAACCCAGCCGACTGTGCCAGTCGTGGTCTAACTGCATCACAACTCAAAGCCCAGACCTTGTGGTGGCTGGGCCCGACTTGGCTATCAACATATAATGATCAAGGGCATAAGATCGCTTATACCACAAACGAAGAATTAAAATTATCAAAAACAATTTTAGTAGCACAACATCAACCTGATTTTATCATTCAAGAAATCCTATTAAAATATAGTACAATTAACAAAGCGGTAAGAATAGTTGCATGGATTCGGAGATTTCTAACTATCAAAAAAGGACAAAATATAAAATATTTAACAGTACGAGAGTTGAAAGAAGCTAAGTTATTAATTATCAAAAATATACAACAAACGGGATTTGCAAGAGAGTTATCAGATTTAAAACAACGAAATAAAATAAATCGAAAAAGCAACATTTGTGAACTAAATCCGTATATTGATCAAGATGAAGTATTGAGAGTCGGTGGGAGGTTGCGAAATGCCAATCTGGACCCAGACATGAAAAATCCTATCATTATACCCGGCAATAGTCGTCTTGCGGAGCTTCTTATAGACCAGGCGCATGAAATGACATATCATGGTGGTGCTCGGCTAACGTCAGCCAACCTGAGACAAAAGTACTGGATCGTCGGTGGCAACATAGCTACAAAGAAGAGATTACGTCATTGTATCAAATGTAGAAGGCACGAACCAACCAAACACTATCAAATTATGGGTGACCTTCCAGCAGCTACAGCAAACTCTTCACGCCCCTTCCATCATGTCGCTGTAGACTACACGGGCCACGTGTTCATCAAAGCTAACTCAGGCCGTGGGATCAAAACTACGAAAGGTTATATCGCTGTGTTCACGTGTATGGCAACAAAAGCTGTACATTTGGAGTTGGTGTCTGACCTGACGAGTACTGCATTCTTAGCAGCGTTACGGAGAATGACAGCTCGCCGTGGCAAACCTAATCACATTTATAGCGATAATGGCACGAACTTCATAGGAGCCAACAAGGTCTTACAGCAGGAATACGAAGAGCTCCTCAAAACATTTAGTGATGAGTTCCTCTCAGAAGTGTCCGAGATGGGTATAAATTGGCACTTGAATGCACCTTCGTGGCCGTCAGCCAATGGTCTTTGTGAAGGAGCCGTGAAAAGCCTCAAGTATCATCTAAGGAGGGTGGTTGGTGATCAAAAACTCACTTACGAAGAGTACAGCACGCTGCTAGCACAATTAGAAGCTTGCTTAAATTCGAGACCACTCCATTTCCGGAGTCCATTGACGGAGGACGCTGATGATTTAAATTATTAAACCCCTTCACATTTTCTATCAAGCGGTCCGATTCTATCAATTTATGAGACGGAACGAGATCTTAGGACTAGATGGCATTTAACACAAAAAATATTCCAAGACATTTGGAAAAGGTGGCAACAAGAATATTTAACAAATCTATCAACCCGGAGCAAGTGGCGCCAACCTCAAGAAAATATAAAATTAAATGACATCGTACTCATCAATGATGGCAACCTTCCTCCAGGCAGATGGGCCCTCGGTAGGGTGGTCGAATTGCACCCTGGTAATGACGGCTACGTGCGTGTTGTGACGTTAAAAACAAAAAACGGTTATATGAAAAGACCTGTTATCAAACTATCAATACTCCCTATCATCTCCGAAGAAACAAGATCAGGAATTAAAGCAAGAGAAACCAATAAAGCGTAAGATAAAACGAAGGAATATAGGATACAGTTTCATTACAGTTGCAACTTCTATCTTATTATTTTTTATGACCCTTATAACTAATACTAGCGGACTATATACTATAAATAAACTGCAAAATAATACTAGCCTATTTTTCGACAAGATTGTAAACATGCATTTGATAGCTGACGATTGGAAACTCGTTGTCTATTATGATGTCTACCCATATTGGGAAGGCACCGCCGCGTCCTCGAAGTACATGGAATACCTAGAAAACATCTGTTCGAAGATAAGAGGGCATTCACACTGCGAGAGTGTCATGTATCAATTGAATCACGAGCGGTCGGAACTACGGCGCTACAATATCGTGTTGCAAGATAAGGACGACCTACTCACACGTAAGCGCAGGGGACTCATCAATGGTGTAGATAATATCGCAAACGCGTTGTTTGGGGTGCTTGACAGCAACTTCGCTGAAAAATATGAAAAAGATATCGACTTAATCAGAAAAAACCAAGGACACCTAGCCCAGCTATGGAAGAATCAAACTTCAGTCGTAGAAGCAGAGTTTAATGTCATCAAGAGGGTAGAGTCGATCATGGAACAGCATCATAAAACAGTCAACAAAAAGATGATCGAACTTGAACAATCAATGAACGCACTAAAGTCACAAGTATCAAATAACTCATATATAAACGAATTTACCTTGGCCGCTATAGTTACAAACAACATTTTGAACAAGTTAAAAGAAATACAAACTTATCTTATTGAAACTATCACAGACGTATTTCACGGGAAGTATGATATTCATCTCCTAACCCCCAAGCAACTCCAACACGAATTAAATGCCATCTCTACTCAGATACCTAAAGACCTATCACTACCTACCGATCACGCGAATTATTCAAACATATACAAATTACTTAACGTAAAAGCACGCTTATCGAAGTCCTTTCTTATTTTCGAAATCCGAGTACCATTATTAGCACGAGACGCTTACGAAGTCCTTAAAGCAATTCCCATACCTAAACAATCGGGTAGCAACATGATCAGCATTGTCCCTATTAGCGAATATCTTGCTTTAAACTTAAAAAGGGATTCGTTTATATTGCTATCATATGCTGATTTACGTGACTGCATTGATCGCGATTTAAATACTGTGTTGTGTCGATTCAAGAAGCCTATTCATCATATGATCAATGATAAGAGTTTGTGTGAGAAGGATGAAGGACTTGGAAGCTGTACAACGATCATTAACACCTGCAAAAATATTTTCATTGCAACAAGTAAACTCAATAACTACTTTTATTTCTGTTGTAATAAATGCTACTTCAAGTTGTTATGCGAAGATCAAGTTACTGCTATTCAATTGCGTGACGCCGGACTTATTACGCTGGGACAGGACTGCCTTATCAAATCAGCTGATTTCCATTTTTATGCATACAAACCAGATACATCTCAATTCAATTTAAAGCTCGACATTGGTATACCAAAGATCAGATTAATCATTTAATAAATATCTCGATACCGGAAATGAACGCCAGCACGAGCTTTGAGACTATCAGCCAACAACAACTGCTTGCCATACGAGAACAATTGGATGTCTTGAAACAGACTGAGCCGTTAGCAGCAGGTGTATCCTATCACGACATTCACCATTACACCGTCCTCTACCTGGTGATTATAACGGCTGGAGTGTTCGGAGGATTCTACGTGTGGCGGCGCGTGCGGCGCGCGCGGAGGCGTGCAGGTCGCGATCGCGTACAAAATAAGTGTAGTGAAGTGCAGTGTAATAGTGAAGTGCAGGGTAATAGTGGAGTGCAATTTGTAGATGTAGAGTTGCAAGCAAGTGCAGTGCAGTGTAACAGTGATGACACTGATGACATTGATGACATTGACTAGCGAATTAAACGAAAAATTTAAGAACTCGCGTAAACAAAAACAAAACCGTGGCACCTCACCAGTGCTTCAATCGGTGTTTACTATCACGGACACGGGTGTCTAAATACACTTATTATTTATTTGTATCAATTATTTGTAACTAGTTTTAAGCCAAAATGTTTATCACCTTGTAATTAGTTTTAAATTCATCTCATCTTCATGACTCTCTATCTTTCAGCCCGGCAGCATGTACGGGCTGCAGCACGTACATTTTTGTGGCGTCGGCAGTTTACGCTATAACGCTACAATAATGCATTTTGCGCCAGTGCGTTAATTGAGCCCAGCAATACCGGTCACGCGTGCTCGCAGTATCATTTCCCATCTATCATTAAATTATATTTAGTTGGGTCTATCAATAAAATATCGATTATCAACTTCCCGGTATTGACTATCATTTATTATCACATACTATCAATCGACCACGTGGGGGTCCCATCGCAGCCCATACAAACGTAAAGATTACGAAATTCCCTTACTACTATAGAAGAGGCCCACAATCAGTATTGGACTTTACGGGTTGCTGGAGGGGAGGAGGAATTAAATTCCACAGTAAATACCTGGTTTCGATAAGTATATCAGCGTTGTTGGCACAAAGCACACTCTTACAGATGAGCTCCTGTGTTACCGCAATGGCTTTTTTGTTCGATATGCACAAGTCGCTCAAGTAGTCCAAAAAGCGTGACTGCCACGTTTTCATGTTTTTGCGAACTAGACCTGCAATAGAAATTTAATTTATTACTAGGTTCATCGACAGCAAGACGTCGTTAGATGACGGTGTGTATGTATTTCGGGGTAATCTTACTGGAAGTGTTTTTTATAATATAATGGTGACAAACGAGCACACAGCCCACCTGACGATAATTGGATGCCATCAGGTGGGCTGTGTAGACAGACATCTTCATATATCCTCGATCAAGAATCAAAATGCAGATGCGTAGTCACCCTTTAAAGACAGAGACGGAATGCCTAGTTTCCAGTTAAAAGGGTCGATATTCACCATACGAAACATAGCACAGTAGTATTATGCTGGTATTTTACGCTGGTATTCTGTAAGAGCGTGGTCCTTCCCTGATCGAGCCGACCCATTCGTGTTAAAAACATAATATAGCCGCAGCGTGGCTCCACCACGAGTTCTGCAGGAAGTTGACGGATGATACACGAACACTAACAACATTTTTATGCTTGACAAAAATCTGTTGATAATACCTCAAAGTACGAACCTACGAAAGTCTCGATCTCTGAAGCAGTGATGTGCTTCTCCAGCAGCTTCCTGTTGTTGTGCAATAGTGCTGTTATTGTGTCTTCGGCTAAGATGTCATAGCCGATTTGCTTCTGCATGAAGCCGAAATGTTTCGCTATGTACTCCTGCGAACAAAATTTGATAATGAACGCACTACAACCATTTTATCATGGCTGTAATTACCACTGGATGTGGGTCTCTACCATAATAGGAAGAACTTAGGGTTATCACAACGCACCATCTCACAACTTTGTTCCTATCGTGATTGTGAGTTCCAGTCTTGAGCTCGTTAAAGTCCATTGCTAGTTAAGAGCCTCTCACGTTGTAGGGGAATTTGCTTTAATCTTCACGATTGCCAGGCGAAACCATAGAATGCTATAATACACAATAGAATGGCTGACAACCTTATTTTGTTCGAGAACCGGTGTCTCCCGATGTAGGGGAATTTGCTTGAATCTTCACATTTGCTAGACGGAACCACAGAATACTATAATACATAAGAGCATGGCCGTCAATCTTATTTTGTTAGAGAACCGGTGTCGCAGAGAACACACATACAAGCGGTTACGTTGCATTATGGCTACTAGAAACCCAATTCACTTACTGGTCAAACAAATTTCAATAAATAAATGTTACAAATGCATTTTTAATATCACATTTATTTATTATCTTTGTGAAAAGAAAGAGAAGGAATAACTGTGTTGACAGACTGAGCGAATCTAAACATTTTTGTATTTGATCAATGTTCACAATCATACATAAATACATACATGAACACTCACACCTGTCACCCAGAGGGGAGACTACAGACTTCCATTTGGCACGATCCTGATACACCTCTCTTGCCTCCTTCACATCCATACACCTACGCATACATGCTCGTCGGTTAAGGGTACTCCTAATTTGGCCAGTTTTCAATAAATCGCCAATTTGGTCGATAAACTTTCGCCTAGGACGTCCCTTTCCGACTCTGCCATTCACTTCTGCACCATAAATTTTCTTTGTCACTCTTTCCTCATTCATTCTTTCCATACGACCAAATCACCGAAGCATTTCTTTCTTAATCCTGGTCACCACATCATCTTGCAAACCACACTCTTCTCTTATTACACAATTTCTTACCCTGTCATTCAGATTCAGCCCTAACATACTCTTAACGACCGCATTTCTACTGCGTTAATTCTACCCTTGTGCTTCTTCTGCCACACCCAACTTTCACTACCATACGTTAAAGTAGGGACCAACACAGCATTGTGAATTGCCATACGTGCCTTTTTCGACACATTTTGACTCTTCACAATAGAGTGCAAGGCCCCATTTACTCTATTTCCCGCATTCACTCGTCGTTCTATATCCTTATCATATCTCCCATCGCTGCTAAATACGCAGCCCAAATATACAAACTCATCTACTTGCTCGATCAACTCCCCTTCTATTCTTATTTCACAAATCGTTTTATTTTCTTCTCTTTCAAAAACCATAACCTTCGTCTTACTTGCGTTCACTTTCATACCCCTTTCTTTTTGATCCGATCCGATTTTGATTTTTCTTTAATGATCCGTTCATTAATGTAACCATCATTTGCAACTCGGCCGCCGACGACGCAAGAATAACTTGATCATCGGCGTACTAAAAGCATTTGACGATTAACTCATCCATTCTTAATCCGCATTCTTCAACTTTCAAATTTTGCAAACAACTGTCCATAAATAGGTTGAACAGCCACGGGGAAGCCACACAGCCCTGTCTGACACCTTTATGGATGTCAAACCAGTCCGAGTAGACCCCGTTGATCCTAACACAAGCACTAGAGTCCCTATAAATAGACTCCAATGCATGTATCAAGCCAGCGCTCAACCCAAATGAGTTCAGTGTTTGCCATAGCAAATCCCTATCCACTCTGTCATAGGCCTTTTCCAAGTCCATGAACGCACAAAAAACCTTTAGGTTTTTGGCCAGAAACTTCTCCGCGATCATGCGCATGGAAAAGACTTGATCTGTACATCCCATTCCCTTTCTAAATCCCGCTTGCACATCCCAAATTTTTCCATCAGTTTCTTTCATGACCCTTTCAATCAGTACCGTAGCATACAGTTTTCCCACAATGCTAAGAAGGCTGATTCCACTCGGTCGTCGACGATTCGAGCCGCTCTGCGCTGGATGCAGTCAAGTGGAAGGAGCTGGTACTGGGGAGCCCCAGCCCAGAGATGGGAACAGTATTCCATGTGCGGCCGAACCTGCGCCTTGTAAAGTTGCAGGCGGTGTGCCGGCATGAAATACTGTCCCGCTCTGCTGAGCACGCCAAGCTTTTTAGAGGCCAATTTGGCCTTCCCTTCCAAGTGACCACGAAACTGCACGTCACTCGATATGTCGACGCCGAGGATTCCGATACTGGCTGAGGCAACAAGGGGAGTGCCTTGAAACTGAGGGGATACGACAAAGGGGTTCTTTTTAGCGGTTAACGCGCAAACTTGTGTCTTCTGGGGGTTAAACTGGACTAGATTTAGTCGTCCCCAATCCGAGACTCTGTTCAGCAAAGACTCGACTTCAGACACAAGTTTGTCCCGGCACTCGGAGACGTTTTCCCGAGAAATATTGGCTCGGCCGGTGTAAAGAGCATCACCAGTGCTGTCATCTGCATAGCAATGAATGTTACGGGTATGCAACATATCATTGATATGCAGAAGAAACAGCGTTGGCGATAGCACGCAGCCCTGTGGAACACCAGCATTAATAGGCTTGCAATCGGAGCTTGCACCGTCTACAACGACCTTGATGCTCCGATCTGCAAGAAAGCTGGTTATCCAATCGCACAATTTCTCGGGAAGCCCATAGGAAGGGAGCTTCGAAAGAAGCGCTTTGTGCCAAACCCGATCGAAGGCCTTCGCAATGTCCAAACTAACGGCCAATGCCTCCCCCTTGAACTCTACTGCCTCCGCCCATCTGCGAGTGAGGTAGACCAGAAGATCACCAGCTGACCGACGACGGCGAAAACCGTATTGGCGGTCACTAATCAGCTGGTGATGCTCAAGGTACCTCATGAGCTGGCAGTTTACAATGGACTCCATTGTTTTGGAGAACAAGGAGGTGATGGCGATTGGCCGGTAGTTGGACGGGTCTGAGGGGTCGCCTTTTTTAGGGATCGGGTGGACGAAAGCCGTCTTCCATGATTTTGGGACTACGCCTAGGGAGTAGGAGTACCGGAAAAGACGCGTTAAAACCGGTGCCAACTCTGGAGCACACGTCCTCAGCACAATTGGGGGGATTCCGTCAGGCCCACTCGACTTGTGGATGTCCAGGGAGAGGAGTGCTTTGCGAACCGAGCGCTGTGTGAACTGCACTTCCGGCATGGAGCACTCACACCGCGGGATGGTCGGCGGCGTACTCCCCCCGTCATCAAGAGTCGAGTTAAACGCAAAGAAAGAGCCTAGAAGATCGGCTTTCTCCTTTGCAGTATGGGCCAGTGAGTCGTCCTCCCGGTGCAGAGATGGAAGAGATGGCTGACAGAAATTCCCCTGGACAGCCTTGGCGAGAGAACAGAATGCACGGGTTCCAGAAGGAAGGCGAACTAGTTTCTCGCCAATTCTGCCTATGTGCTCTGACTTTGCCTTGGCAATGACTCTTTTGAAGGACCTAAGGGCGGAATTATACTTCTTTTTTAGAGCGCTGGTGTTTACATCCCGGGACGCTGATGCATCAACCCAGGCTTGGTAGCACTCCTGCTTATAGCATGATGCTATTTTACAGGAGCGACCAAACCATGGCTGAGATTTGCCTCCAATGGGCACCACAGAGGAAGGAATAAAAAGTTCCATACCCTGAAGTACCACATCAGTAACAGAATCCGCAACAACGTTGGGATCATCCGGCGAGAAGCAAACCCGCCCCCAAGGGTAGGATGCAAAGAAAGACCGCATCCCATCCCAATCGGCTGACCTATAGTGCCAAACACGGCGGCAGCCTGCAGAATGCAACCGCGATTTCAGCGTGAGTGGCACAACACTCCGGACCAGACAATGGTCCGAGGAGCCTAAAGGGGCGTCGACGGAAATCTGATATCCGTCCGGGTGAGAGGTCAGCAGAAGGTCCAACAGGGAAGGTGCATGATCCTCCACATCTGGAATCCGCGTAGGCGAAGTAACCAGTTGTGTCAGACCATATGCCAAGGCAAAATCATGAACAGATCTCCCCGCATGATCGGTTAAACGTGAACCGTGTCTAGAGTAAATAAGATAGTTATACTGCCTGTATTGTGAGCCAAAAGATCTTTTGGCCTATCCCATCATCGCCTCGTACATCACAAGTTTAAATGTTATTTCATTGCGGAAGTTCATGTGCGAGTGATTTTAAATATATTAGCTGCCGTCAATCTGCATACATTATCTTATTATTGTGACTGTATAATTTTCATTTGTGTTGCAATCAGTCAATTGCATAAGAAATGTTACAGTATATAACATAATATATCTATACTAACGTATAAAACACTCACTCTTCGTAACCTACCTGTGCTACCCATAGCGATAAGACATCAAGCATGAACGTTTCAAGACAAGGAACAACTAGACCCAAAAATTAACAATCTCATTTAAATTATAATTAAAATAAATGTCGGTTGCTACTGAATCCAAGACCCACAACTCAGCAGCCAGGTATTTTTAACCAAAAGACCAAGCTGTCGTTTTTATTTACTATTTTTGATAATTACATAATTTTCATATCTTCTCTTTTTTTTCAAATGTTACCTCCACACTAGGATTTCCACCTGTATCGTGGGGGCAGTTTACAAACATATATTTAACAAGGACAAACATCCAGACCCGGAACAAGTACATGTAGGCCATACAAATACTCGTTCCGTGCGAGATTCGAACCCGCAACCCTTACTGTAACTCATTGCTAAGCCACTGCGCCACGGAGCCATAAACCTACTTGGTTTTTCCTGTAGTCTTGCTGACTGAGCCTCAGTATACGGTAGCAGAGGCGGAAGATACATTTGTACGGAGCGTAGCGCGGGTCGTACAGCTCCTCGATCTTCAAAAACGGTTCTCCGTCCGGTGTTTCTTGGAATGGTCCCTGAATAAAAAATTGTAATTAAAAATATATTTCAAAATTCGCCTCATAAACGTTTACAGTTGAAGTATGTTTCAGAGGTCGAAAGTTCCTCTTTGATTAAGACCAGGCAACAGGGAATAGGAGAGAGACCCTTCTTTCTGAAGGCAATCCATCTTAGTACTCAGGGTAGACAACGCAACTGCATTTGATGAAGGGGATAGATGAATATGTCTGTGCTATAATATCCACTTACCATCAGGTGGACTGTGTGATCGTTTGACACGATTATTCCATAATAAAAGTACATCATCATCAAGTCCACTGCTGCACACAGAACACTGTCTTGAGAGGCACGTCACACCAGATAGTTACTGTATCTGTTTTTATTTTTATTTTATAGAATAAGGGGGACAAACAAGCTCACAGTCAACCTGATGGTAAGTGGATGCTGTGGCCCATAGACATCTACATCTATCCTCGATTAAGAATCAAAACGCAGATACGTGTCAACCCTGAGGACTAAGATGGAACGCCTCGTTTCCATTAAAAAAGGGTCTCCGTATCTCTACACTCACTATACGAAACACAGCAGTATTAGGCCGCGCAATTTTACGCTGGTATTGTGAGAGCGTGGTTCTTCCTCGCGCGAGCCGACCCATTCGTGCTATAAACATAATATAGCTGCAGCCTCTCTACCACGTAAACACCTGCTGGAAGTTCGCCTGTTGCCATTCGAGAACATTTCCTCCTCACCTTTGGCCATTTCTTTGAGCTGTATGACGAAACCTTTGGCAATTTTGTTTACTGACCTATTGGACTACGTCAACTAGTTTTTTTTTTGCTAGATATTCTCCAGCATGACTGATTTACGATGCAGAGAAATCGACTCTATAGCTCCCTAAAAGACTTTGAATTTCTTATACGGCCAGCAGGAAGAGTTTAAAATAAACATATACTCGTATAAGACGACCGCGGATGCAGTTCCAAGTACTTTCAAGTTAGCTAAACGATGCTGTCACCAATTTTAAGCAAATTAACTTACTAACATTCTGGTAGGTGACACGAGATTGTTTCAACGTTAAACCATAACTCATACATTTCTTAGGCATCCGTGATCTTTCTTACATTTAAATAAAGAAAACTGTTGCTAGTGTTTCGAAAAAGAATACTTATTTTATCATTTATTATTTTTAAAACTTAAAATAAATGTAGGCAACAAATTAAACCTGTAAAATCTTGAAAAGTTGTCGCAATATGTACTGCTCTCGCAGTAGCTTCTGTCGGTCGCGGTTGGGATTCTCCACCACCAGATCCAGAGCTTTCGACTTGTTAGGCTCGTTCTCGAAGCCCGCTATAAAGTATACGATGTCTTGTAGAAGGCAGGTTAGCGCCCTGAAAAAAATACAATAAGACACATATAAAATACTACTAATTATACCTTTAAATATATCGTGAAGCGTCGTTCGTTTATCACTCATAGATACATCAATCAGTTAACTATTTTCTAATACCTGCGTTTCTTTGCGAATAAAATATGTGTTAACAAAAGTCTTTCATAATATAATATATTAAAAAAATGACGTATAACATGAGCGCTTAATGCACATTTGGATCAACCAAAAGTTTTTGGCATTATGATTTCACCGTTAATATTTTATCGGTTTCATTAGTTTCATTTGATTTTTATTTTATCTGTGATAAATTATGTTATGTTACATAAAGCTTTTCCATTAGTAACTTGTTTAACTAGAAATATATTGAAGCTGTCTTCATACATACATAGTGGTATGAATCCCCAAGAGGGTATGAGTTACTTTGACTTAATTAAGCCTAAAAATAGGTTTATGTGGAAAAAGTGTTAAAGAAGTGGTAGGTGACTGGCCTTCACAATCACAAATTCAATATCACATTCAACGAGGCAATCAAGTCAATCAAGATGTAAAAATGTATGTCTTACTTCATCTCGTTATGCTCTATATTTCCATGATGAAGTTTGGTCGACAAGGCCGACAGCACTTTGCAGGCGTCATTGGCGAAGTCCAGGTCTCTCACTTCGCTGGGTGATACAGATATTAAGGCGAACGCCTCTTTGTCCTCCTTTACGATTGAACATCCAACCTGTGAGGAAAATATCAATAATTAATACCATATTCATATTACAGTCAGTCTTATCACCAGACTGACTACTGCGGGTGTCAACGCATCTTTATAATTCCAATTAGGGGGTAGGTGTATGGTTATCTGAGGGCCACATCGTCCACTTTCCGTTAGGTGGACAGCATCCTAGTGTCAGCGTTTCTCCAATAAAACCACGACAACTCACTTAGTTAACTGTTTAACCACTATGTTTGTTGTTTGATTTCACTCTTAAATTGTATATAATACTTATCTACAATTTAAGAGTATATATATATATATATATATATATATATATATATATATATATATATATATATATATATATATATATATATATAATACTTATCTTTATAACACACTGTTTACTTTCACAAAGAAGACTCTAATATATTAATTTAACTTTACTCACAACTTTTATTAACATAATTTGAAACTACATATATCTCCTTATCATAGTCATGAGATACAAGAGTTTCTGAACAAAACAAAACGGAGGTAAACAGACACCTGATGAAATTTTGTTATGTATTAGATTCGAATTTTGTTTTGATTATTGTATTTTTGTAAAGAGAAATAAAAAATATCTATGTAAAATTAATATATTAGGTAGGTACATAAATAGAAGAATTTCAATAAAAATTAATTATATTTAATTTTTTATTATATAAAAAATTAAATATTAAGTACGTCCTAATAATTGAATATAATGAGCGTATAATGGTAAATTGGTAAATTGACCGAAAAAGTTTATTATTGAGGAACAGATATACTACAAAGTCCAACAATGGTTGGTTAAATAACGATGACAAACTTTTACTTCTAATTTTCTAAATTTAAAAATTAAATTCCTAAGGAATATTTCTATGAACTTCTCGCTATCACTTTTTGAATCCACCATTCAATGCTTTGGCTATCAACAGAAGGATCAAATTCTAGTACAACATTAAAATTTGCCGTTATATTATTAGGCCACATTTGTCCTCCAATAGAAGAAACAAGAACAGCCATTGAGCTGTCAAACCTGAAGTAACTGGTGGTTCCATAACATAAGGTAGGGATTGAGGGTTCACACTAATGACGTTATGAGGCATATCATTTCGATTAATCCCTATCAGTGGTGACACTGTTCGAACCCTGGGCAACGGCGGAGTTCTTATTGAAACGCTTCTTTTACGATTTCCACTTCGAGATCGATGGTCATTATCATGTCGAGATTTATGATGATCGTAGTGTCGACAACGGGTTGATGGGGACCGTTTATGTTTTTGCCTACCATGGCGTCTTTGCTTACTACGACGATCATGAGTACTAGAGCTATAAGAATTGATTAATGTTGACGAGCTTCCATATCGTTTACGAGCATGATTACGTGGCGACCCCATAACATAAGTTTATAACCAACCAAACAAAAATTTACATATACATACATAACATACATAAACACTCACGCCTGTTCCCAGAGGGGTAGGCAGAGACTACAGACTTCCATTTGGCACGATCCTGACACACCTCTCTCGCCTCCTTCACATTCATACATCTCCGCATACATGCTCGTCGTTAAAGGGCCTAATTTGGCCCGTTTTCAATAAATCGCCAATTTGGTCGATAAATTTTCGCCTAGGACGTCCCTTTCCGACTCTGCATTCACTTCTGCAACATAAATTTTCTTTGTCACTCTTTCCTCATTCATTCTTTCCACATGACCAAACCACCGAAGCATTCCTTTCTTAATCCTGGTCACAACATCATCTTGCAAACCACACTCTTCTCTTATTACACAATTTCTTACCCTGTCATTAAGAAAAAACCAACCCAAAAATTTAATTGTTAAAAATTAAGGATATTTTTCACTTGTATCTACTAAACTAACCGTAAAAAGTTAAAGGAAGAGAAATATTTATAGTTACAAATATTATAATTATAATCTTATGATACCTTAGATATTATGATAGCAAAGTTATTGCAATTTCACTTTATAGGTTTAATGGTAACAAGCTGTGAAATTATATTTAAGCAATCTTAGTAAAAAGGATTAAATTTATCTTATTCTAATCGAATTGTTTCAATCACGCCTAATAGTTATTTTTACTTGGTCAAATCGTATTCACTGTACTGTACTGTATTATCTCAAACTGTATACACTATATGAGGCAGCCCGAAGATTAAAACAGATTGCCACGCATGAGCTTAACACAGACACACAGGATGTATTCACATACAAATTTATTACGAATTATTAAAGATGAATAAGTCACTGACGGTACGACCTTCCATTGACGTCCGTCGAATTGGAGGTGGGAGGGGGGTGGGAGGAGTGCGGGGGGAGGTGTACTACTCCCCCTTAAAAGGAAAAGTTGGGGAACCCCCCCCCCTTTTTGAGTTTTTTTTTTTCAATTTTAATTCTGAGGAATTTTATTTTTTATGGATAAATATTAAGTGTAAAAAACCATGGGGGACCTCTTGGAGGGGGAAGGGGGTACCCCTAAGGAAGGGGGAACCCCCTTCACCAAAAATAAATAGAGGGACTCATTCAGAGGGATTTCTGTATCTATTTTGAGACTGCAACGTCTCCGGCGCTGCGGGAAGAGCAGGCGGAGGCTGCTCTCCCTACGCGTCTCCGGCTCTATAAAAACACTCTAGGAGTAGGACAAACTCTCACTCTAAACACAGGGCTCACTTTTAGGCCACACGTCAAACGAGTCACCCGTCACGCACGATTTTATCTGAGTAGGCTCAACAGTATGTTGGGCAGACACAGTAAAATGTCCCTTCGAAACAAGCGTACCCTTTATAAGGTCTGTATACGACCAGTCATGTCCTACGCGGGCCCCGTCTTTGCCCACGCAAACCCCAAAATTATTAATGAACTCCAAATAGTTCAATACCTTTTCTGTCGTCGAGCTGCGAACGCACCTTGGTACGTCCGTAATGCCGACCTTCATCGGGACCTAGAGCTCCCAACAATTCAACAATTTCTCAAAAAACTCCCTGAGAACTTCTTCAGAGCCTCAGAGCCGCATCCAAACCAATTAATTCGTGAGGCAGCTACAGTCTTATGCAGCCCCACCCCCCTCTCGCTATCGAGTCCGCAGGCCGAGAAACTCTCTCTCGGACCCGCCTAATAAACTGACAAACGGCCTGAACTGCCTCCTGGCGGCTCAGGCCAATTCTAATTAAATTAATTATTATTATATTAACTAATATTATTTTGCCTTCGTAGGCACTCCCTCAGCGGCTCTTAGCCGCCTGCGCCCTCTTTTCCCAAAAGAGGGTCGCTCGTGATAAGGCACAATACAGCTTAATCAGCCAGTTGCCTGTCCCCAAAGGCGGTTTTTAGAGGGTATCACTTAGGGTCCCCGGTAGGACAGTGAGTCCCTCATAACCACGATAGACCGGCTATCGTGGTATGCGTAATGCATTTTCCGCCTCCGTACGTATAGGGTAGCCCTTTAATTGCTTCGGGCGCAAAAAAAAAGGACAAACTCGTACCACGTGGAGTCGGGCTCTATTGATTCGGTTCCTTGACATAAGTTGAACCTAACCTATTTTATTTGTTATCTGTCCTAATAGGTGTGTACTGTTTTATACACATGTTTTATTCAACTTTATATACATATTGCTTTAATTAATTTTTAGAAATCGACAGTTTTACGTTACGTCCCACAAGCCGGCAAAAACCGGTAAACACACTACACATTTTAATTTTAATAGCTCATAATGATAATAATTCTGTAATTTAAAGATAAACTGTTAAATATATGTGTATGCATGAAAACTATTTAAATGAGTACAAAATATAATTATTTACGTAAAATGTACAATAAAATGCTACCGAACGTATGACAACTTAACCGTACGGAAAACGAACGTTCAATGGCGAGAATTCGATGTAATCTGTGGTAAGGATTGACGTAAATATTATAAAAATAATTGATTTTCAATAATTTTTTTCTCAAAAAGTACGCGTTTCCGCATGTTGAAATTTTGCGTGTGTGTATACAATAGTGTAACCTTTCTGTAAAAAAAATATCATATAATCTGAGATAGGGATTGACATAAATATTGCAAAAATAATTATTTTCAATAATTTTTTTCTCAAAAAGTACGCTTTTCCGCATGTTGAAACTTTACGTGTGTGCTTATATTAATGTAACCTTTCTGTAAAAATATCAACCCCCAACTCGACGGACGTCAATGGAAAGCTTAGCCGTCACTGACCTTTGTTCATAGTAAACTCACTTTAGCAGTTTTCTTTCCGTAAACTTTTTTTTTTCCCTTTCTTGGCCTGCACGGTTTGTGCGTCAGCCATGCAAGAAGGTTAGGAAGTAAGATTTATTTTATTGAATTGGAAATTGGAACGAAATTTGAAAAAGGATCAGGTAAATTTAGTATATGAGTACATAAATGATTATAATTTTATATTGTTATGAAAAATGAAACTGGCTAAAATTCTATATACATCAATATTTACATAAGATAAAAGGACAGAAATTGAAGTAGGAAAAGGAATTTTAATGGATAAAAGCGAGGAAATAAAAGCGGAACGGTCAAGTCGAGGACAAGCAAAAAATATATGGTTAAAATCCCCAACGTCATTGCCACACTCACATATATCGCTAGGTAAAAGTTTAAGTCGTGCCAAATGCAAGGGAATGCATGCATGGCCCAGCCTCATACGTATAAGGGTCGAAGTGATAGCTTTACCAAACGTCAGATTTGAAAACCACGGTTTATGAGGTATATCCACCTGGATCGTGCTATAATATCGACCTATAGTCTGACTTGAAGAACGCCAAATATGTGTCCAAGAATTCAATAACTGGGATTTAGGAAGGAGAGCCAAATCACAACAAAAGTTTTTGCACGGAACTAGATCTCCGTCATTGACTGCAGCTTTGGCAAGGCTATCGGCCTTGGTATTGCCAAAGATACCTGAATGCCCCGGAATCCAAGCAAAGGAAACTGTGTAATTTTTGATGTAACATTGATACAATAAATCACGACATGCAATAATAACTGGATGATTATTTCTGTTATTGCTAAAAGGAAATCTTTCCAAAGGGCACTTTTAGCATCGGTAAAAATTATTGAGTTTTTTAACTTCATAATTAAAATGTACTCCAGAGACTTCAACCGACCAAAACATTCTCCAGTAAATACTGAAGTCTCTGGAGGCAATTTTATTTTTTGTACAATGCCAAACTGTTGATGGAAAACACCAACTCCCACACACTTCTCGGAACCGGGTTTGGAAGAATCACTAAAAATTAAATTTTTTTTTTCTGTGTGGGTAGGTGCAATAAGTACATTGCTTTAGTGAAGTCTCCCAATTTAATATAAATTTTAATATATAAAACATTACAATAGTGTTGTTACTATATGGGAAACTAATGTACTAACCATTATACCTGCCAGGCAGTAAAATCCTTGCTTTTTACAAACTTAGTCAATAAAATCTGTCTCACAATTTTCTTACATTATCACTGCACAAGATATTTTCAAAATGGACGCCATTCAAGACTCAATAACACAACTTCAGAAGATGTTTACTCAGCGCATGGATATCTATCAAAGTGAGCTTCAAGCTGCAGCACCTTCAGCCTCCATTGCCAATTTGACATCCGAGTTCTCCTCATTCAGATTATTTATCATGACAGCCCTACGCAATCTTCAAGACCAGGTAGGCCTGTTGATGCACCAGGTGGATAATATGGAGATGCGGAGCCGGCGGAAGATTCTATTACTTCATGGACTTCCGGAGGAAAAGAACGAGGACACTGTACAGGTATTAGTGAAGACTTTTGTTGACCGTTTCAAGTTGTCTGGTTTCTCGGAAAAAGACATATCTCGCTGCCATCGCATGGGCCATACTTCCTCTTCTGACAAACCAAGACCCATCTTGTTTAAGTTGTGTGAGTTAGAGGTGAAGAACAAAATCTGGCAAGCTAAGACGTGTTTGAAGGGCACTGGTATCACTCTGTCGGAGTTTTTAACTAAAACTCGACATGAAGCCTTTATGGCAGCTCGACGGAGATATGGAATATCGAATTGCTGGACACGTGAAGGCTTTGTTTTTGTACTGGGTAGCGGTGGCGTTCGACATCGCATTAGCTCTGTGATCGAACTCGATAAAATCGTTGAGCCTCCTGTGTCGAAGTCGAAGACAACGACCGCGGTCAGGGAACCAACTGGAGCTTCCAAAAGTCGACGTACTGGCACCGCAGGCAAGAGATAGTGTCTTCGCTTAGTGTTTATTTACCACAATTTATTTGTATTTTTGTGTAGTCTCCATTTGCATAGTGTTGCATCTCTTCAATTTTTGTGTGTTAACTGAAACATCGTAGTTCGTAGTTATCTCTAATATTATAATAATTTACCTTCATAATTTTGTTTATTATGTGACACAATGACATTAGTGATTAAATAAATCATAGTGACAGCTATTAATATCTGTCATGCTGTCATTTGATTTGCTTATACTACTAGTCTTTTTGCCGGACCAGATCCGTAGATAATATTTATCTGTCTTATTATTTATGGTAAGACTGTGCTTTTTCTATATTTTTTTTTATTATATTAATTAGTCTTAAGTAAGTTATCTAAATATATAATTCTACCGATGCCACTGCCGGCAGGTATGAAAGAAATGTTTTGTTAAGTGCATAATTGTTGGCAATTTTATTTTAATAATAGTTCATAACATATTATTATTTATTTTGTAGGTATTATATCCAGACTTATATAATATTTATTTGTTATACATTATACAGGTATATATTTAATTTTTATTGATTTTGTTATAGCTTAGTTTATGTTATAGTTTTGATTAGCATGTGTGATATTTTAGAATTTGATGATAGTTATTTTTCTTGCTCTTCTTCTAGCTCATCCGATAAGACCTATAAAAGCGCCTTAAGCGATGATTCCACTCATTTACATGATCAACTAGTAGCCGTATTCTGTAATTATAGTAAAAATCTTAATATAGTCCATATTAACGCTCAAAGCACTCATGCTCATTACGCTGATCTTTTATCAACCTTCGATTCTAAATATGTTGATGCCATACTTGTTTCTGAAACTTTTCTAAAGCCTGAACTTCCGTCGGTACAGTATTGTCTCCCTGGTTTTCAACTTATACGTAATGACAGGGTCGGCAAAGGTTATGGTGGAGTGGCAATCTATTTGAGAGCTGATATTCCTTATAAAATAGTTGATCATTCACCCAATATATACACAAATTTTGCTGAACATTTATTTATTGAAATTACTATTAATCATTCTAGGACTTTGCTTGGGGTCTACTATCCCCCCTCTCGCAATATAAATTATTTTTCTTCTTTGGAAGAAAAACTTGTAAATCTAACTCCGCTTTATGATAATACCATTATTTTAGGTGACTTTAACACATGCCTGTTAAAGAACGATTCTCGTAGCAAAAAACTGCTCTCCCTGGTGTCATCTTTTAATTTACATATTCTTCCTCTTTCTGCTACTCACCATTCGCCTAATAATACCCCTTCTCTTTTAGACCTTATTCTTGTTTCTGATGCTGACCGGGTTGCTTCCCATGGACAACTATCTGCGTCTTTCTCTTACCACGATCTTATCTTCCTCTCCTATAAAATTCAACGTCCTAGGCGTAAATCGAAATTCTTACTCCTAAGAAGCTTTAAATCAATTAACCTGGAGCGTTTGAGAGATGATGTAAATAATATTGACTGGTCCCCTGTTCTAAATTCCGAAGATGTTAATCATAAGGTTTATGCTTTTAATCACCTCATTTTAAAACTATTCGATACACATGCACCTCTTAAGCGAGTCAGGGTTAAACACTTTCCAGCCCCCTGGCTTTCAGAGTCTATAAAAGCAGTAATGGCCAAAAGAGATAAAGCTAAGAGGCGTTATAAGAAGCACCCTACTAATGAAAATTTATTCACATATAAAAAACTGCGTAATCGCTGTAGTAAGATGTGTCGTGATGCTAAGAGGAGACATATTTATAATGAGGTTGAAAATTCTCATTCCGCTCAGATGTGGAAATTTTTTAGAACCCTGGGTATTGGCAAATCATATATTGATTCTAATATCTCGTTTGATTTGACTGCACTCAACCGGCACTTTTCTGAGCCTCCGATTTCTATTGATGACTCTATTAAGTCTACTACACTTAATCTTCTCTCCAATATTCCTAAACCGCTGTGTTCTCCTTTTAATTTCAGTAAAGTTACTGATGGTGACATAAAAAAATGCCTTTTAGCCATTTCCACTAAAGCTATTGGCTATGACAATCTTTGTATGCAAATGATTAAACCTATCACTAATGAACTTGTCCCTATTATCACTCACATTATCTCTTCTTCGCTTGAGACGAGCTCCTTTCCGACTTGCTGGAAAAAAGCATTCGTCATTCCCCTTCCAAAAACTTCTAATCCTAAATCTTTATCCCAATTCCGCCCCATTTCCATTCTTCCGATCTTATCTAAAGTACTAGAAAATATAGTTCAGAGGCAACTATCTCAATTCCTAACTGTTCACAGCCTGCTGAGTCCTTTTCAATCTGGTTTTCGTCCAGGCCATAGCACAGTCAGCGCTCTGATTAAAGTGTCTGATGATATTCGCTGGGCCATGGACAAAAGACTTCTCACTGTTTTAACATTATTGGATTTTAGCAGTGCATTTAATTCCGTTGATTATGACATACTTCTTGGTATTCTTGCGTCCTTAAACATTTCACCATCAGTAATCACTTGGTTTAATTCTTACCTTAGGGGTCGCTCGCAGTGTGTCCGCCATGAGGAGGATTTCTCCGAGTGGTGTGATCTTACGGCGGGTGTTCCTCAGGGTGGTGTTCTTTCCCCACTTCTCTTCTCTATTTTTATTAATGCTCTCACTACTGTTCTCTCCTCTCATTATCATCTCTATGCTGATGACTTGCAATTATACCGTCATTTCAAAGTCCAAGATATAGATGAGGCTATTAATAAGATGAATGCTGACTTAAGTAGCATAAGCAGTTGGGCAAAATCGTTTGGTCTTCGTGTTAACCCTGCTAAATCCCAAGTAATGATTATCGGCAGCTCATATATGCTTAATTTATTAGATCGTTCGAAGATCCCTGCAGTTACGTATGATAATACTCAAATTCCATATATAGAGACCGCTAAGAACTTAGGTGTTATTTTTGATAATAATTTGTCTTGGGTCGCTCACATTAATATGATTAGCAGAAAAGTGAACTACTCTTTTCAATCTCTCAAGCGTCTCCAGATGTTTTTACCGTTAAAAACTAAGATAACCTTAGCTCAAGCACTTCTTCTTCCTCTCATTGACTACGCTGATGTTAGTTTTTTGGATGCTTCAGAGGAGCTGTTGAACAAACTGGAACGTGTTCAAAATTTGTGTATACGTTTTATTTTCGGTCTTCGTAAGTTTGATCATGTTTCAGAGTACAGGGCTCAATTAAAATGGCTTCCTATCCGTAGACGTCGAGACTTACATGTGTTATCATTTCTATACTTTCTACTCTTTAATCCTCTTGCACCTCCATATCTCCGCGAGCGTTTTGAGTATCTTGTACCCCGTGAAACTCAGTGCCGGACCACTAAACAACTACTTCTCAAAACTCCTTCTCATTTCACAAGCCGATGTGGTGGATCCTTTACAGTAAGGGCGGTCAAGCTATGGAACTCACTCCCACATGACATACGTGCTAGCTCTTCTCTTGATATATTTCGGAGCAGAGTAAAGAAATATTATCTGTCAACTTAGAATTATAAATATTTACATATTTTATGTATTTATATGTATAATTGTATATATATGTATGTGTATGTATGTATGTATGTATATGTATATATATATATATATATATATATATATATATATATATATATATATATATAGGTATATATGTATATGTGTGTGTATATGTGTATATATGTATATATTTATTGTCTTTATTGGTATATATGTATGTAAATCAATAGAAATAAGAATAAAATAAATAAGAAAATAAATTATACTTATATGTTATACACTTATATGATAATTGTTAACTGTAACTTATAGCCAATTTCTATTAAGTAGCGTTATGTTAATTATTAAGTACGCACGCTGCTACCTACTTGCTTTATATATAAAACTATTTCTCTCTCCCAATAGGTTTGCTGGAAGAGAACTCTTATTAGGGTTAAGCTCGCCTTTGTACATTTATTTAAATATTTAATAATTGTTACCAACTTATTGTGTGTACAATAAAGAATAAAGAATAAAGAATAAATAAATGGCAATGTTTCCATCGGCTGTCACTGTCAACTATATTAATAAATTTGATGTTGGCAGAAGTATCTTGTTTACATACACCGAAATCAAACAAAATAGATGGTTTTAAAATTAAGGCATCATAGTTAACACAAAATATAGGAAGAAATTGTGATCTATGTGTTGGAGCTTGAAGAGCTAAGAATTTTTGGAGACTAACAATAAGGCATGGCGACGATTTATGAGCCCAGTACGGATAATCCATACATTCCAACAGAGACCGTAACTTAGAGTAAAGAGGATGATTATAGACTTGGAATGCTCTAAACAGGAACCTGTCACAAAGAAATTGTCGTCTGAGATGCAGGGGCGCTTCAGAACATTCAACCTGCAAAGCGTTAATAGGGCTCGAACGCATAGTCCCAGCAATTATTCTCAGAGCCTTAGACTGGATAATGTCTAATTTATGGAGGGCTACTGCATTACAGGGTTCAAGAATAAATGTTCCATAGTCTAAAATACTCCTTATAAGGGCATTATATAGAAGCTTTAGAGAGAAAGGGTGGGCTCCCCACCAAACTCCAGAGAGGCAGCGCAGTATATTTAGAATCTTCTCACATTTGGCACTTATATAGTAGCAATGAGGGATGCCTGTAAGTCTCGAGTCTAAAATTACTCCAAGAAATGTTGCTTCGCTTTTAACGGGAACTCTAATGTTATTATAAAGTACAGACACTGGAGGTGGAATCCTCATACGAGAAAATAAGACTATACTACTTTTAGAAACTGAAAGGCTGAGACAGTTATTGTCAAGCCAAACTTTTAGTAACTTAAGGGAATATGTCATAGTATCAGACATGTTGTGAACAGAATCACCAGAGACATAGAGGAGTAAATCATCTGCATATGGGAGAGTGCTAACTTTACCCTTAAGGGAGGCTTCCAGATCATGAGAATATATATTGTAAATTAAAGGACTTAAAACTGAGCCCTGGGGTATACCTTTCCAGGCAATACGGGATTGGTAAGAGTCTTCTGATATTACTTTAAGCATTCTACCAGAGAGAATGGTTGATTGTAAATCTTATAAAAATTTGTGGGATATCCAAATTAATCATTTTTTGTTTCAGAATTGAAAGGTTGACATTATCATAGGCTGCAGATACATCTAAAAATGCTGCTAACACAGAGTTATTGTGCGAAAATGCCAATCTTAAGTCTGTCATAAAAATGCCGAGACTATCCATTGTACTCCTACCTTTCCTAAATCCAAACTGGTTTGGAGATAGTAACCCCTTACTCTCAATAAACCATTCTAACCTATTTTTAACTAAATGTTCAGAAATTTTGGAAATAACTGAAGCTAATGCAATTGGTCTGTAAGATGATGGATCATTAATCGGTTTGTCTGGCTTATGTATTGGGATAATTTCATGAATTTTCCATGATGGAGGAATATTACCTGTTGTTAAAATTGAATTAATTAAACTAAAAAAATAAGAAAGGCAGGAGTCGTTCAGGTTTTGAAGAAAAGAATATGGGATTCCATCACAACCTGGGGCTGAGTCCCTAAGTTTTGAAAGAACCCCTTTGAGTTCTGAAAGGCTAAAGAAAATGAATGAATCGCTACTATCATGCTGGGAGAGGAGAGAAGACTGTAGGTCAGAAGAAATATTATCTATAGATGGGACAAATGGTGGGGCTAATTTGTCAAGAAACAAATCAACTGTACTGCTATCCATAAAAGGAAACCTTGGAGGCTTAAAAGCGGATCTGAATCTACGAATATTTTGCCAAACTTCAGATGGAGAAATGTGTGGTGAAATTGAGGCACAAAAAGATTTCCAGCCATTAAATCTTTTTTGTTTTAATAATTTACGTGTTTTAGTTATAAGGTTACAAAGAATATTAAAATTTTGTGTTGTAGAATTTTTCCTGTAATTTTTTTCAGCTATCTTTCTCTCGGCTATCGCAGCAGAACACTCACTGTCCCACCATGGAGGTGATGGAATATACCCATTGCCACTATTATTTTTAATAGGAAAAACTTCCTCAGCAGCCTGTAGTAGGGCCCGTGTAAAAGCTTCAGCACAAAGATGATTATTGTTGTCATTTAGTGAAGGTATAGTTGATAAATTTTGTTGAACTTTATCTCTATATAATGACCAGTTGGCATCGTTAAGTTTATATTTTAGCCGGGGAGGAGCCTTATACATCTTTTCGCCAATTTTTTGAGGAAATGATATAATTAACGGAAAATGATCGCTTCCATATGACGACGATAGAGGCCACCAGTTTAATGTAGGAGCTAGGGAGGGACTACACAGGGTAAGGTCTGGTGCACTAATACCCTCATGGGGCCGAGTCCTTCTAGTAGGACAACCATAGTTTAGAAGGCATAAATTATTATCATCTAAGATGTCTAACATTCTAGCCCCATAATGGTCAGACTTAGAACTTCCCCACATAGAATGTTGTGCATTGAAGTCTCCCATGACCAATATAGGGCGTGGGAGGGAAGATAGAATGCTACGAATATCGTCAAAGACTTCAGTGGAAGGGTGAGGTATATACATATTTACAAAACAAATATTATTTACACTAACAGCAATAATTGAAAATTTATTACTGTGATTAGGTATGGGTATGTGGACAAAGGGCACACCGCCCTTCAGAATTAGTGCAACTCCTCCATACCCATCTGTTCTGTCTTCTCTAAGACAGATATGTCCTGGAATTCTAAAGTTGAATCCGGGACGAAGCCAAGTCTCTTGAAGAGAGACTGCAAATGGTTTGTAACTATTCAATAAGAAAATTAGGTCACTTTTTTTGCTATTAATACTCCGGCAATTCCATTGAATCACCAGAGACTGGTTTCGTGGATGGTCCTGACTGTCCATGAGTTAAAAAACTTTTTGAAGAAGCAGCATCGTTGGACGGTATTTTAATTAGGTTATATTGTGAAAGGTACTGAATTATAGAAATGATGAGATCCTTTGTTATTATTTCTGATAGATCTTTGTAATTTTTGAGACAACCTGTAGAAGAGGAAGGAATGTTGCTGTAATCTTGGATAAGCTCTGCATGCGCTTTTTGATCATATCCCTTACTAGTATTTCTGGGACGAGCTTTGGGTTTCGAGAATACTGTTTTCCTATATGACTGTGTGTGACTCTTAGAAGGGCTTGTTGAATTATAGGGGCTGGAATAAGTAATAGTTCGACCAGAAGGGGCCAATGAAGCAGAAGCAGTAACGTCAGCATAAGATTTCGAAACTGGTGGGTGGATTTTACTGGCTTCTGAATAAGATATAGAGTTTCTAGCCATTGTTTCTTTTATAGCTTTTTGCCTAGCGTACTCCGCACACTTTTTGTCTGTGGCGAAATGGGAACCAGAACATAAGATACACACAGCATCATCTCTTTCAGTCTCGCAGCTTATACCTGAATGGTTGTCTCCAGATTTGTAACACCTTGGAGAGCCTCTGCATTGCATTTTGGTGTGACCAAAACGACAGCAATTAAAGCATTGCAGCGTGGGGTAAATATAAAGCTCTACAGATAGGGAGTTGAAACATATAAAGACCCTGGGAGGTAGCACCTTCCAATCAAAGGTTAAAACTACAGTCTCAGTTGGAATGAACTTGGGCGTTTCGCCGTCATATACCTTTCTGTTTAATCTCCGAACTTTCAAAATACTTCCACAGTTCTGCGGAAGGTCTATATTTTCCATTATATCTTTCTCATCCCAATCACATGGAACACCTCTCACTATTCCCATGCGGGTGATAGTGAAGGCTGGAATAAATGCTTTGTATTTATTAACATCAAGAGATTTGTGATTTAGAAATGTGTTAGCATCCTGAAATGTTTCAAATTGTAAATACAATCTGTTTCTTCCAATTTTTTGATGCTTCCCTCTACAATGCTTTTTATTAAAATTTTTTTAAGGAATAATCCAAATTGTACTGGGTGAATAGATCCAGTTTGATTTGGTTGTAAGATTTTTTGGACATGGACAACATAAGGCGCAGGATCTGACGCCTGGTAAAGCAACCTAGCAGCGCGGGATTTAACTTGTAATATTGTTACAGTGAGTGTCATCATTATGGTGAATTTCAGTGTTTTTATCATCAGAATCAAGCAATTTAGTAATAACATTATCCTTTAAATCGTTAGGGGAAAGTTGGCAATCTGATAGACCCGTTTGTCTGTGATTCCTTCTCTTCTTTTGGTTTCTAGCTGAAATTCTCTTTCTTTTCACCGATTTCGTGTTTTCCGAACAGTCTGTATCTATAATTGAACCTTCCGTTTCCATTCCCGACGCATCGATTGTGACTACATGAGACACTTGGAGGGATGTCCCTCCAGGGTCTTCGGGCTCCAACATGGACGCCAAGAGAAAAATCCTATTTACATATTATACAATGAAATGACTTACCAGATGAAGAAATCAAGCTAAAACTATAAATAATCAACAATAACTACTAATATATATACTTTACAACTTAACTGATCCTGTAATATCAATTTAATTTAATTTTCAAAAGTTTAGCCAAAAAAGGACGCCCGCCTACTTCAGAACTTCCCGCGCTTCCTTCTTCCGTAAACTTCAAATCGAATTTAAGACAGGATGTCTTGCGATTACGTGTTGGGTTTTTCATCCCACTTCTGAATCTGTCAGCTTTTATCCAATAAAACCACGACAACTCACTTAGTTAACTGTTTAACCACTGTGTTCGCTGTTTAATTTCACTCTTAAATTGTATATAATACTTTATAACACACTATACTTTACTTTCACAAAGAAGACTATATTAATTTAACTTTATTCACAACCTTTAGAATCACCTTATTTCACAATAGACTTTACTATTATAACCTTCTCAGCACCACTGTTCGTAATCAACTGCCGCGAGCGTCAAGTATACGCGCTTTTATATTGTGACTCAATTCTAGAATTAATGTAGGTAGTTTGAAATAGAATCATATTAATATTAATTGTGAAGATTGCTAAGTAATATTGCATAATGATCATTTATCTAACACCAGTTTATTTATATGTACAACTTGTGACAATTAGGTACGTAAAAAATAATTCAGGTTTATATTTTGCTCAAAGCAAGGTTATTTTAAACACAATTTTTCATTATTTTTATTTTTTAAGCAGAAGTTTGTTTTTAATAGCGTTTCAGATTTTTTCTAATTATGGCTTCAGAAGAGACTAAAAAACAGTTGGGAGGTGAAAGGAAGGTCAATTGATTCTATGCTTGATGATAAAATAAATACCGGCATCATTTTTCGGGACTCTAAATAGCAAAATAAGGTTTAGAAATAAATAAACTAAAAATAGTTTCAAAATAAGCGTGACTAATAATTTTTAATTTTACATGCCTAATTTTCGTTCTGTTAACCATACTTTGTAGCAGTAGCAGGAATTAACACAACAAAAGGTCATAAGATATTGGAATTTCTATTACCTTCGACATGACCGGTTTCTCCTCATCTTTGTCGATAGGTATGGATGTAGAGTGTACCCATGTATGTGTGCATAAGTGCTGTAATCTGCAAGGAAATAATCGATATTATAATTGCTGATTTGGAATGAAAAATTCACATCCACGGGACATGCGGTATTGGATATTCTTACACAGTCATTACACGGGGGACTTTTATTGACAGATAAATGATATTACAAAAACTAAACCTCTCAACTTCGATATTCCGTCAAAATTCAAGAGGTCAAATGTGACCGCACCCACCCACAGCACCTTAACCCATCAATTCTTATGTTTAGAGACTACTTTTCTGTGAAGAAGTTTAAATTCCACGAGGGCGAAGTCTCGAAGAACAACTAGCCTAGAATAAAAATCTATTTTAAACTATATTGTATAAAGTTACTTATATTTCTTGTGACAAGCAAATTAAAATAAATAAATAAAAAAATTAGAGTGCAAGGCCGGTGTCATTTGCTCTGCGGCACGGCGGCGTCGGAGTGCGTCATAGTGGTGGGGTCGAGCTCGAACAGCGTGGCGATCTCCGACGAGTGCGGCACCGACACCAGCCGGTACGAATTATAAACACGTACCTGACGTAGCTGCTCTGCGGCACGGCGGCGTCGGAGTGCGTCATAGTGGTGGGGTCGAGCTCGAACAGCGTGGCGATCTCCGACGAGTGCGGCACCGACACCAGCCGGTACGAATTATAAACACGTACCTGACGTAGCTGCTCTGCGGCACGGCGGCGTCGGAGTGCGTCATAGTGGTGGGGTCGAGCTCGAACAGCGTGGCGATCTCCGACGAGTGCGGCACCGACACCAGCCGGTACGAATTATAAACACGTACCTGACGTAGCTGCTCTGCGGCACGGCGGCGTCGGAGTGCGTCATAGTGGTGGGGTCGAGCTCGAACAGCGTGGCGATCTCCGACGAGTGCGGCACCGACACCAGCCGGTACGAATTATAAACACGTACCTGACGTAGCTGCTCTGCGGCACGGCGGCGTCGGAGTGCGTCATAGTGGTGGGGTCGAGCTCGAACAGCGTGGCGATCTCCGACGAGTGCGGCACCGACACCAGCCGGTACGAATTATAAACACGTACCTGACGTAGCTGCTCTGCGGCACGGCGGCGTCGGAGTGCGTCATAGTGGTGGGGTCGAGCTCGAACAGCGTGGCGATCTCCGACGAGTGCGGCACCGACACCAGCCGGTACGAATTATAAACACGTACCTGACGTAGCTGCTCTGCGGCACGGCGGCGTCGGAGTGCGTCATAGTGGTGGGGTCGAGCTCGAACAGCGTGGCGATCTCCGACGAGTGCGGCACCGACACCAGCCGGTACGAATTATAAACACGTACCTGACGTAGCTGCTCTGCGGCACGGCGGCGTCGGAGTGCGTCATAGTGGTGGGGTCGAGCTCGAACAGCGTGGCGATCTGCGACGAGTGCGGCACCGACACCAGCCGGTACGAATTATAAACACGTACCTGACGTAGCTGCTCTGCGGCACGGCGGCGTCGGAGTGCGTCATAGTGGTGGGGTCGAGCTCGAACAGCGTGGCGATCTCCGACGAGTGCGGCACCGACACCAGCCGGTACGAATTATAAACACGTACCTGACGTAGCTGCTCTGCGGCACGGCGGCGTCGGAGTGGGTCATAGTGGTGGGGTCGAGCTCGAACAGCGTGGCGATCTCCGACGAGTGCGGCACCGACACCAGCCGGTACGAATTATAAACACGTACCTGACGTAGCTGCTCTGCGGCACGGCGGCGTCGGAGTGCGTCATAGTGGTGGGGTCGAGCTCGAACAGCGTGGCGATCTCCGACGAGTGCGGCACCGACACCAGCCGGTACGAATTATAAACACGTACCTGACGTAGCTGCTCTGCGGCACGGCGGCGTCGGAGTGCGTCATAGTGGTGGGGTCGAGCTCGAACAGCGTGGCGATCTCCGACGAGTGCGGCACCGACACCAGCCGGTACGAATTATAAACACGTACCTGACGTAGCTGCTCTGCGGCACGGCGGCGTCGGAGTGCGTCATAGTGGTGGGGTCGAGCTCGAACAGCGTGGCGATCTGCGACGAGTGCGGCACCGACACCAGCCGGTACGAATTATAAACACGTACCTGACGTAGCTGCTCTGCGGCACGGCGGCGTCGGAGTGCGTCATAGTGGTGGGGTCGAGCTCGAACAGCGTGGCGATCTCCGACGAGTGCGGCACCGACACCAGCCGGTACGAATTATAAACACGTACCTGACGTAGCTGCTCTGCGGCACGGCGGCGTCGGAGTGCGTCATAGTGGTGGGGTCGAGCTCGAACAGCGTGGCGATCTCCGACGAGTGCGGCACCGACACCAGCCGGTACGAATTATAAACACGTACCTGACGTAGCTGCTCTGCGGCACGGCGGCGTCGGAGTGCGTCATAGTGGTGGGGTCGAGCTCGAACAGCGTGGCGATCTCCGACGAGTGCGGCACCGACACCAGCCGGTACGAATTATAAACACGTACCTAACGTAGCTGCTCTGCGGCACGGCGGCGTCGGAGTGCGTCATAGTGGTGGGGTCGAGCTCGAACAGCGTGGCGATCTCCGACGAGTGCGGCACCGACACCAGCTGGTAGGCCGGCTCCCCGCTCTCGCACGTTGCACCCGCACCCGCCTCGCTACCACAAATAAAATGAAACATTATTTAATCGTACGAAGAATTGTGATGAGCGCTGTAACAATGATGATTTAAAGAATGAATGATGGTGTTATTTGTATAGAGCTGCCCGTTGCTACATAGGTAGACAATCTAATATATTGAAATTGAGACATAAACTATTTGATATGTGATAGTAGAGCAACGGGTTTAGTCAAGTTGACTTAATTTAATCGTTAATACTGATAGAAAACTATAAAACAGTAATGTTTAGTCACACGATACTGACATGCCTTATCATTGAGGTAATCATTCCCATTCATTTTTATACTTCTCAAAAAGCGTTCAAGACTGTAGAAACTCAATTTGGCTAACTCCACAGATCTCTTTTAACAACAATATTTATATTGTTTATTTATAACATACTTATCTCTTCATATCAAATCTGGACGAAAAAATAGAATGACCCAGCTTTTGTTAGTATTCTATTTCTTAGTGTATGCTATTACATTTTATTTAGTTAGACATTTGCATCTGTTAAATTTCGCTTAGGGAATAAAAAAAAAGACGTGTGGCACTCGGGGACTGCCGCGGTAAAGCTATTGCATAGCATTTTTTATCAACTTATGCAATTATAATTAATTATTTATTTTATTTATGCAGTTAAGTCTTTGATATTAAATCAAGTTACACTTTTTGAGCGTAGTGACCGATAAGAAAACAATTTTTTTTCTCTTATTGTATAAATGAAAAGTTAATATTGTTTAAAATATTTTTAATATCTTACAATACATGTAGGTTATTCTGGATTTTTTATCATTCAGTTAGCAGCTAGTGTACACGCATACGACACAAACACCATGCCGAAGTCTGCCGAACTGAAACGACGTTAGACGATGCACGGCTTTCAACGCCACACCTCCGTGCCCGTCGGAGTGGGGAGCGTGAGGTTTTTTCGTTACGGAATTTGTGGACTCGGTCCCCGCGCTCAAGGCCCGCGATAGAAGCTATGCAATAGCTTAACACTGACCGTTAAGACTGATCGATTTATTTAAAACTATTACGAATATTTTTCGGTGTTTTGCTCAATATCGGTTGCAGTAGATCTCTATTTATAAAATGGGAAAAAACATGAACATTTGAAATGCTAAATTGCTATCTGTGGTTAAAAACCGAACTTTACTTACGGTCCTTTCATACAGGCCTCGGCGGCTAGGTAGTGTCCGGTGGCGAGGTGCTTGAACCTGAAGATCGAGTTCCAGTGTCCAGCGCCGCCACGACACGGATCATGTTGTACTACCTGTATACAGTTATTTTCAGAGTATCCAAATTTCATATTTAAGTTTAAATATATAAATATTGACATACCCTTAGAATATTTATAAGCAAGCTATAGAGCGCGCGTTAGCGAGTGTGGACAGTAAGCAAGGGTGTGAACAGTCACGAAATGGCAATGGCGACTTTAGTAGTCCCGACAAGTCAAGCCCTTTAACTGTTTCTCTCGACGGTATTTATTTAAATTTTAAGTTACCATGGTGAAATGTGGAGCGACACAGCGCGTGTCCCGCGCCTCGCACTTCGAGTTTTCCCCGAATTAGAGCAAGTGCTGTTGCCGCCACATTGTCGTTCCAAAATTTTTAATGATATGATTACTTTCGTAATAATTATAATACAATCATAGTATTAGAAGTATCTTTTGTATTTGTAGGAAGGTAGTTAAATAGAATTAATTTGCAACTACAAAATACACGGATCACAGGTAATCAACAATAAATTGCACTGAGACTAAGTCTAGGATGAGCTAGTAGCGGGATACAAGTGCACCGTGCCACGCCAGAGCCGTGACTGCCTTAACGGCGGCCGCTCCGCCCGTTTTATACAATCGAGACAAGTAGTTACACAAGCGTCACTGCAGGTGCAATGTGCAGGTGTGCGATGCACGTGTTGTTTATAATAGTTCCGACTACCCACAGAGGCGCTGCGACATATTCTTAAACCATATGAATCAATGTCTAAAATGAAACTTTTTATAGCTTTATTTTAAAGGAAAATAACAAAGTTTAATGCGGTTAAATACTTATCCAATTTCATATTAAGTGGGTGATATCGATAAAAAGGCCAAATTGGATGCCTAACTAACTTACTTTGACTAATAAAAAATATAAATTAAAATTACAAACTAAATTAAATTAACACAGACGTCAATCATGGCACATCACTGTTCAACCGTTTCATCTACGTATCAGTATCTATAGAACACCTGTTACGCTTAATGGGCAATGAGCGATATAAAATTCAAATATATTGAGATAGATAAAACGGGAAATAGAGTAAATGGGGCCCTACACTCTATTGTGAAGAGTCAAAATGTGTCGAAAAAGGCACGTATGGTAATTCACAATTCTGTGTTGGTCCCTACTTTAACGTATGGTAGTGAAAGTTGGGTGTGGCAGAAGAAGCACGAGAGTAGAATGAACGCAGTAGAAATGCGGTCGTTAAGGAGTATGTTAGGGCTGAATCTGAATGACAGGGTAAGAAATTGTGTAATAAGAGAAGAGTGTGGTTTGCAAGACGATGTTGTGACCAGGATTAAGAAAGAAATGCTTCGGTGGTTTGGTCATGTGGAAAGAATGGATGAGGAAAGGCTGACAAAGAAAATTTATGTTGCAGAAGTGAATGGCAGAGTCGGAAAGGGACGTCCTAGGCGAAAATTTATCGATCAAATTGGCGATTTATTAAAAACGGGCCAAATTAGGAGTACCCTTAACCGACGAGCATGTATGCGTAGGTGTATGGATGTGAAGGAGGCGAGAGAGGTGTGACAGGATCGTGCCAAATGGAAGTCTGTAGTCTCTGCCTAACTCTCTGGGTGACAGACGTGAGTGTTTATATATGTATTATGTATGAGATAGATTTTTTCAGAAAGAGCTAAACATCCATTTAACGTGGTGTGGCATCAACATGACGTGGTGAAATAGTCACTAGTTAACAAAAACACGAAGCTACCTACCTCAATCTCCCAGAGCGCTTTGCTGCTGGTAGCGGCGGTCGCACTCGACCGTCCCGTGGTACGTAAGAACACGTGTTGGCGCTTCTGATACTCGTCCATCGTAAGGAACTTCTCCTGTTCAGCGTGGAACAGACGCACCACATCGCCACCCTTCAGGATCTCTTCCTGGTTTTCCTTGTGCTCGAGAAATAATGTCACCTTCCATGACGTCGATGAGTTCACGACGTTCACCTAAATGTACAAAGAAAATGTTTACATTTTGTACATCGGTTTAGTTATTCCTTACAACCAATTAAAGGTTCACCACTGAATATTTGTCACGGGATGGGGGGGTGGGGCGGGATATCAGTCATACTTGTCTCACGTTTGACAGGTGGGTTGGCAACCGCAAATTATTTAATTTTTTAGAGTTGTTATCGGGTAGACGCTGTTACCCATCTCCTGTTTCAAATTAAAGGTTCACCACTGAATATTTGTCACGGGATGGGGGGGTGGGGCGGGATATCAGTCATACTTGTCTCACGTTTGACAGGTGGGTTGGCAACCGCAAATTATTTAATTTTTTAGAGTTGTTATCGGGTAGACGCTGTTACCCATCTCCTGTTTCAAATTAAAGGTTCACCACTGAATATTTGTCACGGGATGGGGGGGGGGGTGGGGCGGGATATCAGTCATACTTGTCTCACGTTTGACAGGTGGGTTGGCAACCGCAAATTATTTAATTTTTTAGAGTTGTTATCGGGTAGACGCTGTTACCCATCTCCTGTTTCAAATTAAAGGTTCACTACTGAATATTTGTCACGGGATGGGGGGGTGGGGCGGGATATCAGTCATACTTGTCTCACGTTTGACAGGTGGGTTGGCAACCGCAAATTATTTAATTTTTTAGAGTTGTTATCGGGTAGACGCTGTTACCCATCTCCTGTTTCAAATTAAAGGTTCACCACTGAATATTTGTCACGGGATGGGGGGGTGGGGCGGGATATCAGTCATACTTGTCTCACGTTTGACAGGTGGGTTGGCAACCGCAAATTATTTAATTTTTTAGAGTTGTTATCGGGTAGACGCTGTTACCCATCTCCTGTTTCAAATTAAAGGTTCACCACTGAATATTTGTCACGGGATGGGGGGGTGGGGCGGGATATCAGTCATATTTGTCTCACGTTTGACAGGTGGGTTGGCAACCGCAAATTATTTAATTTTTTAGAGTTGTTATCGGGTAGACGCTGTTACCCATCTCCTGTTTCAAATTTGCGCTGTCGCCTCTTACGATACTCACGGAATTATATAGGGTTGTGGATTTTCTTACCCGCCACTTCACTGTCATACACCTGTATCACATCAATACCATAAATGTGAAAAGAAGTTCGATGTTGTGGAGTTCGCTGGTAAAAGAGTGAAATCTGAACGGACGCCCAGCTCCATAAGCAGTTGAAGCCGACAACCACAAACGTCGTTTGTTTTATTTATAATAAGGGGGCATACGAGCATGCGGTTCACCTGATGGTAAGTGACTACCGCCGCACTTGAACAACTACAACACCAGGGGATTGCAGGTGCGTTGCCGGCCTTTTAGAAAGGAGTAATCTCTTTTCTTCATCATCATCATTATCATCATTACAACCCTTCACAAGTCTACTGCTGAACATAGACCTCCCTCAAGTTATGGCACAAAGCACGGTCCTGAGCCACCTGCATCCATCGACTTCCTGCATGTCTTACCAGGTCGTCACTCCATCTAGTGGGTCACCCTACACTTCGCCTACCAGTACGAGGCTGCCAGAGTTGTAAGAGGAAGAAAACTCCTAGTAAAACGTCACAGTGGTGGATCGCCAATCATCCAGACGGTGTGGATGATATCGTGAGTTTTGACGCTATGTGCGTTCGTGAAATTTGGCGGCTGGAACTAATCCGAACAATTCCTCAAAACACTCCTCGTTGTAGATGCGATAGGAAATGCAAAAGAATGCAACATCTCTTCGCGGCGCCAGTCAATCGAGCTGAGCTTGCGCCTTGTAAACCGTATACTGTCCCGCTCTGCTGAGCACGCCAAGCTTTTTAGTGACCACGAAACTGCACATTATTCGATATTTCGACGCCGAGGATTTCGATGCTAGCTGAGGCAGCAAGGAGAGGGTTCTTTTTAGCGGTTAACGCGCAAACTTGTTTCTTCTGGGAATTGAACTGGATGTCGCCCCCAATCCGAAACTTTGTACCGAAATTGGCCCTCTATTTACTATCTATAATAGGTAAATTCATAAGCCGTCGCAACCGATGGTAGGTGGTAGTTTAATAAAATATATTTACGCAATTAAAAATACATTTACATATTTAATAAAATACGTAACGTACCTAAAGGTTTAATAAATATTTATATAAAGTTCATTCTATATATTTTTTATATTTATATATTACAAAAAGGTAAGTAACATATAATAGAGAGTAAAATATAAAAGAGAACGAAAGAAAGACTACTGTATGAAAAATTAAAGAGAGTTAGGCTTGCGTAAAGGAAACCAGTTAAACGATCATTTTATGAATTAATGAATGGTATTTATTTGTCGATGTTATTTATTATGCCGTGCATAGTGGCAGCGTGGCATCTTGCCGTGGTTGGTTTAGAGGCGCCAGAGAGAAACAGAAGACGAGCAGCGGAATATCCTTGATAACAGCTCAAAATACTGAAAACTGGTTGCCAACCCTGTCTGGCAAGCGTGGCAACAATGATAAATATCCCTCTTTTAGGCAACATATTATATAACAGTAGACTTTTGAGATGCTGTATATATTACATATTTGAATGAATGAATGAAAAAAAACAATATAATGTATAACAAGAAAGAAAGAACATTACACAATAAGGCAATTTAAGTGTATAAGTGATAGGATGTGCATCAAGTCAACGAAGTTTTTTGGCCCAGCACAATGGCCGCAGGGCAGCCTAAAACGCTGCTGTTATTTATTATATTTGTTTATGCTATATATTATATTTACCTTTGGCAAGGGTTCCCAAACTTTTTTAGTTCGTGATGCACTGACAGGTTTAGCATATTGTCTCGACGCCCTAGCTCAAGTATGGCAAACCAATGGTACGCGAAACAATATTTTGGGCGCTACCAATCACAAAGTTTACTATGAAGTATTATATTATAAACGAACGCGAGTGAATCTAGTTACATCGTGGACTACTATTGCTAATGACACATAGTTCGTTTTATCAACATCATCATTACAGCACTTCCTTCACAAATTCACGCCTCTCCCAAGGAATGTATAGTTCGTTTACGCATAGCATAATAGTCAATTTCGTTGACACAACTGTATTTAAAAGTTCATTTGTGTTATATTTATGATTTTACAACCCCAATATAAGTTATTTGTCATCTAATCTGTAACAACAGAAGTCACACTACTGTTACTTTAATTTGAATTACGCGTGTAACTGAAACATTTAAAATACTTTTTGCAATGTATAACAATAAATGTCAATTTCTAGGGCCTAGCTAGTCAAAATAGGGTACAATGATACTAGGTAGATTTTAAAAATTAGAAATAAAATACTATGTCGATTTAGTCGTTATGACGTGTGAGCTTAGTGATTTCTACACATTTTTTTTTTCAAAGCATAGGATGAAACCTGACACTGCTACTCTAGTTTCTTGCTGCAAATTAATCTAAGAGCGATATTTGCTCTTTATTACAACTACAGCTGAAAATCTGGTTTATTTTGTACCCGCGAATACATAGGTTTAGTTTCCGGAGAATGGTATAGCATCTCACGGTGCCTTACCCTCGCCCTCTTTACTCCTTACGGCGCTCCAAGACGCCGCAGCGGACACTTTGGGAACCCCTGTTCTAGGAAATAAATATTACAACTACTTAAATAGCCCTAAATAAAATATACATTATATTAATATCTTATCAAAATAAACTTTATGGAAGTCAAAGGACTAAATGCGCCAAAGTATGGGGGTCAAAAACGATTACAAAATAAGACATGAAGATTGAACAATGCAAATTCCTAGCGCTTTTAATTAATTCTACTTTTACAGTACTACTTGTACAGCTAGCCTCTTTTACTTTCTGACCTCGAGAAGAGATCAGACATACCTGTTTGATTTCCAGATTCACACAGGTTTGTGCTGCAGTTTTTAGTAGTATGTAATGCTAACACAAATAAACAATGAAATAGATAATAATTAAAATCAAAAGCGTTTATCGAAAATACAAAAAATATTTGATTATTTATTTATATGATATCATACACAACTTATAAAATAAGTAGATATATTATTAATATAAATATAAATAACTATTATATATCATCGTTTTCTCTAAGGAGTATCCTATACCTTTAAACGAGCAATTCTTGTATATATATAAATATATAATCGGAATCTCGGAAACGGCTCCAACGATTTTCATAAAATTTTGTGTGCAGGGAGTTTCGGGGGCAATAAATCGATCTAGCTAGGATTTATTTTTAGAAAATGTCTTTTTGTCCGTGTTTTTAGGCAACGAAAAACTGCTATAACATCGATAGAATAAGAAGGTAAATTTTGACAGTTTATTAATGATTACAAATAGCTTAATCGGTAAATTGGGCAGTCACAAAATCGTAATACCATGGTTCGAGCCCAGACCGGCCGACCGACTTTTTTTAAATTTTTTTTCAAGTTCCTTTCTTTTTTGAGAAAATCTATTTTTTCGAGCCCTTTTTTTAGTATTTTTTAAAAACACGAAAATTTAAATTAAACTAATTGCACTCATGATTTTTTAATCAAATAACCAGTTCAGTTTTTTCTATTATGTCGCTACGATCAAAAATATTATTTGTATTTCATCAGTATGTAATTTGTATCTAAATATAATTTCCAAAACACACGAATTAAAAAAAAACCGAGCGAAAAATACCGAGCAAAGCTCGGTCAACCGGGTACTATTTTTAAAACGACAAAAACTGTTGTCACAATATTTGCACCGATTCCTTAATCCTTCCGCTGTCCCGTGCACTACATATAGTTCATTGCTATTGTCTTACTATTGTGTTTGAAAACCGGACAGTAAAAGTATTAAGTTACACTGAGACGACCTTAGCCTTTATGGATTATATCAATACAATAATGTCCTACATCGAATTTCAGTCACAGCGGCGAGTCTGAACGCAGGCTAGGACAGGATTATAGTGCCTGAGTGTTTGGTGCATTTCTCTTTGCATTATATATTGCATAAATTATGCCATATATGCAACCGATGATAGTAAAGTACATTAAACTAGCTTAACAAAAGCATATGCATTCTTGCCTTGAAGACACCCACAATGTAATCGGATGGAAAGATCTTTTTACTATCGAAATATATACGAGATTTTTATTATTAAAATATATACAAGTAATATGTTTTTCTCAACAATAAATTAGGACTTCATTTGAATTGAAAATGTCTCTAGTAATTGCCTTTTGACAGGTCGTAAGTAATGTTCACATTACATATATATTATACTTATTACAGACTTAGAGTATGCTTAGGATACTCTAAGACTGGCTTCAATACATTACTAATATAGCAAAATGGCTCCATAATCATGATTTTTTCATCTAAAATATTTTTCGACCCATTGAATTAATGTATGAAAAATTCTGACAATCAAGAAATCTCAGATGTATATATTTTTAATATTATCACTTAATAATGTTACAAATATGAAACTTAGTTTGTATGTTTGTGGCTCAATCACGATAAAACTACTGAACGGCTTTCAATGTACCAAACCAGAGTAGGATAAAGCCTTATATTTTAGTTAAAGAAGTTAGAGTATTTTCATAACTACAGTATTTTTTAATCCATGGCTCAATGAAAAATTTTTCGGGTTTTAGTTAAAGACTTAATACGGCCCAGTTTAATACAGTCACAATAAAGTATTAATTGAATAAAACATGAATAAAGAAGTCAGGTTACCTCCATGCAGCCTACGTTGTCCGGCAGTTCGTGGTTGGACGACACGTGTAGGACTTGTTGGCCCGCATTTACCGGGTTCATTATCACTTTATCGCCTACCACCACATTGTCTCCTACAATGGGAAAATTTCAAAGGTGAATAATCGAAAAATAGCCGTTGCAGCCACTGCAACCACATGTGACGTAATAGGCAACAAAACACATAATTTTTTTTTAAATTAATTATTAAGAATTATAATGTATTCAAAAAAACCGTTAACACGCACTCGCTTTTCCGTCTTCCACTACATCAAAACTTACCTTTAGGTGGAATATTTTTTTTTATAGCTTAAGGATGACAAGCGAGCACACAGTCCACCTGATGGTAAGTGGTTGCTGTGGCCCACAGACATCTACATCTATCCTCGACTACGAATCAAAATGCAGATGCGTTGTCACCCGTGAGGACTAAGATGGAATGCCTCGTTTCCAGTAAAAAGGATCTCCGGTTCTCTAAATTGAATAACATTAAACGTGGTACAGCCATGTTGCAACTAAATTACTGATATAGTTGTGGCTCGAAAGGGTCGGCTCGACCAGAGGCAGACCACGCTCTCACGGAATGCCTACGTCAAGTAGGAGATTTACGGTGCTGAGTTTCGTGTGGTGAGTGTAGAGAACCGGAGACCCTTTTTACTGGAAACGAGGCATTCCATCTTAGTCCTCAGGGGTGACAACGTATGTTTATTTTGATTTGTAATCGAGGATAGATGTAAATGTCTATGGGCCACAACAAACACTAATCATCAGGTGCACTGCGCTCGTTTGCCACTCTTATACTAAAAAAAAAATCAAATTAAGCTGATTTTGGATATTTGAGGGATTCGTAGAAATTAAGGAAGGACAACTATTCATTTGGTATTAAATTCGTAGGAGTCATCACATCACATTTTTCGTTAATTTTTACTCATTAACTCTATTAAATTAACGTCAACTTGACGGCCAAGTGTCAAAACATGCTAAATGTTCGCTAAGTGGGTATAGGTTCCTGTTTAGCACCAAGACAACGAACACATAGTCCATCTGTGATGGTAAATGGATGCTGCGTCCGAAGACATCTATATCAATCCTCGATTAAGAACAAAAATGTAGATGTATCGTCACTCAACCCTGAGGATTAAGATAAAATGCCTCGTTACTAGTACAAAGGGTCTCCGGTTCTCTACTCTCACCATACGAAACACAGCAGCATTCAGCCGCTGTAGCTGTTGGTATTCTGTGAGAGCGTGGTCTTTCCCCAGTTGTGCCGACCCAATTGAACTGCGAACATGATATAACTGCACCGTGGCTCTACTAGGTAACGCGTGTTATAGACATTTGTGGGAAGAGGAAGTTTAGTGTAATCAGATGTATGGAATAGGATACTTACCGGTCGATCGCAATTTATAAAAAGGCATTACATAAAACCACGAGCCCTCGTTTCCATTAGCGTCCAGATGTACCCGCATCGCGTTCTTCTCCAGAAGCGCGGGTAGTCTTTTATTTACCTGTAGCATATAAATTATACAGTCACAAGGTTATATTATGTACTAAATAATAATTGAATTATTTAAATAGAATTTAAAACTAGCCCTATCGGTAAATGGCTCATTACCTTTTTTAAAAAAAAGTTACACCCACACTACCATTTTCTCTATTTTATTGTATCGTGGAGGCAGTTTACAAATATAAATTGCGCAAGGACAAACATCCGGACCCGGAACAATTATTTGTAGGCTATACTAATCAAAAACATTTAAAAAAATAATATATGGAACTATTTATCCGTTCCGGCTTCGCACGGGCGAATTTTGGATCTCGACTGTTGTCGACCAATTGTGAATCTAAACCATCCAACGTCTCCACACAAACACACATAAAAATTTCATCAAAATCGGTACATCCGTTTAGGCGTGTGTTTGTCACTGAACTCATCAGTGACAAACACACGCACAGAAGAAATATATAATTATATATAAAAAGAGCCGTGGTAGCTCAGAGGGTTAGCGCTTGTAGTAAATTTCACAGTACGCAAGCACCCTGGGTTCAATCCCAGCCGGCACCAATGAAATAGTTAATTGCAATTTCAAGTGCTGATTTACCACTTGCTCGGCGGTAAAGGAAAACATCGTGAGGAAACCTGCATGTTTGAGGAATAAGAAAAAAAATATTTCGAAGACATGTGAAGTTCGCCAACACGCATTGGGGCAGCGCGGCGGACACTTCCTTGCCCTAAAACCTTCTCAGAAATGAGTGGAGGCCTGTACTCAGGAGTGGGACCTATATGTATAGGCCGTAACTTTACTTTTATAAAGATGTTACAAACTGTAAGATATTTGTTGGATTTGACGTGCAGAAGCTGTATCACGCTGCCGTACTGCACGACAGTCCCCAGCAACTTCTTGTTCTCCAGATCATTCTGCTTCTTCTCTATTTCAGCGGCATGCTGGAAGTAAGACAGACATAGAATTAATTTAATTTAGTTCTATATTCCAAAAACTTTACTTTTACTAGAAAAGAAGGTTAAGTTTATAGACACGGCAGTGTGGAGTGGACAAACCACTATTTTAGATATCAGCGAACACAAAACGTAGACTATTTAACTATTCTCTTGCATTTTAAATCACCTTATATCGAAGTATTTATTCGTGGTAGAGCCATGCTGTTATATTATAAGTATAGTTGTAGCACGAGTGGGTCGGCTCGACCGGGCAATGACTACGCTCTCACAGAATACCAGCGTAAAATAGTAGCTTAATGCTGCTGTGTTTTGTACGGTGAGTGTAGAGAACCGGAGACCCTTTTCACTGGAAACGAGGCATTCCATCTTAGTCCTCAAGGCTGACAACGCATCTTCATTTTGATTCGTAATCGAGGATAAATGTAGATGTCTAGGGGCCACAGCAACCACTTACTATCAGGTGGACTGTGTGCTCATTTTTCATTCCTGCATGTCATTGCCTATCTTATTAAAAAAAGTATCGACAACTTACTAATAATTCTAGGTGATAGCGACACTTTTCTACCTAGGAGTCAGTGTGGATAGCTACTACCTTCTTACCTGTTTCTGGCGCCAAATGATAGTGCCCGCACTGCTTTGTTCTGGTCTGAAGGGTATAGAGAGCCAGTATAATGGCAGGCTGAGGCCTCAAAGGCATTCCATCTTAGTTCTCAGAGGTAACAACGCACCTATAGCCTTCTTTGTTTGAAGTTAGCTGAAGGGGTCCACGAGCTTTAGTTTAGCTATTTACCCATCAGGTAGTCTGAAAGTTCGTATTCAGTTTTATTAAAAAAAATATAACTTGGAATGCAAGGCGAACTTCTTAATTTGAAAACTTGGCATGTGTTCAGTTTCTCGGGAGAGCAGCCTTGAGTAACATGTTATAAGCATAGACACTTTGAAAGCCTCTTATCTTTGAGTACCTCGTTTATAACCGAGGATTATCTAACGGGATTCAACTAAGAAAAGAACGCACAAATAAAAGTCTCTGAGAAAGGCCTTATTCTGCGAAAATTCGTGTCAAGACAAAATTAAAAAGTCAAAGTACTTTAAGTAAAAGGGAATTTTTTTCCGTGGAAAAATTCTGAAGGAAATTTTAACATGTCTTTACATACTCATAAGACTTTAATAAAACTACAAAGTCTATAAGATAGTGGTTGAGTTGTGTTATTTAAAAACCCCCTCTGTTGTCAGATATTATTCAAAATCAAACTCAATTTAAAAGGCTATACCATACCAAATATAATTTATCTTTATTATAATAAAAATAATAATGTCCTTTATTAGACTGAATTTCAGTCACGGATAGTGTCAATGGAGACTAGCCATTTGCGAAGGACAGGATGTACGAGTTTTGATGGGGCCGAAATACGACATAACTAGAGAGAAATCAGGCGCAACGCAATCAGGCAAACGGACCAACGGCTTTACGTGCATCCAGGCACGGGGAATAACTACCAACTTACCGACACCGGGCTGCTACTGAGAATTTTGTCAGAAAAACCTAATTACTGATGAATAAAACTATTACTTTTTTATGAAAAAAGAATATCAACAATGCTATAAGCATTACTAAAATTCCCCTTAACCACTCGTGGTAAGCTTAAATTGATTGTGTTACGAGTGGTTCACGCCAGTAGTCGAATGGTGGATCACCACGACTTTTTTGAGTTCGCGGTCCGCGTCCTGCCATTAGGCTACTGTCGCTTCATATTATTTACGGATTTTATCGCGTTTAATGCACCCGAAACGTCGGGATAGTAAAAATAAATTAAAATAGCAATTAAACGCGATAAAATCCGTAAATAATAGTTTTATTCAATGTGTAGTGTTCGCGTAAATTTAAGAAATCACTAATAACTGATTTTCGACCGACAGGAGATTCAAACCACACATGATTAGAAGTCGAACTTTTGGTACCCCACTAGAACTACGAGTCAGTCAATCACACATAAAACTTAACACCACACTTATACCTAATTTAACTATTAATTAACAAAGGACTTTAATTCCACGCATTACTCACATTAAGTGGCAGCTATTATGTACTCCGTGGTGGCAGTAAGAGCATTTTATCTTCATAATGAAGCTATAAGTCAGCGAGATGGCTGTTTTATTACGATAGCTGATTTTTTGTCGGCATTTCGTTTTTTATAGAGCCGTAATATTTTAGATGAGAGGTGAACAAAGTTTTGAAATAGCGCTGATTTGGTGTTCAGAATTAACATGCAAATATATATGACCGTTTTATGATAGACTTATCCAAAGAATACTATTATTACTACGACTCAGAGCCTTTGGGGACTAGTATAAATTGAAATGGAAGGATGATTATCAGAAAGGGGTGCGCAAGACCGAGCCAAAGAGATGAAATAATATGAAACAAAAACTCATCATCATCATCATCATTAGAATTACTAAGTCCATTGCTGGACAAAGTCCTACCCCATTGATTGTCTTATACAACATAGTTGACACGCTTGGCAGGTGAGTTGGCAACCGCAGTTTTTTATAATTTTAAGTTGTTACTAGGATGATTGACCGTGTGGTGTCATTGTAAGGGTGCTTTACACGCTAAGAAAAGTCGCCGGGTCTATGCAAGAATTCGTGTGGTTTCTACACACGAACTGTGTACAATGCTCCAGCACTGACACTGACACTGACAAAGAAAAAAATCTTGTCTGCGGTAGACAAGACGAGTTCTGTGTTTTTGCACGTTACATGCGTGGACGTGTTTACGTACTTAATTTTTTTTATATATATATAATATGCAATAATCATTTTTTACTTCATAGTTAACGTGATTCTATTTATTACAAACACACACGACTGACCAAAAACAATCTCATCGTGTACACGTCTCTATTTATGTTGTCTGGAGCAGACACGACAAATTTTCGTGGCTAGATCCGACAAAATTCTTGTCGTATACATAACGTGACTATACGTCCCACTTTAGGCGGGACTGTCCCGATTTAAAGGTTTGTGCCTCGCTGTCCCCAAAATACGTAAAAATGTCCCGTTCACAGAAATCTAAATAATAAGACAATAGAAATGCCTTCTACTGTCTTTTAATATCGGGACGCGTGTCGCCACTCGCCAGGTCGTAGCTCTCACACATAGACAAACAATAAATAAACAGTTACGCCTACAAATATCTCTAGCATTCATGCAACAAAGATTAATCTATAAACTATTGCGGTAAAGAATATTTTATAAAAACTCAAAATCTCAGGAGGCGTAGCCATTCGGTCCAATAATTAAAGTGTGCGAAAAACGGAGAGTGACATTGCGCGCTCGCTCTCACTTTAGCATAGTGCAGCCCAACGCACGTTTCGATAACTTGCCATTAAGCGTCGTTGATCTTGCAGGAGTCTCACACCAAGATATAACTAATTAACTGAAATTGAACGGAAATCCGAGAAGCCGGGAGAGAGATCAGGCGCAGCACCAACGGCTTTACGTGCTTCCAGAGGCACGGTGGTGAAACCAGAGTTCGATATCTAAATAATAGTAAGATTCCGGGTTGCTAATGAGAATTTTGTAACAGACAAACCCAATAAATGATTCTTGATCCGAATCTGGTTTCGAACCCGGGACCACACGATGAGCAGTTGCGTTTACAACCGTTAGACCATAAAGACAGTCAAAAATGTTAAAACTATAATAATTTTAAAGGTGACCGGCTCTGAGGAAAAAAATAAATGGTCACTTTACGTATACATGATGAATTGGTCTTACTGCCGCAGACACGGTGAAATTTCTTAGCGTCTGACAAGCGCCCTAGAAATATTCGCTACTCCATTTCGTCTCGTGGGTGTCGTAAGAAGCTTCCTAATAACAACTTAAAACAATAAAAAACTGCGGTTGATAACCCGCTCTCCGAGCGTGTCAAATATGGCAAAATCTCCCCTATCCAATCTATGGCGGAGGTCCATGTTCAGCAGTGGACTTTTATAGGTTGTAATTGATTAGCAGAGCCTATTTTATTTTATTTACCAGACTGAATACTGACTGCATTGACATATTGAGATTCAGAGCGAAATATCATTGGTATTTACTATATATCGTCCGGTGTAAGCTTGCCAGATGGTCGCGATTCGTCTGGATTCCCTCAACATTTTAAATGGTCTCCAGACTGTTCCGTCAAAACTCAAATTCTCCAGACAAACAGCTTGTCGGAAAGTTAACGCCTTTGATTTAATAAAAGATGAGTTAGCTATTAGACTAAATTATTAGACTGAACTATGAAGTACAGACAGACATTACTCGATTTTAAAGAAGAATCTCAAAAGAAAATTAAGGCATTAGAACAAAAAAATGTATATTTGGAGAAATGTAACAGGGCATTAGAAGAACGGATACAGGAGTTAGAAATAAAAGATAAAGAAAAAAACATTGAAATTCACGGATTAGAGAAACATGAAAACGAAAATACTATATTAGTAGTCCAAAAAATGGCACAGAAACTAAATCTAGACCCAAATGGAATTCTAGATGCACAGAGGGTAGGCCATGAAAAACAAGGTGACACAAAGCCCAAGACTGTGTTGGTCACGTTGAGGTCGAAATCTATTCGCGACAGCTGGATGCTTGTAAAAAAAGAAACCAAAATAACGAATAATAAAGTCTATGATAATGGCAGTGAAAAGCGAATATACATTAACGAAGATTTACCAAAATACAAACGACAACTTCTTTGGACAGTAAAAAATAATCTTAAACCGAAAGGTTTTCAATACATATGGGTGCAGAATTGTTGTATCCTGGTCAAAAAGAATAGTGATGAAAAAAAGATTTACAACATTAGGTCGGAGGAGGATTTGAAAAAGTTCGATGAATGTAAATAAACACGCGTACTATAACGCGGCGAGTAGACACGAGGTGATTTCGAACAGCAAAAGGCGATCATACGGATATCTTCTCCGGTAATTTTAATTTTAAAAGATATTATAATATAATGGCTCTAAATAAAGATCAATCCCAAAATATATGGAATACCCACATATTACATCTGAATATAAGATCTCTTCGGAAAAACTTTAACGAGTTATTAATACTACTTGATAAAAATATATATAATATAGATATATTAATATTAAGCGAAATAAATATTAAGAAGGAAGAACTTCCCTTGTACCAAATAGTAGGATATAATACATTTATATATACTAGAGAAACGAGAAGAGGAGGAGGAATATTAATGTACGCTAAGAATGGATTGAATTTTGAAGCTGAAATGGTAAACACAGAAGCAATGGAAACACTACATGGTCAAATGAAGCATGGGAAGACTATAACACATGTAATTGCGATATATAGACCACCTGCCAATAATAAACTGACATTTATCCAGCAATTAGAGACACTAGTGAAATCCGTACCAGCAACTGACAATGTTATAGTGATTGGCGACACCAATATAAACATATTAAATGACACGGTTAATCCTATTGTAACAAGGTACAAAAACGCCCTGTGTGAATGCGGTCTGCTGTGTGTAATACCAAGCAAAGAGATAACGCGCGAAGCGATCGTGGAGGGCCGGCTCGAGGCATCGTGCTTAGATCATATCTGGTTGCGAGCGGGACGGAGCGAGCATGACGCGTGCGCGTACGTGCTTGAGTCACGCATCGCCGATCATCATGGAATCGGATTAATGTTAAATTTAAGTGTTAGTGGAAGCGTAAATCAATGTGAGAGTGGTAATATAAAAAACAATAGTATGCGCGAAGTGTTAAGTGACAAAATTGTTAAACAAAAGCTGGAAGAATATGATTGGTCCCAGTTACTTAAAATAACGTGTCCGTTATTATTGTATCAGACAATGTGTAGTGTATTTCATAGCATTTATAAAGATAGTACAATTAAGGTTAAGATAGATACAAAGAAAGTAATTAGAAGTCCATGGATAGATAGATATTTATATAAAATGTTATTGCGACGGGATTATTTATTCAGAGTTTGGAAAACGGATTCAAAGAATATGAACAAGAGATTAGTCTATACAAAATTTAGAAATAAAGTAAATAAATTAATAAATATGGCAAAAAATAAATATAGACAGGAACAAATTATAAAATGCAATGGAGATTTCAGGAAAATATGGACAAATATAAACATATGGTTGGGTCGAAATAAAACTAGCTTGGATGATGTTATTTTAAAGCATTTAGGAAAAACAGATAGTATAAAACAGATTTGTACCAATTTTTCTAAAACATTTACGGAGGAAATAAAGGCAATTAAACACGTATGTAATTTGAAGTTTTTAGATAGAAATAATTATGTAAAGCCGAGTGAGGTAAGCTATAGATATAGTAGGGTGACTTCGTCAGATGTAGATAAGGTCATAAAAACATTGTCCTGTGAGAAAGCACCCGGTTCAGATGGAATACGGGCGCAAGACATTGTATATTTACGTAAGCAAATAAGTCCTGTTCTAGCTTCACTAATAAATATGTCCTTATCTAATGGTATTTACCCTGATCAATTAAAAAATGCAATTATACGTCCCATATACAAATCAGGAAGTCATTTAGAATATACTAATTATAGGCCCATTGCAATATTATCTGTTATAGATAAAATAACCGAAAAAATTATAGTAGGACAGATAAGCGCGTTCTTAGAACAACATAACATACTGTGTGACTCTCAACACGGTTTTCGGAAAGGGCGCAACACGGTCACTGCGTTGTTAAGATTTTCAGATTTTATTAATGACTCCTTAGATTCTGGCAAACAAATAACAGTACTTTTTATTGATTTTAAGAAGGCGTTTGACACTTTAGACCACGATATCTTATTACAGGCAATGGACGAATGCGGAATACGCGGTCCCATAAATAATTGGTTTAAAAACTACCTCACTAATAGAAAAATAAGCACAATTGTCTCTAAAGTGGTTGGGGAAGAGGCGGATGTCCATTTGGGTGTGCCTACTGGATCGGTGTACGGTCCTGTGGGATATATAATGCATGTGAACAGTGTGTCAAATGTCGTACATAATTGCAAGGTGTTCATGTACGCTGATGATATGTGTCTTGTCTATGCCTCCAAGGACATATCTGAGGCACAAAAGTGTATACAAAGTGATTTTGAAAACATTAGCAAATGGGCGCACGACAATGGCATTATATTAAATCTTACAAAAACCAAATGTATGCATATACACTCGCCATATAATCGAAATGCTAAATCTGTAAGAAATGATTATCTCACAGTGATAGGACATACATACGAATGTATGCATAGAAATAAATTCAATTGTAACTGTAAGAGATTGGAATATGTGGATAAATTTAAATATTTAGGTCTAACAATAGATAGGAATTTTAACTGGAGAATACACGTAAATGACATTTGCAATAGGCTAAGGTTAGTGCTAAGTAAGTTTTACCAATTAAAAAATGTATTGAACAAACAAACGTTAAGAATAGTATACTTTGCACTTGCCGACTCGCTAATGAGTTATGGACTTCTTGTATATGGGCGAACCTTTATTACATATCTGAAAAATATCAAAGACATACAAATAAGACTGATTAAGTTTCTAGTTAGTAAAAATGTTAAAGAAAAATGCAACAAAGACTATAATAAGTTGTTTCCCATTTGTAAAATTATTCCCATAGATAAAAAATAGATTATTTGGTAGGATTGGAATACTATTATAATGATGAATATAAAGTTAATGTTAAAAACAAGTACAACACACATAGGGTTAGAGAAAACAAACTGGTTCAACCTAAAATAACAAACTATTATGGTAAGAGAACAACTAAGTATTTGGTACCTAAAGTGTTTAACAAAATAGATCTATTAAGAGATAAAGTTAAAATTAGTAAAAGATCAATTAAGAGAAAATTAAAAAACATTATACAGGATGGCTAATAGAACTAAATACGATAATATATTAATAAACCATAACAATATAATATATAACTATCAGGTAATTAATTTATATAAATAAAGTTAAATATGTATGCAACTTGTAACATAATTAACGCACTTTGTGAAAGTAGTTTAACTAAATCTGTACAGTCAAAGCAAACTGAAATGGACTGTAACTTAAGGCAATAAGACTTTTAAGAGTGCAGTTTTATTTGTATTATTACTAATTCTGTCATTCAATAAAAGTAAAGAAAAATGAACTTTATTTCAAGCACGTTAAAGTCTTTGCGTTCGTGGATTTGTACTGTGACCACAACATTCTTCCGGAATTAGTATAACTAATTTGATAAATAACCAGTGCACAAAAATGTTTAACTAAAAATACAGTGTATGTATTACGATTATAACATAATATAGTAATTTGGGGTGTCTGAGGGTGTGCGTTGATTGCGTTACATATTGTGTATATGTGTATATATATATATATATATATATATATATATATATATATATATATATATATGTGTATATGTATATAAGATCATATAGTTAACATAACAACAAGATGTCATAGGTTTATATATTACTGTGTTATTTATATAATTGTATATTATTGTGTCCAATATTAGGAGTACATAAGTTGGTTCATTGCTATGTAAAAGAGCGCCTCTCGCCATCAAACGTAAAAGTTTGGCGGGTTTAAAATTAAGTAACACCACTGTCTTATAAATTTATTAATAAATATTAATAAAAAAAAAAAAAAGTAATTTGTTTGAATTTTAAATCTTTCCTCAATGCTACTAAAGGATCCAAATTAGTGGACTCTAATAAAGTCCAATTCCAAATAGATGTAGCAACCTAAAAATTAAGTGAACTTGGATTAGTTATGTGTCAACGATGTAGTCTTTTTGTAACCCCTTAGTTTAAACGAAAAACTTTTTATTTTTAATATTTATTTCTCTACACCTTTACTACAACCGTTGGGGTCCCGTTATTTTCAAAATTTGTTCAGATATTTTGATCTTTCGATCTGGCAAACCTAGGTGTATTTCAGAACCTTAAGTCATAAGTTCTTAACATAACCATACAATTAATCATAGCCTACGAAACTGAGACGTGGTCCTTCGCTGTTAGTCGTATGAAGAAGCTCCGAAGTTCTTGAACGTGATAAAATTCACGACAAGGAAAGCAGTATAGTGATGCCTATACTCGGTCGGCCGTACAGACGAAAGAAGCGAAGACTCTAAAGGAAATATAAGGTGGCACTTAGAGTGTCGACCTGATGACACTGCAGCGAATCAAAAAATGCATCTGACTAAGGATCAGCACAGTTGTCTGAAAGAAAAAATGGAAACATTTCAGAAAATTACGATGTAGATTTGGATTAATAAACAGGACTCGCTTTCATCTAATATAAATTGTAACTTTAAATTAGAAATAATGCGCCTAGAAGTAATTTGCAATGGTAAAGCTTATGTGTTTAACTTATTAGAACTTACTTGATTAAGATCCCACCTTTTAATAAATAGTGATAGAGCCAAGAATAGATAGAAAAGCACACTGTATTAGTGAAACAAAGTCTATTTAATCTTGCTTTTAAGAAATCCATTGTCCTAATCGGAATGAAAGACAGACGCTAGCAATTTATTTTCATTCTTAGTCATTGTTTATTTCAATCTTTTATTCTGTATACTCATTTCTTAGATCTACGTCATTTCTTGAGCAAAATAATATATAGTAAATAAAGCACCGTGGGCTAAAGGAATCCATGCCGTCTAATAAAACTGCTCGTTAACATCCGCCGCTTAATCCTACAATAGCTGGAAATAATACAATGTTAAAGAGAAATATGGCGCATAATTTCCTGCGTCCATTTAGCCGCAATAAATGAACCGAACTGAAATTATATTTAAAGCAAATGTTAAATTTGATTAACGCTACAGACTTTGGCTTTTTCAAATTGCAATATCTATTTGATGTTGTGCTTGCATTAATGATATATCTTCTGATAAATATGTATTCATCGTCATCATTACAGCCCCTCACAAGTCCCCACTGCTGAACATAGGCCTCCCCCATGGAATGCCACAAAGCACGGTCCTGAGTCACCTGCATCCATCGACTTTCTACATGTCTTACCAGGTCGTCACTCCATCTAGTGGGGGGTCATCCTTCACTTCGCCTAGCGGTACGAGGCTGCCACTCGAGAACTCTTTCCCCCATCGGATTTTTTTATAGGATAGGGTGACAAACGAGCACACAGTCCACCTGATGGTAAGTGGTTGCTGTGGCCCATAGACATCTACACCTATCCTCGATTACGAATCAAAATGCAGATGCGTTGTCACCCGTGAGGACTAAGATGGAATGCCTCGTGTCCAGTAAAATGGGTCTCCGGTTCTCTACACTCACCATACGAAATACAGCAGCATTAAGCTGCTATTTCACGCTGGTATTCAGTGAGAGCGTGGTCCTTCCCCGGTCGAGCCGACCCAAAAGTTGTCGGTTCTTCGAGCTATATGGCCGGCCCATTGCCACTTCAATATGTGTTATAAGTACATATATATGAACTCTAACTCAATTTTTCAAACTCCCCTTATTGCCTCAGCCAGTATCGGAATCCTCGGCGTCGACATATCGAGTTACGTGCAGTTTCGTAGTCACTTGGAAGAGAAAGCCAAATTGGCCTTTAAAAAGCTTGGCGCGCTCAGCAGTGTGGGACAGTATTTCATGCCGGCTCACCGTCTGCAACTTTACAAGGCGCAGGTTCGCCCGCACACGGAATATGTTCCCATATCTGGTTCGGGGCTCTCCAGTACCAGCTCTTTCCATTTGATCGAATCCAGCGCAGAGGTGCTCGAATCGTCGGCGACCAAGTTCTTTCCGATCGGCTTGACTCACTGGCACTGCGAAGAGATGTCGCATCTCTGCGTATTTTATCGCATCTACCACGTGGAGTGCTATGAGGAATTGTTCAGACCATAGATATAATAATTTTTTGTATTTCTATGGTTCGGACTAACTCCAGCCACACAATTTCACCATCGCACATCGCGACAGTACTCGCGATACCATCCTGGATGACTGGCGGTCCACTACCGTGCGATTAAAACGAAGTTTTCTTCCTCGCACAACTTGCTTGTGAATTCGACTACCACCAGAGATTTTTCCGGGCCGATATGACTAAGCGACCTGAAAGAAAAGATCCTACTCCTTTTTAAAAGACCGACAACTCATCTAGAATTTCCCTGGTGTTGTTCATGGCTGCGGTAATCACTTACCATGAGGTGAGACATACGCTCGTTTGCCCCCTCTCCTATAAAAAAGTCGTCCTTAGGTTGACTACAAAGAGTACAAATTGATAGAGTAACAGTTACAAGAATGTTGTATATTCCTATATCCTCCTATGATTTCAGCAAATTAACCCTTTTTTCAACGAAACCAACATCTTTCTTTCTAATATTGTTCTTAAAAAAAATAAGTTCGGTCCAGTTCTGGAGGAGGAAACAGGGGAATACTAGATGATTATTTAGTAAATTATATAGAATCATAATCAGTGTGAGTTACAGTTGTCCCTCGCAGTAGTGTAGCTCGATCATTCGGACATATTGCGACAGCAATAGATTTGTTAAAAACCTTTTCTCCGATGTTGCCTTGTAAGTCCGCACAGAATGGCCAACGGCACGGAAAACTAATTTTGTAAGTATAGCTCGATTTTGACAAATCTTTAACCTCCCAAGTGTTGCGCTCAATGTGTAAAATGCATGAAAAATGCCGTAGTGTATCTATAAAGCTTTTTTTTTTTAAATAAAATAAATATCTATATAGAATATTTATCCGTACTTGTTTTTGCTTACACGTTGTAGTTGTAGGAACGTCACTTATGACTTTGCGATAAAAAATTGGGAAGCACAAGTGTATGAAGGTAATTTCTACTAATTGCTAGGAATCAATTGTTTTTCTTACAAATAGATTAACCCAAGCCCATATGTCAAAATTGGTGGAGAAGTTTAGGGCGCTGCGAGTATAAAGCCGGGTTGACAAATAGTTTTTAGCTACAAATCTTGGAGAATTTAATTTTTTTACAGCCATACCTATTAACCTTATTTTCTATAAAGCTTAATATACGCGATGAGCACATAAATATTATTTAATGGGGTCATAGACGGATATTAGTTTTCTTATTATTTTAGATAATAAAAACGGTGCCAGGTGGCCTATTTTTTGCACCTTCTACTTTCTATTTTTGCAAGTTGAAACGGTTAAAAGATTTTGAAGGCATATTAAACTCAATTAAATATATTATATTAATTACCCCATCATCGTACGGTGGTGACGCAATACAATTTCGCAAGAACGTTCTAAGAAAGTTGGTAGATATTCAATAGTACCTATCTTTAAATACTTTACAAGATAAATTTGTACTGCTAGCAATTTTTTTTAATTATTTTTTTCCCTTTTGTCTCATTTTGATTTTTATGTTACTGATTACTGTCAATTTTATTTTATTTTCCCTTTTTCACTTACACTCTGTTTATTGTGCATTTATTATTTACTGTTACCAATTTAATATTACTTTCCGGATAACAGTGTTGGTTACATAATGACTAATATTATTTATAAAATGTTATTTGGTTTAAGCATTATTATGTAATTGTTTGTTGTCCTGAATAAATAAAAATAAAAAAAAAATAAAAAAATAAAAAATAGTCATTCGCCTCATCGTATCCCGCCTTTGCCTAGTCGCCGGTATTATCAACTAGAAAATATAATGTGCCCAGAACCGAAACGATAAGCAACGCCAAAGTTACAAATTATCTAGTAATTCAATCGACAATTACTAGATATTTTGTCGCTAAGGCAAATCCTGCACTGAAAACCGCAGAGGAGGGCTAAGTCCCAAATTTTACTGTTTTCAGGCAGCTTCGATGTCAAATTTAACACTCATCATGGTCATGGTTGAGTGAAGTCATTAAGACTGCGAGGAACTTGTTTATTAAGGGAGACAGAATAGACAAACACCTTGATTATAAGTGGTTACTGGAGTCTAGTTATTTGTGAGGCACCTATCACCAATATCAAATCTTAATCACGAATAAAGATGAAGGAGTTAATACGCCCGTTACTATGGAAGTACAAACTGGACGATGTTTTGGGACGTCAGTTTAAGGGCATTTGCGCACTGCATCCAATCCGTATCCGAGAAATGTTTATCGGAAATAGCTGGTACTATTTGTATAAGAGGTTGCGCACTAAATCCGAATTAGCTTTTAAGACATCGAGAATATCTCTAGTTCTACATCACACGGGTGGTGGTGATAAAGGTGGTAGCGGTTGCTAGAATTTTTACTTCTATTAGTCATATATAGGTATAATAGCAGTATAAAATATTGATGATATTTGAGAAGACACTGAAAAACACAAGAGCTGTATGCGGAATAGCTTCAGAATGCAAAACGTTCGAATCTTTAATGTATAATCGACAATCGCATTTTCTCGGATTAAAACCGAATGTGCACAATCGACTTCCGAATATGGTCCGAGTTTCCTAGTTTTATGTATTCTCGGAATCAAATAGGGTCCGGATATGAGCAGTACGTACATCCAGAAAAACCTTGAGGTAGTAATACGAATGGTAATATAATGATAATAGAGTAGCAGTAATACGAGATGATGTCCACTGTTTAAATTAATTATAGCACACTTTTTCAAACAAAGAAAGATAACAACCGAGTACACAGACTAGCTGATGGTAAGTGGATGCCGTGGCCCAAAGATCTTTAATCAAAATGCATATGCCACCCATAAAGGGTATAATGAAATACTTTGCTACCAGCAAAAAAGGCCTTCAGTTCACATTAACATTACCCTTTTTACTGGTAACGAGGTATACTATCTTAGTACTAAGATGTAACTATGTACTTGCATTTTGATTCTTAATCGAGGATAGATAAACGTATCTATAGGTTGCAGAATATTCTGACCAGCAGGTGGACTGTGTGCTCACTTGTCACCCTTATTCTATAAAAAAAATCCAACACAAACTGTTGATAAAAATGAAGAAGTAAGTGTTACCACTTCAAGATCTAAGGTGGTGGTATAACAGCTAGGTGATTTTAATCGAACGTCAATTAAAAGCTGGAGATGAGATTCGTATAGACAATATAGACAATTATAGCACAATACCAATAAATACAACACTTAATAGAAGAGTTTAGAGTTAAAATGTACAGATGAACATGCTGGAGCAAAACTTCATTATCGATCTCTCCGCATACATACGAAATTCCATTTCGAGATTCCGTTTCGGAATTCCGATTTGGGATTCCGAAAGATGCAAGTTCATATAAATCAATAACCCGTCACACACCCACGGTAGTTTTCCGTTCGAAATTTTGCGGGCATAACGGGATTTCGTATGTATGTAGCTGACCCGTTCGTTAAAAACGGAATTCCGAAACGGAATTCCGTATGTATGTGACAGCCCTAAGCTCCGCCACACACTACATACGGAATTCCATTTCAGAATTCCGAAAGGGAACGAACGGGTCTGCCACACACAGACGGAATCCCGTTTTGTCCGCAAAATTCCGAACGTAAAACTCCCGTAGGTGTGTGACGGTCCATTGATTTAATATGGACTTGCTGCGTTCGGAATCCCGAATCGGAATTCTGAAACGGAATCCCGAAACGGAATTCCGTATGTATGTAGCGGGTCTAAGACAGGCGAGGCGATGTTACGTCACAGCGGTGACACTCCCTGTACGTGAGAGCTTAAGCGCCGGTGACCTTGAGTCGAAGCGTGTAACGCTAGGGTTGATATCAAACCAAAATGGAATAATATAAACTTGTACCAAAGAAGATACATAGTAGGTTTGTGTTATATATTATACTATGTAAAAAGTGGGAAAAATAAATGTTTATTATTATATTATTATATATTATTATATTATTATATTATATTATTATATATTATTATATTATATTATTATGTAAACTTATGTATTTGGGTAGCGAAGGATACGTTCAATTTTAAATCAACTTTTACTAAATGAGGAATATTAAAACTTCTGATAAAACCAAATATGCACGAGAGTTAATGGTAATCTTAAATAATTAACCGCCTTAATATTTCAGTACGCAATAATCAGTATTACCTACTATCCTTTAAAAATAATTTACTCTTATATATTTTTGAATTTTTCGATTAATTTTTTAATTTTCATTATTATTTCTAACAGTTGCAAAAATTCGTAGCATGTATATTTTCTTTTAGAAAATCCAAAGGTATGCAGGTTTCCTGCGACATGGCGGCCAGCAAATTGTTCCCTATGTGTTGAGGAGATAAATCATTTCTATTTCTAATGAAATAATCCATAAACACAACAATGAACAAATACAAATCTCTTTACAGATATCTAAAACTTCTTGACTCTCTAGTGGTATTTTTAATAGTGTATATTTCAGTTAATGTATATAATAAAATTATTGGCAATATATTAGTTTAGTTATCATGGTATTTCCCCATAATTCTTGTTAAAATCATATCGACTTTCATTAAAATGAGTTCACATATTTTTAGGTATCATAAAACATTATTAAAAATTAAACTAACAAAACAAGGGCCCTTGTTTTGTGTAGTGGAATTTATTTTAATTGTAATCACTTAAAATCACTTTCAGTAATACTTATACATATACTATAATATCATTTATTTAATAACAACATTAATATTTATCAAAGCATATTAACCTAGCATACACGGCTATAAAAACTAATAACGTTACTTCGTAACATAAACTTAATACCTACATGAATAGAATAGTAATATGTACATTAAGATATCAGTAATATTCATATATTAACTGAAATATTATATCACTCGACGAATATATTCATATTAACTAATACTAACAAATATCGGTATTACTAGTAGCCCTCGGCCAGGGCAGTCGGCGACTGCCCGTTTCACGCCCCGCGCGTCTCTCAAGGCCCCCGCACACAACCTGACACCCACACATAGCCGCAAGCGATTTTACGTGCACACATGCTTAAGTGTCGTTTCTTTTCGCGTAGTGTATATATTCTTTGGTTACGTGTAATTGGAAGTAAAAAACCAAAAAGTGTGAGTAACTTTTTATTTAGTCCACGTAACCTAAATAGTAAAATTATCACTGTAATATTATCATATGATTTCGTCTTGCCTACTAAAAAGGCATGCTCGCCGACAAATTACGGAATAATCGTTCCACAATTACTTGATCCGGTTGATAAGCGACGCATTAACGAACACTCTTATTAACATTATTTGGTATTTACATGATAGTTGATAGTAATGGTACTAAATGTAGTGGCGCCGTAAAATAATTCAGCACATTATGTCGTTCTGTGAATGTCCTAAGCGGCGATTACGGAAAATGGCAGAAAAATCTTAAGGTGGATCTACGCTAGAGGAACCGAGCACGAGCTGAGGACAAGCTGAGCCGCTCTACTCGCATTGTCAAGTGTGGACGTAAAACGAGCCTACAACATGCAAGTCGATGCATACGATACAAATCCCTTTGTGTTCGTCAAAACACCGACAATAGGCAGAGCACAGTCGAGTACCAACCAAACGCTCGAAGCGCGCAAGTTCGAGGCTTGTAAGTCGGTTCACACTACACTAATTTGTGCTCGGCTCATGCTCTGGTCGTGCTCGGCTTGTCTAGCGTAGACCCACCTTTATGGCTTCCGATAGATGGCGGTATAAACAATTCTCTACGTAAGGCTTAAAATACATATAGTGCATTGGGGTAAGATCGGTGATGGGGTAAGACCGTAAAATTCAAATTTCCGGTGAATTATGCTATATTTTTGAAAGCTAGCAACATGGTACAAGACTCCATTTTATTCTGCCCCGACCCAAAGTTTCAGCCAGTCGCTCCGAAAAGTAGGGCGTGTGCTGCGCAGTATTTTATAAAACAAGGTAATTTTTGAATTTTTTCGTCTGTCCGGTCTTTCCCTATCACTTTTATTTGCGATTTTTAGCGACGTCCGGTCTTCCCCTTGATGGCCAATTCTTCATCATGCATATAAAAAATTATGCCTTGTCTTCGCACACGTTTTAAGCACAAACTGTTGAGTTTTGAAAAGTAAAAGCTTCTTATAGCTAAATTACGTGTAACCATTAACGATTTGCGCCATGTTTCAGAAATCTGACGTATATGGATGTCGAGAAAATAAAGTTTTTGCCAGACTCTTTTAACTAGTCGAAAATCCGTCCGGTATTGCCCCAACGCACTAATGTCAAAGGTGCGAGATGTCTGCGTTCACAAATCCGCTTGCCGAGCGTGATGAGAAAGACAAATCCTCCCTACAAGAGATGAGGCTCACGTCCAGCAGGAGGCTTTACGGGCTGATGAAGAGGAACAAACTCAAATTTAATAATGAAGCTTGGATCTTGAAAATTAAAGCGAAGTCCGTATAATACGATATCAATATCGTATCGTAATAAGATGATATATAACAGATGATACGTTGACGTATGAATAAATTCATTTATGATCTATTCGTCACATATACACTACGCTTAATAAAAAACTATAAAGCATATAAAAAATTAACAATATACAAAAACACACTGGGTTGCAGCAACGAAAAGGTATCCGATTCAAGGTGATTTACAGCGCTGTTATTCTATCGGTGTCTCATTTCACCAAGTCGGACATACATATTTCTGTTATCATAATCATTCTTAAAATATCACCTGTTACTTCAAAGGCGCTAAACTTCAAATACTTACATGTAACCTCTTAAGCAGTCCGGTGTCGGTGTCGGCGTTGGCGTTCGCCGACTGCTTGGCGGTGTTCCAGAACTGCTTCTGCGCGGAGTACCGGTTCATAGGGCATATCTTGAACAGGCAATCTGGGGGGTGTTAAATATTTACAATACGAGTGAACTAGTCAATGACATAGTTATTTCTATTTAATTTATTGCATACAACAGTATGTGTTAGTAATATTTACAAGAATCTTAAGCCCATTCGCTAAAATATAATAAACTAGTCTACTTAACCTAAGACAGGAACATTTTGACATCACAGCAGTGGTCCAAGTACAAATAATAGAACCTGTCAGCAAATACCCTTAGGATGCTACTGGAGCCGACCCGCATAGAGGATGTGCGCCGCTTTCGCTTAGTAGTGTAAAAGCAAAATCGGGGCAGCCCCGTCAGCGTCCTAAATGCATTATCATACTGTAGGTACACGCAGGATAAAAGTAAAAACCTAAAAACTATCTATTTAATATATATATATATATATATATATATATATATATATATATATATATATATATATATATATATATATATATATATGTATGTAAGTAATATAAATATCTCGTTAATGTACATACCTCGGAACTTTTTGGGCGGATCAGTCAGATCGCCGGCTTCCGGACAAACCACGCATCTGTCATCTACCAACCTGGTAACAGAAATGGAAAAATAAAATTGTATTATGCTGATACAACTTTATAAGCAGTCTTGTGTTTATGATTACAACTAATTATTATAATAAGATTTATTTATTTACTACAAAAACAACTACAGCATAATAATAGTTCAAGAACGAGACTTGCTTTAACAAATAAAGAAATAAAAAATTGATAGGTATAAGTATTTACATACAAAAATGTATATTTCAGAAAAATAATTCGCCGCTTCTATGGACATTGCCAGGCTAGAGTTGAAAAATATCATGTCCGTTTCTTCGGAAATAATATTCTATAATTTTAAAACATGTGACATATTATGTACAAACTTGTCCTAGCGTACGGCACTTTAAATGTTTTTTCATTGATTCCTAATGGTTAGGAAACGAGCCTCCTCACCGACGCATTCAAAGTGTCAAGTTCGGAGGGAAAGGTTATTATGGAGTATTGTTTTGGTAATGCTGAAGGAATAAAAGGAAAGGGAACCACTATTTTACTACGGAGGCCAGATAAAAACATTTCTAGAGATTATTAAAGAAAAAAAAAGCGGCCAAGAGCGTGTCGGGCCACGCTCAGTGTAGGATTTCGTAGTTTCCCGTCCGACACAATAAGTGTTCCCCACTTATGAGTTTAAAGGTGGGTATCCATTACGTTCGCGCTCCAGCATCGCTCCGCGCTCCTGCAACTGCTCCTGGTAGTGGGTACTGTTGTTTCCACCCAAGTTCAAAATGATTTTCCTAGAAAGTCCTTATAAAGTTCTACCTTTCAGATTTTTTTCATATTTTCTAAACTTATGGTTCATTAGTTAGAGGGGGGACACATTGTTTTTTACTTTTGGAGCGATTATTTCCGAAATTATTGACATTATCAAAAAATGATTTTAGTAAACCCCTATTCATTTTTAAATACCTTTCCAACAATATATCACACGTTAGGGTTGAAATAAAAAAAACATCACTTCCCACTTTACGTATAAGGGGGCTACCCTAATAAAACATTTTTTTCCAATTTTTTTTTACCACTTTGTCGGCGTGATTGATATACATATTGGTACCAAATTTCAGCTTTCTAGTGCTAACGGTCACAGAGATTAAGCGAGGACGGACAGACGGACAGACAGACATGGCGAAACTATAAGGGTTCCTAGTTGACTACGGAACCCTAAAAAGACGTACAAACTCCGAGCTGGAGTGCTGTTTCACTAAGATAACGCTCCGACATTCAAGAAACGGGATTTGAACTGCTCGAACACCCGACCTATTCGCCAGATCTAGCTCCCAGTGACTTCTATCTATTTCTTCGGCTCAAGGAACACCTTCGAGACAAAAAATTTCCAGACAGACGATAGTGAAGTGATAGACGCTGTTGCTTTGGAGAATCATGATAATGATTTTTGTCAAAAATTATATAGCAGGACTTTTACCATAATGACAGACCACAAGCCTTTGATTTTTTTTTATAGGATAGGGTGACAAACGAGCACACAGTCCACCTGATGGTAAGTGGTTGCTGTGGCCCATAGACATCTACATCTATCCTCGACTACGAATCAAAATGCAGATGCGTTGTCACCCGTGAGGACCAAGATGGAATGCCTCGCTTCCAGTAAAAAGGGTCTCCGGTTCTCTACACTCACCATACGAAATACAGCAGCATTAAGCTACTATTTCACGCTGGTATTCTGTGAGAGCGTGGTCCTTCCCCGGTCGAGCCGACCCATTCGTGCTACAACTATACTACTAATATAACTGCAGCATGGCTCTACCACGTATAAACTTTTTTCTCTCATTTCTCATTTTTTCACTCATTTACTTATTTGGAATGAAAGAAAATCGAAGAATATGATTTCAAAATAGTTTATGTGAAAGGTAAAGCGAATATTGTGGCAGATGCACTGTCTAGAATTTGTATAACGTCGAGTGAGTTCAAGAATATGAATAAACAAGTCTTGGCTGTGACAACTAGAGCGCAATAGAGAAGAATGGAAGAGGATGTAAACAAGAAAGGGGCTGTGATTGTGACTAATAATGACACTGACGAGTGGCCTGATCAACCACGAGTCGTGGAATTATTGAGACAACCGTATAATTCTATTGAAATGAAACTGGTCAAAGGAGACATTATAAAGGTATTTAGAAAAAAAGACTTTTGTGCCAAGTAAAATGCTATTGTGTATAAACCTTAAATTTAGATTGCACTTCTCGCGAGCCGAATTTGCAACTAATTAAAAGAGTTTTGTTAAAAGAATTATGCATAGTAAAAGATGATAAAAATGAAGAATTTATTAAAGGTTTATGTAATGAGATTTAGACATTAAATCAGTGGACTGGTCCGCGAATTGTTTTGAAAGGAATTGAAAGAATTTACGATGATAAAGACAAACAATTAATTTTGAATGATTATCATTTATTACCTACCAGTGGACATGCTAAAATAAATAGGATGCCTAATAACATAAAAAGAAGATATTATTGGCCAAGATTAGATGCGGATGTTCGAAAATTTATAAATAAATGTATTTGTTTGTGAAATATAGTAGGTATACTAAACAACCAATGACTATAACTACCACGGCGTCAACTGCGTTTGAGAAAGTTTTTCTTGATCTTGTGGGTCCCTTGGATAAGGATTAGTACGGTAATTGCTATATTTTAACACTCCAATGTGAATTAACAAAATATATAGAGGCATACCCATTACCCAACAAAGAAACACTGTGGCGAAAACTTTTGTATATAATTTTCTCCTAAGATTCGGTATACCTAGTTCCTTAGCTACTGATAGAGGAACTGAATTTGTTTCTCAATTTATGGAACAGGTGTGTAGCTTATTAAATATAGAATAGTTGACGTCAACTGCATACCACCATCAATCAATCGGTTCGCTTGAAATTGCTCATAAGCATTTAGGGACATTTTTAAGAACTTATAGCACCAATACTAATAGTCTCATTGGATTCCATTCTGGTGTTTTAGTTTTAATACTTTAATACCTGTGTAAATACTCAGACAAAATATACAGCATTTGAACTTGTATTTGGCAGGCCATGTTTGCCTAATAATTTGAACCAAGACGTGATGGAACCACTTTATAATTCTGATAATTATTGTTTACATTTAAAATGTAAGTTACAGTTAGCTTTAAGAGATGCAAGACATAATTTGATAGCTTGTAAAGAAATAAGGAAAAACAAATATGATAAAACATGTAATCCTGTATTCTATGATAAGGATGAACTTATTTTAAATAAAAATGAATGTGCTCGTAAATTAGATTGTATTTTTGATGGACTTTTTAAAGTTTTGGAAGATTTAGGAACAAATGTTAAGATTCTTAGAAATAATAAAGTAGATATACCTAGTTCATAAGGATAGACCAAAAAGGTTCATTGAGTAAGCAATGTTATAAAAATAAACTGTAACCTGTTTGTGCTTATGTGCTATATATGCTGAACTTTTTTTTCTCTTTTTTTTATCGACCCCCCGAGGTGAAGTACTATTATATAAGTTACTGATTTATGCACGGAGTTTTCAATCAACTTCTTAATCAAGCGCGCGTGTTTAATTCGATCCCCACAATATTACACTGGGTTTAAAAAAAGATGAACTAAATGCATTAACTTGTTAGGAGATTATGTAGAAAAATATATTTTTTTTTAATTATACTCGTAATCATCGTGTTTGATATTTATTATCATTACTTTTGGGTAAACCCTCGTAAGTCCAGGCTTTTGGACTTTTGTCCGCGAACACTACACATTGATTAAAACTACTTTTACGGATTTTATCGCGTTTAATTTACTCAATTTTTAATTCCCGACGTTTCGTGTGCTTCCCAACACGCATGGCCGTGGCAAAACATTGAATTGGATAAATTAAAAGGCATGGTCGAAAATTGTATTAAACCTAAGCAGATTATATATCAAAATACTGAATATGGAATCAAGCATAATATGTTATGGGCATGGGCCAGAAGGACATCTACACTTACCCCAAAGTACTGAGAAACCCTGATACGCTGCCCTCCGCGTATAGGGAGACGATGTCCCCGAGGTGCAAGAAGCTGTCCCCCATGTTGCCTTCTCTTTACCCCCACCATGCAACGACACCTGGCAACAAAACATATATTTTAGGACACAATTAATTAAACAAAAACTTACAACAACTTAATTTTGAAACGATGTGAAGCTATACAAGTTGGACGAAGGTATACCACTACAGAAGAAAATAAAATACACATCATAAACTTGATGTTTCCTCGCGATTAATGATTTCCATTCATAGTCGGAAGTTGTAGCCGTCTTCGAAATCAGCCAGGCGAAGACTACTATCGTCCGCCATCTGTATACTTATTTTTTCTAAGAAAATGCAATAAAGATAAAAAATATAGGAATAATGACATATTTTATCTATACAAGTGTAACCTTAGAAGTTAAAGTTACAGCCTATATATACGTCCTATTGCTGGAAACAGTTCTCTCATCTTTACGCACTGTCGACTGGTTGCCAGCAACTCAGTCTCTCGGCGATCAACATCGGCCGGGAGACCAAGCCGAGCGACAGTATTCCAAGTACATTCGGGCAGTCTCTTGTCGGTCGCCACTGCGCGGTGCGTCGCCGAGTCTGGGCAACCGGCAACTAGTAAATATCTATTTAAACCACAGAAAGTCACTGTCTCCGACACCGAGTCGGCGGCGACCAGTCGACAGTGCGTAAAGATCCTAGGGCAAGAAAGTGTTCGTCTCATTGTCCCAATACGTGTTGGCGGGCTTCACATGTCTTCGAAACATTTTCTTGTTTCTTAGACATGCAGATTGTATTGCCCTACTGTACTGCTGTATATAATATTTGAATTTCGCAGCACGCGAGCATTCCGGGTTAGAACTTAGAAGATTCCATACAATCAAACTGTTAAAAATAGAGCAGACTTAAAAAAATTAAAATATTTGTACGTAATTGGCAAATAAGCTTTGGAGTTGGTGCTGAGACAGAGTGTATCCAAAAATTACTAATAAAGCATTTGAAGTCGGTTCTATTTTTACTAGAATTTTAATTATTTTACCCTATAGAGTGGTTTATGGAATAAAATAACTTTTAAAAGAATATTAAAACCTTCATTTTATATTTTCCTAACCTTAGGGATGTAATTTTATCCTGTAATCGGTATGAGACCATCCCTGAATTTATAACCTATTTATTAAAAAAGAATCATTTAGATTGGTTTAACCGTTTCTAAAATCGGTTTACATACATAAAACAAAAATGTGCGTCGTATATAACCTTTCCTTTTTTTTAAATTCTTTTAATAAAATAAAACTCAACGTCAATTGGATATAGTTAAGTAAAAAGGATCCAACCCAAAATCGGGTTAACCCATAATAATAATAAATTTTAAAGGCGTAGAGAAGTGACGACCTCAGCGTTCGCTGACGTAACAGTAACAGTTAAGTAACAAAACTGCTACGTCGCGTCGGCGCTGTCAGTCAATGCCTTGCCAAGAAGTGTGAGAGCCGTGCCTCTTCTGCCTGTACGGAATTCTGCCTGAGCGGAATTGGGATGTCGTGAAGGCCCTGAACCCACTTGGCAACTCACTTGGAAATCAGCCGGGACCTTTGCGATACGGACTCGGATACTTTTTGGCTCTGCTTTGACAGTTTGCCGCATTGTTGAAGCCAAACTTCCCACGTCTGGACGCGCTACTGAGCAAAGTAGCGCTATCCCAGCCTGGGGAAGAAGGATTGAGGGCCGTAGAGCAAAGGCAAGGGCCCTCATCCGCAGACTGATAAGCTTCAGGTTGGGTAATAATAGGCCGAGAATTGTGAGCACCGTCAGGGTGGCGTTTGCTGGGACAAATAAGTTTGTCCCAGCCGGATATGACGGTTCAACCAAAATCGTCTCTTCCAGAATGATCAGAAGAGGCTCTACAAATGATTGGATCGGTCAATGATACGTGGAACGGGCCTAGCATCGAATTTGGCCGACACTGTCGCATTCTGGCACGCCCTGTGGTCAGAGCTCGTAAACCACAGCAAGGGCCCTTGGACGGAAGTTGTGGCGAGTCAGTGTGCGAGTGTTACGCCCATGGATCTCGTCATCATAACGCGGGATGACGTAGCTTAGAAAGGCCCCGAACTGGAAGTCCGGGGCTCGACGGACTGCATCACTACTGGCTGAAGGAATTCGTGTGTCACGCTGTGCTCGCCCAACAGTTTCAAGAGGCTATCGATCAGAAGTCACTCCCGAGCCTCTTCACTAATGGGATCACTGATTTTGTTCCTAAAGACCAAGATACTACAGACCCATGAAAATACTTTCCCATAACGTCTACTTACCATATAATACACCAAAATCGTGGTCGAGTAGGCGGTGGTCGGAGAACCAACTCCTCATTAACGCGGTCATTGGCAAGGTGGTTAAACGCAACCGTCGGAACTTTTCCGCCGCTTGGCTAGATTCGACTCGCTGCTTCATACATGACTGAAGAGGGTCCTCGAGCCGTATAAGGTACACTGCACAGTAAGAGACTTCCACCTGCAGTGTATGGGGCAGTGGAGTATGATCCTTTGTCATATGGGCGAGCAGATGAAGGCTGCGGAGACCCGCAAAAGGATAAGAAGGGGTATCTTCCAGGGCAATTGTCTGAGTCTAAACCGGTTCTGCCTTTCCCTGAATCCATTCAGTACCTTACTTGAGGGCTCCGGGAGGGGATTTCGCTTCGGAAGGAAGGAACAAAAGTGACCCACCTATATTACATGGTTGATCTCAAGTTATTAGCCTCCAGTCGCTCCTATCTTACGGAGTTGTTAAATATCACTTGTGAGTTTAGCAATTCTATCTAGGAAAATAAAGTTTCAATCGATAAAAAAGCAAAATTAAAAATTGATTGAAGCAAGACATTATATACCCTCATAGAGAATATAACCACTTGTATACCCTTGACCAAAAAGTAAACGTCTTTATCTAAGGTGAAATTTGTGTGTTGGATTATTTTTACATAACTACAACCAATTATTCTCAAGTTCAATTATTTCGGAATCTAACACCTATTAAATCAAAATGTTATTCGTCTTGTTGAAACAACTATGTTATTAAGTAGTAAGTTGCACTGTTTATTAATGAAAATAAAGTTCAAAATTGTTTATACATCGAATGGAACGTAAAAAACGAATGCGGAGCTAGTTACATTTCTTTTTATTGTGTACAGTGCGTTCTAGAAGAACCTAAAAGGAGCGATGAGGGAGGATGACCGTATAGGGGCAGTATAAGAATATCCTCTACCCCATCATCATCCCGTGGGTGTCGTAAGAGGCGACAGCGCGAAACAAACCGGGATGTAGGCGGCAGCGTCTAAATAACAACTAAAGAAATAATCCTAATAACAACTAAAGAATAAGAAGCTGCGTTCGCCAACCCGCTTGCCAAGGATGCCACGCCACTGTGGCAAATATCACTATAATAGACACATGATAGGCTGTAACGGTGACGGTAACGGTAACGGAAGAAGATATATTCCTCTTCTTTTCCTTCTTCATCAGGACATTAAATATACTGTGGACAAGAGCTCTTCGTAAGAATTATTTACAGTAATTGTCACGCCTAGCAGACTATCGCTGTCCCAGGCGTAAGTATATGAGGTCTGGCGAAAACTTGATGTTTATAACGCCGTCTATCGGAAACGATAAAACCTTTCTGGCATTTCCATAGTCGCGCCATACGACAACCACGGGAGACTGGGGTGATGAGTTCTCTTACGCTGACAACACTGCTATTTAACCATAAACCCCAAGACTCAGATGAAGTAAAAAAGGTAGATATCGCACCTAGAACAAGAAACTGTAACCAATTTTACAACTTTGTGTGAGTCAGAGAAGTGTTGCCACTTTTTTTAAAAAATCGAGATATAAATACTACAACTATAAGAGTAATATGCGATGCGAATTCGAAAGTATATCTGTCCGTTTTAAACTTTTAATAAATTTCAACAATTTGACAATTCAAAAAAAGATGAAGCACGTAGGAGGCGTCTTCTTGATAGATTGTTCAGTGAGCATGTAAGCATCGATAAAATATATAACGTATGTAATGTAAAACATGTTTATATTAAAAAATTACTTATTACTAAAAAAACTAGTTGGTGTAAAAAATTAATTTTCATGAAATTAAGAATATACTTTTCTAAATGAAAAAAAGTATATTTTAGTAAATGCAAAATAGAACAAACTCCAGCCGGGGGCACAAAGGAGTGTTCTAATTTGTACCCCGGGTAGGAGAGATAAAAAGTATCAGCCGGAGAGGACACCTGAGTCTCGGTTAAAAAAAGCAAGGCTGGCTTCACCATCTCCGGGTGGTAGTGGACAGCATTAAGATTGGAATGAAGTGTCCTGACGTTGCGAAAATACACGGATAGCGTGACCACCATACGAAACAGCAGCATTAAGCTACTATTTCACGCTGGTATTCTGTGAGAGTGTAGTCCTTCCCCGGTCGAGCCAACACATTCGTGCTATAACTATACTATTAACAGTATAACTGCAGCATGGCGCACCACGTAAAAAATTCATGTCTTATTAAAATATTCGTTGGTAGCCTAAAATCATAAACATTTTTGATAGTAAAATAGTTTGTAAGTACTCATAAATTAGAACAGAAACATCAGCGGCTTAAAAAATTAAATATTTACCTTTACTTCAATTTGATGTAACGTAAACCAACCAACTAATTAAAAAAATATGCTGACTACATATATTTTATAACTTAGCCTAAAATTAATTACCCAAATCTTCGGCCATTAGAAATAAGAAATACTGGCAACATTCTCCCGGTACGTAATCTCAAAACATTGACATTCGTGCTTCGAATAACCTTCAAAATTGTGTTGGATATAACAAATTAAAATATAGTTAAATGAGTGTTTACGAGTGAAACGATATTCCTTCAGACTTTTTGTTTACTTTAGTATCGTTTTTGCATCATTTAACTACACAGGACGGCATTTTGTACGCAAATTTGCTGCACGGCGCCCCAGGAAGTACTGAGCGAAAATGAGCGTAGTTTGATGCATGTGTGTGCGTGATTGCGTGTGCTTACATAAAGGAGCGGAATTTTTTGGCTTCACCAATAACAAAGGCCGCGCTGTATCTACCTTTTTTACTTCATCTGAGCCCCAAGATAAGAAAACCTCCAAAATTGATACCTTATTTTGCTAAATTGTTGTAGATAGACTTTAAACCTATTTATATAAACTTGGAAAGTAAAACACTATCTAAATACAAAATTTCATTCAAGTTATTAGAGCCGTTTCCGAGAAACCAATAATAACATGTAGATACACTGAAAATTTTGCCGTAACTCATAAATAAAACAATTCACATGTAAACGTATGTAAACAATTCATATGTAATATATTTACTGATTTTCAAAGTATTCTCCATTATATTTTAAACCATTTTTTATTTGTTTAATATAAAAATCTAAGGGCATGTTTTTCACGTGCTTGTAGAAAGCTATCATGACCTCTTCTGGCTCCGTAAATATTAAATCTCTCATCAAATCTTTGATTTTTCGCAAGATAAAAAATTGCATCACGTCGTGTCTGAGCTGCGTGCGGCATGGGTCGTGAGCTCCATCTTTTCAGAAGCAAAAAAACTGACTATTGTCTTGTTCACGGTGTAAGCCGAAGCATTATCATCGTGCAAGAAGGCTCCTTCGTCGTTTTACCCTAAAATTTTCAAACACTGTACCACTCAACAATAACTGTCTTTTGCTCATAAAATGGGATCGTGCAGACAGAACCCGTCTTGAAGAAAAATAATACAATCTTTCTTTCTTTCGCCCACGCTTCTTGCCTAGCTCAATTTTGTAGGTTTGCTGTCGCATTTAAACACACATATAGAATACTGTTGATTTCTTTCCAGAATGTAGCAATATCTCCTGTCCGTGTTTCATCTCCTGTCACAATGTGATACACAATATCTTAACGTCCGTGCTAAGTGAAGTAATTTTAAATACCGTTAATATAATGGATTTCCGCAAAGTGACGCCTGTTTCTATTAATTAATTAAACATTTATTTTATTTACTTGCATATATATAAATATTGAAATCTTTTGTTCTATTGGTTACAGTTACAACAATAATAGCCCTTCGAACAACGGAACAACAAGCCTTCTGTTATAACTGTGAAACGTAAGAGCCTCACTTCTACTTCTGTATAACAATCCCGATAGATGGTAAACACGTATATCGTTAACGTAATTCAAAACAAACAAACATTCGGCCCATTTACAATGGGCACATTTTCCTTGTTTCTGGAACAATCGCCCGTGGCGCCTAAACAACTCATGTTCATTTAACAACCTTGAAATTTATTCGCGAATCGCTGCTGGAAACAATTTCTTTGATCTATTGTTTGTTACTTGGTTTTGAAGTAGTTCTAGAAAATATATTAAGACGTTTCCACATTAGGCTGGAAGCATTTATTTTTTCAATTGTACCTTTAATCGTAGACTAAATCACTGGTTTCACATTCATGTTCATGTTTTGAAATGTCGATATAATTCTCGAAACGGAATACACTCTCGAAATGGAGTAGAATAATACACATAAAATCTAGAAAAGTCCACAAGTGACAAAGACCTTGCACATGAGGTTAAGAGGAAATGCGAGTGGTCTTCTTTTCATACAAAGGTTTTCGCCAGTTTTCTTTCTGGTTTATGATCTTATAGCAATGATTCTTTACAGTAAAATAAAAATATCAACCCCCATGTTTTCCTTTTGATGATACGTTATCTTTATAAGCACCTACAAAGTGCTCTAAATTGCCTATTTAGATCGCTGTCAACAGGAGCCTAGTATTGAAGTTTGATAACTAATACTGTAAAAAGAAAAACATAAGGACACAGTGTATATATTATTTTTATTCAGTTTATAAAATATTTTTTAAATTGGTCCAATATTGGAGGAGGAAATGGTAGTGAGACAAACCTCGAATTATGCCTTTTTATTTAGGGTATTCAGTGGGATCTGCAGTTGTCCTTGTCGCACTCACGCTCGCAGAGTGGCAGCGATAGTTTCCTCAAATACCTAATTTCTAGTCTCTCGGCCCGCATTTCCTCTTAAGAATAAGGGCCGGTTTACATTTGAAGAAGTGACAAGTGTAAGTGGCAAGTGCAGCTGACAAGTGACAAATGCTTAGTGCGTGTGAACAGGCAGTAAAAGTGATAAGTATGAATAAAATTCGCACTAAGCACTTGTCATTTTTCAGTTGCACTTGCCACTCGCACTTGTCACTTTTTATAATGTAAACCGGGCCTAAGATATAGGGGCGCGCCGATGAATAAATCTCAAATGTACATTTGAGATTAGAAAGCGATTAGTTGTAGATTATTAAAATATTGAAGAATTTTACTCCTTTTCGTCTATGGTTCTATTTGGATAGGTACCACCCCCTCACCCTCAGCTATTTCTGTGCCCGCGCTGCTGTTTCTGTTTGAGGAGTAGTTATAAAGAGCCAGTATATTTACAAGCCGTGAGGCATTCCACCTTGGCCCTCAAAGATGACTAAGCATCTGTAGCTTACTTTATTTCAAGTTGGCTGAAGGTGTCCCTGGACTGCAGTTGCCACTTTCAAATTCAAATTCAATCATTTATTGCATTGCATGACACAAGAATTATTATAAACCTCATAGTAAATAATATAGCGAGATTCGCCACTTACAATTAGATGGACAGTAAGTTCATTTGTCACTTAATATTTAAACCAAAAAAGAATAAATATTCAAAATGGCGGAGTAAAACTGCATGACAACCACACTGCATACTTACTCGGTGCTAGCAGTAACGCAGCCATCTTCAATACAGCTCGACTAACTTCATTAACAGTTTCAACATATCGCAAACGAAATAGAACACGTGCAACATAAGTTTATACCACACACGCCTAATGTCTATAAAGTAGTAACTGAACACTAACAAGATAATACAGAGAGCACAGTAGCATAATATTTTACGATTTTCACTTGTAACCATCTGAAAGAATATGCATTGAAAGATGTATGATCAACAGGTTTAGTTTGTGATTTTGGAGTTTACACATTGTTTACGGTTCTGTATTGAGTTGTATTACTTGTTGATTCTTGTTACAAGTTCCAAGCCCCCGAAACCCCACATACACGTTCAGGGACCATGTTACTGGATTAATTCGTTCATTTCGTTTGAATCTCGAAACATTTGGTAGCTACGATAAATGACTTTGTAAGGCTAATAACATGTACTAAGCATCAAAGGCTTCTGTTTTATTTACAGAGAGTGAAAAAGCACCAATAACAAAAACCAATATAAATATATTATAATTTCAAAATTCCTATAAACAAGCTGTTATAGTCCTTGCAATTCATGAATGAAATATATACATAATATTACAATTATTTAAATTAATATTCTAATGAATATTGAATGATTAATAATAAAGACAACTGATTTATTCAATTTTATTCCTATTTCCTTAAAATTTAAGTAGATTTTACGGTAAGTAATAAAAAGCATTGTTTTACTTTAAAGAAATTGTCATGTTATACTAAGAAAAAGTTAAGAGTGTCCGCCCTTTTTACCAAAATATCCGGCTAAGCTCGCTGGTATGTCCGGCTTTTCGGTTCTAAGGCCTGGCAACCCTATCTACAGCTGTGGACTTGTAATGAGCAGTAACGATGATAAACGATAAGTTATAAACTGTTCATTAACACAAAACAAATATATACGCAGAAATATTTCAAATTATAATCCATGCTAAGCGTTATTATTTCTGTCATACTAATTAATATCAGTAGTAAAATTATTAGAACAACCTAACTTACAACTTACTTTCCTTACTGGCTATTAAAGAGTGAAGAGGGAAAACGGGAAAAAAGGTGGCTCCGATTTTTCATTTCATCAAATTTAAGATTTGGTATAGTTTAAATATAACACTAAAGAAAGGTTCGTCGGGCAGGACATCAAGTTCGTGAAGTCAATAATGGGCTCGATTTGAAAATCAGCGCCGCTGTCATTTAGTACAGCAGCAGTTAGCTGAAATAGAGACCTATTAAATGTGACTTCACACAAATTTTCTGGTGTTTTTTTGTATTATATTCTTTTCTTTGTGATATCAAATAAATTTTCTTTCTTTCTTAATTATCATCAGATAATACTAGAAAAAAAATGTTTTTTCTCATTACAGTTTTTCCAAAAGACGAACGCTAGTTACGAGGTTATGACTAAGATTAAAGTTTTTTTAAACAAAATAAAACCGCAAAAATTTATCCAAATCTTTAATCTTTTTCGTGTTTTACTACTAATTCCAAAATAGAAAAAAGTTTTTTTTATAAAGAAATATAAAACCGCAAAAATTTATCCAAAACTTTAATCTTTTTCGTGTTTTATTATTAATTCCAAAATGAAAATTTTACAATAAAACTCCCTACAAACATACAAATTCTTATCGTGAACTTTATTATTACAGCCTTAAAAATCGGGCGGGTTGTTTTTAATTTTTTTATTGGTATAAGTTGTTATAAGGAAGATGCTACTCTAACTAACACTGACGGGATGGTATAGAGTAGTGGAGTCTCTCATGCCACCTCTACACGGCGAAATTGACATTTACACATTCTTATAATTGGGACAAATTTGGAAAAAATTGTGATCAACATTGATATCAATAATGATGAATGAAATATTTTTGCCTTGTTGGCTGTATTATTGTTAAATTGTTGATTTCGTTTTGTTTTATAATAAACTATAACTAACTTTATATTGGTATACACTTAGACGGGTCATAAGTTCTGTCAAAATCTTATTTTTTTTAAATTTTGAATACTGGCTAGATGAACTTCACCATTCTTCCTCAAACAATGTTCAACAATAGACATTGTATATCCAACAGGACTCTGCACCAGCGCTCTTATGCCCTATGCACGAAGCACGCAAAACTGGTTGACCTCCCATGAAATTGACTTTATCGGACATGAAGACTGGCCCTCTTCTAGATCAGATTTGAGGCCACTGGATTATAAGATATGGCAACATTTGGATGAGAAAGTTTGCGCTAAGCCTCATCAGAATTTGGAATCTCTCTCTAAAGCAACGGTAGAAATAGATATGTGTTGTGCGTGCTGCGATTGATGATTGGCCGCGTGGGCATGTACCTATTCAAAATAGGGGAGGGCTTTGTGAATAATATAAACAAAATTGTATTCTAAATTAAATTACCTTTAATTTCATATTTAATTTCTATATAAAGTAAAGTAAAGTTACAGCCTATATACGTCCCACTGCTGGGCACAGGCCTCCGCTCATTTCTGAGAGGGTTTTAGGGCAAGGAATTGTCCGCCGCGCTGCCCCAGTGCGTGTTGGCGAGCTTCACATGTCTTCGAAATATTTTTTTCCTTATTTCTCTGACATGCAGGTTTCCTCACGATGTTTTCCTTCAACGCCAAGCACGTAGTAAATCAGCACTTAAAATTGTTAATTGCAATTTCTATATAATTATCAAAATGTGTATCATTAATTTTATAAAAAGTTTTGACAGAACTTATGACCTAAGTATTATGCTGTGCTGACCTGTAAGTAGTGAGCCATTTACTTAGTATTATTAGTGACGTATTTGATTAATTTTAGTGTCTCACCGTCGGTCAGCAAAATAAAATAAATAAATACACATAAAATTAGTTTCAATAGTACTAAAGATAATCACAACGAGAGATATATTTCACATTGACAGACACAACATCATATTGCAAACGTGATATGAATAAAGGTGCTCGTATAATGTAGAATAGGATTGGACTTGTATAACGTAGTAAATAATTAATTTTACCCGTAACACTTCCATTCCACTTGCCTTCTTTTGTGTATTTAGTCCTTTCTTTATATTTTATCTTCATATAAAACATATTTTAATAAACCGTGTTTAAATTTCATATTACATACATAAACACTCACGCCTGTCACCCAGTTAGGTAGACAGAGACTACGGAATTCCATTTGGCAAAATCTTGACACACCTCTCGCCTCCTTTACATCCATATACATACGCATACTCGTACATGCTCGTCGATCATTATCATCATTATTACAGTCCTTCACAGTCCACTGCTGAACATAGGCCTCCCCCTAGGTATGCCACAAAGCACGGTCCTGAGCCACCTGCATCCATCGACTTCCTGCATGTCTTACCAGGTCATCACTCCATCTAGTGGGGGGTCGCTCTACACTTCGCCTACCGGTACGAGGCTGCCACTCGAGAACCTTTTTTCCCCAACGGTTGTCGGTTCTTCGAGCTATATGGCCGGCCCATTGCCACTTCAGCTTACTAATCCGTTGGGCTATGTCGGCCACTCTGGTTCTACTGCGGATATCCTCATTTCTAAGTTTATCACGCAGAGAAACTCCGAGCATAGCCCTCTCTATAGCTCGCTGAGCGACTTTGATCGTCCTCATATGGCTAGCAGTGAAGGACCACGTCTCGGTTCCGTAGGTCGTCACTGGCAACACGCACTGGTTGTACAAGTACGAGGTATACCTCGTCGATTAAGGGTACCTACCTCGTCGATTAAGGGTACTCTTAATCTAGCTTATGTTCAATGTATCGCCAATTTGGTCGATAAACTTTCGTCTAGGGCTTAGGGCGTCCCTTCCCGTCTCTGCCGTCCACTTATGCGACATAGATTTGCTTCGTCACTCTTTCTTCGTTCATTCTTTTTACGTGACCAAACCTCCGAAGCATTGCTGTCTTAATCCTGGTCGCAACATCATCTTGCAAACCATAATTTTCTTTCATCACAATTTCTCATCCTGTCATTCAGATTCAGCTTTAACATACTCCTCAGTGACCGCATTTCTACAGCATTTATTCTACTCTCGTGCTTCTTATGCCACATAATCATGTTACAATTTACAACATTACATATGTAGTACCCGGATGACCGAGCTTTGCTCGGTTTTTTTAAGTTACATTTATACACAAATTACATGAATAATAGTTTTTGATCTTATTGACATAATAGAAAAAACTGAATTGGTTATTTAAATAAAAAATCATGAGTGCAATTAGTTTAATTAAAATTTTCGGATTTTAAAAAATACTAAAAAAAAGGGCTCTAAATAATAGATTTTCTCACAAAAGAAGGGAACTTGAAAAAAAGTCGGACCCAAGACGGGACGCGAACCACGGAACTCCGATATCACGCCCGAACAACATCTGAGCTATTACGATCGTTGGTAACCTGTCAAAATTTACCTTCTTATATTGTAGCAGTTTTTTTATTGCCTGAAAACACGCACAAAAGGACATTTTCTAAAAATAAATCCTAGCTAGATCGATTTATTGCCCCCGAAACTCCCTGGACACTAAATTTTATGAAAATCGTTGGAGCCGTTTCCGAGATCCCGATTATTTATATATACAAGAATTGCTCGTTTAAAGGTATAGGATATTTTCCCGCACACAAATTTCATATTAACAACACAAATTATTAAACTTTCATATAGTTATAGCTTTTAAATATCATTTACGTATACATACCTATTTTCAAAGTAAAACGTAACACATAATAATAAATTTAACGGTACAACCAGAAAACCCTGAACGTGTATGCGGTAATTAGTGAAATATATTTTTCAAACCACAATTTTTTTCATAAAGCCTGCACACAGCCGGCTATTAGGTGACGAGCATTATCTGAAACTAGATTTTCCCGTGCGCGTTAGATAGGAGGCAATCGATATGGGTGCGTATGCCTAATCAAGCATCAAGGGGCCTTTAGCTAAACATAGACCTGCTTTCTGAGGCGTGTTTTGTTTTTCCCTTGTTACCCGTACCGTTTAGCTAGTGACCCGTGCTGGGCGGTTATAGTAAGGACGTGACTTGCGTCGATATATGTATACGTAAGTCTTATATTCGTGAGTTTTTCGCAGTATAAGGTATATTTCAAGTTCGAATTTTTTTCTTTATCAACCCTTTTTTTTAAATATTGATAAATAGAGTTTTTTCACTACTATATTTTTTTTCGCTCAAGTTAAAGCAACTCTAATTCTTCACAAATCTTTTGCACGTAGCCGCATTGCGGTTTTAACCTACTACGTGTCCGTGCCGGTGCCGGCATAGGCTATAACTTTCTTCATACTCCCCGAATTTAGATCTACAGCAGCCAGTACAATGTCATGAAGCTGTTGGTCACCAACACCAACAGTCAATAATAGTTTACAAAAACACAAAAAAATTAAATATTCATTAAGAAAGTGACATCCTTAGTTAGATGAAGAGTTAGCCCTTTTTCTACTTTATTTTAGACTAGCTGTACCCCGCGGTTTCACCCGCGTATATCACGCGTCTCTGCCGCGCGACATGATATGTCACCTCGCTCTTTTAGTTCAATCGTTTTAGCTAAAAAAATAGCAAAATTAATGGAGTACTTTTATTTTTTGACATAGACTCCCCTCCCACACCCCAGTGACACCCGCATCGCATGGTGCTGGCAGTGTACGCGATATAAGGATTTTTTGACGTTACTATTGAATATTTTAACATGGAAAAGTAGTTATTGTGAGATAACTATAATAGTTAGACATATGGTATTGCAAACTTTTATGTAGATATTGATGTCCTCCATAAAACTGTAGCACATCACTTTGCTCTATTGTCAATAGTTTCCGCAGCGTACCCGATATAAGGTTTTTTTCGGTATTTTTTCACACCTTGGGTTAAATTAACGAAGATTTCATACGGATCCCTAAATTTTTTGAAAACGTTCTATCGCCTATGTTCATCAGGAATAATGTAGAATTCTAATGGTGAAAGAATTTTTCAAATCGGTTCAGTAGTTTCAGAGCCTATTCAATTCAAACAAACAAACAAACAAACAAATCTTTCCTCTTTATAATATTAGTGTAGATATTCCACTGGAGTTTATCGTAATGTTGCGCTGTACTTATTTTGTTTTATGCAAATAATGAAATTCGATGGTCATTAAATTATAATTTTAAAGCTTATAATATACAATATTGTTTAATAAAATTATGTTGTATCGGTTCACTAGTACATATTTTTTTTAAATAAAAGCTGCAGTATACATATATAATTGCCCGAGGACAAACACGGAACAATTATACCTCCCGTGCTTCGAACCTGGGACTAAAGAGCAGTAGTAGTACTTACGACTACTAACTATTCTTTAAAACAAAACTAAAATTAGACCTAGAGAACCACAATTTTGCAAAACTTTTTTTTGTGATTGTATTGCAAAGAATTAATTATAATACCTTGTAACGTTTTATATTTTATCATTTAAATAGATTTAAACGCAACGCGTAGTTTTAAAAACTAATAACAAAAAAGCTTAATCGTTACAAACTTAGACCATTAAACCCTGGAATCTCCTCGTATGATTACTCCCCTCCCCACTGCGCAAGTATTTGATTAAAAAATCTTGTGTGTTTATAAAAACTGCTTACGGGCCCGATTTTATCATTACAAGAATCGTTTCCGTTGTTGTAGGTACTATTTAAAATGCCAATTTGTGCGGCTAACGTGCGCAAAAAGAAGTCTAATACTTCAAATTTACAAAAGATGGAGATACATTCCATATGTAAGTATTTTTATTGTGATATAATATGCTTCCCTTCTATTATAATCATTTAAAAAAAATCATAAATAATAATCGAGACCTTTAGGCCTCTTTTCCATTACACGGTTTCTCGCCGTGAAAATCTACGGTTAATTCGCCGCGTGTAGGCACGGTCGTCAGTGTGGTATGGATCACTATATGAGCTTGTCGACATGCACGGTGGCGCCAAGGCACGGCGCCGCGGCCGCGTGCGCCGTGACTGCCCCTCGGCGCGCCGCGTCTACGCACGGCGTGATTTTCACCAGTGTTGTATGGCAGTCTATCGGGGTGTGTCGACGGTGCCGGACGTACGCACGGATTCGTGACCGCTTATATACGCTGTTTCGCGATTTTATTATAAAATGAACATAAATCAAGAATTATTAATTACGTTGATTCAAGAAAGGCCTGTAATATGGGATAAGACCATCGACGATTATAAAAATAAGCGGCTTAAATATGATTCCTGGAAAGAAATATTTATTCATTTCCAGCCCACATTTGAAGATTTAAGTGGTGATGAGAAAAACAAGTTTGGTAAGTTACAGATATTTAATTATTAACTTTTTACTTATGCATAGTTGTTTTGATAGGAGAGGCGACCTTCGTTAGATACAAAATATTGTGCAAATCTGTTGCGAACTTCATTAGCCGCCAAACTTCCGCGAACTGCATTCGTGATAGGTAACTGGATTAGTTCCGATTCTGAATCAAGGGTGGACTCATTTTCACTCGCATTGTGAAACTGAAAGTTTTCCTGCTTATGTATAAAATTTTGCAAAACACAACATGTTTTCACAATATCAACTGCCAAATCGATGGACACATTCATTGGCCGGTGAAAAATTCGCCATTTATTGGATAAAATGCCAAACGCACATTCAACAAATCTTCGCGCTCTTGTGAGTCTGTAGTTAAATGTACGTTTTAATTGATCAAGCTGATGACCACCAAATGGACGAAGCAAGTGATAATGCAAAGCAAAGGCTTCGTCCGCAACGAACACATATGGCAAATCGTAGTCAATTCCAGGCAAACGTGTTGCATCGGGTAGATTTAATCCGTTGTTTGTTAAATTTTTCCAAAATGGGGTCTCTTTAAACACACTGGAATCACACTCCTTTCCGTAGGCGCCAACGTCAACAAATATAAAGTTGTAATCGCTATCTACTACTGCCATCAAAACTATAGAAAAAAAATGTTTGTAATTTAAAAACATCGAGCCACTATCAATTGGCTTAATAAGTCTGATGTGTTTTCCATCGACCGCTCCTAAGCACAGCGGGAAGTTGGAAGATTCTTGAAATTTGCTTGCAATGTGTAGCCAGTCTTCTTTAGATGGCATTTTCATATATTCTTTATACAGTTCTAACCAAATGTAGTGGCATACTTCACGTACGATGCAACTTATGGTTTTTATTCCAATTCTATAGCTGTAGTATAGGTCAGTAAAGGTATCTCCTGTTGCTAGATACCTGAAATATAAAACAAAACGGTTCAGGTTCAAATACTAAAACCCCATTTTAGGTCGGGGTCGATTCAGTTTAGGTCGGGGGTTTTCATAAATTTTGAATTTAATAATTATTATTTATTTATTTTCAGGGCAAATGGTGATGAAGAAGTGGACCAATATGAAAGATAGCTGGATAAAATATGACAAAAAAATTAATGAATGTAAGTCTGGTTCTTCAGCAAAAAAAATAAGAAAATATATGTTCTATGATGAAATGATGTTCCTAAAAAAAAATGTTGAGCATCGCAAGACCGATTCTAACATGACTGAACATGTTCATGATTCTAGCCTCAGTAATGAAAATTTTGATAGTGCAGTCCCGAATCAATCAAGCTCGGGATACACTGAACGGAGTGAGACGCAAAGGGCTAAAAAAAAAAGAAAAAATGAACTAAGTGAAGTTGACATTAGGTTTATGAAGTTTATGGATTCAGCAGAACGAGATGAGAAAAAGAAAAGCCGTAGTATGAACTTTTTTATGGGAATCGCTGATACAGTTGACAAGTTCAGTGATGAAAATATGATAGACTTTCAGTTTCAAGTAATTTCAATAATTAAAAATATTCAACAAAGACAGTGTACTCAGTATATACCTACATCAAGAAACCAATGGGATCAAGGCCATCAAGGATATTTAAGTGGTACAGCATCCTCAAATGCGCAATCGTCAACATATGGATATTCTACAGCTGCTAGATCGAGCTATGGAATAAGTCGTCCACAGACGTCTTCTCATGATTTTGGACACGGTTCTGGTTTAGAGCCAATCCACTACCGACCCGAATCACAATTATCTGTACATAGTGTAAATGCGGAAAGTATCTCGGCAGATTCTCAAGTTTCTATTGAAGACGAATTCGATTTTAGTACCGCACTTGAGTAGCATTTTCAGCGTAGTGTATTTTTTGATTTACTTGTTCTTAAATTAATAATTATTAAAATTCAATTACATGTAATAATTTTGTTTGTGTGCAATAAACAATTTTAAACTAAAATATGTCATTTAATTTTGTACCTACTTACCTCAGAGTTACAGCCAATCTTTCTGCGGGCGATATACTCTCTCGCATAAAAGTATCTTGATGTTTTAGTTCCTGGGATAATTTTTGGAGCAAGTTGTCGAATGTAGTTTTCTGCATTCTAAAATAATTGTAAAACTTGTCTTCATCTTCTCTCAATTGATTCTTGACAAGTGTATGAAACGCGCCATATTCCTCCCTTTTTTCTAAAATCGGATGTATCCAAAACCTTACTTCCCTTTTTTTTTCTATTTTCTTTTTCCTATATATGTAATAAGCAACTATAATCTTTTTTTTCGTAAGAAAATTCATGACGCAGCACGTCCTACACAGCCCGAGTAAAAAGCGCTACTAGCCAGTACTTACCAATGTCTCGCGCGGTGATTTTGCCGTATCATGTACAAGCTAGCACGTTTTTTCAACCGTACGGCTTACACACCGTACGTTTGAACAACCGTGTAATGGAAAAGATGCCTTACCGTTAAGATAATCGAGTACATAATATTTCATAAACATCGTAGTGATAATCGAAATGTGACAAGCACACTCCCCATGAAGTTAGTGTTATATGTTTATTTTTTTAAAGTCAACGCTTAGTTGTTACAAATTAGGTTAAAATTGAACACGCAAGCACATCGCCACTCCTAACGAGAAAAGTTTATAATAGCAACATATAAACAATAAAAGTGTAACGAGACCACTTAATGTTTAATCTCATTAACTCATATCTTTTTCTATGTTGATGTATTTAACCTACATGTGTGCGTAAAATGTTAATAGTATTGGAGATTTAGAATATTTTATTGAGCTGGTGTGCAGTACTGTCTATGTAGTGTTTCCTCCCCCGCACCAAAAGTGACAGAATTTTTTGTTCGTAGCATTAGGCACATTACTCGTCCATTGGGTGAATGGTCTAAGGTTAAAAACGAGCATGCAGTGCACATGATTTAAGTTGAAGCTGTGGCCGTTAAACACTTACATCTAATCCCCGATTAAGAGTCAAAATGTATATTGCATTGTCACCCATGTGGATGAGGTAGATATTCGTTATCAGTATTATCTATTTTACGCTGGACCGTGAAGTGTGGAAACAAAATAGAGGTGTGTATTTATATATACTTATTTTTTAAAACACCTGATAGTTTCAATGACTAATTTTCCTTGAAACGGCGTGAACAACAAAACTGCTGAATAACTTAAACTTTAAAATATACAATTGCTTTCATATGCTAATAGCGTTAACAGAAATAGTAAAAAAAAATAGATTGACTTATCAATATGTATAGAAGATTTTCAAAAAAATTCAAAAAAAGTGAAATCAATCTATCAATTTACGGGATTTGTTTAATATATATGTACTTAACGCAATGCTAGAATTATTAATCTCCGTCATTATAGTTGCTTATCAGTGGTCAAGGCCGCTCAGAACTCCGAAGCGTTTTCCTGTGCAATTACCATAAATACATTTATTCAATGTATCTTGAAATATGAAAATCAAAAAATAAATATTTAAATTGTTTTACGTGGTGGAGCTATCCTGCAGCTACAAATGACTGCGGACGAATGTGTCGGCTCGTCCGGGATAGGACCCATCTCTCACAAAATCGAAGCGGAAAACAGAAGAATAATGCTGCATTTTGTTTGGTCAGTGTAGAGTACCGGAGAACCATTTTACTGGTAACGAGACATTCGATCTTAGTCCTCAGGATTTGGATTTTGAATCGAGAATAAATGTAGATATTAATGAGCATAAACTTACGATCAAGTGGATTGTTATGGCAGTCCTATTTCTCGTGCTTAAGTACCAAGAACGCTAACTGCATTCCCTCGTTAAATGGCTAAACTTAGCCTTTGAGCTAGAAAAGAAGCCTAGCCCAGCTCTCTTGTCGCCAACGGTGAAGACATGTAAGTTTCATTAGGAACGTCGACCCCACGAACCAAAAGTTTTTATAGCAAATGGTACATAAATGTAGTCATGTCTCATAAACTTAAAATTACGCTATTAACCCAGTTCAGATCCCACCTCTGATGCTATCCTGGCTATAAATAAAGTACCCTTTAGATTAGAGTTCGCCAATGTGTCAACACATATAGCATCCCACATTAGAGCTTTACCTCTCTCCCAAGGGGCAAAAGTTACACCAACACGTCTGCTGCTATCGTCTCTAAATAAAGACTACTAAAAGGTAAGGAACCTTCACACAGAGAGGCAAGAGCCCTTCGAATAATATCGTTCAGAAAAACGTGATGGGACAACCTCCCAGCACTTTTCTTACATGAAAGTCTGTGGAGCAAAAGTTTATCGTCGACAGAAAAACGAATTAATAAATTCGTAGTCCACATAACATTCAGATATGTCGTAATAAAAGTAGACGCAAATCACTGACGGATTTAAAAATAGGAAGGTTTGTTTAGGTATGTACTGTAAATTAACATATCTGTATTTGAGGAAATAAAAACGTTTTTATAGTTTTCTTTTCAAATACAATATGCCATTCCTTTTAATTTTTCAGGTTAAAATGAAAATAATTCTTTGCGTCAACGATTAAATTTATAAAACTCTGCGATATTACTTTAACTAAAAACTAGTAGACCTGACAACCTGACAAGACAAGGCGGTGTCAAAATCAAATCAAAAATCAAAATACTATATTTCTGTAACATACCAGGTTTTTAAGTATATAAATACCTGTATTAGGAAGTTATCGCTCTTCCATATTAAACTTCAGAGAACCTTATACCTGAGCGCAAGGTTTTTAGATGAAAAAAAAATTCGTCTATTTGATTACTCCTACGTCGTCCTCACTCTCTTATCAGTTATCACGTATTTCATTCGCGCATACCTATTAAAAGTACTCGTGTTGTAATTATTTTGCAAGTATAAAACTATGTTTTAATATAGTTTATTTGCAAAATGAGTAATTATAATTTAATGGCCGCTTAAGGGGCGTCAATGAGGTGCTATCTTAGGGCGCTTTCCACATTTAATTCGCCTCTGTCTGCTGTATTTTGCACGGTCCGTGGAGAGAACCGGCGACCCTTTTTACCGGTAGCAAGGTTTTCCATCCTGGTCCTCAGGGGTGACAACGCATCTGCGTTTTGTACCTTAAGCTTAATCTAAAATAAATGTAGGTGTCTATGGGCACCAGTATCCAATTACCAACCAGTTGGAATTTGTGTTCGTTTTTCACGCTTCCTCAATGTAAAAGTTCCCGACAATGAGAGGCTAATATAGGCTTAAGTCTAGCAGTATGCTTTTAGGGGCTGATAAGAAAGAAGATTCTCGTGGGCGTCATAAGGGGCGACAGGGGGAAACACATCAGGAGGTGGACTGCAGCGTCTTCCAAATAACTGCGATTGCCAACCCCCTTGCCAAGCGTGGTAACGATGGCAAATATCCCCCCTCTGATGCAATCTATGGAGAGGATGTCTAGCAATGGACTCGGTAACAAAGAAGAATGAAATGTAAACAGGTGAAAAGTATTAATTAGTTGTGTTATTGATTACTGGCGATGTAAGTTCTATAAATGTGGCGTTTATTTAGATTTTAGTTAATAATCAAAGAGCAATTATTTTTAAAAAATCTCAAAGTTTTTCGGATAAAATATAGCCTATGTCACTCCTGGCACGTTAGTCTAGTGGTTGTAGTAGTGCGACTGCTGATCATGAGGTCCTGGGTTCGAATCCCGGGTCGGGCCAAAAAATCATTTATTGAGTTTTTCCGTCAATAAATTCTCAGTAGCAGCACGGAGTCAGGAAGTGTTTCACCCCCGTGCCTGGGAAAGCCCGTGAAGCCGTTGGTCCTGCGCCTGATCTCTCTCCGGTCGTTTACCGCCCCATTGGATTATGACAGTAAGGGAATAGAGAGTGCACCTGTGCTTGCGCATACACTTGGGCACTATAATCCTATCCTGCGCCGATGGCTAGCCCCCGTTGAGGCAGGGCGCCGTGACCGAAATTCGGAGTGAAGTACATTATATCACTCCTGGCACTGCTCTCTATCTGTTCGTGCAATTTCATTACAATCAAATCAAATTACTCCTTTCTAAAGGGCCGGCAACGCACCTGCAATTCCTCTGGTGTTGCGGTTGATCATGGGCGGAGGTAGTCACTTAACATCAGGTGAGCCGCATGCTCGTTTGCCCTCTCTTCTATAAAAAAAATATACTGTGTTTCGTATGGTGAGTGCAGAGAACCGGAGACCAGTTTTTCTGGAAATGAGGCATTCCATCTTAGTCCTCACGGGTGACAACGCATCTGTATTTTGACTCGTAATCGAGAATAGGTGTAGGTGTCTATGGGTCACAGCAACCACTTACCATCAGGTGGACCGTGTGCTCGTTTGTAACCCCATCCTATAAAATTTACGGAGCGTTTAGCCTTTGGGCTACCCGGATTACACACATTGAAATACAAATGGTTATATATATATATATATATATATATATATATATATATATATATATATATATATATATATATATATATATATATATATAAACTTGTTTAGGAAGAGAATAGGGATATTTCTGTCACTGCAAATTTAACACAATGGACTAGCTTTTTAGGTCAATGGAGTTTTAAAGGGCTTTCAAAGGCACGTTGATATGATGTCACAGTTTAAATTGCTAGCGCTTGGCGTCTTCATCATTTTTAAAAGATTCTTTATTCAATAATATATAAGTGGATAGGTAAAAGTGTAGAGAGACCTAAGAAACCATAGACAGACATTGTAATTGATGATATGCCTAAGAAAGAACTGAGTGTGGGTGGGAACTAGGGAAAAAGGACAGAAAGAAGAATTTGCTTGACATACAAATTTTTATATTTTGTTACTACTGTAGATATAGGTGTTTGAAACCAATGATATACTGAAAAAAAAGTAATTTAGTAGTAAGGGGATATAGTAAGTCAGCTCAAATTCTAATTTCGCCCCCACTTGCCCGCGCGCCGTATGCTATGTACTGACATGTTTGTAATCACTAATACTGTAAGTAGATAGGTCGTTCGACACTTATTTCATTAGGTTTATCATATTTATACCTGTTTCTTAACGCCAAGCCAGTCGCTTCTCATTTTTATTACGGTTATTTCCCATTTTAATTTTACGTCGTCCTGTTGCGTAGTGTGTATTCTGATCGTAAGCGACACAACCTCCGCCTTCAAAGGCCTAAGCGAAACTGATCGAGCGGTAGGAATCACGCTTCAAGAGGCCAATAGTTTAGGTAATTTCTTTTTACAGTGAAAATAATGGTATTTTAAAAAAAGTAAATAACGTAAGCACTGATTTATAGTGAGTTCAGTTAGTATGCAAAGTTTCATGATCTTATTTAAAGTATTTTATGAATAACAGCGGTTTATTGTTCATTTTGGAGGTAAATTTGGATTTTTTTCTATCGAGAAAATTTTACGGAATCGTGTTTTCGTCTAACATAATCCTTAACATTAATCCTCAACTTTACCATATATTTATTTCAAAATTAATGCTGCAATATTTTCGGCATAACGGAGGATCTTGCTAAGCCATTTGAGGTTATATTTCCCCTTAACGTTAGATGGCATCCGACTAGTAACGCCACGGTACGATCGATTGATAATTATAGTGTACACGTGCCGGTTTGGTTTGGTATTTATATTAAACTATCGACCTGCCCTGGTATCGCACGAGTGATATCTCTATTCTGCAACAGCGCCACCTACCGGGTCTAACTACGTCTATAACCTTCGCGGAAGTGCAAGTAATATATTGACAAAGTTTTACCGCAATGTGACGAATGGTATGGCAGGCCATAAAACACGAACAAACAAAAATTTATTTTTAATTATTACTACCTTGCCAGGCAGACGTTGTTCTGCCCTTTTCGACGCCCCTTTGTCATGTGTTATTAAAATCCTTTAAATTCGCATAAAAAAAATTGTGGGCCACTCATGGGCAAAAAACTATCCTATCTCTCAAGTTGGACAAAAATCAATTAAGTAGTTTAGGAGTTCATCGCGGACAAACAACGTGACACGTAATTTATATATATTAAGATTAGATTTAATGCTTGCGATCATATCACTTGGTTATTCCATAGTTTTTATTTATTAAGCCAACCTTAGGTTTTGAAAAAATAAACGTACTTAAGGAAAGTTTGACTCTCCCTGAGGATAATGGAGTTAATGATAGAATATTTTTTCTGCTGTATACATTGCTAATAATGCCCTTGTCCTCCAAAGCGAATTTAGTCAACGGTGGCCAGTCTCAACGGAGAGTAGCCTTTTGTGCAGGACAGGATAAAAGTATTGTAGTACTCCTTCCCTTTCATAATCCAATGGGACGGTTATCAAATACGACCGGAGAGAGATCAGTCGCCTGGCTAATGGCTTAAAGTGCTTTCCGAGGCACATAGGTGAAACACCCTCAACTTCCTGACTCCGGGCTGCTACTGAGAACGTCTTGACAGAAAAATTCAATAACTGATTTTGGTACGATCCGGGATTCAAACCCAGGACCTCATGATCAGCATTCGCGTTTAAGACCACTAGGCTAAACTAACAAAGCAGTAGTTATATTATCAAATCAAATATTAAAATAATTTAATGAACAAAAAGAGATAATGTTTCGTATCACTGACATTAATTGCACTGAACAACACTTAAAATTTCGACCGACAGCGTTGCGGATAGTTGAACGCGTACTGAGTTTTGCTCACATCTCGGAAACTCTTCACATGAAAAGGTGTCCGTTATACATAAATGATGTTCGGCACAACCTTGTATCTGTTTAATTTGCCTCGCTTTGCCCGCGCTGTATAGTGTCTTTCCCAACAAACGAACGTAAGGAAGATTGTTTCATTTTAGTGTGATGTAGCCTTAAATAGCGCACAGCTATTATTATTACACATACATAAATATACAAAAAACACTCACGCCTGTCACCCAGAGGGGTAGGCAGATACTACAGACTTCCACTTAACACGATCCTGACGTACCTCTCTCGCCTCTTCCACATCCATATACCTACGCATACATGCTCGTTGGTTAAGGGTACTCTTAGTTTGGCCCATTTTTAGTATATCGCCAATTTGGCCGACAAACTTTCGACGTCCCTTTCCGACTCTTCCATTCACTTCTGCAACATATATTTGCTTCGTCAGTCTTTCCTCATTCATTCTTTCTACATGACCAAACCACCGAAGTATTCCTTTCTTAATCTTGGTCACCGCATCATCTTGCAAACCACACTCTTCTTTTATCACACATTTTCTCACCCTGTCACTCAGATTCAGCCCTAACATACTCTATTATTATTATGAGATGAAAATTTGTACTTCCATGTTTATAATTGTTATAGTCGTGAGAGTTTAGGGGAAAAGACATTGTCTTTATTTCATAGTGCACGAGCAAATCGAGTTCGATCCCCGCGCGCAAGAGTGTATATACCACTTTGCGTGACACCAAAGTAAAATATCCAGAGGAAACGTGCAATGTAAAAAAAAATAAAAAATATTTTGAGCAATTAATATAATCAAGCGTTACTTCGCGGAAATCCTTTATATTATAATAAACAGAATTAGGCGTTACTTTGCGGAAATCCATTATATTAAAGTTGAAGTTACTTAGCGAAGGAATTTAGCGGTCAGCCGCCGCAGTCTACATCACCTGAGGATGCCTCGTGCAGGGGCGAAACACGTGTCGTATTATCGTCGATGGTGTGTCTTTCCTAGAATAGTTTTGTTGGGAGTAGTTGTGCTGGGATTTGTGGTGACGGGATTTGTGGTGACGGGATTAGTGCACGCAATTGAGGGAGGGCGGGAGGTACTTAATTAGGTAAGACACATCATTTTACTTTATTGAGCGGATGATTGCGAAATGACTCTTAACATCTTAAACCATTATATTATTAAAAATTAACTACCTAAGATCCGCTTAAACAAACTAGAAATGATGTGTCTTCTATTTGAACAAGTTCTATTTAATAAGTGAATAGTAAAATATAAGAATTAAGTAACAGCTTAAAGACGGTCTATTCTACTAATCGTTCTATTATTTAACGAAGATTTTCGGATAAACTTCTTTAACTTTAGATTGGCGAAATTCACATGCCTTCCATTTTTTTTATTTCTAAAATGGAAGTTCACTTTAAAGTTTCTTACGGAACACGGGATCAGCTCTTAAATTTTAATCAAAAAAATTCGCCAGTAGCAGCTAGGATAACTTGCTCGCTTATTTTTAAATAAATCAAGATAAAAACGAGTGTTAGGCTTTTTTATTTTAGTGCTCAGATAAAATGGACCGTATTGTGCTAAAACAATCCAACGCACAAACGCGCCAAAATAATTATCCAGAGGCTCTTTTTTTCAATTAATTTCCAAGTGCGAAAGACTTTTGGAAAATTATAAGTAATCCCAACGATTTTTATGTTTACGCGAACACTACGTTAAATATATTGACTTATTTTTTGAAATGTCAAGAATATAAAATAAGTTAATATACTCGATAAAATCCGTAAAAACTAGTTTTATTTAAAGTAATCTCAAATCTACATAAAACTTTATTTAAAATTATATACATAACATACAATAGGGTTTCTATGTATATCTAATATGAATAACTTTGTTTTTGTGAGTTGAAACATTTCTCATAACACGTTCCAAATTAAAATGTGACTGTTTCTTTATTTTGTTCCATCAAAGTTTATAAAATCTCTTACTTCTCGTATTTTTGACTAACAACCGTAAGTTATGCCCGCGGAAAACTCAGCCCGAGTGCTTTTGAATGCCTCGAGAAAACTTCAGCTGCATTTTCTACTTAAAATACGACACAGAAAGCTTTTAAAATTTTTACAAGCATTATATGACGAGAGCCACCGAGAAACATGTTACGGCTTAATAATTTTCATCTTATAAAGCAATATAATAAAAGCTTTTTGCAAACATATTTTTAATTTAATGTTTATATTATGTACATATCGATGTGAACTCCCGGTGGCACTAGCGTTATAAAATATTCTTTGCTAAATTTCATTAGAACCCGCCCAGTCAACATATACATTTAATATTTCAGGAAATAACTGACTAGTTGACTACCCCGTTGGTCTTGTGGTCGGAAACTTGATTGCTGATCATGAGATCCCGGGTTCTAATCCCGGGTAGGGATAATATCAATAAATCCTCAGCAGCAGCCCGGAATAGGGAAGTTGACGGTGTTACCGTACCGTACGTGTGACCGTACCTCGGAAAGCATCTGGACCTGCATCTGATCTCTCTCTCTGATCGTGTTTGATTACCGTCCTATCGGACTAGGAGAGTGAGGGAATAGTGTGTACCAGTGCTTACGCATACACCTCGCGATTTTATTCTGCCCTGAGCAGACAGCTAGTCTCCATTGAAACTGGCCGCCGCGACCGTAATTTGGTTTGGAGGACATTATAATTTCTAATCCCAGCACGACTTAAAACATCCTGAATACAACTGATTGTTTTTTCTTTAAGTAATTAAAGAATCTATAGTTAAAATTACAAAAGAGGCACAGATAGGTAACAACTTTATTGAGAGTTCGCCATATAGTGGCAATGTAAGAAAATCTATCACCCCATATCGTCCATTGGGTGTCGCATGATGCAACGGAGTGAAAGGATACAGAAAATGGGCAACAGCATCTTACTGATAACAACCGAAATTAAAAAATAAAAGCCAAGCAAATATATATTTAATTGACAGCACGCCACGCAATTGGTTTTTTTTTATAGAATAAGGGTGACAAATGAGTAACAGTGCACTTGATGGTGAACGGATGCTGTGTCCCATAGAAACCTACATTTATCATCGATTAAGAATCAATCTGAGTTTCAGTAAAAAGGGGTCTTCGGCTATCCACACTCACCATACGTAACACAGCAGCATTAAGAAGAAGCTTGGTCTCCGGTCGAGCTGATCCAGTTGTGCTACAACCATAATATAACAACCAATACCACGTAAAAATGCTTAAGCTAGGAAGATGGTACTAACGGGAGTATATGTCCCAGAATCGGTCTAGAAATGAGTGGGGTTAGCCAAGTTGACCATCATGAGCCACCTGACCCAACGTAGAGAAATGTCATTCCCATTATTTGTTTTCCAAATTGGCGATATATTGAAGATTAACCAATTAAAGAATACCCTTAACCGACGAGCACGTATGGGTCAAGAATCAAGATCGTGCCAAATGGAAGCCCGTAGACTCTGCCTACCCCTCTAGGAGACAGGTGTGAGTGTTTAAGTTTATTTTATCTATAAACATTAACGAAAGTTGTAAAATTTTAACTTACGTAATACGTATACGACAGCCTACGAGAATATAGGTAGCAAGAAGCACAAATTTTTATATATATATATATATATATATATATATATATATATATATATATATATATATATATATATATATAGGATAGGGTGACAAACGAGCACACAGACTAACTAATGGTAAGTGGTAACTGTGGCCCATAGACATCTACATCTATGCTAGATTACGAATCAAAATGCAGATGTGTTGTCACCCGTGCGGACTAAGATGGAATGCCTCGTTTCCAGTAAAAAGGGTCTCCGGTTCTCTAAACTCACCATACGACACACAGCAGCATTAAGTTGCTCTGTATTCTATGAGAGCGTGGTCCTTCCCCGGTCGAGCCGACCCATTCGTGCTACAAGTATACTGCTTATATAACTGCAGCATGGCTCTACCCCGTATATCTAAATGTATAAAATTCATAAATTAATTACCAATAAATGCCTACAGGTTTGTAATTTGTTTTGCGCTTATAATGAGACTATATTAAAAAGTTATTTTAGTTAAAATAAGCTTGTATTTATAAATGCGAAGATTTTAAGATTTCGCTCGACCCGTGTTTATCGCTCACTAGTGAAATTACGCGCCCAAAATGGAGTCGTAAGTCGTAACCTGTCAGGTCAGGGTAATTGAGTCCCTTCAGTTAACAAAATGTAATGTTGGATATAGCATATAGACTTTCATGGCTTACTTATAATCGTTAATTATCGCTTACTTAAATTAAGTATTAAGTATCACTATTCCTATCTTTTTCTAACGTCATTTCGTGGAAAGAGTGAGCAACTTCTAATATTTAATTAATACTGACCTCAATATGTCATAAATAATACAATTTAGATGTCAGCTGCCAAATATAAGAAAGAAAATTTACTATACATTTTATTCGCCTTATTTACACCTTTTATATTTGTTTTCTTAAAAATACGAGAGAGAGAAACGAGCTACTTGTAGCAGTTCACATCTTATAGCAAAAGTTCACAAATACGTTGCCATCTACAATAGTTACAGACAAATATAACCAAGAAGGCGGAACCTACCTAAAAAAAAACTTAAGCAGAAAAGAAAAAATAACCAAATAAAAGCGGAGGCGGGAGGAAAACAAGGCAATCTTAATTATTGTCAATCCGACAATGACCGACTGTCGCTGTTGGTGACAAGACGGCTGATTCCGCAATTATTCTTTTCGAACATAGGTCTGTTTCAAGTTGGAAGAATTTATCGTAACCGAAAACGATTAGATGTGAGGTGATCACAAGGTGACAATCTGCACTTTGATTCGTAGTCGAGTATAGATGTGGACTCCTATGGGCCACAGCAACTACTTTTTTTACGTGGTAGAGTCGCGCTGCAGCTGTATATAGTTGTAGCACGAATGGGTCGGCTCGGCCGGGGCAGGACCCCGCTCTCACAGAATACCAACGTAAATGAAAGAGAGATGAAAATTAATTTTATGAATGACTTTTATTTAAGGGGTGGGCCATTAAAGACTCGGAATTTGAATCGGCTATAAAACAAAAAAACCAATGAATATTTTTCAAAGTTTATTAGAAAGACCACGGCTAGCCTTACAATACCCCATTCGATTAGTCCAATTTTTTACTACATTTTCGACTGTTTGCGCCTCAATTTTTTATAGGATAGGATGACAAACGAGCACACAGTCCACCTATAAGTAAGTTGTAAGGTAAGTGATTTCTGCGGCCCATAGACATCCACATTTGCCTTCGATTATTGTGTATTTATACGTGGTAGAGCAATGCTGCAGTTATGTTAGTAGTATAGTTGTAGCACGAATTGTTATATTATCGGTCGGCTCGACCGGGGAAGGGCCACGTTTCACAGAATACCAGCGTCAAATAGTAGCTTAATGCTGCTGTGTTTCGTGCAGTGAGTGTAGAGAACCAGAAACCCTTTTTACTGGAATCGAGCCATTCCATCGCAGGTGACAATGTATTTATATTTCGACTCTTAATTGAAGATAAATGTCGATGTCTGTGAGCCACAGCATCCACGTACCATCAGGTGAACTGTGTGTCAGTTTGTCACCCAATGCTATAAAATAAAAAACGTACCATCAGGTGGACTGTGTGCTCGTTTCTCGCCCTTATGTTATTAAAAAAAAAACTGTTGAACATAGACTTCCCCGAAGGATCGCCTCATGAGGAGGGTTTTACCATAATTGCCATGCTTGGCACTCGGGTTTGCAACCGCAGCTTTCTTTTATTTTCAGTTAGGTTAACACTGCAACCCACCTGGTGTTTTAGTTACCCACTGTCGCCTCTTACGACACCCACAGGACGATATGGGGTAGTAGGTAGTGGATTCTTTAAGACCACAAATAATCTCCATCTAACTTTTCTCTCATTTTTGTCATCAAATTTTTAAGTAATCTCAAAAAAAAAAACACATGTATTATTAAAATTTAGGCCGAAACTACTTTCACTAAGCGACAGTTGGAGACCTTCGCCTTTCGTCTAAGCCGAACTGTGACGGCCCTCGAGTACAACCATCTTGGCAACGTTGGAAGAAAGTTTTTTACGTAATTCCAAACTACAGTAAATCAGTATGATGACTTAGATGTCTTGACGTAGTGTAGTCAATGTGATCCTTAGGTTAAAAAGTTTGGCAAGCCTTGATCTATCGATAATCTACTATATGTGTATCTATTGAATAAATATCTTTTGATCTATTTAAGATCAAAGCCGCTTGCGAATTTTCGTGATAAATTCTTAACGATTAGAATATTTTAGAATACGAGGTATTTATTTTAGTTATTACTGAAACTTATTAGCCAACATATTTCGAATATTACTTTATTTTTAGAAAAATTTTAAAGTCTATAAAATATTACAACCAATAATCAAATACTATAGATAATATCAAATAATATAGATTCAACATGATAAAAAGATAAGAGGATGGCTTTCTGAACAATACCGAAAAAGTAACCAGCTTTAGTTTCCAGCTTTAAATCAAGAAAGAAAACGAAATTAGTAAAAGTAAAAATAGTGAAAGTCGTAAAATTTCGGTACCACATTTCCAAGGGGTTTTAACGAACATTTACTGTTTTATTTCGCCAGCCTACCCTATAAGTAGGGAAGTAAGAAGATATACAGTCCACTATTCTTTCATTTGAGAGAGCGGTTAAGATTCTGAATCGAACGTCTTATCAGGGGTCACGCCCACCGCGTTGAACCCAACGAGGTGTGGTTTTTTTTTTATAGAAGAGGGGGCAAACAAGCTTGCGGCTCACCTGATGTTAAGTGACTACCGCCGCCCATGATCAACCGCAACACCAGGAGAATTGCGGGTGCGTTGCCGGCCCTTTAGAAAGGAGTAAGCTCTTTTCTTGAAGGTCCCCAGGTCGTATCGGTCCGGAAAAATCGCCGGTGGTAAACTATTCCACAGAGAGGTTGTACGTGGAAGAAAACTCCTTGTGAAACGTACAGTGGTGGACCGCCAAGCATCCAGATGGTGTGGATGGTATCGGGACGTTTGCCGTGTAGTGCGTTCACGAAATTTGGCGGCTGGGATTAATCCGAACAATTCCTCAGAGCACTCCCCGTGATAGATAAATGGTGGTTAAAGATAGGGGACCAGTAATTGGTTTATCACTGTTACGGCGTGCAATGAAGAACGAGACGTTTCCTTTAAATTGGTGAACTGAACAATATCAAAAAAGTAACAATTATTAATTGCATTACGCGGGGTAGAGCGGCCAAGACGGAAGTTCATCGAGAAAACTGTCGATATATTGAAGATGGACCAAATAAAGGGTACCCTTAACCGACGAGCGTGTATGCGTAGGTATATATGGACGTGAAGGAGATGAGAGGTGTGTCAGGATCGTGCCAAATAGAGGTCTGTAGGCTCTGTATAGCCCCCTGAGTGACAGGCGTGAGTGTTTATATTATGTTTTATTACACGTGATCTTATAACTATACAACCTGTACACACATCGAGGATAAATCTACATGTCTATTGGCCCCAGTACCAATTTACCATCGGGTGGACTGTGCGTGGACTGTGCGCTCTTTTGTCATCCTATAATATAAAAAAAAACATATAAAAAAGAACATACAGTCAAATTATTTTAAAATGAAATAAGTTAAGATTAGGTTAGTATGGTAGGAGATTTACAACTAGACTGTATATTTTACTTTAAAATGTTTTTTTGTTAAAAAGGTTATACTTCAGGCCTCTTATAAATAAGGAGAAAAAATAGGGGACGTAACTATTTATGCGACAGTGATATCGTGTTATTCTTTAGTAGTAAGAAAATAAAAAGTAAGTGTAAATTAAAATTAAAGGCCGACATTAAAGTAGCTGCTAAAACGAATAAAATAATTTCACATTCTGAAGTCGGAACTGGCTGTCTTATTGCTACATAGCGATCGCTGTATGGCAATAAGACAGCCATTTGTTTTTCCTCAATGTTTGTTAATATTGTTATATTAATATTTATTTGGTGAAAAATAACGAGTATAGTACCGTATTTTTTTATATAAAAAGGGTGACAAGCGAGCACACAGTCCACCTGATGGTAAGTGGTTGCTGTGACCCATAAACATCTACATCTATCCTCGTTTGCGAATCAAAATGAAGATGCGTTGTCAGCCTTGAGGACTAAGATGGAATGCCTCGTTTCCAGTAAAAAGGGTCTCCGGTTCTCTAAACTCACCATACGACACACAGCAGCATTAAGCTGCTCTGTATTCTATGAGAGCGTGGTACCTCCCCGGTCGAGCCGACCCATTCGTGCTACAACTATACAATTAATATAGCTGCAGTATGGCTCTACCACGCAAAAATTGTATAATGGGGAGGAAAAATATTAATGAGTACATAATTTGCACGGAATAGTTTCTTTATTAAAATTACAACAGCGTTGTTAAGACATTGTATGAAAGTTCCGACTTCAGAACGTGAAATAATTTTATTCGTTTTAGTACCTTAATTTACACTTTTTCTTACTACTATACAAAAAAAATGGAAGATAAAGATTAACAGGTTGGGTGCTCTATAATAACAAAGCAACTTATGAAACGTAAAAAAGACAACAGACTTTACGCTGTGCACAGATCAGTGACTATAAATGAATGGAGTCTTCCTCCATTTCATTAGAGGGATTAGAGAGACATATAATTTATCTTCAGCTATAACTTAGACAAATGTAAGCACGTTTAATCAACAGAGATAAGAAGTTCTAGCCTTTACTTTTTTTATTACATATTTTTTATCATAAAATTGAGTGCACAAGACATTGGAGGGAAAGGTTTTACTTGGACCTTAAGGAAAAGCTATGACAATAACTAATTAAAGAAAATATTTTTGCGAATTGCGTGGACGAAATTGCTGTATGCAATAAAACGATTTCAATTTTTTCGGATTGATAAGAAAGGACCTTAAAGAAAAAAGCTCCTTTTTGCAGCAACGCAATTTCAATGGTTTTTCATTGGTAGCGCGTAGTAGATCTCCTATTTCAATAAGTATCGTTTTGAGAAAAATTTCTGTTTCTGTTTCAACAAGTGAGCGGTATGCCTGTTTGCTTCTTCTATAAAATAGACTTCTATAAAAATTTCTATACTAACTTAACGAACGACTCCGTTAAACTTTGAAAAACTTCTATAAAAAGATAGCCTTTTGTTTTATTATAGTTATAGTCTTTGAATTTTTGTTACAAATGCTCTTTACATAGTATCATATCCCGCCTGCACAGAAGTATTTGTATCTACTATTTAACTATTCTATGCCAGTGTTGCGAGCATTGTTCAAGACTTTCAAGTAATACAGTAGCGCAGTCTTGAAAAGGCCAAGATATGACGGCTCGGTAGCGTAGTGGATAATGGTTTCAGCAAGAATGGGTCTGCGCAACCGGGGACCTTTCTGTCCCTAGAATACCAGCGTGAAATAGCAGCTTATGCTGCTGCGCTTCGTATGGTGAGTGTAGAGAAACGGAGACCCCTTTTACTGGAAACGAAGTATTTCATTTTAGTTTATAGAAGTGACAATGCATCTGCATGTGATTATTAATCAAGGATAGATATAGATATCTATGGGCCACAGCATCCATTAAACACCAGGTGGACTGGACTGTGTGTTAAAAAAGGGGATTTTAAAAAAACAGCAGTGCATTAAAAAACCTTTCACTGTAACGACTAACACTCGTGCAATCACTTCCATGTTAGGATTTAAAACTAAAAGCAAGTACGTTAATAGCCGTTGGATAATTAAATAACTGCAGCAGTGTTAAGTGAAAGTTTACTTTTAAAACTAAAATAAACTGTTAAAATGCGAGATGTAACATGGACACTTCTATGCATACGGGCATATAATTCTAATCATACCGTGCAAGGAAAGAGATAACCAAAGATACTGTTACGCGCTCAAGTCGACGATACGCTAGCGCCATCTAGTGTCAGGAACGAGAGCGAGGAGAGCTTTGCAGAGAATGACATCACAAATCTCTCAACCGACAGCGCCATCCGAAGAACTAAGTTTCTGGAAAGTCTGCACTCGCACACTCGTCCCTTTGCGCGTATTTACTTGAATGTTCGGGATGCTTCTTTGCTAATTTAAATATATAGGCGCTGCAAGATGCGATCGAGGCAGAGTTGAACTCGGCGACACAAGCGAAGCTTCGGAGCGGAATTAAGTGAATTAGTGTGTTTAATTATTAGTGTTTTAAGTTTTAATTTGTGTAAAGTAAATTAAAGTGTTAATTTAGGTAATTTTATCGGCAATTTTTACTGTCCCGAACCTCAAGCTCGTAACAATTGGTGTCAGAAGTGGGATAAAATCATGCCGATTTTACCTAAGGAGGAAACGGAGGGTGTCCGTACCCGAAGTCAACGCCAGCAGGAGACGGACTAACGAAGATTTGGTGGTGCAACGTCGCAGACGTCGGAGGGCCAGCCACCGGCTGCAGGCCCGTCGGTAGCTCCTGCATCTGCAGCACCTGACTTAGGTGCTCTGATGGTGATGCTGCAGGAGCAGGCTCGCCGACAGGAAGAGCAGGCTCGCCAGCAGGCGGGACAGGTCCGTCAGTTGAAACAGCAGCTTCAGAGTGGACAAGAGGAACAGGCCCGCTGACAGGAGGAACAGATGCTCCTCATGAAGGACCTTCATGCTACCTTTGGGAAAGAGATAAGGGAGGTGAAGGATAGGGTTGCTCAACATGACAACCGCCTGGTGGAAGCTGAAACCCGAATCGAAGAACATGAAACCCGAATCAACTATGTGAACAATCGGGTTGACAACGTGATGGCTGACGTGAAGAAAACGCTAAACGACCTCAAACTTGGGGATGGAACTACAGCTCCCGTAGTAGCTACAGCACCATCGCTACGTGGATTCAAAGTGCCGCCGTTCGACGGGACCTCTTCCTGGTCGGCCTACAAAATCCAGTTCGAGGCCGTCATGGAGGCGAACGGCTGGAATAAAAGCCAAGCCATGACTGCACTCACCCTAGGCCTGCGCGACCAAGCCTTAACTGTGTTGGAAGCTCTCGGTAAGAAAGTGACCTACGAGCAGCTTCTTGAGGCCTTGGAAGCGAGATATGGTGACGCTCATCTGGAACACGTCTTTCGCGCGCAGCTTAAAGATCGCGTGCAGCGAAGCAACGAAAACCTGCAGCAGTGGGCCCTTGAGGTGGAGAAGATGGTTCGAAAAGCATACCGGTCTGTACCTGCGCTCATTGAAGGGAACCTGGTGCAGACATTCATCGACGGCATCCGCGACCTGGAAGTCAGAGCTGCTGTGAGGCTCGGGCACCACGTGACGCTTAAGGACGCCTTGACCCATGCCACAGCGGTGACACTCCCTGTAAGTGAGAGCTTAAGCGCCGGTGACCTTGAGTCGAAGCGTGTAACGCTAGGGTTGATATCGAACCGAAATGGAATATTATAGACTTGTATCAAAGAAGATACATAGTAGGTTTATGCTATATATTATGTAAACTTATGTATTTGGATAGTATATAATACGTTCAATTTTAAATCACCTTTTATTAAATGAGGTATATTAAAACTTCCGACAAAACCAAATATACACGACAGTGTACTCTTATCTATTTTTTATTTTTTTGATTATTTTGTTATTTTTCATTATTATTTCTAACAATTGCAAAAATTCGTAGCATGTATATTTTTTTTAGGAAATCCAGAGGTTGCCTGGGACATGGCGGCCAACAAATTGTTCCCTATGTGTTGAGGAGATAAGTCATTTTTATTTCTAATGAAATAATCCATAAATACAACAATGAACAAACACAAAAACTCTTTATAGATATCTAAAATTTCTTGACTCACTAGTGTTATTTTTAATAGTGTATATTTCAGTTAATGTAATATAATAAAATTATTCGCGATATATTAGTTTTATTGTCATGGTATTTCCCCATAATTCTTGTTAAGATCGTATCGACTTTCATTAAAATGAGTTCACATATTTTTAGGTATCATAGAACATTATTAAAAATTAAACTAACAAAACAAGGGCCCTTGTTTTGTGCAGTGGAATTTATTTTAATTCTAATCACTTAAAATCACTTTCGGTAATACTTATACATATACTATAATATCATTTATTTAATAACAACATTAATATTTATCAAAGCATATAAACCGGCTATAAAAACTAATAACGTTACTTGGTAACATAAACTTAATACCTACATGAATAGAATAAATACGTACATTAAGATATCAGTAATATTCATATATTTATTGAAATATTATATCACTTGACGAATATATTCACATTAACTAATACTGACAAAAATCGGTATTACTACTAGCCCTCGGCCAGGGCAGTCGGCGACTGCCCGTTCCATGCCCCGCGCGCCTCTCAAGGCCCCCGCACACATCCAGACACCCACACATAGCCGCAAGCGATTTTACGTGCACACATGCTTAAGTGTCGTTTCTTTTCGCGTAGTGTATATATTCTTTGCCCATGCACTGGAAGTGGAAGCCGTGCGGCAGGATCATCGTTCCCATCGCGTCAGGGAGGTTGCAGCAGCTACAGTTCGCGCCCGCAACAAAGGATACAGCCCAAGGTGCTATGGCTGTGGGGAAAAGGGCCATCTTCGATCCAGCTGCCCTAAGCGAACCGTGGAAAGGAGAGTTGATCGACATCGAGAGGGTAGTGCAGCTAACGGCACCGCCTGGCGGCGACAGGATCATCGTTCCCCTCACGCTAGGGAGGTTACAGCAGTTACGGTTCGCGACCACAATAAAAGATACAGCCCTAGGTGCTATGGCTGTGGGGAAAGGGGCCATCTTCGGTCCAGCTGCCCTAAGTACACCCTAGGAAGGGAAGGTGAACGGTCTCAGAAAGGAAGTGCGGCTAACAGCACCGCCCAGCAGCAGCAGGAATACGACTTTACTATCAGACACTGCAGCGGGAAATCTCACGGCAACGCAGATGTATTGTCAAGAAGACCTTGTCCTGAAGATTGCAACCATTGTAGTAGGCAAGAGAGTAAGGAAGTGGTATCCGTGAGGATGCTCAGGAGAGACCACCTCAGCAACGGGTGGAAGGACAGCCTACGACATGCACAGCAGGAAGATCCGGACATCAAGCCGATGGATGAAGGCCCGTGCTACCAAGCCTAAGTGGAGGGACGTCTCGGCGATGAGTTCAACCACGAAAAGTTATTGGGCCCAATGGGGTAGCTCGCTGCTTTCAGGATGGAGTCCTGTGCCGTAAATGGGACAATGGTCGAGGAGACAGCTGTCGTTTGCAAATGGTTGTCCCTAAAGCTAAAGTGCCGAATGTTTTACAGCTGTGCCATAATGGTCTTTCGAGAGTCCATCTGGGAGTTAAACGAACTCTACTGAAGGTCCGAGAACAGTTTTACTGGTTCCATTATCGTGACGATGTGGAGGATTGGTGTCGTACATGTACAAGTTGTGCGGCTGTGAGGGGACCTCAGACACGGAGTAGAGGAGCATCGAAATTGTACAATGTTGGTGCACCACGGGATCGAACATCCCTTGACATTGCGGAGCCGTTACAGAAAGGCGCAAGAGGGACTCCTAAGATCGTCCATGTGGATCGCTTGGCGCGTTATTATGGGGCCGATAATGCTCGGGACGAGCATGTCTTAGGAGGGGGCAGTGTTACGCGCTCAAGTCGACGATACGCTAGCGCCATCTAGTGTCAGGAACGAGAGCGAGGGGAGCTTTGCAGAGAATGACATCACAAATCTCTCAACCGACAGCGCCATCCGAAGAACTAAGTTTCTGGAAAGTCTGCACTCGCACACTCGTCCCTTTGCGCGTATTTACTTGAATGTTCGGGATGCTTCTTTGCTAATTTAAATATATAGGCGCTGCAAGATGCGATCGAGGCAGAGTTGAACTCGGCGACACAAGCGAAGCTTCGGAGCGGAATTAAGTGAATTAGTGTGTTTAATTATTAGTGTTTTAAGTTTTAATTTGTGTAAAGTAAATTAAAGTGTTAATTTAGGTAATTTTATCGGCAATTTTTATTGTCCCGAACCTCAAGCTCGTAACAATACTATCTTCTAGCTACTGGTCTGTTTAAATCTAATATCGCCGTGTAGTGGCACCATAAGAAAATCCACAACCACAACCCAGAGGCGATAGAGCGAAATTAATTAGGAAATGGATACCAGCATCTTCCTGATAACAAGTCAAAATTATACAAAACTGTGATTATCAACCTGCCTATATACAACATGTAACAAAAACCCTGTGGTTACCGTTAAGTGCGTTATCAGAATCAGTATTCAAGCGCATAGAAAATTTTTTTTTTACAAACAATTAAAAAAAATTAATTCAAAAATAATAATTTGCAAATTGTATGTGGTTTTATTATCTCTGGAGGATTGTCAAAGACCCCGCATTACCGATAATCGTGTGAGATAGAGGAAATAAAACCACAAACAATTAGCCAAATATTTTTTTAATTGAAATTATTTTTTTTAATGTTTCTTTGAAAAAAAAATATTTCTATACGCTTGAATACTGATTCTGATAAGGCAATTAATGGGAGCCACAGGGTTTTTGTTACATGTATATTCATAATAACATAACATAACATAAACACTCACGCCTGTCACCCAGAGGGGAAGGCAGTGACTACGGACTTCCATATGGCAAGATCCTGACATACCTCTTTCGCCTCCTTTACATCCATATATCTACGGATACATGCTCGTTGTATATTCGTATGAGGAAATCTTTAGAGGAGGCCTATGTTCAGCAGTGAACTTTGATAGGCTGTAATGACTAATAATGATAGAATGAAATAAAAATGAATAACACGGAAATAATAAAAATGAGTTTAACTTTAATGCAAAAAAGAAAGAAAGTACACGTACACATAGCTACTAAATTTATAAAATGGGCTAAAATAATAGAGAATCTATTCCAAAACACAAAATAACAAATTATTTTAAAAATAAAATAAAAATTTAATAAAAAAAGTTATAGCCTATATATGTCCCACAGTAGGGCACAGGCCTCCCCTCATTTCTGAGAGGGTTCTTAATAAAAAAAGGAAATTGTACGACTCGTTCCTTACAAATGAGGACATTTCCTATCCCAATTTATAATGATATTCACATTGAATATATCAATATAAATTTTTATCTTCACAAGTTTTATATTTAGCTAGCCCATATCCTTGGCAACAATCAAAAGGTCGAGAATCCTCTTTATAATCTACGAAATGTCTGGACATCTGACGTTTGCCCGGTCGTAAAGATGAACAAATAAACTAAATCTGCCCATGGCCATATCAACAGCGAATTGATGAAGCAACAGCAATTAATTATTTACGCATTGGACGGATGCTTAGAATCCTTATTAGATAGGTTAGAAAATATTACGAAGTGGTAATATATTAATGGTCAAGGCCCTATATATTACTGCCTCCAAGAAGCGATCCACCCAGTCAACTTATTGTTTTATAAATGGGGGTTAGGGACTACTGCCGTCCACGAACAACTGCAGCAGCACCAGAGGAATTGCAGATTTGTTGCCGGCCTTTTATACAAGGCTTTTTCTTGAAGTTACCTAAGTCATATCGATCGCAAAAATCGCAGGTGGCAGGCGATTCATTGATGATGAACATTTAGTTCACTTGTCACTTAAGGTTACTAAAAAGAGGCATCAAGGAACAATCATCAACATCATTACAGTCCTTCACAAGTCCACTGCTGAACATAGGCCTAACCCAAGGAACACCACAAAGCACGGTCCTGGGCCACCCGCATCCATCGACTTCCCGCATGTCTTACCAGGTCGACATTTCATCTAGTGGGGGGTCGCCCTACACTTCGCCTACCGGTACGAGGCTGCCACTCGAGAACCTTTTTTCAACGTCGGTTGTCGGTTCTTCGAGCTACATGGAACAATACTGACTATTATATTTAAATATAATTATTGTTTAGTATAAATATGTTAAATCTTATTCAGCACGTAAAATATTAAAAATATAACAAGAAATTTGTCAGCGCAGAAACCTACAGAGTGCCACGTAGAAAGCTTACTAGAAAGAAAGTTGAATCTTCGCAAAAAGAGACCACCGTCGTACATGATATAAGCGATTAAGTAAATAAAGATATTGACGATTTCGATGCTGAATAAGAAGCACGTTAATCACATAACATCTTTTTATGTGATTAATGTGCTGCATTTTTTAAATAATGTTTTTATTTAAAAGTTAAAAGGATTTCTGTTATGTTGATGCAAAGTACATGACAGTTACACTAAAAGTGGCTAAGTAATTTGTGGCTTCGTCAGTAACTTTTTAATTTTTATAAAAATTTTATGTTGTCGGTGGTACACTCAATTTTCATTTGGATTCACTAAGTAATAAAAAAAAATTGTACACGAAGTAATGTGCAAAAATGCTCAAAAGGTGACCATTTTACGGTACTACCTATATTAAGCAATTACTAATGATCAATTTCTATTTAACGTTTTAAATTTAAACGCTGCGCTAATCATCTTATGGCCCCAAACATCTGAAGAAGTTAAACGATGTAAAAATGACTCAATGCTCACACATGTCCAGTTGTCTGCTAAACAAACGGACGGGCGGCATTGGGTTATAGCAAATAAAATAATTAGGAATTTTTCCTTTTACTTGAAAGAAACTTTTTTCCCTTTTTGGGAATAAAGTTCAATTCCTTCGCCTTCCTTTAGTGAATGAAAACTATTCATTCTTCTTCTCTGTAAATTGCCTCATATAAACTGCCTGATAATTGCCATTGTAGCCAGTATGAAGTTTATAGACCAGAAACAGAAACTTTTTTATTCAATATAGATTGTAAACAATACTTATTGAAAGTCACTTTTTTCATTTACCACTGGTTCGCAAAAAACACCTCTGTCCTGGGAAGAACCAGCATAGCTTACAATCATGTTTACAATTAACAACACAAAACAAATTAGAAATAGCTTGGTAGCGATCACCCTTCCCAGGGGTTATTATCATCCATAAATTCCTTAATATTATAATAACCCTTTTTATACAAACTTAGTTTAATAAAGTTTTTGAACTTTGTGTAAGTGAAATTTTGTATAGTATGTAGTATTTTTTTTATAAACGAATTTGCAGTCCTGATGGTAGGTGGTTACTGCAGTCCATAGAGACCTGCAGCCAACTTCAAACGGAAGGGGTTACAGATTTGATGTCACCTCTGCAGACTAGGACGGAATGCCTCATAAATACTTACGTTTTTGAGGCATTCGGTTCTTTCTACCCTTCACCGGACCGGAACACAGCCAGCCACAGGGGACGAACTCAGTCTGCACAATGATTTCCTCTAATGTTTAAGACAATAATGGAATAAAGTACATTAATTCTCAGCCCCGCGCTACTGCTAGTAGAATATGTACTAAAACGCAACACTAATATACCCTATTAAGAATCAAAATGCAAGCATTGTAGACCGAGGACTAACATGGAATGCCTCGTTTCCAGTAAAAGAGGTATTCGGTTCTCTACACTCACCATGCGAAACAAAGCAGCATTAAGCTACTATTTCAAGCTGGCATTATGTGAGAACTTTACCGATCGAGCCACAACCGACCCACTCATGTTACAACCATAATATAACTGAAGCGTGGTTCTACCACATATAAAATATGAACATATCCCATCGTAGAGTCAATTTATCGTCTTTGTAGTTTGAATATTCTGCTTCTAGCGCATATGTGCTAATTATACCGCTATCCATCAGAAGTATAAGATTTTTCCCGCATTTAGTAGCGTTCATGTCGCCTCTTACAATATCCAAGAAACAAAATATCCCATTTCGTTTACTCGAGAGTATCGTCAGATTTTTTGACGATGTCACAACGCGGTATAACTTTGAAACTGGGTTAACCGAGTATTAGTTAATTTCTTAGATAAAACCAACCTTGGTAACTTCCTTCGCGGATATAATATGGCATCAGTAAATATGACAACACGATACAACAACTCAAGCAAAAGTATTCGCGGTCAGAATAATTCTCTTATATGTAGGGTTACCATTAATTTTGTGTGATCGCATTCGATTATTTGATCACTTAATGTAAATACTACTAGAAAACCTAGTGGCCACTCCTGAATTCTATCAAAACATCAATAATAAAATTTGGGTTTAAAAAAATTAAAAAAGAAACCCTTTATCACGTGTTATGATGATCTCAGTGAGACTAATAGGTCAGTCATAAAAAAAATGTTCTCTGTGAGTATAGAAAGTAAATAACTGTTATAGATCACGGCAGAAAAATCATACAGAAGTGAGATCTACCCTGATCTCAAAACCATCACTTGTTCGAGCAGTAACAAAATACGCCGAACAAAAAGGAAAACTAGCTTGAGCAGTATTCAACGAGTCTTAACTTATTAGGCATTGTGGCAGAGAGGCTGTTTCGCTTCATGATTAACAGTGTTGTTTGATTAAAATCATTAGTGTTGTTTGATTTATTTTTGTTATATCTTTTATTTACTTCGTTACCAAGAAATATTCATTCATTAAGATTTAGATTGGATAATTACTAACATCAGAAATGGGTTAAATTCTGTGTTTTCGCATTTCATTGTGATGTTGAACGACAAGAAAGGTGTTTCGCTTTTAAAATGATGTGATACGCCTTTGGTTAATTTTCAATGTTTTCTTTGTTTCATTTTCTATACCCTGATGGAATGGAAAAATGTAGTTTTATATGTGTCGTATTGATCGTTGTAGAGATCTGTCTGCCAGAAAGAGTCAACTGTCGAAGTTGAAGACAGAATATGCCAGCATCGTTTACACCTGAGATTTTGAGATGTCCTACGTGCAGCTGTACACGTCATCGTTGGAGCCACAAACAAGTGTGAGTACCGATCAGGGAGTAAGTCTTATTCGACACTATTCTGATGATATACCGGACGTCAGTCTGAGAGAGATTAGAATGGCTCTACAGCACCTTAGAAACGGTAAGGCTCCGGGGGTGGGGGGATGGAGTTACAGCGGAGCTTCTAAAAAGCAGGTGGAAATCCGGTACTTGAAGTCACACACACATAGCAGTGCGGTGGTCTTGTTCTTTAAGAAAGGCGACAACGCTCTCTTGAAGAACTACACACCGATTTCCCTTCCGAGCCGCGTCTACGTGCTGTTTTCGAGTCATTACGAATGGTCTCGCACGCAGATTCGACGACATCCAGCCTCCCGAACAAGCCGAAAAGGCTTTAGCACCATAGACTACATACATACCCTTCGGCAAATTGTACAAAAGACCGAGTAGTATAATCCTGCGTATGTAGACTATGAGAAAGCCTGATTTCGTCGAAATTTTGCCGGTGCTGCAGTTTCTTTAACGGTGCCAAGTTGACTGTCTATATATCGTCGTAAGTGCTGAAGTGATTGGTCAGTAGGGCTCTGCCAAATATTGTAATAAAGCAAAACCAAATGACTAGAAGTCAATTTTTAAAAATTCATCAACCTTTGTGTACTGTATGAACAGTAACCGCATACATTTCGACAAAATTACCTTCGCTTCATTCGTAGAGGGTGCATTGTCAAAAAGAGCTTTGAGAATTCGAGGTATGTATTTATTTATTTAACAGTTTGTGTACACACATACTTCGATAGAAAAATGGTAAAAACATAATTATGTACAAAGGCACTGCTTATTCCATAATGAAATTTCTTCCAGCAGCCCTATTGAAAGATAGTTGAAGGAAATATAGGTAGTCAAAGTATGCACTTTATTAAAATATACATATACATACACACATATATGTAATTTAAAGAGTTAAAATAAGCATAAAAAATTATCAAAAACTTAAGCTCGCATATACATACACACATATATGTAATTTAAAGAGTTAAAATAAACATAAAAAAAACTTAAGCTCGATACGCTGTTTTTAGAACATACATTTGAAAAGTGATATTTTCACATTTTATATTTCCTCTTTAAACGGTTTTTTTGCACGAAATTTCGCATTTTGAAAATATCTTTAAACAGCTTACACTTAAAATAATCTGTCCGAAGAAAAGAAAACGAATGGTAAATACGTACAAGAGACTGTAGCATGCAGAGTCGTTGTAGCTAGTTAAGCCAATTATGATGCGTTTATATGGGGCAAAGATACGAGTTTTATACTCATGAAATTTTTGTATAATAATTTTAAAATATAATTATGTGAAGGTTATTTAAAGGTTTTCTCTTTATTCTTCCCGCGGGTTCTGGATATTTGAACCAGCCAGAACTAACATTTTGTGCAAATTATTGTTTCAACCCGGTTGTGTTTCTCGTCCGATTTATCGAGTAATTTCGATCGTGCACAGTAAGGTTCGGACAAGCAAGGCTATAATAATATGTCTAAACAGTATTCATCAGACGAGCAAGTATTCTACTACTACTGAATCAAGTCGTGGTAGCTAAAGAGCTGTTCGCCGTTAATGTACAGCACGTGAACAACTCGGATTCGATCCTCGCCTGTACCTATGAAATTGTTGATCGCAATTTTGAGATGCACAAGTGACTGGTATGAAGTGCAGGAAGTCGATGGATGTAGATGGCTCGGGACCGTAATTTGTGGCATTCTTTTAGCGATGACTTCTGATGGACTGTGATGAATGATGATGATGCGAAATTTAAATTGCCCAGATTGGCGACGCGCATTAGCTTGGAGGTGCAATATTGCCATAGTCAAATCACCCACAAAGCACGGTGACTTCGGCAAATTTTCTCTAATAAGGGAAAGACCTACGAATGATAGTTGATAGTTGATGAGTTGATAATGGAGAGGATAAAAATAACATCCAAGACGAGAGTCGATGTAACAATCACAAGGGAACCAAACGCCTCAAAATTAGTGACATTGTTTTTCTGTACACATTGTTCAACAAATCACTTTCTGTACCTATTCCAAATAATGACTACTCTTCACTGAAATTAATTTTCTTTTTTTTTTAACGTTAACTTAACTCAAATTAGGACTTTCTCCTATACAACATATAACAAAAAGCCCGTCGTTCCGAATCGGTATTCAAATGTAAAGAAATAACTTTTACGTCAGAAAACTGAAGCACAAAAAAAATTAAAAAAATTGCAAATTGTATGTGGTTTTATTACCTCTACTCTACCTAACACGCGCATCGGTAAAGTGGAGTCTGACTCTTATTCCCCAGCCAATCCAGAGGCAATAAAACCACTTTACAAATGAAAATTTATATTACTTTAATTTAATTTTTTATGGTCGACTTTTATGAAGTAAAGTTATATTTCTTCACGTTTGAATACTAATTCTGAAAACGCACTTAACGGGAACCACAGGGTTTTTTTACATCTTGTAAAATAAAAAATAAGGAGCTGCAGTATTATATTCTTATAATTATTAATATTCAGAATACTTTCCGTTTCCAAGGTTTTTTTTTTCAGCATTAACAATGGCCAAAGGCCATTGCATTCTCCGGCTAGTAAATCACAAGGCTAGACCGTTAAAATATTTATTTATTAATAATTATAAAATGATCGTTTAAGTGATGACTTTATCTTGTAATGCCCAAAGTATTTAATAATAATAAATCTTCACATAAGCATTCACATTAACTGAATTGTCAAAACTGTAACTACCGTTTACATTCAAATAATATGATTGAATGTTATATGGTGTCTAACCTTTTCTGTAGATCGATAAAAACAATTAACAATTCTAAAACTTATTAAAACTATACGAGTATTATAATAATATGTAATTCGGTTTTGCGGAAAAGGCTCTGATGAATTGAATGATTTTTTATTTAGTACTGTTTTACTTTCTCAATTTATCTAGATAGGTTTTATTTCTATGATAATTTTCTTAAAAGATTTGTTTAATACGTTATATTATGTAAAGCATAAAACTAGAAATAATCATTTTATAGGTTTAATAAGTGTTAATCCATAGACCATAATTAGCAATATCCTTTCATATTGAGCAAGCAATCGTTATGCTTTTTACCGAACTGCACAAAAGCAGTGTAGTTTCACCTATACGTCTGTCTGAGCTTTGGTACCTAAGCGACTTTGCATGGCATTAGAGAAAAAAAATTCTCAGGAGTTACACCCATTTAGATAGACTTGGAAAGTAAAACATTATTTTAATACACAATTGCGTCAAAATCGTTGAAGTATCTGTCTTTATTTTGTGATAATAGGTTAGAGAAGTTTTAGAGAAACCAATTACATACAATTTTGTCGAAAAATTTTTGCCTAGGACGTCCCTTTCCGACTCTGCCATTCACTTCTGCAACATAAATTTTCTTTGTCACTCTTTCCTCATTCATTCTTTCCACATGACCAAACCACCGAAGCATTCCTTTCTTAATCCTGGTCACAACATCATCTTGCAAACCACGCTCTTCGCTTATCACACATTATTTTAGATTTATTGAAAACGGACCAAATTAGGAGTACCCTTAACCGACGAGCATGTATGCGTAGGTATATGGATGTGAAGGAGGCGAGAGAGGTGTGTCAGGATTGTGCCAAATGGAAGTCTGTAGTCTCTGCCTACCCCTCTGGGTGACAGGCGTGAGTGTTTATGTATGTTATATGTATAACCTTACAAGATATTAGTACCTAGGCAAACAGGTAAGCTGGATGTGAGTTTTTTTATCTTCAAGAGGAAGCCTACTAAAAAAAACTTAGACATAACGCAATTCAAATTTTTATCAAATATTATATTTACACAAAAATGCTCACATAATGTATAGGCTAATGACGTCATTATGAAATAAATAATGCAAACATAAACTGCCGAAAACTTGCGACCCAAACAAATAGTGAGCAAATAAACCGTGAATGATTATATCACATGAGATGTACTAATAAGTACATAAAAATTTATATATATATATATATATATATATATATATATATATATATATATATATATATATATATATATATGTAATATTAGATAAGTCACTGCAGTCGGGTTCACTGGTTTTACCTTTTGTTTTATAATCTGGAGTTTCAATCCACTTGTTAGCGAAGCATTTAACCACGTGCTTGCTGGTAGAGGAAAACATCCGACAATGTATTTAGTAATAGTTACATGATTTTCAATGTTTTTTCTTCCGTTTACGCTTCACTGATTTTTATTACCACGTTTATATTAACTCTCTTTCGTTCGGGTCGAATTTAAGAATTCATTTTAAACTAACTTCCTTGACTTGAAATTTTGAACATAACTCAGAATCGGATTACAATGTAAGAATATGAAAAAACGTGATATATTTAAAAAAAAAAATAATTTTCATTTAAAATATAAGAATTAAATGTCGACAAAGTTATTAGTGCGGTATATATGTAGATTTATTCTTTGAATACTATTATTGATCTACCATGATGCTAAAGTTCAAGTTTCTAAGTCACGAAGAAGTGCTCTAGGTTTTTATGAGTTAGTCAGTGAATACTGTATTTAGGTTTGCTCATTAAATTTGGAAGACTTACTGGGCATGCAAAATTACAAGTGGGTAGGCTTTATAGTTCTTGAGTTATGGGGGATTCGAAAGTAGCTCTAAATGTTTGGCGTACATATACACACCGCCGGTGCAGATTTTTAAGTTGTTTAATAGTGTAGACCTTAAAGAAATCTGAATTACTGAGGCAAAAAAGATATTTAGAAGACATGTGTAAACCAAAAGAGATAAGTCACACAGTAGTTATCTTTGCGAGACTTCGCAGAATTCTCCTGACGGAATGTGAATAATCCCCACAGGAAACTCGCGTCCTGCATTCAGACGTATATTTTTTTCATAATTCATAATTTTTTATTGCATGTCACAAAGTATAAAGTCGGTATAATATATTTACAGAACATGCGACAACCTATACGGGCGTAGCATATTTAGAGTTTAAATGTTAATAAATATAGAATTAATTTAAATTAAAATATTTTAATGATTTCTTAAATTTATGCGAACACTACACACATTAATAAAACTAAATTTACGGATTTTATCGCGTTTATTTAACTACCTATACTTATTTTTAATTCCCGATGTTTCGGGTGCTTTACAGCACCCATGGTCACGGGGGGGACTGAGATGTTTGACGTCCCAAAGTCATAGTTAGCCCGGCTACCTTCAGTTTTTTAATATGAATTTTTCGGTCCGATCTACGCAATCCAATAGGTATAAGTAAAATATTTTATTTTTATTCATTATTTTAATTTTACACATAGATTAAATATTTATCCTGTATCGTAGAGGTATAAGTTGTAAATGGACAACTCAACGCGGAACAATTATTTTTAAGGCCAAACAAATACTGATTCCGTACGGGAATCGAAAACGCGGTCCCCTTTGTCAAAGCCAAAGGCGTTACCACTGCGCTCATGAATTATGACTTGCAGTGAACGCGACAACATTTTTAAGATTACCATGTCGTATTTCACCATCCATCAAGTATTGCGTGCTCTTACAACCAGTTTAGTTACGTAAAAATAAAGACTGCGTAGCAGTTGTAACTACTTGTTCCCTACATTAATTTACTAATTTCTTATTTTTATGTTCTCTTAACATGAACGCTCTCCACTAAGACCTTAGGGGAAAGCCTGGGTTTCTAACACACAATCAAAAATGAGAAGATTTCGGAATATTACACTGTTTTTAATAATTTCACTTTATATGCACATTATGGCGGCTGTACACGCTCGTCTCGTCGTCTCGTCTGCCTCTCGTCGCGTAATGTCGCCTCTACACGTTGGCCAACACAGTGGCGAATGGAGTGGCGAATATATTTGCAGAGATTTGGTGACGGCGTCCACACGTTGGAAGGTCGTTCAGTTTACTTCGGTTCGGGCCAATGTGCGGACGAATTTATAAGCATCGTGGCGCAGTGGCTCAGCAATGAGTGGCTGCGCCGAGCGCCGCGGATTTGATCCCGCACGGAACAAGTATTTGTATGTCCTACAAATAATTGTTTCGGGTCTGGATGTGTGTTCTTGTGCAATTTATGTTTGTAAACTGCCTGCGCGATACGGGAGAAAATCCTAGTGTGGGGTTAACGTTTTTATAAAAGAATTATAAAATAACAGTGGTTATTAATGGGGCTGTAAATAGATATACGATATACAATTAGCTTTATTTATTTTTTACATGCATCATAAACTGGAATAAATACCATTAATAAGAACTTAACTTATTTTAAAGTTAAAGGAGTTATAATCGATTAGTCTATGTTTTAAAATTGGGTTTTGATTTTAAAGTTTAGCAAAACATGTACTTGGTTTCATCAGATTTCATTTCAGGTTTCATCAGACATTTGATATATATTAGATAAAAAAACCTTATAATTTATTTGACAAAAATATAGAAGACGAAAACAATAGCAATAAATATAATTAACACTTACTTAATAATAGGTACTAATTATAACTCAGAACATAAATGAAAAACTCATGACGAGCAAAGTGGCTCAGGAGCATGCTTTGCGGCAGTCTGTGGAGGATGATGTTCATTAGTGGACTTGTGAACAGCTGTAATGATGATAATGCTTCGAAAACTTGCACGATTAAATTATAAGAAATCGACGTTTTTTATAGGATAGGGTGACAAACGAGCACACATTTCACCCGATGGTAACTGGTTACTGTGGCCCACAGACATCTACATCTATCCTCGATTACGAATCAAAATGCAGATGCGTTGTCACCCATGAGGACTAAGATAAAATGCCTCGTTTCCTTTAAAAAGGGTCTCTGGTTCCCTATACTCACTATACAAAACACAGCATCAGTAAACTACTATTTTACGCTGATATTCTGTGAGAGCGTGGCCCTTCCCCGGTCGAGCCGACCTTCGTGCTGCAACAATACTTCTAATATAATTGCATGGTTCTACCACGTATAAACGACGTGCTTCATTTTTTTTTTCATTTTAAAATTGTTCTCGCAATAATCTGATTGTAAAAAACGTTATTTTTTTTGATAAATAGCTTGTTGATTAAAACAAATGTTTAATAATAATTAAATCGCGCTAATTAAAGTATTAGGAATGTTTAAAGTTTAAATTGGCACTAAAAGGCCGGTAATTGGGGCATCCACCCTACAAAGCTAGAATATAAAATTTAAATCAGATGCGTGTAATCACTTTGGGAGCTTGTAGCAAACTAAATGCGCGGCCAACGTGTGGACGCGGCGACCAAACTCTGCCAACAATCCTTTGATCTTTTGTAAAATACCGACACCACACGGATCTCGCGCCAACTTGCGGGCCATCGTTCCAATACATACCAATGAAGCCCAAACACCCCCTCTACACGTTGGCCAATGCTATTGGCCACTACATTCGCCACTGTGTTGGCCAACGTGTAGAGGCGCCGTAAAGGCTCGACACGAAAACACACCATGTACACACTCGTTGTATCATTTGAACTCCGTATGCCCGCTGAGATGGACCTAGATGAAACACTCGCTGCGTTTCGCCTTTGAGTTATTATAATTTTCACACATTTACTAAAAAATAAAATTAATAAGCCATTGCGAAGAAGGAGATGGTGGATGGTTTCTATTTACCGTAACAGTACCATGTACAGTGAATAGAAGTACGGTCTCGTTTTCATCGCAAGACTCACGAGACCCTTTGACTCGAGCGCAAAAAACCGACACGCTTCCGAAAGCGCACGAAAACCACGGCGTTGACAGCTAGAACATTTTTTAAAACTTAAGAGTTTGGAGGGCACTCTTAAATCAACACTTGGTGGCGCCACAGACTTCCTATTTTGACAAATGTCATAGTTAAATGTTGACACTTGAAAGTAGCAATCTTTTTTTACAAATCGCTGTCGATTCGTAAGACTCGTACACGTTTCTGTATTTTTTTGGTTACTGCTCTACAAATTCACTAGCAACGTTGAGTTGAGCTTCAGTTCCTCCGTTATCTCGTCGAATCTTTGTGGTGCTGTTGATTCAGTGACTTATAAGAGACAGGACTCATTTTAGAGATAGAACTCATATTTTTTGGTGTTATTATCTACTAGTGCCGTAGGGTTAAATAATGCCTATTACCGTGTGTTGTGTCAACTCTTGTCTTGCCAAGGATATAGTAATGTTTTACTTTCCTCGAGACAAAAACATGCAAAGCCTTTGGCTTTCTTATGTCGCTCCTCATAGCCCTGAACTTCTTCAACTGTCATCGAAACAATTAGCCAAAAAGAAGATTTGTATCAGGCATTTCGAACATCAATATCTTGATGGCTTCACGAGGAAATACCACGGTTATCCTACTCTAACTGACTGAAGAAGAAATAGCTTGTGGAGTACCCAGTAAGTACGAAAATATCTTTCCCATTTGGAGCCAAATTTAGAAATATATTTGATAAAGACTGAATTATACCCGAGGCAGTGGTTTAAATTATTTATCAATGCAATATTAACCATGAGAGTAGAGTTTGAAGAAAATATGATACTAAATATATTGCATGTTCTTATGCAAAAATTTTTTTTGGTTTTATAATCACTGTTTTAAAAGCTATCTTATATTACAAAATAGCTAAAGTGATATTTATTTCAGGTCAATCCATCACTGACTATTATGATCATACTTACTGTAAAAGAAGGCAAAGTATGGAAGAAGCAGCTCCTGAAATAATTAAAAAGCCAAAATATAGTAAAGAATACATGCTGGGTAAATATTTTTTTAATACTAGCTTGATATATATTATGTACACATCACACATATGTTTACCTTGAACAAATTGTCCGATTAAGTAAGTCCAACTTTAACCTAGACATCAATCAACGGATCCAACTCAGCTCTGCAGCGTGTGAAGATTATGACACATCTTGTCATATATACCTCAAAACTTGAAAACAAGATTATACAACCAGCGCATAATGCCATTGATAACATATGGATCTGAGATGTGGTCCTTCATTGCTGGGCACATTAGCTCAAGGTCACTTAATGAGCTATAGAGAGTTCTAATGATGATATATTATTTTTATTATAAATTGCTATATTTAATAAGTATAATATTAATATTAGGAACACACATAGCACATTCAGGTGCAAGATGTTTTTTCCACCTGGATTAATACAGCGGCTGTTGTACAATAAGGTGGTGTGTATATCACTTGGTTTTATATATATTTTCATCCATTTTTGTACACTCCCCTTGATTTTTTTTCTTAAAAATTTAAAAAGTTTAAAGATTTCAACTATTTTTTGCATCAGTCCTCTATGCAAAGGTCGTCTGGGAGAGATCACTTTCAGAGTGACAAGAACGCTTGTTGTTCATATTATACTTTAGATTGAACTCTACTCATTTTCCTGTATTTTGGTATACAATTAAAAATAAAAATAAAGTTATAAAGTAATTATTTTAATTGCAGTTAATTTAGATGATTCACAAAATAGTAAAAGAGAAAATACTGGAGAGACTTCTGTGGCAGATGACATCACCATGTTGTCAAAGCCATCAACTTCTCAGCAAAGTTATGATGTCCCCATTTCACCAAAGCCATCGACAATTCAACACAGTAAGTTTATTTTAAATTAATGTAATGTTAAATGTTTATACATAATTTCATACTTTATTTTCCACTATGATCACAAAATACTTGAGCATCATAGTGATCTTTCTTTATACCAGATTGTAAAATAAGAGTCATATTAATTGTAATTTAACATGTAGTTTCCTAGTGTTAATGTTTTTACATACATGTGTACTTTTTTATAGTCAAAAGTTAGAACAATGCCAACAGTTAAATAAAAATATTTATTTTATATGAACCATTTGTAATACTGATTACAATATCACTTAAACATATTTTTTTCCAGGTGATAAAAACAAATGTATTAAGCTTGTAAAAAGTAGACCTCGACTTGTAACCAATATTAACAACTTAACTCCAAGATGTCGAAGGTTGTACTTTAAGTGTAAAGATATGATTAAAAGAAAGAGATTGTTTACAAGTAATGAAGATAACAAACAAAACATTGCTCATGCAGAAATTCTTAGCAATACCAAAAGTTTTAGAAAATTAATAGAAAAGTTAGATTTCTTCCCAAAACAGTTTATAGCATTGCAGCTGAGGTTTGCTGGTAAAGCTTCAAAAGGAAGAAGGTATAATATTGATGAAAAATTAATGAGCATTGCGCTGTATAAACAGAGCCCTAAGGGGTATTCCCTTCTACAAAAATTATTCTCTTTACCAACCAAAAGAACTCTGAATAGAGTTTTACAAAATATTAAATTTGGAGAAGGTATAAATGAAAACCTTTTTGCAATTTTAAAACAAAAAATCAAAACATTGAGTAATTCAAAAAAACTGTGCAGCATTGTTTTTGATGAAGTTCAGTTATCTGCACATTTGAATTTTGTTGCAAGCAATGATGAAATTGAGGGGTTTGTAAAAGCAGATGGGCCCCCAAAATTTGCTGACCATGCTTTGGTAGTAATGCTCAGAGGTATTTGTGCATCATGGCGACAACCAGTCGCTTACTATTTTTGCCAAGGAACTACACCAGCAGCTACTTTGAAACATATTTTAAAGGATATGGTTAAGATAGTAATCAAATCTGGATTAAAGCCTTTAGCCTTCATTTGTGACCAGGGAGCTACATCACAGCGTGCTCTTAAAGATCTTCAAGAAGAGACTAAGAGACACTGTTTTCAAAATAACATAAAATTTGGTAAGCTTAAAAAATAATATTAAATACATATAATATTTTTTTTATAGGATAGGGTGACAAACGAGCACACAGTCCACCTGAAGGTAAGTGGCTACTGTGGCCCATAGACATCTACATTTCGCACCTTTATTCATAAACTGCATTAACACAAAATTTCAGTTTTGTCGGAAATCGCATTTAAAGTTTGACATGTTGAGATCGGTGATATCAAAAGATTATAAAAAAATAATAGATGGCTTTGGTCAAATACAAAACTAGGTATGTGTAGCTTAATTAACAAAGCATTAGAAAATTATTATATTTTAATCAAGAATACACTCTATAGAAGTATTTAAAAAAAAGTTCCTACTTATTTCACTTTGTAGTAAAATATGTGATCGAATAATTTTGATGCATACGGAGTAATTGAAAATATTGCAGTTTAATATTAAAATTATCGTGTTAGTATGTGAAGTATTTAGATTATTTGCAGTATTGAGATATAGACATGAATAATTGTCGACGAAATATTCCTAATTATTACTTTCTTATTTTTAATTCAAACCTATAATTTGCATAGGTAGGTGTTATTTTTAATAAAATTGAGAAATATTTTTATATTTACATGTTTTAATTATTCAAGAAGAAAACATTATTTTAGTTACATTACAGTCTAAATACTTCAGTGTAGGTACCTACTTAAATACTACTGTGAATACCAACTTCAATGTATTGTCGGTAATTACAATTATTAAGTAAAAACTTCTAGTTAATCTTCAGAGATATACATATTATTCAAAACAAAACAAAAATTAAAATCTTCGTAAATATTTATAAATTTATAAAATAATATATTATGTGAAAAGTTTTTAAGACTTTACATAATTAAACTTAAATTGTTTTGGTTTTCATATTACACTTAAAAATCAAATATAATGAGATCTGATTTTAAAACTTAACATAAAAATATTATAGTACTTAAAGTATAAGTATTATTATAAAACCCTGCATAAAAAGAAGGGATTAACGCTTTTGAAATCAGCTCCCTTAAATCTTTCTTCTTTTTTCACTTATTTCTTGTTTATTGAAATAGGCACCTTGAAGTGTTATTTCTATCGTTAGTTTCATTTTTTTCCTTTTATTTCTTACATTAACATCCTTGTAGTCTTTATCTTTGTATGATGTCTTGTAGAAAAATAAGGTAGGGTTTTCTTTAGTTACCTTTAAGACTTATTTCGTTCCAATTAACATTCTTTCATTTTCATTTGCTGAGGACGTGTGCTCCAGAGTTGGCACCGGTTTTAACGCGTCTTTTCCGGTACTCCTACTCCCTAGGCGTAGTCCCAAAATCATGGAAGACGGCTTTCGTCCACCCGATCCCTAAAAAAGGCGACCGCTCAGACCCGTCCAACTACCGGCCAATCGCCATCACCTCCTTGTTCTCCAAAACAATGGAGTCCATTGTAAACTGCCAGCTCATGAGGTACCTTGAGGATCACCAGCTGATTAGTGACCGCCAATACGGTTTTCGCCGTGGTCGGTCAGCTGGTGATCTTCTGGTCTACCTCACTCACAGATGGGCGGAGGCAGTAGGGTTCAAGGGGGAGGCATTGGCCGTTAGTTTGGACATTGCGAAGGCCTTCGATCGGGTTTGGCACAAAGCGCTTCTTTCGAAGCTCCCTTCCTATGGGCTTCCCGAGAAATTGTGCGATTGGATCACCAGCTTTCTTGCAGATCGGAGCATCAAGGTCGTTGTAGACGGTGCAAGCTCCGATTGCAAGCCTATTAATGCTGGTGTTCCACAGGGCTGCGTGCTATCGCCAACGCTGTTTCTTCTGCATATCAATGATATGTTGCAAACCCGTAACATTATTATTTATTTATTAGCTATGCGGATAACAGCACTGGTGATGCTCTTAACACCGGCCGTGCCAATATTTCTCTGGAAAATATCTCCGAGTGCCGGGACAAACTTGTGTCTGAAGTCGAGTCTTTGCTGAACAGAGTCTCGGATTGAGGGCGACTAAATCTAGTCCTGTTTAACCCCCAGAAGACACAAGTTTGCGCGTTAACCGCTAAAAAGAACCCCGTTGTCGTATCTCCTCAGTTTCAAGGCACTCCCCTTGTTGCATCAGCCAGTATCGGAATCCTCGGCGTTGACATATCGAGTGACGCAGTTTCGTGGTCACTTGGAAGAGAAGGCCAAATTGGCCTCTAAAAAGCTTGGCGTGCTCAGCAGACCGGGACAGTATTTCATGCCGGCACACCGCCTGCAACTTCACAAGGCGCAGGTTCGGCTGCACATAAAATACTGTTCCCATCTCTGGATTGAAATCTTTATTGCTATTGTTGCAGTTCTCTATTAAATTATATCATATTATCTTGCATGGTATTTTCTACAATCAATCCTAAAATCTTTCGAGCTCTCGAAGACATTCTATAACCTAAACAAAATTTTAGAAGCCGATATTACATTCGTCATTTAGTAAAATAGTGAAATAAGTACAAACAGAGCGTAAGTCGTATCTAATAAATTTAATAGTAAATAGTAATAAATATAAAAATTACTACGTTTCTGGTAATTTATAGTACAAAACTGAAATAAAACTTAATTACTCAAGTTTTGTTTCTACATTTTAATATTAAACTGCATTAATTCGAAATGATGTCGTATTTGATACGATATAATTTATACAAAACCGAATTAAATCATATTGTTCACGCTAAAAATACATTTACTTTTCTAATAAAATGAAATAAGTCTAAATATATGCAGTTTTTGAATAAAATAAAGCAAATAAAATAACAACCTGATACTAAAACAGCGAATTATTCTGGTTTATTTCATTTACTTTAAAATATTTTAAGGTAAGGACTGGAACAACGCCGGCGCATAACTGAACTTGCTCACTTTACTGGTATCGACTTGTTCGCGCGCGTTAATCAAAAAGAGAACGACGATCATCTAACTCTGTCATTTTTACGTTATCGAGTCGGCTGTTGGACTGTACCTATTCTCCTGACGAAGTTAATGCGGTTTATGATGAAAACTCGAAAAACGTAAATTTTGAGTTAATTCAGTTTATGAATAAAGGTGCGATTTATCCTTATTTGTGAATCAAAATGCAGATGCGTTGTCACCCGTGAGGACTAAGATGGAATGCCTCTTTTCCAGTAAAAAGGGTCTCCGGTTCTCTACACTCACCATACGAAACACAGCAGTGTTAAGCTGCTATTTTACGCTGGTATTTTGTGAGAGCGTGGTCCTTCCCCGGTCGAGCCAACCCATTCGTGCTACAACTATACTACTAATATAACTGCAGCATGGCTCTACCACATATAATACTATACCTAGTATTATGTCGATTCCTACTTTAAAATGGGTTAAATTAAACTTTTGAGCACTGAAGGTTTTGAGACCAAAGGTTCTGAAAACATATTAATGAGTGTAAGCTAAAATGCACAACTCCTATAAAGTCTTCGAGTTGAGCACTTCACCTATTTTTCTCTCTTTAAAATTATAAACCTTGTAAAAATAATATCCCATCATTGTAATGAAATATTTTTTATAGATGGTAGTATCCTAATTGGGGGAAGTAACTTAAGTGTGATCTATGATCCTCCACACTTAATAAAAGGCCTACGCAACAACATGTTGAATAAGAATTTAATTTTTGAAGGAAAATTAACAAAATGGGAAGACATTGTAGATGTTTACAACTATGACTGTAAATTAGGAAATATAAGAATGCTCCCAAAATTGTCAGATGAGCATGTTATACCAGAAAAAATAAAGAAGATGAAAGTTAAGAACTGCACTCAAGTCTTCAGTGAACGCGTAGCTGCCACAATGCAGTATACAGCAACTTTTTGTAAGTTAACTACTGCCTATTTTTTCAATAAGGATAACTATTCATATTTTAACTATGGTAGTCTATTAAAGTGTTTTTGGCGAGTTCATCACACACAGTCCACCTGATGGTAAGTGGTTTCTATGGCCCATAGACATCTACATTTATCCTCGATTACGAATCAAAATGCAGATGCGTCGTCACCCGTGAGGACTAAGATGGAATGGCTTGTTTCCAGTAAGAAGGGTCTCCGGTTCTCTACACTCACCATACGAAACACAGCAGCATTAAGCTGCTATTTTACGCTGGTATTCTGTGTCCTTCCCCAGTCGAGCCGACCCATTCGTGTTACAACTATACCAGAAATATAGCTGCAGCATGGCTCTACCACGTATAAAAGGTAAAAAGGTGGTTTTCTAGTTTTCTATATGCTAGAGTTGCATCAAGAATTTCATCCTTTAAACAAATCAAATACTTTATTTGCTATTGGTGTAAAGGTTTTAGGATAGTTATATTATGTACTTACAACTAAATGGACTTTATCAGGCATTCTAAACTTAAGGGAATTGTATTAGACAAGATATAATAAGTAGAAAACAAATTCTTTGTACAACTATTTAAATATAATATAGTTAAATAAAAAAAAAATTAAAATGTCACAGAGTAAAGTTCTACTTAACTTAATAAAATAATGTCAATGGGATTCTCAAATATTACTAGATTAAAATATATTAATAAACATAACTAAATTTAAATTAATATTTTCTATCATTCCATAAAACAAATGTCGTAATGTAAAATTTTAATTTAATACAATAATAATGTCAACAAACTTAATATTCACCCACAGAATAGAAACATTTTTGAAGGAGAAAGGTTTCAGTTTTTTATTAAATAGTTTTGCTTTTCTGTGTGTTTATTTGTACCAAGAAATTACATATTATGGATCTTAAAGTTGTCTTTTGATGAAATGTACTCTGCTACGATAAATTAATAAATGATCTTAATTGATGTCCATTTGCTGGATGATTATTTAATCTATGAATATGTTTTTAATTATTGACAAACAAGTGCACAGCTCATCTGATAGTAAGTGGATAGATAAGTTGTAATTCATAAAGATAATAAGTGTCCAGCAGGCCTTATTATATTAGTAGGTATTTACAAATTATTTTATTATTTTTATGCTTGATGCTGATATATTTTTTGTAGACAATCCTTGAAATTGTGAGTTTCTTACACTTTGGTCAATGTATAACATTATGGGCTACCATGTAAAAAGCGATTAATGGAATATTGGGTTTGTGATTGTGTATGCGTAAGGCTAACTTTATGTCCTTTTTTAATTTCCTATGTCACATCCACAACTAAGACAAATCTGATGATACCCAAATGTTAAAATCCATCAAGGTGTTTGGGCTACAGTATGATCCCATCAATGTCCATCATATTGTTTATCATATAACTTTTGATAGTTTAGTTTTTACTTCTTCTCTGTGAGATTTGCAGTCTATGAATGTGTGTTTGTGGCAATTTAAATAACTCAACTGTCTCTAAAGATGAACTTTGGGGTTTAATGTTCATTTGGAGTTGGAAAGATTTATATAAAATGTAAATTGATTTTTCTTGTTTAGTTATTATTAATTTCATAAAAAATTATTTTGTAATAAACATGAGTAAAGAATGCCTGTTACATGTAAGTAAAAATACATCATGTAAAAGTAATTCTAATTTCATGTTTTTTGTTCCAGCTCAGCGACATGACGGAACACAAATCAGTGAAACAACAAAAAATACAGCTGCAGCAGTTGCTTTCTTTGACCAATTGTTCGACAGTTGCAATGGTTCGAGGTCTGGTAGGGCTCCAGGAAAAATACGAGGTCCAGTCAAGCTGAATAGTGCCCACAAAGCATTTTGGATTGAAGCCATTAAGAAGTTTAAAAAAATGCATTTCATTCCAAAAAATTCTTTAGAAAAAGCTACAATAAAAAATGTACCAACATTAAACAATTGGGTTACAACACTAGAAAGCCTAATAAGAGTAAGTGAAATAATGCAATCGGAGGGGGTCAGTTTCTTTTACACGAGAAACCTAAATCAAGACCCCCTTGAAAATTTCTTTGGCAAAATAAGAGCATATAATTATAGATATACCAACCCCGATACATTTTCGTTCCGAAACTCTTTTAAGTCATTATTAATGACGGACATGCTGGCCATCCACACAAAAAATTTTAATTGTGAAGATGATATGGGGAGACCATATTAAACATAACAACTTTATTGAATGAGGAATTTGCTTCAGATGAACAACCAGTTCCCGATAGTAATGATAATAGAAACCTTAGTTGTTCATCTGAAGTAAATTTATCAGGAAATATGGTCTCCTCCACATTTGAAGAAAAAATAAATGTAAATGCGAGGAGTTACACTTCTGGATATATTATAAGAAAACTGTGTCAAAATAAATGTAAAACTTGCAAAAAAACATTTTTAAATAATGAGGATCAGCAGCTTAGTGTCCATGATTTAATTAGACACAGAGAACGAAAGCACCTTAAAGGGAAAAATCTTATGTACCCTAGTACAAGATTTATTGTAGCATTTTCAAAATTAGTTGATTTAAGTAATGTGGTATTAAATAATACTTGCCACAAAGGAAATATTATTAAAAATATATCCGAAAAATTTATTACTCAAAATAATTTGGAATGGATAGGCTGCCAAGAGCACCATGACAAAATCAAAAAAAATTTTTACTTCTTGGGGCTAAAATCCAAGTATTTCACAGGTGACAAACAATAAACAGAATATTGAATGGATCGCATTGTGTAATTAATTTTAACGATGCACCATATATTCAAAAAATAGCACATATAAAATGGTTAAAACAAAGAAAATATAAAAAATGAAACTTGCAAATATGTTTTTTTTTAATTCCTTTCCCTTATTAATATAATAAAGAATAATGAAAATAAAAGAAATCGATAAACTCAATTCACATCCCTATCGCTGCAAAATCTATCGATATCATGGATAATCTATACACCCCAACACTAACAAGGTAGCCATCTAGCGGGAAAAAGCTTGCCCTCCAAACTCGCTACGGCGACGTACTGTCCTATCTGTCTTGTACATACAACTTTATAATTTGTGACGAAAACCACGAGACGCGACGTGACGCGACGAGGGCACCGTGTACACACTCGTACTCGGCCTGTCTCGTGGTGTCTGGACGAGCGTGTACAGCCGCCATTATGTATATAGGCGTTAATGCCGTTGACATTCCCTAACAATTTTCCTTAGAGTAATCAATATACATATATGTATAGAATATAGAAATAATATAGTAGTGCAGATATTGATTAGATTTTTGATTTCGGATCGTGCGATGAACAATAATCATTTGGTGTTTTCTTTTTTCTATATATACAAAGCCGTTGTAGCTCAGATGGTTAGCGCTCGCTGTAAATTTCACAGTACGCGAGCAAACAGGGTTCGATCCCCGCCGGCACCAATGAAATTGTTAATTGTAATTTTAAGAACTGATTTCAAACCTGCTCGGCGGTGACGGAAAACATCGTGAGAAAACCGGCATGTCTGAGAAATAAGAAAAAAAAATATTTCGAGGACATGTGAAGTTCGCCAACACGTATTGGGGCAGCGAACAATTCCTTGCCCTAAAACCCTATCAGAAATGAGCGGAGACCTGTGCTCAGGAATGGGACGTATAAAGACTCATCACACAATCATCATATAATGTAATAGTAATAATGTCCTCCAGACCGAATTTCAGTAGGTAACGGCGGCCAGTCTCAACGGAGACTAGCCATCGGCGCAGGACAGGATTATAGTGTGCCCGTGTGTATGTAAGTATGATTCAGATGCATTCTATTTCCTCGCTTTCATGGTATGACGAAAAATTATCAGGGGCAGGGGCCAACGAATTTATTTGCTTTCCAAGTCGCGGGGGTGAAACACCGCCCACCTTTCTAATTCCAGGTTGCTAAAAATCTGTTAACGACACCACGTTTAGGCCCGCCCTATTAATACGGAATTCCGATCGCAGCAAGTCCATATAAAATCAATGACCAGTCACAAACCTACGGTAGTTTTCGGTACGGAAATTTTCGGGCAAATCGGAATTCCGCATGTGTGTGGCCGACCCGTTCGTTCCGTTTCGAAATTCCGAAACGGAATTCCGTATATAGTGTGTGACTGGCCTAATCAGCTGTCAGGCTTAGGACCACTAACCTACGAGGCAGTTATAAATATAAGTGTATAATGAGCACAGATTACTTTTACTCTTAGCGGAGAATAATGAGTATGCACCGTATGCATTAAGTCCGTAAAACGATGCTGCAGTAGATATACACGTTTCAATGCTACAGTTTTAAATTTTATGGGAAATTTATGAGAAGTGGGAAATTTGATTTGCTTCTAAGCAGTTGCGTAATAACTGAATCTGTTTACTATGCGCAAGGAAATATGTTTCAGAAGGACAGTATATGCAATCTATTTTCGCGAATAAATTATTGTAAATTCAAATTTAGGAGCTGCGGCAGCTCAGATAATAAGCGTTTATTTCTTGGCTCGCGAACAAACGTGTTCACTCATGAAATTATTAATAAGGAATTTTCTTTTTTTTTCTTTTAAATAAAATTTGACGTGACACACGAACAAACCGTCCATCTAAGGGACTACTAAATAGCCCATAGACCTGCAAGCAAATTCAAACAAAGGTTCTAAAGCGAAGTGCGCACCTCTGAGGATTAAGATGTAATGCCTCACGCCCTGTAAATATACTGACTGTCTATTGCATACTAGCACGTCAGTGCGCGCACTGTTACTTAAGGACAGAACAAGAAAGTGGGTGGTAAATACCGGGATGGACACCAAAACAAAAAAGAGTCCTATCACATAAAAAAGTGCTTATTTACTAAGTGTTCTTTTTTATCAGCCCGTATAAGTCGACAGCGGGTCGAGGACCTCTGTTGTTAGGCGGATTCGCCTTAATCCTCGCGCATGGCAGGTGACGATGACAGTTCCGGACGCCTTGCCCTTTGACGGTGCTGCCAGGTGCCGGTCTAGGCCACCTAACGTAAGCCATATGATGTCCGGTATTTTCCATAGTAGACGTTATTTCAATTTAATTATGGCAAAACTTAGTCTTTTCAAGTCCGCAGTTGCTCTTTAAATACTGCTGCACCGAATCACCTGTCCGTAAATTATTTAAAGCCCTCATATATTGATTTTTCTCCATCACTCGTTTACCTCTTACGTTAGGGTTGACATTTGGAGAAGTTACTAACATGTTCTTTAAGAAGAAGCAGTTTACAATAAAACATTCTCACGACCATGTATCACTTTCATACGTACAAATGCATACAGAAGCGATAAAACTCTAACTTAACTTACTAAAAAATAATTAGAGCGAGCTAACTGCGTCCGCGACTGGAAAGTCTAGGGTTGTCACTTGTCACAAAATTGCAAAGGAAACACTATGATCAACGCATAATATTATGTAACAAACTAAAAAACAGAACTCCGATTTATTGTTTATAGGTAGGTACTTTTATATTTTCATATTTATATGTCCAATTTAAATTTAATCGGGTGAGAAAGAATAGGGTCCAAAAATAAAACATATTATGAGTTAAAGCAATTCATCTTTTTTTATAGGATAAGGGTGACAAACAGTCCAAGCACACACTTCACCTTATGGTAAGTGGTTACTGTAGCCCATAAACATCTACATCTATCATGGATTGCGAATAAAAATGCAGGTGCGTTGTTACCCGTGAGGTCTAAGATGGATTGCCTCATTTCTAGTAAGTAGGGCCTACGGTTCTCTACAATCACTATACGAAACACAGCAGCATTAAGCTGCTATTTGACGCTGGTATTCTGTGAGAGCGTGGTCTTTCCCGGGTCGAGCCAACCCATTCGTGCTACAACTATACTGCTAACATAGCTGCAGCATGGCTCTACCACGTAAAGATCTCATCTTAAAATGCAATCAAACAACACATATAGAATAGAATAACTTTTATTATATATAGAAGAAGATTACAAATCATTCTCTACTTTTACCACCAGGTCGGAAAAAAACACTGTTCTGGAAAGAACCAGCAAGAACCCCAAGATTTTATGTTTAAGTAGTATAACATATCATAATACAATGAAACACACATTTTGGTAATTAGTTACAACACGTATTTAAGAAACAGCTTAGAAGCGATCACCTCACCATTCATCATAAACCATTTATTCATTTATACTATAAAACACTTAAAATTTAAACTTGGTAAGAGATCTACTTAAATAGAATTTTGTTGTAAAAGCAAAGTAACTGAGGAATCACTAACTTGTGTTTGTTAATATTGTTTACACAATGTTTTTTTTAAATAAAATAAGGGTGACAAACGAGCAGACAGTCCGCCTGATGGTAAATAGATGCACGGTCTATAGATATCTACATCTATAAAGATTAAGATTTAAAATACAGATGTACTGTCACCCCTGAGGACTAAGATGGAATGCCTCCTTTCCAGTAAGAGGGTCTCCAGTTCTCTACACTCACCATTTATTTAAGCTGGTATCCTGTCCCGTTTGGGTCGACCCAGTTGTGCTACAACCATAATATAGTTGCACAGTAGCACTATCACGTAAAAACTATATCATCAAGTACCTCTCTTCTATTAAAACTACTTTTGTTTTTGTGAACATACAAAAATATATTTTCGTAAATATACTGATATTCCAAAATTAATATTTTTATTTCTCGATTTCTTTTTATTTCTCTGAGAGACTGTTTCGGTTTTAGTATTAAATTGCTCTTACGGCATTATTATGCATAGCAAAGGTACTTACTTATAGTTTCTTAATCATCCGCATTTCCCCTTAGCAAAATCCGATAAGACAATGCTATGGAAATAACTTAAATAAACTAAATAAATAATCTAGCTGATACTAGTGGACATCCAAATTTTTGCAGTAAAAGCTGCAGATCTTAGTCTGCTTGCTAATTTAGATATATGGGGGCCTCATTGAAGTTTTACGTAGAAAGTTCCCGCTCAACCCATTCGTGCCATGGCCATGGATCACATCTACTTACCATCAGGTGGACTGTGTACTCGCGTCATCAGTGGAATCGACGAGGCTCAAGTCTTTCTTTTTAAAAAAACTTCGGTATTAAATTTATTAACATTTGGGATTGTTAATTTTATACACTTATTGCTACGTTTTATTGCCGTTTAAGTGTAAATTATTAACCTTAAACAAATGTAGTAATTTTGATATACCTAGCATCTATGATATACCTAGATGATATACCTAGCTCTTTATCATATTTAAACCATTGCGGTTTAAATATCATCAGAAAATAATACTATACTATGGTTATCATCTACAAGGCCGAGAAGTGAGCCCTGAGGAACGCCCATTAATACTGTCTTTTACCACTGAAAATAACATTCTGCGTTTTATTACTTAAATATGAAATTATAAGTTTAAGCTATGCGTCTTTAAACCGTCACCTTCCTGAATGTCTCGCAGTGAACATAGTCGAAGGCCTTGTAAAGGTCACAAAATTTTCTTCTAAGTTCGCTTTTGATTGTTCTTCTATGTTACATTACGGTAATTCTAGATAACTTGATAATACCGCGACTGGCTGATATTTGCTTTCATGCATCCCGTGGCTGCGGCTTCGACTCCGCACGAAAATCTATATGTATAGCCTGCAAAAATTGTTCCGTGTACTAAAATATATATGTATAGCCTGCAAAAATTGATCCGTGTACTAAAATCTATATGTATAGCCTGCAAAAATTGTTCCGTGTACTAAAATCTATATGTATAGCCTGCAAAAATTGTTCCGTGTACTAAAATATATATGTATAGCCTGCAAAAATTGTTCCGTGTACTAAAATCTATATGTATAGCCCGCAAAAATTGTTCCGTGTACTAAAATCTATATGTATAGCCTGCAAAAATTGTTCCGTGTATTAAAATCTATATGTATAGCCTGCAAAAATTGTTCCGTGTACTAAAATCTATATGTATAGCCTGCAAAAATTGTTCCGTGTACTAAAATTGGAGTGCGCTTTTTATATAATAAAAATAGATTTCTGTTGTTAATAACAATTAATAAAGAATCCGCCGTAATTCTGCGTTTAGGGTAACGTAATGTTTGACATCGTGTGGATAAATGGAGCGTATTCTAAACAAGGCGGCTGGCAGCCACTGGATGCATGAAAGCAAATATCGGGCTACGTAGCCAGAAACAGCATAAAAAAATACTTGCAGACGCGAGTATTATCCAAAACACGGCGTTGGGAATAATCGTATTAAATCAGTAAAGTTGACCGTTCTAAACGTTGCTTCACCTCGACAAACAACTATAATTTTAAGTTTACCCACAAATCCAAATTTAAAGCACAATCAAAACAAATACGGCGTCGGTTACGAATGGAAATCTTTATCTTAATTGGACTGCTTGTCACCTTATCTGCTTTTTTTATAGGATAGGGTGACAAACAAGCACACAGTCCACCTGATGGTAAGTGGATGCTGCGGCCTATAGACATCTGCATCCACCCTCGATTACAAATCAAAATGCAGAAGCGTTGTCACCCGTGAGGACTAAGATGGAATGACTAGTTTCCAGTAAAAAGGGTCTCCGGTTCTCTACACTCATCATACGAAACACAGTAGCATTAAGCTACTATTTCACGCTGGTATTCTGTGAGAGCGTGGTCCTTCCCCGATCGAGCCGACCCATTCGTGCTATAACTGTACTAGTAATATAACTGCAGCATGGCTCTACCACGTAAATAAACAACTTACCACGTAAATAACAAGCTTGTCAACATATACTGTCCTACTTACCGTGCGGGGCAATATAAGAATATCCACTGCCCCATATTGTCCCTAGGGTATATACAGAATGGGTCCCACATATATGCAATAAATGAAACCACAAGTAATACTAGTCCGTAGAAGTGTAGAAAAATTAAATATTAAATTAAAACCCGTAAAATAAAAAAGTGAAATTTTCAAACAAAATAAATATTAAAATAAATTCAGTAAAAGTGAACACTCTGTTTAGACAACGTACCTTGACCCCTTGGAAGAGTGACAACGTTGCACGCGGGTGGCACGCCGACAAAAGACACCGCTGTCGATATGTCGCAATACCAATAGTTTGCACTGCGTGGCAACGTCGCTTTTTAATGTTCAAGGATTCAAGTTCATTGAATCATTGACTTAGTGACCCAATTCTATAGAGTGTTCAAATTTGCTTAAAATTAAAACTCTACTTTTTGACCTAATTACTGGACCGATTACGTTCATTTTTTGTATATCGTCAGCAAAGGTGATAACAAGTATATGGTTTCATTTATTGCATATATGTGGGACCCATTCTGTATAATAAGAGGCGACAGAGAGAAACCATGAGATGGGCAACAGTGTCTGCATAATAACTAGAAAATAGAAAACTGTGTTTCCAACCCACCTTCCAAACGTGGCAATTATGGCAAATATCTTCCTTAGGAGACAATCTAAGGGAAGGCCTAGGACTTTGATAGGTTGTAATAATGATGATGATGCGATATAAACTTAGTAAGGCTACTGCCAATACGCGGCAATAACGTAAGTTGATTCATATTCGATTAAGTTCACGATAACTCAAAGGTACATATAGAACTCATGGGAACAAGCTCGTTAGACCAGAAACAATTAATTAGTGAGAGCAAAACGCGTACGCGCATACACGGAACTTATTAGACCAATTAGGATCGGTGAGTATAGTGTTATGGTCCCGTCAAGATTGAGCTGTCGAGTATATCATGATTGCGTATAAAATGTTTGACCAAATGTTTGACAAAAGTTGCAAAATATAAATCAGTACATGAAAATAGAAATATATAATGTATAGCGGTTGTTGGACAATCCATTACCCCAGTTCGTCCGCTATGTGTTTAAGACATTGGGAAATATTATAAATATCTCAAAACAGCCAATGGCTTGTGAAATAACCACTTCTTTTAGACCAAGCGTAAAATACCCAGCTGGCTACCAGAAGCAGCATCAAAAGTACAAGACGTCTCGTATTACGCCAATCCGCATGGCAACTGCGGCAAAACATTCCTACGAGTAGTCTACATCCAGCAGTGGACTAATTTGTTTTAGAAATCAGAATTGATGGTTATTTATTTATCGGGAAGGCATTTAAATTTACAATATTTTTCTTTAAATTTAATATATATATATAATTATATTCAATAGATACAAGAAACATATAATAATATGGGGTATGAAGTTATGAGGTACCATATCTAAATTAGTACTTTGGGGTTAGAACTGCTGCAGGAGTGCGCACACATACCGTCAATTGGATTCTAATGCATTAATAAATAAATTATTAATACAGTACCTACATAATTAAAGGTCTCAAGTGTCGGCCTGGTACTGTTGAAGCAACTGGTAAGACATGTAGGATATAGATATATGCAGGTGGTTCAGGTCTCTGTGTTTTGTGGCATTCTTTGAGGTAGGCCTATGTTCAGTAGTGGACTTGAGAAGGGCTGTTATGATAAGAATTATTTTAAAGAAAGAAATGTAGAAAATGACAGCCCTAGCAAACATAAAGAAATGTGACATGCTACTCTTCTCCCTAAAAGAAATGTCTAGATATTTACGTAACCCACTTCATCTCAGTATATAAATGTATTCTTATATGATATTATACACATATACATACATACATACATACACACATACCCATACACACACACACACACACACATATATATATATATATATATATATATATATATATATATATATATATATATATATATATATATATATATATATATATATGATAATAAATAACTTCAAAAACTGGGAGGGTCATCAAGATGTGTATTTTTTCTTTTTTCTCAAATTAACAATATAACACAAATTACATAAATATACTAATTCAAATGGTTTATTACTTTATTTAACAGTTTCAGGTAATTTTTTTAATGAAAGAAGATACTTTCAACATTTTACTTTGACCTTTAAAGACAGTTTATATTTTCTATCCAATTATTGCTTTATGAAACTGTCTTCACTTACAAAAATAAACTCTATGTAGTATGCATTCAGGTATATACATACATACAATATGGCTTTACAATATATTTTAAAAATGGTAGCATCTTCTATGTAGATACATATATATAGATCTGTCAATCTATCAATATAGACAATGCCACCATTTTTAGAATATGCTGGAAATTGCCTTCTAGGTAGGAAGTATAAACTATGATTACGTCTATAAATTGTAATAATTATCTCCTGTATATCGCCTTCCTGAAGAATGGTGACAATTTACTCAATTCTTTTGTGTTCCTCATACTCATCAACCACCTTGAGCATGTGTTGCTGAGCATAGAGCCATTATCTTCAAGGTTAACTTAAGCACACATGAGTTAGGAAAATATAATATCCAATGGCATATCAAAATATCAACTCCCATACATGCAAGGTTTCAATGACTGATTGTTGATGGAAAATCCATCCATATATGCTGAACCCAAATATCACAGGGCAGTGATGAAATGTAGCATCACTCCATGTTATGTACAGCTGTGGAATTTAATTAGTAATATCTTTAAATGTACATTAGCTGTCACCTTCCCGCTTCGCAGTGTCTAAGTATATATACATATTGATGTAAATTGCCTCATCAAATTTATAGCAATATAAAAAGTATCCTAGTTGTCAATTTTTTTTCATAATAAAATGTAAATTTATCTTTAACTTTGTTAAAATCTCTTCAGCCATTTTAATTAACATTCCATCTTTCAAAAATGGCTAATGGTATAATTCTATGCAGGTTAGAGCCCTATTAATAATGAAACTTATAATGTTAAGAAAGGTGTAAGTTTAGTCTTTCAATTAACATTCCATCTTTCATAGAGACTAAACTTACACCTTTCTTAACATTATAAGTTTCATTATTAATAGGGCTCTAACCTGCCTAGAATTATACTATTACCATGGACATCACAGCCTATCAAGTCCACAGCTGAGCATAGGCCTGCCCCATATTGTCCCATAGGGTCTCATATTTGCTAGCACTCGTTGATTTTGCAACCAGTTTTTTTAATTATTTAGTTGCTTTTTTATCAAATAAGTTTGACAAACGAGCAGACAGTCGACCTGATGGTAAGTGAATGCAGGGTCCGTAGACATCTACATTTATCCTTGACTAAGAATCAAAATGCAGATGCAGTGTCACACCTAAGGACTAAGATGGAATGTCTCATTTCCAGTAAAAATGATCCCCAGTTCTCACTCACCATATGAAACGCCTGTTACATTACCTGTTACGCCTTAAGCTGTTATTTTGTGATGGTATTCTGTGAGAGTGTGGCCCTACCGCTATTGAGCCAACCCATTTGTGCTAGAACTAATATAGCTGGAGCATGGCTCTACCACATTATTACATTATCAGAAAGTCCCTGCTCATCCCCTGGTTTCTTTCCATCGATCACCTCTAACAACCCCCACTGGAAGATAAGAGCTAATGGATATTTACAACGCCACTAATCAACAAGTGAGTCTACACATTCATGAATATGCATATTATGCTATTAGCATACTTGCCGTGATCTACATGCAAGTTTAATTTCTTAAGCATTGACATTACACAGAGGGACATAGCACATTATCATATAAAATTTAGGATTTTTCAAATTTAAAATTATTGTAATAATTTAAAAAAATCTACTATGAAATGTCAATTCAACAACTCATTAACTAATTCGAACAATCTACAATGCAAGCTTATGGGCAAGATGAAGTTTTGTAAAATAATGTGTTCTAATTTGTGAGTAGGTAAGGTAACATTCCAAATATGGGTAAATTTTATTTTAATGTAGTTAAGCAGTTTAGCACTATTTTCTTATGATATACTTTTTTCATATATATTTTTTAAATGTACCTACTTAAAATTACTTTGAAATTCACATTGTGACAAATGTATTTTCATTACAACTATTGTAGTTGCTATTATAGTGTGTGCAGTAATCACAATAAAAGAAATGTTAAATTATTAAAAAATATTGTGGAGGTGGATAAGTAGAAAAAAATTTGAATTTTTATAAAGTATAGCGACAAACAAAGTTATAGTTCACTTAGTAGTAAGCGGTTGCTGCAAAGCACACATCTGCAGTCAATTTCAAACAAGTAAGGCTGCAAATGGTGGTCATATGTGAGAACTAAAATGGAGTGCCCCACAGCCTGTAATTACTACTGTCTCTGTATAGAATAAATTAATTTGTATTCAATACAAATTCATAGTTCTTATCGGAAGTCATTTTTTTACTTTTACCCTCACAGACCAGATCACAGCATTGCAGGCACAAGTAGGTTAGAGGGTAGTACAACCCAAATGGACTCCCAGCAGATAAGGAGTCCCAACACCTAGTACCTGCATTTAGATTTACTTACATAGACATGCAGTCTAAAAAGTTAAATAACCAATATGCAAAGTGATACTATAGAGTATCACTTTGCATATTGGTTATTTAACTTTTTAGACTGCAGTAAGATTCCATGCAATGCAACAAAGTTAAAACCTCATAAACCGGTCTACGTTACTAACTAAAACAGTTTATTTTAAGTTATTATCAACATGAAAATAAATTAACTTCAATTAATGCCATCGTATATATAAGAAAACATGAATGTCAACGCTAGAATTGCTGAGTAGGTATCTTAGTGCCTACAAATTTAAACATTTAAACAAATTTTAAGTACAACGTGATATAGTTTTTTTAGTATGACCGTCTGACATGATCAAGTGAATAAACAGCTAGCTTACCCTTATCAAACACCTCAGGAACACATGAGATGATAACACATAATCACACAAATGTCAACACTAGATACTTTTAAGGAACTGAAGCGATTTTATAGGAAAAAACATGCAAACTTTGATTTGCAATGACACACGACAATTCACATACACACAGGTACGTAAAGAACTCCTACCCGTACAGTGTACGATATATTACTTTCCTCTATGCGTACAGTACTCCCGTGCCCGTGTCGGTAATCGGCACAATCGGTATCACACGAACGTAGCAGTAGCACAATAAGACGCGCCACTGAGTAGTGATACCATTGTATCGTTTCAATTACCCATTTTAAAATCAGTGATCAACTATTATTTCAAATCATTACTCTTTTAAAATAAAGATAACTTAATTATTGTAAGTTGGAAAAAATGACAGTGATAGGTTTTAAGTAAATAGTAAAAAATATAAAACCTGACCACAATAAAACTTAAATACAAAGAAAGGAAACAATTTTATAATATCAATTCATTTATTATGAATGAAAAACAAACAATACATTAATAGAATATCTTAAATAAATATCAGTTTTCGTATAACCGTAGCCACACAATGACTACAACGTCTACTTATGTTTTAATTTTTTATTTAAATAAAAAAGTTAATAACTTTCTTTTTATTTAAATATGTTTTGGGGTTATACATTGTAGAGCGGCTTAATTATTAACTAATTAATAAAGTATTATCTAGCTACCTAGTTCTTCCTGCCTATTTCAGTATCGGATTAATCTGACTTTGCAATAAAACATGCTGTTAATCTTGCCGTTTATCATCATTTATAATTCAGTCCTTCACTAATCTACTGACAAACATAGGTATTCCCTAAGGTATGCCACAGAGCACGTTCTTAAGTCACCTGTATCCATCCATCCTGCATCTCTTACAAAGCCATCACTCCATTTAGTGGGGGGCTGCCTTACACTTCGCTCACCGACACGAGACTGCCACTGCTCTAGAATCTCTCTTCCTCATCGGTTGTCAGTTCTTCGAGCTATATTTTATTTTTTACATACTTAAAGGTAATTTCTAAATTAAAGTAATGTATACGTTAAGACATTTCATATCAAACACGGTATTTTTTGTAGCACTTTAAATCTGCAATAAGCCGATATATAGGATACCTCATTTACAGACAAACAGACAAATGATACGTTATTTGTCAATATTGACGCCAACCACTAGTTAAGGAGTTCTGATGGAAAAGAAAAACATACTTATTACATATATACAAACCCATATCCATACATACCCTACTTATGACTTTGTCATAGTCGAATAAATATGAGTATATATTTATTCCAAATTATTTTGTAACTATTTTCACTTTCGGTTTATTTTATTGACCTATTTATTATTTTTAAACCGAGTTTACGATTTTGTTTTGTATACACAATTTTGACCTATAAATAGTTTACAATAATATATAGTGTCAAGACTCAGTGAGCCCTTCATCAAAGGCTCTCTCCAACCCATACCTTTGTATTCAATCGAGGACTACCTGATGCCAAAAAATATTTGGTATAAACTCCTCTTCCAACCTTAAACTAATTTATTAAGATAAGTTTGGATATATACGTACTGAACTTTTTATGTTTAAGTCTCTAATCTTAGCGATTCACACTATTATCCTCTTCCCTTTTTTAAATTTATCTATGATGGGAGTGTAATACCAAATACATTATGTCTTAGATAAGTGAATTTGCCTACATAGTCTGCCGATGCTTCATCTTAAAACTTAAACAGATCAAAGTGCTTCATTAAGTCATAATTAATTGTTGGTGCTTAATATTACTTTATTCTCTTTTAGTAACTGCGGCAACGTTCCTTAAATTTCTGGGGTTTCTTCAACAAGGCCTAATCATCAGCAAACCATTTCTTAACATTATTTTTCAAATTATATAATTAGGTTTTCTATTTAATTGTTTGGCAATTTTTAAATGGATTTTGTCAATTTTAATGACAATGCTTAATTTAGGTAAATGCAAAATGGTAAAATTTCTTTTTGATACTGGCAATTATTTAATTATCCGTCAGAGGTTTTTAGCGGGAATTATAAAATCGGATTCAAATCAGGTCTAATAATAAAAATATCTATATTATGAAGTACAAACTTAATAACTATAAATTATATTGAATTAATCTGATAATAAAGTATGTCTTTATAAACAAATTATGTGAAAAATGTATATTAACTGAACCATGAAAAATAAAATAAGTTGCTAAAACTCAACAAGAAATTATCATACAACTCGCATAAAATAGGTATTTAAAAATAGTTAAAGAACCTTTTCAAATTACGAGTATGAAGATATTTCTTCCAGCTTTGTACCTTAATAACCTTTTCTTTGTCATTTTCGATTGTTTAATTCTGAATGTTTCCATAACTGAGAAAAATACATACTTTATTGACTCGTTCAAGATTCTATACGAATACGAATGTACTGGACATTTAAATATAATGTACAAAATATGTACCTAAATAATGGTACTAAATACGTGTCTCTAGTACCATTATTCAATCTATAAAACTCATGTCAAAGTACAATCCAGTACAATCTATAAAAGTAATGTCACAGATCTTTGGTACCCATGAATTGTTTGCCGATAGGAATAGATTTGCAAATACGTTACTCAAAGATCAAATTTTCTGACTTCAGGTTAACTGTATTAACTGTAACTGTAGGGTTGCCAGATGGTCAGGATTTGTCTGGATTCTCCCGACATTTTCAAATGATCTCCAGTCCAGACTCCCGGCAAAACTCAAAATCTACAGACAAACACCTCCTCGAAAAGTTAACGTATGAAAAGTAAAGTATGATTATTAACCGATACTGATACATTTACACAATATAAGGAAATCAACCACGATTTCCAACTGAATTACACAATAGTACTCAAGAAATATTCTACTCTCTAAAGAGCTATCGTACTGCAGGTAGGATAGCACAGTTTCCAAGCGATTTTATGGCGGGCACGGAGGAAACTATAGTTATTTACATACATACTTCAACTGATGTTTCGAACACTTTTAATACTATTAATCAAGATATTCCTCTACGTAGGAATTACCTTTCCATCAGTGCCGGATTAACCAAGGCAAGAGTAGCAATCGTTACGGGCTCAGCATATCCAAACTCGCCAACCGCCATAACGTAATTTTTGAGTGAAACTTAAAGACGTTGTAGGTATGTTGAATTATTTGATATCAAACATTGATTTATATATTACACTAGATCAGTAGTAACAGCGCCAAAGTGTTGCCACTGCACATATGGCCATAGCCACATGCCTAGCTAACGTCAGTTCAGTGTTCAACGTGATGCCGACAAAAAATGGGTAAATGCGTAGTGAAAGAATGCTATTCAAGGTCACAAAACGTAATAAACCAAGCGGAATCACTTTCAACACATAATTTTTAGTTCTTAGTTTTATATGAACGTAAAAAACCTCAAATAATTAAATAAAATTATCTAATATTGCCACTTTGGTTCAATGTTGCCACTTTTCCGCATTTGTGATTATCCTACATTAATGGGAGACTATATAATTAATGGAGTAAGTTAATTTGTTACCTCTGATTTTAAATATTTTGGAAATTATAATAAAAACTACGTTTTAACTTTCATACAAAATAATTAATTATTCTTATTTTAGTTTATTCATGATTTATCTATTAAATATATTTTATTACCTATTTTATATTAATAATTTTATATTATTTATAATTTCATATAAATTATAATTTTATCTTATTAGATACCTATTTTATATTGTTTGATTTATTAGAACCATAAAAATACGTTTTACTTTTTTCTAAGGGGACCTAATAAAGATTTTATAATAAAATATACTTTTTTGATATAAAAACAATTAACTGCAGCTTAAAAAAAGTCACTTTTAGGGTTCCGTAGTCAACTAGGAACCCTTATAGTTTCGCCATGTCTGTCTGTCCGTCTGTCCGTCCTCGCTTAATCTCTGTGACCGTTAGCACTAGAAAGCTGAAATTTGGTACCAATATGTGTATCAATCACGCCGACAAAGTGGTAAAATAAAAATTGGAAAAAAAAGTTTTATTAGGGTAGCCCCCCTATATGTAAAGTGGGAAGTGATTTTTTTTAATTTCAACCCTAACGTGTGATATATTGTTGGAAAGGTATTTAAAAATGAATAGGGGTTTACTAAAATCATTTTTTGATAATGTCAATAATTTCGGAAATAATCGCTCCAAAAGTAAAAAACAATGTGTCCCCCCCCCCCCTCTAACTTTGAACCATAAGTTTAGAAAATATGAAAAAAATCTGAAAAGTAGAACTTTATAGGGACTTTCTAGGAAAATTATTTTGAACTTGGATGGAAACAACAGTACCTACTACCGGGAGCAGTTGCAGGAGCGCGGAGCGCGAACATAATGGATACCCACCTTTAAGCTCATAAGTGGGAACACTTATTGTGACGGACGGGAAACTACGGAACCCTACACTGAGCGTGGCCCGACACGCTCTTGGTCGATTTTATTATTGCGTATTTTTGGTAAAATTTCATATAGTAAGCCACACCAACCCGCCATTGCATGTTTGTGTGTCTATCTTTATCTAATCTTACGACGACGATATTGTTTTCGCAACTTGTGTTAGTGAGATAGATATATGTTTAATTAAAATTGTTATTAGTTTCAAAGCTACGTCGTCGCGTTTGGATAGTGGTTACACTTTTTTCGACGCGCGGTAATGTGGTTTGCTCCTCTAGTGTTGTATAACTCAATGAACTCAATGATGTCAAACGTGAAACGTTACGCCTTTTTCGAATAAGAAAATCCACGTCATACAATCAATAACCGATTATTTCATTGGCGAAAATAAAACACAATTTCATACGGTAAACGCACAAGTTTAAACGTCCACCACGCCGAATGACTCGGTTCACGTACTACCCATCAACCTATCATGCGGGAAAATCTGTTTACGACCTTGTCTTGACATACGGCCTGACACAACTGGTCGCCTCGCCAACGCGAATTCCAGATGTGGAGGATCTTATACCATCCCTGTTGAACCTTCTGTTGACCTCTCATCCAGATGGCTATCAGGTCTCCATCGATGCCTTTCTTGGCTCTTTGGATCACTTCCTGATCCTGAGTACAGTGCCCATGAGCGTGCAGGTCAGCGTGTTGGGATTGTATGCGGAATTTTTTTGCATAAACGTGTTTCTTTTACTTCAGGGAATGGAACTCTCCATCCCGTCATCTGTTAGGCCTATCGGCGGCAGATTCCAGCCCTGGTATGGACGCTTATGTAAAATTGCGTCGCGGCAAAAGCAAGATAAAGAAAGACAAGACCTGAGCTGATCCATCGGCGTACCAGGATGTAAACACTAGCGCACTCAAAAAGAAGTAGAAATGTGCCTTCAGGTCCTTCGAAAGAGGTATCGCTAGGTCAAAGGAGGACTAGAACCATATTGGAAGAATTTGCGATAAACTAGTTCGCCTTCGCTCACTCGTAGGTTCTGATCTCTCGCCAAGGCTAGCTAATGGAATTTTTGTAAGCTAACATTACCATCTTTGCGCTGGGAATATGATTCGCTGGCCTAGGCCTACGCCGCAAGGGGAAAGTCGATCTTTTAGGTTCTCTTTTTGCGTCCAACTCGACTCTCGACCATCCCGTGGTGTAAGCCGTGTGAATGCTCCATGCCGGATTTGCTGTTAACACAGCGCTCGGTGTGCAAAGCACCCTATCCCTAGACTTCAACAAGTCGAGTGGGCCTGATGGAATCCCCTCCCCCCCTCCCCCAACTGTGCTGAAGATATGTGCTACAGATTTGGCACCGGTTCTTATGCGTCTTTTCTGGTTCTCTTACTTTTTAGGCGTCATTTCAGCCTCATGGAAGACAGCCTTAGTGCATCCCTAAAAAAGATGATCACTCGGACCCATCCAACTACAGGCCTATCGCTATCTCTTTGTTTTTCAAAATAATGGAATCCATTATTATATTAACTGCCAGCTTACGCGGTACCTTGGAGAGCATCCGCTTCGCGAGGTCGCTTATCTGGTGATCTTCATGTCCACCTTACTCACCGATGAGCGGAGGCAGTCGAGACCAAGAGGTAGGCCCTAGCGATTTGGACATAGGGAAGGACTTCGATTGGTTTTAGCTTCTTTTGAAGCTTCCCTTTTATGGGCTTCCCGAGAAATTATGCAATATGGTCACCAGTCATTTTACACATCGGAGAATTAAGACCGTAATTGACGGTGTAGGCTCTGACTCCAAGCTTGTGAATGCTGGTGTTCCACAAGGCTACGTGCTATTGCCTACCCTGTACCTTCAGCATATCAATTATATGTTGCATATTAGTAACATTCATTGTTATGCAGACAACATCACTGGTTGGATGCTTTATACACCGGCCGTGCTAATATTCTTCGGGAACAGGTCGTTAAGTGCCCGATCAATTTTTTTTTCTCTAGTCGAATCTTTGTTGAACAAAGTCTCGTATTGGGGGCGACTAAATACTCAGCCAGCATCGGAATCCTTGGCATCGACATTTCAAGAGTCGTACAGTTCCATAGTTACTTGGAAGGGAAGGCGGACTAACTGTCGTCAAAAAAGTTTGGTGTGCTCAGTAGATCGAGATGGTATTTCACGCGGACCAACGCTTTCAGATTTCATCATCAAATGCATGAAACGGAAATAATGGATTGGAATACTAGAACGCGTGCGAGTGACTAATGCGTCGGTGCTTTAATATGAGATACACCCTTTATGAATAATTCCAAACAACGCTATCCATATTTTCAGATTTTTTTTATTTTATAGAATAAGGGTGACAAATGAACACACAGTTCACCTGATAGTAAGTGGATGCTGTGGCCCATTGAGATCTACATTTATCGTCGATTAAAAATCAAAACGCAGATGCATTGTTACCCCTGACGACTAAAATGGAATGCCTCGTTTCCTGTAAAAAAGAGTCTCCGGATCTCTACACTCTCCATACAAAACATAGTAGTATTAAGCATCCATTTTACGCTGGTATTCTGTGAGAGCGTGGTCGTTCCCCGGTTGAGCCGACCCATTCGTACTACAACAATAATAGAGCTGCAGCGTGGCTCTACCACGTACAAAAGCAAAAGCCAGAGATCTGACAGGCTGTCATGGATATCAGCAACATACTTCAAGACGATGCAAGCGAAATACAAATTACGACCGGTTTAGCAGTTTAACAATACACTTAACGAATTTGATGAAAACGAAACACCTGTTAAACAGTTTAAAATTGAGGTGTTTGTCGTCATTATTGGTAACTTACTATCTGCTTCAGATAAACGCCTGAAATTTTCTACAATTTAAAGTACACCATTGATAAAACATACCACCAGTAGTTTAAGAACCAGTAGTTTAAGAATAATAGCTAGTCAAAGTTTCTTAATTTTGTCACTTACTCACTGACTGATCATCAAAACTCTAAGGCACTTCTAGCAGACAAAGAAGCTTCTAGAATACAATTAGAGTTTAGTGTATAAATCAAGGAAAAACTAAAATATTTTTTAATTTCTGTCTAGTTTTCTGGATATCATCATCATCATCATCATTACAGCCCTTCACAAGTCCACTGCTGAACATAGGCCTCCCCCAAGTAATGCCACAAAGCACGGTCCTGAGCCACCTGCATCCATCGACTTCCTGCATGTCTTACCAGGTCGTCACTCCATCTAGTGGGGGGTCGCCCTACACTATGCCTACCGGTACTAGGCTGCCACTCGAGAACCTTTCTTCCCCATCGGTTATCGGTTCTTCGAGCTATATGGCCGGCCCATTGCCACTTCAGCTTACTAATCCGTTGGGCTATGTCGGTCACTCTGGTTTTACTGCGGATATCCTCATTTCTGAGTCTATCACGCAGTGAAACTCCGAGCATAGCTCTCTCCATAGCTCGCTGAGCAACCTTGAACGTCCTCATACGTCCAGCAGTGAAGGACCACGTCTCAGATCCGTAAGTCATTACTGGCAACACGCACTGGTTATACACTTTAGTTTTCAGAGATTGAGGTATACCTGACGAGAAGATGTGTCGTAATTTCCCGAACGCCCAGCCGAGTTGAATCCGTCGATTGACCTCTCGGTCGAAGTTGGACTTACCTAGTCGGACTATTTGTCCCAGGTAAACATACTCGTCAACAACTTCGAGCATAGTGCTCCCAACAACTACCGGCATTGGTGTGACGTGAACATTAAACATGATCTTTGTTTTGTCCATGTTCATCTTAAGACCTATCCGTTGGGAGACACCATTGAGGTCATTGAGCATAGTGCTAAGGTCCTCCAGTGATTCTGCCATAAGGACTATATCGTCGGCAAATCGAAGGTGAGTGATGTACTCGCCATGGATGTTAATACCGTATCCTTTCCAGTCCAGTAGCTTGAAATCGTCTTCCAACGCAGCGGTGAACAGTTTCGGGGATATAACGGACGGAATCATAGGCTTTCTCATAGTCCACATATGCCAGGCAAAGTGGCAGATTGTACTCTTCGGTCTTCTGTACAATCTGCCGAAGGGTATGTATGTGGTCTATGGTACTGAAGCCTTTTCGGAAACCGGCTTGTTCGGGAGGCTGGAAGTCGTTGAGTTTGCGTGCGAGACGATTCGTAATGACTCTCGAAAACAGCACGTAGACGCAGCTCAGAAGGGAAATCGGTCTGTAGTTCTTCAAGAGAGCGTTGTCTCCTTTCTTAAAGAACAAGACCACCGCGCTTCTGCTCCACGCCTCCGGAGTAGTGCCACCATGGAGGACGGAATTGAAGAGCTTCTGAAGGACATCAAGTACCGGTGTTCCACCCGCTTTCAGAAGCTCCGCTGTGATTCCATCCTCGTCCGGGGCCTTGCCGTTTTTAAGGTGGTGGAGAGCCATTCTAATCTCGCTCAGACCGACGTCCGGGATATCATCGGAATAGTGTCGGATAAGACTTGCTCTTGGATCGTTACTCACACTTGCGTGTGGCTCCAACGATGATGTGTACAGCTGCCCATAGAACCTCTCAATCTCACTCAGAATCTCAGGTGTCCCGGAAACGATGTTGCCACACTCAGTCTTCAGCTTTGACAGTTGGCTCTTTCTGGCAGACAGATCTCTGGCAAAGACTTTGGAGCCCTGGTTCCGCTCGATCGCTTCTTTAATACGAGCAGTATTTAAGTTGCGTAAGTATCGCCGCATGCATTTGGAGATCAGTCTGTTCAGTTTCCTGTATGCTGTCAAATCTGTTGACGATTGCAGCCTCATCTCCCGTCTAACAGCCATGAGATTAAGAGTGTGATCGGAGAGTTTTTGTGTTCTTCTGCGGCGGGTTTTGCAGAACTTAGCTCCGACTGCATGAACAGTTTCCACGAGCTTGTCATTCATATCGTCCACTGCATTGCAATCCTCTAGGCACTGAAAGCGGAATTGTAACTCGAGCTGAAAGGTTTCGGGATTCTGCATTAGAGCACGAGGAGGACGGAGCGTTGACTTCATCAGACGAGACCTCTCCAACTTAACGTTTAGGTTCAGTGTGCCTCTAACCATTCGGTGATCGCTGCCAGTTTTCACCCTTGCGATCACTGAGACATCACTGAACAGTTGGCGTCTGGTCGTTATAATGAAATCAATCTCATTTTTTGTCGAACCGTCGGGGTCGACCAGGTCCACTTCCTGTGGGGCCGCTTCTAGAAGAAAGAGTTCATCATAAAGAGTCCCTCTTTCTCCATAAAGTCGGCCAGCTGCTGGCTCCTTCGGTTCCGTTGCCCTGCTCCAAATGTTCAGCTCACCGCTTTCTCTTGTGCCTAGTTTTGCGTTGAAGTCTCCCATCAACACCGTGTAGTGGGTTTTGAAAGAATGCATGGCTCTGGAAATATCCTCATACATTTCCTCCACCTTCTCATCGGGATGTGTCGAGGTTGGTGCGTAAACCTGTATGACCTTCAGCGAATACCGTTTGGTGATTCTGAGTATCAGGTATGCGACCCTCGTCGACACACTCCCTATCTTTACAACGTTGTTGAAGAGAGACTTGTGGACGATAAATCCGACACCTCCTTGGGACAGACGGTCGCCCTCCCGGTGGTAGAACAAGTGGCCGGACTCGAGGATTGCCATGTCCTCCCCCTCTCTTCGGACCTCTGATAATCCAATAATATGCCAGCGCAACTTGTCTACCTCTTTTACTTTTCTTTTCTTTTACCAGCTCCAGTATCTTCTCGTCAGTCCTCAGGGTGCGTGCGTTATATGTTGCCAGGTCGAGTCGTCGTAGGTGGCAACCGAACCTCCACCGGAGATTCTTAGCACCCCCTGCCCCGCCGTTACCATGGTCGCCACCGTAGCCAGGAATAGCGGGGCCGCCGGGGACTGGGGGCCGTTTTTTTGCGTCGTTATTCATGGGGGGATATTTGCCATAGTTGCCACGCTTGGCGAGCGGGTTGGCAACCGCAGTTTTTTATTTTATCACAGTTGTTATCAGTAAGATGCTGCTGCCCATCTCCTGCCTGTCTCCCTCTGTCGCCTCTTACGACACCCACGGGAAGATATGGGGTAGTGGGTATTCTCAACCGCCACTACACGGCGCTAGATATACCAACTGCATAAATAACTTGGTAATCCCATATAAATATATACAACTACAAAGTTACATTTGCAGTGAATGAATCAGTGTTCTTTTATATGTATAGATAGGTACGTTGTTGGTATTCAAGAAGTAGAAGGTACCGGAAAGGAAAAAAAAACTAGGACTATTCTGTCTACAAAAAGAAATGAGATCCCATCAAAAACATAACTTGTAAAAAAACCAAGTCTCGCAACTCAGTTCTTCTACCGTAAAAAGTTGTAGGCCAGCGCCACACTTGACGGAAATTCGGACGCCGAACTTCCGCGGGAGTAAATCCGTTACCATAAGTTGCAGCCACACTGAATATTCAGTGGCAGATTATCAGTTGACTGCCAACGCTTATACGGTGTGTTCGACTAGAAATTGGGCATTCTTCATTCGTTCATTCATTCATACTTTGTATAAGCAACTAAGACATAATCCAGATAAAGCATTCGATTATTATTGAAAGTCCGTACAATCATTTGATGTATTGTTGAATTTAACGAAGTACTATATTACCAAGGAAAATACAAAACTTAGAGCGGCTATATCTCCTGAAAAAAGGCTGACCGTTACGTTAAAGTAAGATAAATATTAATAGTGTAAAAGTGAAAAGAATCTTTTTGTGACGAATACTTGTTTTCGTCATAAGAAGATTCACATGTATACCTACATGGGAATGAGGTGATGATAGAAGCATGATAGATTTCATAATTGTGGATGAAAGAATGAGGAGCGCAGTCGTAGATACAAGGGTTTACCGGGGGTCCAACGTAAGGACGGATCATTACTTGGTCTTATGTCGAATTAATGCGTTGGTGGCATCGGACATCTGTGTCTACTACTGCGTTACAGCGTATAAGAATATAGAAGTTAAAAGATGAAGATGTGAAAGAGAAGTATAAATGTAGACTGAGAGAAAATATTAGGTGTTTGAATGAGTTGTGTATGAATGATTCAGACTTGAATACTGTGTGGGATAATATTAAGAAAGATTTGGTGGATGCAGCCACCGAAGTATGTGGTGTAAGTAAGAGAACAAATAAAAGGAAAAGTAATACGTTGTGGTGGGATGATGAGGTACGAGTGGAAGTTGAATCAAAGAAGAAAAAGCATGGTTGGATTTACTAGCAACCAAAGCTGGTAATTCTTTTGGTATGAATGATGAGATTGACAGAAAAAAGGCAGAATTTAGACGTCTAAATAAGAGAGTGAAAGAAGTAGTTGAAAAGAAAAAGAAAAAGAAAGATAACTAATGCTATAAGAGACAAGAATGGATGTATACTGAATGGTGAAGTTTCGAATTTAAACAGATGGAAGGAATACTTTGAAAGCGTGTTTATGAGTGAAGAGTCGTCTGAATTAAATAAACTCCAAATTCCGAAAGAAGTGGAAAGGGGTATGGAGACAAGTGTGGATGAAATAATGAATGCAATGAAAAGAATGAAAGCAGGTTGGGAGATTGTGGGATTGTGTATGTGTGTGTGTGCGTGTGTGAGAGAGAGTGGCACGCCTGCTGTACACCTTGTATAATTTATGTTGGGAATTAAAGCGGGTACCGGATGACTGGTGTAAAGCAGTTATAGTACCAATATATAAAGGAAAAGGGTCACAGCAGGACTTCAAAAACTACCGTGCTATCAGCTTGCTTAGTATTATGGGTAAACTGTGTGCTAAGGTGTTAATTGAAAGAGTTATGAAAGATGGAAAAATTTGGGATGTGCAAGCGGGTTTTAGAAAGGGAATGGGTTGTACAGATCAATTCATTTCCATGCGCATGTTTGCGGAGAAGTTTTTGGCCAAAAACCGGAAAGTTTTTTGTGCGTTCATGGACTTGGAAAAGGCTTATGACAGAGTGGACAGGAATGTGTTATGGCAAACACTGAACTCAGATGGGTTGAGTGCTGGTTTGATACAGTCATTAAGATCTCTTTATAGGGACTCCAGTGCTTGTGTCAGGATCAATGGGGTCTACTCGGACTGGTTTGGCATCCAAAAAGGTGTCAGACAGGGCTGTGTAGCTTCCCCTTGGCTGTTCAACCTATTTATGGACAGGTGTTTGCAAACTTTGAAACATGAAGAATGTGGGTTAAGAATGGGCGAGTTAACCGTCAAATGCCCATTGTATGCCGATGATCAAGTCATATTTGCGTCATCGGCGGCTGAGTTGCAAATGATGGTTACATTAATGAACTGGGTATTAAAAGAAAGGGGAATGAAAGTGAACGCAAGTAAGACGAAAGTAATGGTTTTTGAAAGAGAAGAAAGGAAAACGGTATGTGAAATAAGATTAGAAGGAGAGTTAATTGAGCAAGTGGATGAATTTGTGTATTTGGGATGTGTATTTAGCAGGGATGGTAGACATGATAGGGATATAGAACGACGAGTAAGTGCAGGGAATAGAGTGAATGGGGCACTACACTCTGTTATGAAGAATCAAAATGTGTCAAAAAAGGCACGTATGGTAATTCATAATGCTGTGTTAGTCCCTACTTTAATGTATGGTAGTGAAAGCTGGGTGTGGCAGAAGAAGCACGAAAGTGGAATAAATGCAGTAGAAATGCGGTCTTTAAGGAGTATGCTAGGGTTGAATCTGAATGACAGGGTGAGAAATTGCGTGATAAGAGATAAATGTGGTATGCAAGATGATGTTGTGACCAGGATTAAGAAAGGAATGCTTCGGTGGTTTGGTCATGTAGAAAGAATGAATGAGGAAAGAGTACCAAAGCAAATTTATATGGCAGATGTGAATGGCAGAGTCGGGAAGGGACGCCCTAGAAAAAAGTTTATAGACGAAATTGGCGATATTTTGAAAATGGGCCACGTTAGAAGTACCCTTAACCGACGAGCATGTATGCGTAGATATATGGATGTAAAGGAGGCGAAAGAGGTATGTCAGGATCGTGCTAAATGGAAGTCCGTAGTCTCTGCCTACCCCTCTGGGTGACAGGCGTGAGTATTTATGTATTATGTACTATATGTATTTTTATATTTTACCGGATAAGCTTGTGAGACAGTTATAAGTATCTGAACTTGATGGCAATGTACGGGCTTGTTCGAGGTGTCGACCTTCCAACAAGGGGTGATGCTTGCATTGATCATTTTATGATAAAATGCCGTAATAAATGGAATACTATACCACTATACACCTATTCACTATACCTATTTCACTATACCTAGTGAGATCATAAGTATTGTCACACAGTAAACACTTTTCTTTTAGAATGCTGACCACCAAAGTTTATTGAAATCGAATTTCGAATTGTTCACGAAAATAAAACTGTATACTTTTTAGAATTTTACTCTTTTTTAGGGTTTCGTAGTCAACTAGGAACCCTTATAGTTTCGCCATGTCTGTCTGTCCGTCGGTCCGTCCTCGCTTAATCTCTGTGACCGTTAGCACTAGAAAGCTGAAATTTGGTACCAATATGTGTATCAATCACGCCGACAAAGTGGTAAAATAAAAATTGGAAAAAATGTTTTATTAGGGTAGCCCCCCTATATGTAAAGTGGGAAGTATTTTTTTTTAATTTCAACCCTAACGTGTGATATATTGTTGGAAAGGTATTTAAAAATGAATGCGGGTTTACTAAAATCATTTTTCGATAATGTCAATAATTTCGGAAATAATCGCTCCAAAATTAAAAAACAATGTGTCCCCCCCCCCCCCTCTAACTTTTGAACCATAAGTTTAGAAAATATGAAAAAAATCTGAAAAGTAGAACTTTATAAGGACTTTCCAGGAAAATCATTTTAAACTTGGATGGAACAACAGTACCCACTACCGGGAACAGTTGAAGGAGCGCGGAGTGCTGCTGGAGCGCGAACATAATGGATACCCATCTTTAAACTCATAAGTGGGAACACTTATTGTGACGGACGGGAAACTACGGAACCCTACACTGAGCGTGGATCGACACGCTCTTGGCCGGTTTTTAAATATGGAGTGGACGCTTAAGGAAGACCGTGTTGCAGTTATTGCGTTGGTCCTTGCGGTTACGCGCCAATTCAAATTTTTGACATACTGAAAAATTTGAATATAACCAAAAGATTCATTTATCGTACCATCAAACGATACAATGAAGACTCTAGTGTAAGTGACAGGTCAAGAAGTGGTCGCCCTCGGTCTGTTAGGACTCCAGCAGTGATAAAAGCTGTGAAGGCGCGAATTCAAAGAAACCCCAAACGTAAGCAGAAACTGTTGGCTCTTCAGATGGGGTTAAGCAGAATCACGGTGAAAAGGGTGTTAAATGAAGACTTAGGGCTTCGGGCATATCGAAGAAAAACAGGACATCGTTTGAATGCTCGTCTAATGGACCTGAGACTGAAGAGATGTCGCGCTTTGTTGAAGCAGTACGCGGGAAAAAATATCGGGAAATTCTTTTTTCGGATGAAAAAATTTTTACGTTTGTTTGTTGAAGAGAGCTACAACAAACAAAACGATAAGGTGTACGCACACAGTAGTGAAGAAGCGAGCAACCGTATTCCGCGTGTCCAACGAGGTCATTTTCCATCCTCGCTCATGGTATGGTTGGGAGTTTCTTATTGGGGCTTAACATTGTATCGTTTGATGGTACGATAAACGAATCTTTTGGTTATATTCAAATTTTTCAGTATGTCAAAAATTTGAATTGACGCGTAACCGCAAGGACCAACGCAATAACTGCAACACGGTCTTCTTTAAGCGTCCACTCCATATTTAAAAACCGGCCAAGAGCGTGTCGATCCACGCTCAGTGTAGGGTTCCGTAGTTTCCCGTCCGTCACAATAAGTGTTCCCACTTCTGAGTTTAAAGGTGGGTATCCATTATGTTCGCGCTCCAGCAGCGCTCCGCGCTCCTTCAACTGTTCCCGGTAGTGGGTACTGTTGTTCCATCCAAGTTCAAAATGATTTTCCTGGAAAGTCCTTATAAAGTTCTACTTTTCAGATTTTTTTCATATTTTCTAAACTTATGGTTCAAAAGTTAGAGGGGGGGGGGACACATTGTTTTTTAATTTTGGAGCGATTATTTCCGAAATTATTGACATTATCGAAAAATGATTGTAGTAAACCCGTATTCATTTTTAAATACCTTTCTAACAATATATCACACGTTAGGGTTGAAATTAAAAAAAAATACTTCCCACTTTACATATAGGGGGGCTACCCCAATAAAACATTTTTTCCAATTTTTATTTTACCACTTTGTCGGCGTGATTGATACACATATTGGTACCAAATTTCAGCTTTCTAGTGCAAACGGTCACAGAGATTAAGCGAGGACGGACAGACGGACAGACAGACATGGCGAAACTATAAGGGTTCCTAGTTGACTACGGAACCCTAAAAGTGAGTAAAATTCTAAAAAGTATATAGTTTTATTTTCATGAACAATTCGAATAAATCGATTTCAATAAACTTTTGAAAGTCAAAAATGTCAAAACTATAATAATTTTAAAGGCGTCTCACTCTGAGAAAAAAAATAAATGGTCACTAAAAAGCCGAGCTTTTATCTCCATACTAATTGCTATTTATACAACTGTAGTTATATTTCACTATAGAACATTTTGCCACAGGTTAGAAAATCGTCGATCGTCTTCTCGAAAGCCCGGTAAAAATCCTACGCGTGCAAGAGACAACCAATCGCTCAATTCAACTTTCCGTATGACAGCAGTATCCCTAAGGCTACGAACGTGTCGAACAGAGAGCGCGGGAAATTTGAAATAGTTTGAAACAGTTTACAAGTTATTTTATTACTTGATATTATTGATTGATTCAGCTTGATAAGGCAAGCCGGCCTTCTGGCCTTCTATGGAGGCTTCGCCACTGCGTTGAAGAGGTTTCATCTAATGGAGTCAACGCTCCGTCGCCCTCGTGCTCTAATCCAAAATCCCAAAACCTTTCAGCTAGAGTTACAAAACCGCTTTCAGTGCCTAGAAGATTGCAGTGGGCGATATGAATGACAAGATCGTGGAAACTGTCCATGCGGTCGGAGCTAAGTTCTGCAAGACCCACCGTGGAAGAGCACAAAAACTCTCTGATCACACTCTTAATCTCATGGCTGTTAGACGAGAGATGAGGCTGAAATCGTCAGCAGATTTGACAGCATACAGGCAACTAAACAGAGAGATCTCCAAATTCATGCGGCGCAACTTTAATACTGCGTGTATTGAAGTAGCAATCGAGCGGAACCAGGTCTCCAAAGTCTTTGCCAAAGATCTGTCTGCCAGAAAGAGCCAACTGTCAAAGCAGAAGACTGAGTGAGGCAGCATCGTTTCCGGGACACCTGAGATTTTGAGTGAGATTGAGAGGTTCTATGGGCAGCTGTACACATCATCGTTGGAGCCACCCGCAAGTGTGAGTAACGATCCAAGGGCAAGTCTTATCCGACACCATACCGATAATATCCCAGATGTCAGTCTGGGCGAGATTGGCTATCCAGTACCTTAAAAACGGCAGGGCCCCAGACGAGGATGGAATTACAGCGGAGCTTCTGAAAGCAGGTGGAACACCAATACTCAAAGTCCTTCAGAAGCTCTTCAGTTCTGTCTCCCATAGTGGAACTACTACGGAGGCGTCGAGCAGAAGCGCGGTGGTCTTGTTCTTTAAGAAAGGAGACGACGCTCTCTTGAAAAACTACACACCGATTTCCCTTCTGAGCCACGTATACGTGCTGTTTTCAAGAGTCATTACGAATCGTCTCGCATATAGACTCGACGACTTCCAGCCTCCCGAACAAGCCGGTTTCCGAAAAGGCTTCAGTATCATAGACCACATACATACCCTGCGGCAGATTGTACAGAAGGCCGAAGAGTACAATCTGCCACTTTGCCTGGCGTATGTGGACTATGAGAAAGCCTTTAATTCCGTCGAAATTTTGGCGGTGCTAGAGTCTCTTCAGCGGTTTCAAGTTGACTGTCGGTATATCGAAGTGCTGAAGTGTTTGTACAGTAGGGCTACGATGGCTATCCGAGTACAGAATCAGAGTACGAAACCTATCCATTTGCAGAGAGGTGTAAGACAGGGTGACGTTATATCCCCGAAACTCTTCACCGCTGCATTGGAAGATATTTTCAAGCTACTGGACTGGAAAGTACACGGCATTAATATCAATGGCGAGTACATCACTCACCTTCGATTTGCCGACGATATAGTCCTTATGGGAGAATCGCTGGAGGACCTAAGCACTATGCTCAATGACCTCAATAGTGCCTCCCAACGGCTAGGTCTTAAGATGAACATGGACAAAACAAAGATCATGTTTAATGTCCATGTCACACCTATGATGGTAGTTGTTGGGAGCACTATGCTTGAAGTCGTTGACGAGTACGTTTACTTGGGACAAATAGTCCGACTAGGAAAGTCCAACTTCTCGTTTCTTCATCGTCTCGTTCTTCGTCGTCTCTTTCTTTGGGAAAAAGGTTCCCTAGTGGCAGCCTCGCACCGGTAAGCGTAGTGTAGGGCGACCCCTCACTAGATGGAGTGACGACTTGGTAAGACATGCAGGTAGTCGATGGATGCAGGTAGCTCAGGACCGTGTTTTGTGTCATTACTTGGCGGAGGCCTATGTTCAGCAGTGGATTTGTGAAAGGCTGTAATGATGATGATGATGATATCTTCTAAGACATTTATAAATAAATATCTATCTAATTGACAGGACTTTGGCTTTATCGTAAATCGGTATAGTCGGATATCCAAAAGATATAGCCGGATATCTATTTAAAATTGCTCTTTGAGCATGTTCTCATTCCAGGAGGAATGTCCTAGCTGTTCATCCCCAGGAACATATGCAATAGGTAATTATACTCTCACATCAAGTTTTGTAGGTCTGAATAATTAATTTAAACTTTGCAACTCTACGTACGTCCTTAAATATGTATAAATTAACTTTCTTACTCTGTTCGCCAGTAGGTACACTTATGTATATGTTCCTTCCAATTTAGCCTTTGGTCAATGAGAACGCTTTCGTTGCTGTTTCACGAGTTAAATGATCACAAGAATAATCATGAGAGTCTATTGCATGGAAATTTATGAAATTTTAGTTTCAAGTCGTAGTTCGAGCTTGTCACAGCAGATTTAGGAAAGCATATATATTTAGTTTTAGCAGTATTTAGCGATAGTAAACATCATGCCATGTGGTGATCTTACTTAGTCCGGCTTCTGTTTTATCCAACACTTGCTTCCATGAAGAATCCTGAAAAAGTAGAACCGTGTCGTCTGCAAACATTAAGAGCTCCCCTTTATCCTATACTATTAAACGAGCAATTCTTGTATATAAATATATATATAATCGGGATCTCGGAAACGGCGCCAACGATTTTCGTAAAATTTAGTGTCCAGGGAGTTTCGGGGATAATAAATCGATCTAGCTAAGATTTATTTTTAGAAAATGTCTTTTTGTCCGTGTTTTTAGGCAATGAAAAACTGCTACAATATCGTTAGAATAAGAAGGTAAATTTTGACGGATTGTTAGTGATTATAAATAGCTTATTTGGTATAATGGTCGGTCACAGAATCGTAAAACCCCGGTTCGAGGCCAGACCGACCGACCGACTTTTTTAACTTTTTTTTCATGTTCCTTTCTTTTTTGAGAAAATCTATTTTTTCGAGCCCTTTTTTTAGTATTTTAAAAAAACACGAAAATTTAAATTAATCAAATTGCACTCATGATTTTTTATTCAAATAATCAGTTCATTTTTTTCTATTATGTCGCTAAGATCAAAAAATATTATTCGTATTTCATCAGTGTGTAATTTGTATCTAAATGTAATTTCCAAAACACACGAATTAAAAAAAACCGAGCGAAAAATACCGAGCAAAGCTCGGTCAACCGGGTACTTAAGATAAATTGTGCATGGATCATTTAAATAAATATTAAAAGAGAGCAGGAGCGAATTTACTGCCTTGTAGAACTCCGTAAGTACTAAGTACAGACAGCTTCGGTGCTCATATAATTTTCTATTTTAGTCTGTTATGACCAAAGGTCATAACAGACTAAAATAGAAAAATACCAACATTTTCTAATCTTTAAGCGTCTGGTCGTCATAATGAAGTCAATCAATAATATCAAGTAATAAAATAACTTGTAAACTGTTTCAAACTATTTCAAATTTCCCGCGCGCTCTGTTCGACACGTTCGTAGCCTTAGGGATACTGCTGTCATACGGAGAGTTGAATTGAGCGATTGGTTGTCTCTTGCACGCGTAGGCTTTTTACCGGGCTTTCGAGAAGACGATCGACGATTTTCTAACCTGTGACAAAATGTTCTATAGTGAAATATAACTACAGTTGTATAAATAGCAATTAGTATGGAGATAAAAGCTCGGCTTTTTAGTGACCATTTATTTTTTTTCTCAGAGTGGGACGCCTTTAAAATTATTATAGTTTTAACATTTTTGACTTTTAGGTCTAATGGTAGTAAACACAATTGCTGATCACGTGGTCCCAAGTTCGAAACCTGAGTCGGGTCAAGAATCATTTATTGGATTTTTCTGTCACATAATTCTCAGCAGCAGTAGTAATATACTTGGGCAATATAATCCAGATGCGCAGATGGCTATTTTCCGTTCAGTTCAGTTCAGTTCCGCCGTTAACAAAAATCAATCACATAGTTGTTTGAATCTTTTAATGATCAAAAGTGAATTCTGAACATCAAATAAATACTAAATGGAAATAACTCACGTTATTTGATAATTTATTGTAGATTAATTAAAAATTGTCACTTCATAACTTTAAATTCAAAAGTGTAGCTTTTCAGAATAATCACGTAACTATACAAGCCATGCTAGCAAACCTGGTACGCGCGGTGTCATAATGATGGAACGGGTGACAGAGTTTGTTGTTAAAGCGGGACATTTTTACGTATTTTGGAGACAGCGCGACACAAACTTTTAAGTCGGGAACGTCCTGCTTAAAGGAGGACGTATGGTCACGTTAGGTATGAAGTTAGTCGAGACACGAAGGCGCGCGACGATATGTTTGCAAGTTCACTTGTGTGTTAGCTTGAGTGAATATATTATAATGTAAAATATTGTGTGTTGATACTTTTTTTAAAGATTTTTAGTGAAAATGGAGGGAAAAGTGTTCCTTGTGATGAATATAAGTGCGTTAAAGTGTTAATTGGCGAGGAAAAGGAAAATCTTTAAAAATGAAATTTTAATTCAATAAACATTTCTTCATACTTTAATAGGTACAGGGCTCTTTAGTATTAAAGTTTAATTATTTTAGGCGTATTTAAAGGTTTAATAACTCTATACTTATATCACGAGTTAAAATCATCATTTTGAACTGCAGCATAAAACATGAGATACTTAGGTATAAGTTTAATTTTATAGCAAATAATTGTTACATCATATATTGAGGTTCTTAAAGAATATTTCCTTTGGTCTTCAGTATATTAAATTTTAATAGCGCCATCTACTTAATTCTATAGGTTAAGTCATTTTATCGAAGGAAAATTATTGATTCTCACGGTGGTACTACGGTCATACAATCTCTCTAGCGGCGGTAGTATGCCTTCTGTGTTAAAACGTCCTCGACAGAACTGAATATGAATATGAAGAGTGGAGACAGATCGAGATGGGTTTATTTTTATAAAACTGCTGAAAACAACAAAACCATATCTTGGGCTTGCCCCAGTTTGGAGCCCTAGCTTCGCTACTGCTTCAACTTAACTTTTAGGTTCAGTGTGCCTCTAACCACTCGCTAATCGCTGCCAGTTTTCACCCTTGCGCTCATTGAGATATCACTGAACGGTTGCCGGCTAGTCGTCATAATGAAGTCAATCTCATTTTTTCTCGAACCGTCGGGGCTCGACCAGGTCCATTTTCCGTGGGGCCGCTTCTGGAAGAAAGAATTCATCATAAAGAGTCCCTCTCAGTGGCGAAGCTAGGGCTCCAAACTAGGGCAAGCCCAAGATATGGTTTTGTTATTTTTAGCAGTTTAATAAAAATACACCAATCGTGAGCTGTCTCCACTATTACAGATAAAATCATTGAAAATCGCCTAAAATGGTATGGACATATTAAAAGACGCAACGAAAATCATGCAGTTCAAATAGCTCTAAGCCTGCCAGAAACAAAGAGAAGCAGAGGACGCCCGCCAATGATATGGTGGTCTAATATCGCAAGAGACCTAAGGAAAGCCCAGTTGCCGGATGTGACAACCCAAGACCGTTTGTCTTGGCGCAGACAAGTGAGGAGACCCGACCCCAAATAACGGGATCAGGGATGGAAGAAAAAGTGAGCTGTCTCCACTCTATAGTTTCATATTCAGTGCTGTCAAGGACGTGTTTAACAAAGCACACAGAAAGCATACTATCGCTAGATAGATTGTAAGACATATGCAATTGGACACCTTCGGTGGTTTTGAAATGAGCCGTTTGGGTTTGCTTGAGATATTTACATACAATAGAATACATGAACAAAAGAAAAGCATGAACAAAGTACAAACAAACTATGTACAAAGTTAAAAAAGGGACGCCCTTGGCCTGGCGGATGTGAAACCTCGAAATTATTTTGTTTAAGTTATATGCATAAAAGAACAGATTACGACAGGAATTAGATAGTTATAATGAGAAGATAAAGCTTTGCTAATTTTTTACCATAAAATAATGACTATTTAATATATAATTATTCATTTTCAATTCATAATAAACCGTCCAAAATGATATTTTATAACTCATATTGGTAATATAAATTAGCCGATAGCGTATTTGTGCCATTTAGCGTAATATTTAGGTACCATCGTGAGAATCAACCAATTTTCGTTCGATAAAATGACTTTACCTATAGAATTAAGTAGATGGCGCTATTAAAATTTTATATACTGGAAATAACTAAAGGGAGTATTCTTTAAAAACCTCAATACATTGTTCTGTATTCTTTTGATTTATTACATTAAAATTTGGGCTTCACGTTAAAAAAAGATTGTTACACTTATTTCCTATAAAATTAAACCTAGGTGCCTCATATTTTATGCTCCCGTTCAAATTGATATTGATTGAATTATTAATTCATATGGTAATATAAATATTGAGTTATTAAATCTTTAAATACGCCTAACTTAATTAAACTTTAATACTAAAGAGTCCTGTACCTATATTTAAAGTATGAAGAAATGTTTATTAAATATTAAATTTCATTTTTAAAGATTTTATCTTTTCCTCGCCGATTAGGGGTTGGGTTTACAATTCGGTCGCCTGAATTTGAAGATTCTGTCACCGTGGGGGGGGGGGGTCAAGGGGGTTTATCTGAAGCACCCCCACTCGATTTTTGCTGCCGGAGCAGCGTCCAAGTATTTTTAATTATTTTTAAGCTATTGCATAGCTTCTATCGCGGGCCTTGAGTGCGGGAAAATCCAGAAATTTCGTAACGAAAAAAACCTCACGCTCTCCGACGGGCACGGAGGTGTGGCTTGAAGGCCGTGCATTGTCTAACGATGGTCTAACGTCGTTTCTTTTCCTCAGTCTCTGTTGTCTTTGTCGAAGAGTTTTGAAATTTTGAATATGAATGAACAAAGTGCATTTATTAAGGCTGCTCTCTCGCAAAAAGCTTGAAAAAAGCGTGCAGATGAACCAACTTTTCGTCGACACTTACAGAGAAATTACATATGAAAAAAATAGCTAGTAATCTACATGATCTGATACGTAATTTGGTTTAGCCATAATTTTTCTATCGGTGTCACATAATAAATAAAAAAATACCCAAATCACTTCCAAATCGTTGAGATGAAACCACTTTACTCCTTCACTGTTTATCAAAGGAATATAAAAAAAATATCTACTGCTTTGCAATACAAAATAAAATAATTTGGTTTGGTTACTTTTTAGAAATATGTATTATTTTTATGATAATAAATTAAAAATGTGTCCCGATTAAATACTGCGTCTATATCACCCCCGCATTCATCCACGAATTCAGTGCGGGGCGCATCGTGTTGCTAGGTGGACGTACGCCGCGTTGCGAGAGCTCAGCACTACGAAATAAAATCGTAAAATATTACTGCAAAAATTTAATTTTGTTAATAGTGGAGTAGGTTTTTTCTGATTCTTGTTTAATAGTAGTCTTTTATAGTTATATTAATTGTACAGTTTTATTAATGTTTAAGTTTAGTTTGTGAAACATGGGGAATAAGCAGAAACGATTGAAGAGAGGTCTAAAAAATATTACAAACAAAAGGGTATACATTTATCAAGGTAAGTTTTAAGTTTTATCTACATATTTCATAATATTAGACAGGTGCTGTTTATAAAATACCTATATTACTGTGTAATTTCGCCACTCTGTGACGAGACAAAACGCGGCAAATGCAAGTGGCGGCAAGGCGCGGGCCGCGTCGTCGCATGCTGGTAGCGCATGTCTGAGAAGTTAAAAAATATATATTTCGAAGAAATGTGAAGTTCGTCAACACGCATTGAGGCAGCGTGGCGGACATTTCCTTGCCTTAAAACCCTCTCAGAAATTAGAGGAGGCCTGTGCCCAGCAGTGGGACGTATATAGGCTGTAACTTTACTTTTTTTACTTTTATAAATATGTTATTTTACCGACGAAAATTTTAAATAAAAATAAAAAATAAGCAACCGACAACCTCCTAGGTCCCTAGGTGACTTGCGAGATGTCAGTGTAACAAAACAAAACGGCCCAGAAAAACAGACTTTCCAACTGATAGCTAAATCAGCACGCAACAATTTCATTGGTGCCAGTGGGGATCGAACCCGGGTTGCTCCCGTACTGTGTTACCTATAACGAGCGCTAACCATGTGAGCTACCACGGCTCTCAACGACATCGTTACGTGATTGGGGTGTTTGAAATTTGTCATCTGTGAGAGTGAATTTTATCTGTGTACTCTGTAACAAATAACTATATAGAAAAAAATCTGAAAACGATATTTCGCCATTTTTGTTTGTGTACAGGTTAGGAACTCGATCAAAAATTTGATATTTTTTCTGTTTTTATACGTTATTTCTAATGTTATTTTACATCAAATTATTGTGAAGATATTTTCTTTAGGAAATATGTTTCATTACGACGATTCAAAAACGTTTACATATAATAATTTACCTCGAAATTCACTATACGCGATTATCGTTTATTGATTATAATAGAGCGTGCCATTTGAATTTAAAGACAAATAATTGGACAATAAATAATAAGTGACAAATCTTGCCGTGGAGCGTGGAACTGAGTAGTTGCGCGTCTTGTTAATATAATTGCCGTACGGCCGCCCTGACGTATGTACTGCGCGAACCTGAGTTTTTTGCGAGGCGGTCCGGTGATACAGTATTTTTCACAAATAGTGATTTCGTTATAACGCGGGTTCGGTTAAATCTGGTTGAATTTGATTGGATTAACCTAATGACAATTGACTTAACTATAATTAATGAGTGATAAACGAGCGTAATTTCCTAGACTCTGAAGTTTCTGTGACGGCTTGCCCCTTCGATGGATCCCATACTGGAATAGAGGTGAAGCCTTGGGATCTGCTGTTCGGCAACCAGCGGGAAGTCAGGTTACATAATATAACACGTACTGAGCATAACACTATCACACACATATATTTACACCTGAATCTTCCTAGGTTTGACCCTACGTCGACGAAATAGGTAAGTCTTGTTTGGTTCCTTTTTAACCGCTATTGTCTCATATTCCACAAGCCATTTAGGCCGACCTCCTGTTACTCGTCGAGTTGAACCCCTGGTGGGCCCGGGTTCTACGACTTTTGCCCGGGTTACTAGAGGCCGTAACAATAGCAGAGTAAAAAATTAGAGATTGTGGTGTTTGAAATTTGTCATATATGAGAGTGAATTTTATCTGTGTACTCTGTAACAAATAACTATATAGAAAAAAAATGTGAAAATGACATTTCGCCATTTTTGTTTGTGTACTGGTTAGGAACTCGATCAAAAATTTGATCATTTTTCCGTTTTTATACGTTACTTCTAAAATAATGTGAAAATGACTTTTCGCCATTTTTGTTTGTGTACTGGTTAGGAACTCGATCAAAAATTTGATAATTTCTCCGTTTTTATACGTTATTTCTAATGTTATTTTACATCAAATTAATTGTGGAGATATTTTCTTTAGGAAATATGTATCATTACGACGATTCAAAAACGTTTACATATAATAATTTACCTCGAAATTCACTATACGCGATTATCGTTTATTGATTATATGTTGTTTAAAAAGTATTCTTATCAGTTTTTTTTGTGTTAAATGGATGCTAAATATAAAAGAATGCTTCGGTATTGATAGCAACTAGCTGCTAACTAAATGATAAAAATTCCTGAATAACCTACATGTATTGTAAGATATTAAAAATATTTTATTTATACAATATTAACTTTATTACTTTAAACAATATTAACTTCTCATTTATACTATAAGAGAAAAAAATTGTTTTCTTATCGGTCGCTCAAAAAGTGTAACTTGATTTAATATCAAAGACTTAACTGCATAAATAAAATAAATAATTAATTATAATTGCATAAGTTGATAAAAAATGCTATGCAATAGCTTTACCGCGGCAGTCCCCGAGTGCCACAAGTCTTTTTTTTTAAATATTGGTAAATGACTAATTAATACGTTTTGACGTTTCATCTGTCAATGTTTCATCTCACATCTGTTCAAATGTCATCTGTCGTATCTATCATATCGATATATAGTACTGCATCGATCTAGTGAATCGATATTTCACCCTAGAGAATCGACATCGAAACTTTTTCTGTTTTATTAATATTTGTAAAATTATTTACGATTAGTTGAATATACCCCAACTCGTAAAGATTGACAGTTTTGAATTCAATCATTCAATGTTATCTGCATTTCATTGTATCTTTTGATATTGTAAATATAAACTTTTAACGCAAATCAAAAAAGATCAATTTTTGCGAAATTGATCTTTAAGATTTCGATTTTTTGTGAATCGATTCGTCCAATTTCGATTTGAATAGATTTAAAAATGTGTAAAATTAATCGCTAGGCTGGCCATTTTGTTGACAGTTTTTCGTCATGCCGTTGCTTCCGTGTTTCATAATTTTGGTGAATAGTGGAATATTTGTGGCGGCGGAATACTGCTAAATATCGCAAAGATCCTTTCGTACAAATGGTGGCAGCCGTAAATTATGTTTATAAATTAAAGTAGTTATAAAAGTTAAAGTTTTGGTGTTATATTGGGTGCAATAGCGGGCGAAGCGAGCCTAGGATGTGGGGCCCCCGACTCGGAGAGGTTAGGTTAGAAGGGGATGATCGAGTGAGCGAGCGAAGAGAGCGAATAGACCCCGTCATCCCCTTCGTGGTTATTTTTTTGTAAACCACTCAGAAGTAGGAGCCCCGCTTCGCGGGACTCCGTCGACAGGACACACTCAACTTTCACTACCATATGTTAAAGTAGGGACTAATACAGTATTGTGAATTGCCATACGTGCCTTTTTTGACACATTCTGACTTTTCACAATAGAGTGTAGAGCCCCATTTACTTTATTTCCTGCATTCACTCGTCGTTCAATATCCTTATCATATCTCCCATCCCTGCTGAATACACATCCCAAATATACGAACTCATCCACTTGCTCAATTAACTCTCCTTTTATTCTTATTTCACATACCGTTTTGCTTTCTTCTCTTTCGAAAACCATCACTTTCGTCTACTTGCGTTCACTTTCATTCCCCTTTCTTTTAAAGACCTGTTCATTAATGTAACATTCATTTGCAACTCGGCCGCCGACGACGCAAGTATGACTTGCTCATTGGCGTACAAAAGGCATTTGATGGTTAACTCACCCATTCTTAACCCGCATTCTTCAACTTTCAAATATTCCAAACAACTGTCCACAATTAGGTTGAACAGCCACGGGGAAGCTACACAACCCTGTCTGACACCTTTATGGATGCCAAACCAGTCCGAGTAGACCCCGTTGATTCTAACACAAGCACTCGAGTCCCTATACAGAGACTTTAATACCTGTATTAAACCAGCGCTCAACCTAAATGCGTTCAGCGTTTGCCATAACACATCCCTGTCCACTCTGTCATAAGCCTTTTCCAAGTCCATGAACGCACAAAAAACTCTTTGGTTTTTCGCCAAAAACTTCTCCGCGATCATGCGCATGGAAAAGACTTGATCTGTACACCTTTACAAATCCTGTTTGCACACCCCACATTTTTTCATCAGTTTCTTTCATAACTCTTTCATTAAGTACCTTAGCATACAGTTTTCCAACATTGCTAAGAAGGCTGACACCACGGTAGTTTTTACAGTCCTGCTGTGACCCTTTTCCCTTATATATTGGGACTATCACGGCTTTGCACCAGTCTCCCGGTACCCGCTTTAGTTCCCAACATAAATTAAACAAGGTGTACAGCAGGCCTGCCACCACGTCCTCTCCAGCCCTTAGCATTTCGAGTGAAACTCTATCATATCCGGCTGCCTTACCTACTTTCATGCTTTTCATTGCTTTCATTATATCATCTATACTTATCTTCCCATCTCTTTCATTTTCTTTCGGAATTTCTATTTCATTTAGTTCACACGTCTCCTCACTCATAAATACGCTTTCAAAATATTCCTTCCATCTCTTTAGACTCAACACTTCATCATTCAGAATACAGCCATTCTTGTCTCGTATCGCATTCAATCTAGGCTGTTTTGAATGTCCCCTGGTATTTCTTACGAGTTTCCAGAACATTTTAATATTTGCCTGGAAGTTATCCGATATTCTTCTATTATTCTTATCCGTTCTTTCTTGCTTTTTCCTTTCAACTAATTCTTTTACTCTCTTATGTAGACGTTTAAACTATGCCCTTTTTCTTTCAATCTCATCATTCTAACCGCCAGAATTACCAGCTTTGGTCGCTAGTAAATCCAGCCATGCTCTCTTCTTTGCTTCAACTTCCATACGTACCTCATCATCCCACCATAACGTATTGTCTTTCTTTTCATTCGTTCTCCTACTAACACCACATACTTCGGTAGCTGCATCCACTAAACCTTTCTTAACATTATGCCACACATTCTCCAAGTCTAACACTACACACAACTCGTCCAAATCGCTTATATTTTCTCTCAGTCTACATTTGTACTTGTCTTTCACATCTTCATCTTGTAACCTCTCAATTCTTATACGCTGTAACGCAGTGGTAGACACAGATGTCTGATGCCGCCAACGTTTGAATAAACCCCTAATTCGGCATAAGACCAGGTAGTTGTCCGTCCCTACGTTGGACCCCCGGTAAACCCTTGTATCCACCACTGCGCTCCTCATTTTTTCATCCACAGTTATGAAATCTATCATGCTTCTATCATCACCTCTTTCCCAAGTATACATGTGAATCTTCTTATGACGAAAGAAAATGTTCGTCACAAAAAGATTCCTTTCCACACATACGGTGAGGAGGCTTTTACCACTCTCAATAGTAATTGCTATATAAACATTTCGTAGTTATATTTCATTATCGAACATTTTGTCACAGGTTATAAAGGGAGCGATCGCCTTCTCGAAAGTCCGGTAAAAAGCCCACGCGTGCGAGGGAGAAAACCAATCGCTCAATTCAACTCTCCTTATATGTATGACAGCAGTATTCGTAAGGCTACGAGGTCGAACAGAGTGCGCGGGAAATGTGAAATAGTTTGAAACAATTTACGAGTTATTTTATTACTTGATATAATTGATTGATTCATCTTAATGAGGCAAGCCGGGCTTTTGGCCATGTATAGAGGCTTCGCCACTGCAGTCTATCTCCATGAAGTCGGCCAGCTGCTGGCCCCTTGGGTTCCGTTGCCCTATCCCAAATTTCCCTACCTTCAGCTCACCGTACTTTCTTGTGCCTAGTTTTGCGTTGAAGTTTCCCATTAACACCGTATAGTGAGTTTTTAGGCTCTAGAAATATCCTCATACATTTCCTCCACCTCCTCTTTGTGATGTTCCGACGTTGGTGCGTAAACCTGTATGACCTTCAGCGAATACCGTTTGGTGATTCTGAGTATAAGGTACGCAACCTTCGTCGATACACTCCCAATATTTACAACGTTGTTAACGAGAGACTTATGGACGATAAATCCAACACCTCCTTGGGACATATGGTCGCCCTCCCGGTGATAGAACAAGTTGCCGGATTCTAGAATCACCGTGTCCTTCCCTTCTCTTCGAACCTCGGATAATCCTATAATATTCCAGCGCAACTTGTCTATCTCTTCTTCCAGCTCCAGGATCTTCTCGTGAATCCTCAGGGTGCGTGCGTTTTATGTTGCCAGGTCGAGTCATCGTAGGTGGCAACCGAAACTCCACCGGAGATTCTTAGCACCCCCTGCCCCGCCGTTACCATGGTCGCCACCGTAGCCAGTAATAGCGGCTACTACTAATAGCCGCTGGGGACTGGGGGCGGTTTCTTCGCAACTTCATCATGGGGGTGTTTTGTTATAGTTGCCACGCTTGGCGAGCGGGTTGGGAACCGCAGTTTTTTTTGTTGTGCAGTTGCTGCTATCAGGTAATGCTGCTGCCCATCTCCTTCCTGTTTCCCTTTGTCGCCTTTAACGACACCCACGGGAAGATAAACTATAACTACGATATAAAAAAATATAACTACGATATCGGGCGCCCAGTGACTGTTTTCACGCGCGCGGGCAGTCACCAGTCAGTCTCTCTCGCGCTTTTGTGATGAGTAGATCTTCAACGTTGCTAAAAAAGTCGCTACGATCGGAGTACACAGTAATCTATGGATCGGAGATTACAACATGGTGGAATGGTTAAACGAGACAATTTTGACGTTCCTGGAATATTACCAGGAAGAAGAAATATTATGGAACCCCGTACATAAATTCCATAAGGACAAGAAAAAAATTCACGATGCTTGGACGAAAATTGGTAGAATACTAAATATATCAATTAAGGATTTGAAAACAAAAATGGAGACCCTAATGGGAACATTTAGGCGCCATCTGAAGAAAAAACAAGATTCTATGCGATCTGGTGCAGGTACTTATGTTTACTTTACGTACAGTACTTACGTACTTACTTAGTACTTTAGGTCCCAGGTTTGATTCCCGTATGTGGTACAAAATTTTAGTGATTAATCATATTTTTCAGGTAGTGACGAGATATACCCATTTGGTTTGCATGCCAGATAATGGAGTCCTTACTGCTGCCTGTGTATACCAGTAGGGCTACACTCAACACAGAAGAGGTAAATAAATAATATTCGTATGTTTTAATCATATATTTAAATAAAGGTACTATTTATTAGTATCAGTAACTTAGTAGGTAGGTACATATTAGTTTAGTTTTGATACAAATAATTAGTTATTTTCCTGGCGGCACGGTACGCCGGAGGTCATGGGTTCGAGTCCCGCCTGTGTCGTTCTATATTTCGGTTTTTTATTTAAAAATATTAAAAAGCTAGCATTTGTACTATGCTATACTTACATGCCTAAAAACAAAGAAGTTATACATTAATATAATTTTAACATAATATGTATGTAATATAAAATATGAAAAAAATTCGTCCCTGATTTCTCTAGCGTTCAGAGGTGATCTTCGTGCTATCATTGGCAAATCTCTTAAAGCGTTATATCCATCTCCGTTTGTTCGCCACGATCCAGGCCTTATCAGATTGCCGTTACCATCGTATTCATCAAACGTTCCTGGAGGAGTATATCTTGCATACTACATATGTCATTATCAATTGTGATACAATATCTGGATCCATATTAATTGGTCGTCGGAATATTCTAAATACTGCACTTAAGATTCCGAATGTGTTTTCCATCACAACTCGGGATCTAGACGGACATTTATCAAATATCCTTTTTTGTGATTCCGAATCATGATTGCCGGGGTATGGTTTCATTACATGTGTACTGAGTGCAAAAGCACCATCGCCTATGAAGACATATGGCACATCAATATTTGATCCGGGAAGAGGACATGGTGTAGGTAGATCTAATTCGTTTCTACAGATTTTTTTCCATAACAATGAATTGTTGAATACACCACCATCACTTATTCTTCCTTGGCTTCCTATGTCGGCAAATATAAATTTATAATTGCTATCCACTAGTGCCACTAGAACAATGCTAAAAGTCTTCTTATAGTTATAAAACTCGGTTCCACTGTGATAAGGGCTTTCCATTACGATATGCTTGCCGTCTATTGATCCGATACAGTGTGGAAATTTTCTTCTAAATCCTTTTTCAATATCTAACCAACCGTCTGCTGTTGTGGGCATCTGAAATAATAATTAAGATACCTTTTTACAGATCATCATCATATCAGAATCACATGATTCTGTGGCCGTGGAAGAAAGAGAGGAGATCTCCCGCCGGGCAAGGTGTTCTGCCCGGGGGCGGCTGCAACGCTCCGTGTGATAGTTCGGAGATGTTCTATATATACGGTTTATGATTCAGAATGTTGATAGCGTGGCTTCGGTGTATTTCGCTTGTGGCGCGACGACAGCGCCGCCACAATTCACAAATACCAAAGGAACCTTTTGGATGAAACAACACCGTTAATACATGAAGCTATCGACAACGAAAGAACTGATAGCGAAGTGATGACAACGTTACAATCGTCAAGGGCTCCAACTTCACAGATGCAGCCTACTCAAGAAAAAACTAACCGTCGTCGCTCAGTACCTAATACAGTTTAGCAGCAAATGGCAACAGCATTCGGTCAATTGACTAATGTTTTAGGACAACGTCAATCACATAGTGCAATTAAAGAAGATGATGACTGCGATCTCTACGCCAAGCTTTGGCTAAAAAACTGAGAGAACTGTCCAAAGACGAACGAATTTTAATAATGTATGAAATAGATGGCACATTTATTAATAGAATTCAGTGCAGGCTACCTAGACGTGAAACACCATCTCCACTTTATTCAAACCCATATTCTAGACCACCGTCAGTATCGACTTCATGCAGATCACAGCCAGGGTTGAATATTCATATGCGAAACTGACCTTCAAGTACTTTAAGCTCATATTGCGCACCAATTTCAAACATTTATGCATCAAATCAACCTGTTGAACTCTCAGATCAACCCACATCTATTCAATGTGCAAACAACCTCTCAATGCAAACCCCATCCTTTCAATCTGCAAACGCACACTTAATCCAACCTTCATCCGACATTTATTCAGTCCAATCTCCATATGTTCAATCTGCAAACACATACTCAATCCAACCTGCACACACACAATCCGCAAATACGGACTCAATCCAGACTAAATCTAACATTGTACAAATTGCATTAACAAATTCATTTGAAACATTTGGATCTAATGAAACAAGTGAACCATGGATGAACCTAATAATTATTTGTCATTATTTTTGTTTGCCAAAAATTTTGTTGTCAGTGTCTGATTTTTGTCTTTGATATCTTTATTTTCGTTAAGTAATTTGTGGTGATTTGTGTTTATTTTGTCAATAAAAAACCTTAAAAATATAACTACCTTCACTTCATCTTTTAGAACTTCATTAAGAGCTCTAGAAACTTCCCGTATGATTCCTGATATAGACGTTTTGGAGAGCTTTAAACAGATAGTGTAGACTTCCGTAGCTATCACCAGATGCTAAAAATCTTAGCGTCATCATAAGACGAAATTTTGCTAGAATAGCTTCTCTGAAATCTGTGGCTTGCTTAGAAATTATCCGTGAAATTTTACTCAGCAAAATTTCAAAATCAGTAAAGGTCATTCGACAGAAATTATCAAACTCTCCAGACGGTTCATGCAAGAGCTCATCAAATTTTTGTTCTATGAACTTCCTGTAAACGAAAATATATATTATATAATTTATTATAAATGGGTACTTTTGTAAGCATTTTATACCAGTGAACCACGATCGGATAAAACATAGGTAGTTACTTGGTACGATTTCTGTGAACTTTTATCTTCCACCACCTTCTTCTTTGCAGTCTTTTTCTCCGTCGTTCATCATTTTGTTTCTTTTCCCAATAAAAATAAGTTAAGCCAAAGGATATGGCAGCAACAACACCGAGATCCTCGCTGCCCGCCATGCTGGCACTGATTGTCACGGCGGCGTGCGTGTGAACAGCTTGAAATTTCGCCGGCCTGGGATGAGCTGGTTGCCGCGCAGCCCGCCAGGCAGCCCGCCGGGCTGCACGGCGTGCATGTGATCATAGTAATATACATGTTTACACACACACACGCACACACTCGCGCGCACGCACACATGCACACACACGCACGCGCGAGCGCGCACTTGCACACATGTCTAAACAACAATATTTTCATTTTATTTTTATTAATGGATTTTTTATTTTTGTCTACATAAGTATAAGTAATTTGTACAGTGATTTTTGTGAGAAGACACTGGCTCCTGGTTTTATTGGCACAGGTTTTACCTACTTTAGGAGTCATGGACTTTTCGGATTTTTTTTTGTAAAAATTTATTAATGAAATAAAGCATTCTTATTATTATTGTTACCTCCGAGGACTAGGATGGAATCATATTCAGTAGAAGGGGTCCCTGGTTCTCGACCCTCACCGTGCGAAACGCAGTAGCATTGAGCTGCTATTTTAAGCTGGTATTCTGTGAGAGCATGGTCCTTCCCACATTCTTGATACAACTACAATATAGCTACAGCATGGCTCTACCACGTATAAAATTGTTAGTCTGACTGCACATAGGTTTTGTCTTAGGGTAATGAAAATATTTAAAAAAAATCCGGACAAGGATCAAAGAGATTGTTGTGCAGGCCTTAGTTTTTCTCTTCACCCACTATATAAGTATGTTATTTCGAAAATATGGCTGTTATACAACACAATACTTATAGGGTGGCTACTCATTCGTCAGCGTTATAGCAAATAATATATATTTTTACTACGTAGTCATAACATGCATACGCTCACTACTCTTTATTCTATTAGTTTTCTAAACCTCCTCACCTTCATACTAAACTTTGCTCTTCTATTACCTTTATTACAGAGTAAGGAGTTTCTTTACTCATGTGAATGAAGTGAAGAAATATTCATTCATCGAATAACTCCGGTACTCTACACTCCTATACGAAACACAGCAGCGTTGAGTTGCTATTTTACGCTGGTATTCTGTGAGAGTGTGGTCCTTCCCCGGTCGAGCCGACCCATTCGTGCTACAATTATACTACTGATATATCTGCGGAATGGCTCTACCACGTATAAATCATAAGTAAATCGTAGTACGTTCAACATTAAAGTTCTATAATAAAAAGTATAAGTAAATATAAAGTATATTCTAAGTCTATGGTATAGTCATTTTTATTATCTATACGTTATAGTATGTTGCATATATAATTATATGTTCGCACTAGGGAGCTAAAATACAATATGTGCATTACCGGCTGGGTTTAACGTACGAATAACGATAAAGTTATTGTATTTTCCTGTTCCAGCTTCTATAAAAATAATCGCAAAGCAAATATGGCTGAGGTGATTCTTCGATGTAGTAGTAGTATTGATGTATTTGGCTAGGGTCTTGGCGGGACGGTTCTCATGGCCTTGGTATTTATCCAACTTGAAAAAGAAGGATGTTTTGACTACTTTTTATGCATGTAACACGGTATTCTAGTCGACTGACTTATGTTTTTTATATAGTGGTAGAGCCATGCTGCAGTTATATTAGAAGTATGGTGGTAACACGAATGGGTCGGCTCGACCGGGGAAGGACCACGCTCTCACAGAATACCAGCGAGAAACAGTAGCTTAATGCTGCTTTGTTTCGTATTGTTACGCGCTCCAGTCGACGATATACTAGCGCCATCTAGTGTCAGGAACGAGAGCGAGTAGAGCGTTACAGAAAATGACATCACAGATCTCTCAACCGACAGCGCCACCCGAAGAACTGTTTACTTGAACATTCCGGATATTTTGCTAATTTAAATAAATAAATAGGTGGCGCAAGATGCGATCGGGACGGAGTGGAACTCGGCGACACAAGCGAAGCTTCGGAGCGGAATTAAGTGAATTAGTGTGTTTAATTATTAGTGTTTTTAACTTTAATTTGTATAAAGTAAATTAAAGTGTTAATTTGGGTAATTCTATCGGCAATTTTTATTGTCACGAACCTCAAGCTCGTAACAATTGGTGTCAGAAGTGGGATAAAATAATGCCGATTTTACCTAAGGAGGAAACGGAGGGTGTCCGTACCCGAAGTCAACGCCAGCAGGAGACGGACCAGAGGAGATTTGGTGGTGCAACACCGCAGATGTCTGAGGGCCAGCCGCCGGCCACGGAAGCCGGTCCGTCAGCAGCTTCTACGTCTGTGGCACCTGACTTAGGTGCTCTGATGGTGATGCTGCAAGAGCAGGCCCGTCAGTTGAAAGAGCAGCTGCAGAACGGACAAGAGGAACAGGCCCGCCGGCAGGAGGAACAGGCCCGCCGGCAGGAGGAACAGGCCCGTCGTTTAGAAGAGCAACTACAACGCGATAAGGAAGAGCAGATGCTCCTCATGAAGGACCTTCACGCTATCTTCGGAAAAGAGATACGGGAGGTGAAGGATAAGGTTGCTCAACATGACAACCTCCTGTCGGAGGCCGAAACCCGAATCGACCAAGTAAACAATCGGGTTGACAACGTAATGGCTGACGTGAAGAAAACGCTGGACGAACTCAAACTTGGAGATGGAGCTACAGCTCCCGTAGTAGCTACAACACCTTCGCTACGTGGGTTCAAGGTGCCACCGTTCGACGGTACCTCTTCCTGGTCAGCCTACAAAATCCAGTTCGAGGCTGTTATGAAGGCGAACGGCTGGAATAAAAGTCAGGCCATGACTGCTCTCACACTAGGCCTGCGCGACCAGGCCTTAACAGTTCTGGAAGCTCTCGGTGAGGAAGTGACTTATGAGCAACTCCTTGAGGCATTGGAGGCGAGATATGGCGACGCTCACCTGGAACACGTCTTTCGTGCGCAGCTTAAAGATCGTGTGCAGCGCATCAACGAAAACCTGCAGCAGTGGGCTCTAGAAGTGGAGAAGCTGGTGCGAAAAGCATACCGGTCTGTACCTGCGCTCATTGAAGGGAACCTGGTGCAGGCATTCATCGACGGCATCCGCGACCTGGAAGTCAGAGCTGCTGTGAGGCTCGGGCACCACAAGACGCTTAAGGACGCCGTGGCCCATGCACTGGAGGTGGAAGCCGTGCGACAGGATCATCGTTCCTATCGCGTCAGGGAGATCGCAGCAACTACAGTTCGCGACCGCAACAAAGGATTCAGCTCTTGGTGCTATGGCTGTGGGGAAAAGGGCCATCTACGATCCAGCTGCCCTAAGCGAACTGAAGAAAGGGAAGTTGATCGATCTCGAGAGGGTAGTGCAGCTAACGGCACTGCCTGGCGGCGACAGGATCATCGTTCACCTCACGCTAGGGAGGTTACAGCAGTTACGGTTCGCGACCACAATAAAAGATACAACCCTAGGTGCTATGGCTGTGGGGAAAGGGGCCATCTTCGGTCCAGCTGCCCTAAGCACACCCTAGGAAGGGAAGCTGAACGGTCTCAGAGAAGAAGTGCGGCTAACAGCACCGCCCAGCAGCAACAGGAATACGACTTTACTATCAGACACTGCAGCGGGAAATCTCACGGCAACGCAGATGCATTGTCAAGAAGACCTTGTCCTGAAGATTGCAACCATTGTAGTAGGCAAGAGAGTAAGGAAGTGGTATCCGTGACGATGCTCAGGACAGACCACCTCAGCAACGGGTGGAAGGACAGCCTACGACATGCACAGCAGGAAGATCCGGACATCAAGCCGATTCTGGGATGGATGAAGGCCCGTGCTACCAAGCCTAAGTGGAGGGACGTCTCAGCGATGAGTTCGACCACGAAAAGCTATTGGGCCCAATGGGACAGCTTGCTGCTTCAGGATGGAGTCCTGTGCCGTAAATGGGATAATGGTCGAAGAGACAGCTGTCGTTTGCAAATGGTTGTCCCTAAAGCTAAAGTGCCGAATGTTCTACAGCTGTGCCATAATGGTCGTTCAAGAGTCCATTTGGGAGTTAAACGAACTCTACTGAAGGTCCGAGAACAGTTTTACTGGGTCCATTATCGTGACGATGTCGAGGATTGGTGTCGTACATGTACAAGTTGTGCGGCCGTGCGGGGACCTCAGACACGTAGTAGAGGAGCACCGAAATTGTACAATGTTGGTGCACCACGGGATAGGACAGCCCTTGACATGGCGGAGCCGTTACAGAAAGGCGCAAGAGGGACTCCTAAGATCGTCCATGTGGATCGCTTGGCGCGTTATCAGGGGACCGATAATGCTCGGGACGAGCAAGTCTTAGGAGGGGGCAGTGTTGCGCGCTCCAGTCGACGATATACTAGCGCCATCTAGTGTCAGGAACGAGAGCGAGTAGAGCGTTACAGAAAATGACATCACAGATCTCTCAACCGACAGCGCCACCCGAAGAACTAACTTTCTAGAAAATCTATACTCGAACTCTCGGTACCTTGCGCGTGTTTACTTGAACATTCCGGATATTTTGCTAATTTAAATAAATAGGTGGCGCAAGATGCGATCGGGACAGAGTGGAACTCGGCGACACAAGCGAAGCTTCGGAGCGGAATTAAGTGAATTAGTGTGTTTAATTATTAGTGTTTTTAACTTTAATTTGTATAAAGTAAATTAAAGTGTTAATTTGGGTAATTCTATCGGCAATTTTTATTGTCACGAACCTCAAGCTCGTAACAGTATGGTAAGTGGAGAGAACCGGAAATATAACATATAATATAATCGAGGATAGATGTAGATGTCTACGGGCCACAGCAACCACTTACCATCAGGTGGACTGTGTGCTCATTTGTCACCCTATCTTATACAAAAAAAACTTTTCTATACTACTACTGTGATCTCAAATAGACCCATGTAACACAAGCAAAAATAGAAAAGACATAAGGTAAGACATGCAGAAAGTCGATGAACGCATGTGGCCCAGGACCGTGATGCTTTGTGGCATTCCTAGGTCTCCCGCCTATGTTCAGCAGCTTACTTGTGAAGGGCTGTAATGACGATGATGATGATATGAGACTCGAATTTTATTGAAGTCTGTTTCAATTATTGCTGCATAATTTATATATTTATTTAATTTATACTTATAGATTATACTGCCTCGTTGGTCTAGTGGTTGTAGTAGTGCGACATCTGATCATAAGGTCCTAGGTTCGAAACCCGGGTCGTTTTTCTATCAAGAAATTCTCAGTAGCTTCCCGAAGTCAGGAAGTTGGCGGTGTCTCACCCCCGTGCCTCGGAAAGCACGTAAAGCCGTTGGTCCTGCGCCTGATCTCTCTCCCGGTCATGTCGGATTACCGTCCCATCGGATTACGAGAGTAAGGGAATAGAGAGTGCGCCTGTGCTTGCGCATACACTTGGACACTATAATCCTGTCTCGCACCGATGGCTAGCCTCCGTTGTTGAAATGCGGGATTCAAAGCCGCGGCCGCTACAACTCAAGCTAATACAATACAATAGTAATGTAAGCCACTGCGCCACGGACCTGTGTTAACTTACTGTGTTATAACTTCAGCTGTATTCAGTCTGAGAACCGATGGGGACGAAAGATTCTCGAGGTCGGCCTCCTTCCACTTAACAGAGTGACGACCTGGTAAGAGATGAAGGAAGTCGATGGGTGCAGGTGGCTCAGTATCGTGCTTTGTGGCATTACAGTGGTAGAGCCATGCGGCAGCTTTGCTGTTGCACGTATGGGCCGGCTCAAACCGGGGTGGTACCACGACCTCACAGAATATCGGCGTGAAGTGGAAGTTCTGCTTCCGCGTTTCGTCTGGTGAGTGCAGGTGGCCGGAGGCCCAAATCCCCCCCCCCCCATCAACATGGTAGCGGAATTAAATAAAGATAGACTACCCCAGGAGGGTACCAGCACCCCTGGAGAATCTCTCGCTGAGCATCCACGACCATGTTTCTCCACTTCTGAGCGTGGGTGCTCAGGCTGCCCCGCGTATTCTGGGGGGGGGGGGGCGAAATTCCGCTCAAGACTACAACTGCTCGGGGCAAACGGAGCAACAAGACCAAGGCGACACCTGCCACGCTGTCCGTGAATTTCTGCAATATCAGGGGACTTCACTCTAACCTAAACGCCGTCCACTACCATCTCGAGACGGCGAGGCCGGCTCTGCTCTTTCTGACCGAGACGCAGGTGTCCTCTCCGGCTGATGTTTCGTATCTCTCCTACCCGGGGTACAAACTGGAACACTCCTTTGTGCCTCGGGCTGGAGTTTGCGTTTACGTCAGAGAGGACATCTGTTCTCGACGCCTCGGCAGACTTGAAGGTTCGGACCTGCCCATCCTTTGGCTACGCGTAGACAGCGACGACCATCCGCGCATCTACGGGTGCCTCTATAGGTCCCACAGCGGTAATGCCGAAACAGACCGACTCTTCGACCACGTCCAAATGGCTGCAGATTCGTTGCTACAGCAGATCCCCTCCGCAGAGATCGTGATCCTCGGCGACTTTAACGCCCATCACGCCGAATGGCTCGGTTCACGTTTAACCGATCATGCGGGGAGATCTGTTCATGATTTTGCCTTGGCATATGGTCTGACACAACTGGTTACTTCGCCTACGCGGATTCCAGATGTGGAGGATCATGCACCTTCCCTGTTGGACCTTCTGCTGACCTCTCACTCGGACGGATATCAGATTTCCGTCGACGCCCCTTTAGGCTCCTCGGACCATTGTCTGGTCCGGAGTGTTGTGCCACTCACGCTGAAATCGCGGTTGCATTCTGCAGGCTGCCGCCGTGTTTGGCACTATAGGTCAGCCGATTGGGATGGGATGCGGTCTTTCTTTGCATCCTACCCTTGGGGGCGGGTTTGCTTCTCGCCGGATGATCCCAACGTTGTTGCGGATTCTGTTACTGATGTGGTACTTCAGGGTATGGAACTTTTTATTCTTTCCTCTGTGGTGCCCATTGGAGGCAAATCTCAGCCATGGTTTGGTCGCTCCTGTAAAATAGCATCATGCTATAAGCAGGAGTGCTACCAAGCCTGGGTTGATGCATCAGCGTCCCGGGATGTAAACACCAGCGCTCTAAAAAAGAGGTATAATTCCGCCTCTAGGTCCTTCAAAAGACTCATTGCCAAGGCAAAGTCAGAGCACATAGGCAGAATTGGCGAGAAACTAGTTCGCCTTCCTTCTGGAACCCGTGCATTCTGGTCTCTCGCCAAGGCTGTCCAGGGGAATTTCTGTCAGCCATCTCTTCCATCTCTGCACAGGGAGGACGACTCACTGGCCCATACTGCAAAGGAGAAAGCCGACCTTCTAGGCTCCTTCTTTGCGTCTAACTCGACTCTCGATGACGCGGGGAGTACGCCGCCGACCATCCCGCGGTGTGAGTGCTCCATGCCGGAAGTGCAGTTCACACAGCGCTCGGTTCGCAAAGCACTCCTCTCCCTGGACATCCACAAGTCGAGTGGGCCTGACGGAATCCCCCCAATTGTGCTGAGGACGTGTGCTCCAGAGTTGGCACCGGTTTTAACGCGTCTTTTCCGGTACTCCTACTCCCTAGGCGTAGTCCCAAAATCATGGAAGACGGCTTTCGTCCACCCGATCCCTAAAAAAGGCGACCGCTCAGACCCGTTCAACTACCGGCCAATCGCCATCACCTCCTTGTTCTCCAAAACAATGGAGTCCATTGTAAACTGCCAGCTCATGAGGTACCTTGAGGATCACCAGCTGATTAGTGACCGCCAATACGGTTTTCGCCGTGGTCGGTCAGCTGGTGATCTTCTGGTCTACCTCACTCACAGATGGGCGGAGGCAGTAGAGTTCAAGGGGGAGGCATTGGCCGTTAGTTTGGACATTGCGAAGGCCTTCGATCGGGTTTGGCACAAAGCGCTTCTTTCGAAGCTCCCTTCTTATGGGCTTCCCGAGAAATTGTGCGATTGGATCACCAGCTTTCTTGCAGATCGGAGCATCAAGGTCGTTGTAGACGGTGCAAGCTCCGATTGCAAGCCTATTAATGCTGGTGTTCCACAGGGCTGCGTGCTATCGCCAACGCTGTTTCTTCTGCATATCAATGATATGTTGCATACCCGTAACATTCATTGCTATGCAGATGACAGCACTGGTGATGCTCTTTACACCGGCCGAGCCAATATTTCTCGGGAAAACGTCTCCGAGTGCCGGGACAAACTTGTGTCTGAAGTCGAGTCTTTGCTGAACAGAGTCTCGGATTGGGGACGACTAAATCTAGTCCAGTTTAACCCCCAGAAGACACAAGTTTGCGCGTTAACCGCTAAAAAGAACCCCTTTGTCGTATCCCCTCAGTTTCAAGGCACTTGAAATTTGCCCCTTGTTGCCTCAGCCAGTATCGGAATCCTCGGCGTCGACATATCGAGTGACGTGCAGTTTCGTGGTCACTTGGAAGGGAAGACCAAATTGGCCTCTAAAAAGCTTGGCGTGCTCAGCAGAGCGGGACAGTATTTCATACCGGCACACCGCCTGCAACTTTACAAGGCGCAGGTTCGACCGCACATGGAATACTGTTCCCATCTCTGGGCTGGGGCTCCCCAGTACCAGCTCCTTCCACTTGACCGCATCCAGCGCAGTGCGGCTCGAATCGTCGACGACCGAGTGCTTTCCGATCGGCTCGATTCACTGGCGTTGCGAAGAGATGTTGCATCTCTTTGCGTATTTTATCGCATCTATCACGGGGAGTGCTCTGAGGAATTGTTCGGATTAATCCCAGCCGCCAAATTTCGTGAACGCACGACACGGCAAACGTCCCGATACCATCCACACCATCTGGATGCTTGGCGGTCCACCACTGTACGTTTTACAAGGAGTTTTCTTCCACGTACAACCTCTCTGTGGAATAGTTTATCACCGGCGATTTTTCCGGACCGATACGACCTGGGGACCTTCAAGAAAAGAGCTTACTCCTTTCTAAAGGGCCGGCAACGCACCCGCAATTCTCCTGGTGTTGCGGTTGATCATGGGCGGCGGTAGTCACTTAACATCAGGTAAGCCGCATGCTCGTTTGCCCCCTCTTCTATAAAAAAAAAGGCCTATGTTCAGCAGTGGATTTGTGAAGTGCTGTAATGATGATGAACAAAATTGAACATTTTAAAATTAATAATAATTTATTAGTATGTTGCAGCGGAAATTAATTAATTACCCGATTAAAAATAAAATGAACTAATCACTGCTTGTAATACTAATTTAAGAGATAAAACGTACGTGTGAGATTAGTGCTAAAAATTATCTCTGTAGGTATTAAACATATACAGCGAGAGTTTTTAGCTATTGCACGCTTTCTTCCTTAGTGTAGAAATAACTATTTTTAGGTACGTATTTTACGTCTTTTTGGGGCGCTTTAATCGAAACCTATTAAGGTTTTTTTTATATAGGATAGGGTGACAAAAAGAAAAAAGAGCACACAGTCCACCTGATGGTAAGTGGTTTCTGTGGCCCATGGTCATCTACATCAATCCTCAATTACGAATTAAAATGCAGATGCGTTGTCACCCGTGAGGACTAAGATGGAATGTCTCGTTTCCAGTAAAAAGGGTCTCCGGTTCTCTACACTCACCATACGAAATACAGTAGCATTAAGCTACTATTTCACGCTGGTATTCTGTGAGAGCGTGGTCCCTCCCCGGTCGAGCCGACCCATGTGAGCTACAACTATACTTCTAATATAACTGCAGCATGGCTCTACCACGTAGAAAGGTAAAAGCGGGTAGTCCACGAAATTTAAGTTTTCTTACGTTTATGTAATTTGCTGGTCAGTGTCAGGCTGTATGTTGAAAAAAAATGATTCGCGACCGTAACGATTATGTATTTACAGAATTATAATCATCAATACAGCCCTCTTAGTTCGTATAATTCCATTTTATGACTCAAACTCATTCAAAGGAATTATATGAACTTAGAGAATTGTATTGGTGAATTTAATGATAATAATTCTCTAAACATACTTGTTACGTTCGCGAATCATATTTTCTTAAACATACAAAATCACACAGACCTACCAATTGCAAAACACGTAAGAAAATTTGAAATTTTCGCGGGCTACCCTGGAGCTTTCACCTTAAATGCTTATAATATATGAAAAATATTATGTACGCATCTTCTTCATCATTGTTATCCTAATGAGGCCTATGTGCAGCAATGGAAAGTCCAGCGGCTTGGTGGCAGAAATAGGAAAAAGGGTGGTAATTGACTGGATTAATTAAAAAAAGTATCCATTGACTATGTGTTATTTTTCATTATTTCTTTAATAGCCTGTATAAGTCGACAGCTGGTTATAGACTTCTTCCGTTGTACGAAGGATTTGCCCTGATCATCAGAATACCAGCGTAAAATCGCAGCTTAATACTGCTGTGTTTTGTATGGTGTGTGTAGAGATCCGGAGACCCTTTTTACTGGAAACGAGGCATTCCATCTTAGTCCTCACGGGTGACAACGCAGCTGCGTTTTGATTCTAATCGAGGATAGATGTAGATGTCTATGGGCTACAGCATCCACTTATCATTGTCGACTGTTTGCTCATTTGTCACTATATATTCTAGTAAAAAAAATCTCGTTTGGCAGACTTAACGATCGCAGTACCAGACCAGGTTTCCGTATTTTAAGCTTAGTGTAAACGTGATGCTAGTACCGCCATCTATCGGAAGCCATAACGTTTTTCTAGCGTCACCTATAGTCGGCTTTACGATACCCTCGGGATGAAATAGGGTAATAATAGACTCCCTCACGTAACCACCAACAAAATTTCTTTGAATACCATCGGTTATTTGGACAAAAAGACATATTGGTTGTTTACTTACTAGGTGAACAATGTTGGTAGTGCCACAGTAGGTATCTTTGCAGTAAATATATTAGTTTACATAAAAATGTTTTATGTAAGTGTTACACGAAACTTTCAGTTTACTCCACGTATAACACTATTTCATTGCATCCTCTTTTGTGACTAGTTATAGTCACACTTGAAAGATTTTCTAAGAGAATAACTATTACCATAGTTAGGCAACAATAATTAGGCTTTTGTTAGTCAGTGCGCTTCACCGTCTTAGGTTACATCACCATTTACCATCAGGTGAGATTGTAGTTAAGCGCTGGCTTAGAATAGTGAAAAAAACCTTCCTCATCTAAATACGCAATTTATGGCAATCTCATATTAAATGAATTGCATGTTCGCTCTCGGCTGCTTACAGGCGGCCGGTAATTGTAGCTTTTTGACCGTTTTAAACTGTTTCTTCAAAACTTAGAATATAATAATACAAATTATGTATGTTATCTATGTATGTATTGTTGCAAGCCATAACTAATGCCCCTAGCGCCATCTAGTGTTGGGTAGCAGAGCGAGGACAGCTTTCTAGAAAATACCATGCTGGAAATTTCTAGCTCCATCGCCATCTAGTATCGAATATAAGAACTAAGCTTTCTAGGAAACTCCACACTCGAATTTTCTACACCTAGTCAGTCGGGACCGGTATTTCCTAGAATATTCTAGATGTTTCGGTGGAAAAGGCCTGTATAAAGCCGTTTAGGGTTGCGACCGGGGCAGTATTGAATTGGCGATACGAATGAGAACTTAGGAGTGAAATAAACGAACTATAGTATTAGGCGTGATTAATTATTAGTGTGTATTAGTTTTAATTGGGGTCCGGTAGTTAAAGTGTCAATTTTGGTAATTCTATCGGCAGTTTTTACTGTCATGAACCCTAAGCTCGTAACAATATGTTACCTGCAGCGTGACTGCCGCTTATTATTGGGACCTGAGAACAACAAAGAAAGATATTGCGTGAAGACGGATACAAATTGCGAATGCGGAGCGCTGTGTACATTTTAAGTGATGTCTGAACTAAGCCAAAGCCATGCTCAAGATATTGTAAGAACAAGCACACGTAATGAATTTAAAATTATTTGGAAACATTAAAATGGTTTTACGTGCGTAAGTGTACGTCCAGTAGCTCCAACTTGTGTAGTTGTGAACTGTTACGTTACGTGGAGTACATTCACTTAAATGTCTACGTACATTTCTATACGTTTTCTGTATATTTCTTTTTCGGTACGAGTATGGGGCAGAGAAAGTAATGCATGCTGCTACTTTGCATGGTTACGAGAAATAACTTGTACTGCTAACGAGGCATTCCTTCTTAGTACTCAGGGATACTGTAGAGAGACAGGAACCAAGAGCAACAACTTCTTAATAACCTCTAAAAATATACCAAGCGTGGCAACTATAGCAAAAATCCTATGAGGCAATCTTTTGGGAGGGCCTTGGTTCAACGAACTTGGACTTTGATAGGCAAAAACTTTATACCTAACATTTTTTGAATAATAGCCCATCTGCAGTTTCATTCTTAGTCGATGTAACAATATATAGGCCATACTATCGTCTCATTCTGTGTTAGTAAGTCAAGTCAAGTTAAGTAATTCCTTGATAAGTTAAATTAAACGTGATAAAATCCGTAAAACTTGTGTTCGCGTAAATACAACAAATCAAAATGATTATAATATATATTCTCCTCGTAAACATTTCATCTTAATATATATAAATTACGTGTCACTTTGTTTGTCCGCAATGTACTCCTGATCTACTTAACAGATTTTAATCAAATTTGCGCACCGTGTGCAGTTTGGTTCAACTTGAGATTGGATAGTTTTTTTTTTTGCCTATGAGTGACTCACAATATTTTTTTGCGAATTTAAGGATATTTAATAAGACATGACAAAGGGTCGTCGAAAAGGGCAGAATATCGTCTGCCTGGCAAGCTAGTTTATTTATATGATTTTGTCGGAAATGCATCTTTAGTCGCATTATATATTATATTGCAGATGTCATTTTTAGACATCCTGTATACATTGATATGAATGAAACGAAACGGTAGCTGAATATAAATACGACGAGTATATCTGTTAGACGTCCTTATCGTCGTCTATAGACTAGTTGGTACAGAAAGAACTATGGCGATCAAAGCACTGTGCCTCGCGCTTACCCTTGCCTGCGCTGGTAAGTTAACTTTAACTTTTTTAGAAATTATAATAAATGATATTCTTACACTGTCACTGTTTGAAACGTTTGTATCGTAGAGCGATAGAGGGTAACTGAAACCGGTGGTGGCAGCATCTTTCTGATAACAACTTAAGAGGATAAAACACTGCGATTTCCATCCCGTCAGCCAGGCCTGGCAATAATGGCAAAATCCTCTCTAAGAGGCAATCTTTGGGGGAGACCTATGTTCAGCAGTGGACTTTTATAGGATTTAATGTATGGAAAACAAATGGAAACACCAGGACTAGCATCTTGTCTTGAAAAACGATGCATAACCAGAATCTGACTAAATCAACTCTAAAAAACTCAAAACGGTGAAAGGAGCTACGTCTTAAAAAAAGTGATTTTGTAGAAAGTTCTATACGATGATCAATAAGAAATATTGTGAGGCCTTATACTTAAACCTTAAACCATACTTAAAATGTACCTTAAACCATAACCAGCAGAAGAATTTGAGAGACAGATTTTAAAAAAGCTACTGCAGCTCATGAACACCTGCAACCAACTTCTATCAAAGAAAGCTATAGATGCGTTGTCATCTCTGGAGATTGAGAGGAAATACCGCACAGGCTGTAATTAATACACTGGATCTCTTCTTCTGCTGCTCTTCAGAACAGAACATAATTTAAGAAGTTGGTACGTATCTAGGCGGGCTCTTTGACGTAAAAGAAGTCCTTCCGCCTAGAAAGTTTGAAGAGAGCAGCATTTTTAGGAAGAAAATTGAATTGAATTAGACTGCTAAAATTTTAATTAATAGAATCAGGCGTTATTTTGTGGAAATCCATTATATTAAAGTCGGTAAGAATTATTTCGCCAATATCGATATCGGAAAGAGCACCTCCCATCCGCCGCTATTTATTGATTTTTGCAGCTGTTTTGATTCGCCGCTCACTTAGCGGTCAGCCACCGCAGAGTCTACTTCACCTGAGGATGCCTCGTGTAGAGGCGAAACATGTGTCGTATTATCGTCTATGGTGTGTCTTTCCTAGTGTAGTGGTGTTGAGAGTAGTGGTGATGGAATGAGTGGTGACGGGGATAATGCACGCTATTAAGGGAGGGCAGTGCTCTTCAAACTAAGTGAGACACATCATTTTATTTCATTGAGCGGATATGGGCGAATAATTCTTACAAAGTTTAAGCTAGAATTTTAATGAACTTTCATCCTCTAGAATTAGGTTGGCTGTACTAGATTTTTTTTTGCGATGATTGCTACAACTTACGATATCCTATAAGCTGTAGCAATCATCGCAACCAAAATCTAGCCAAGTTAAACGAAACTGAAGTTTGAAACACCCTAATTGAACTGCTAAGAAACAGTACTCATCGCAACCAAAATCTAGCCAAGTTAAACGAAACTGAAGTTTGAAACACCCTAATTGAACTGCTAAGAAACGAAAACAATTTATGTTATTTACTTTTAACAGTGATAGCAGCTCCTGACACCAGAATTGTAGGTGGAACTCCCACTACCATCGAGGATTTCCCTTACATCGTAGCTTTAGTCTACTGGTACCCTGGTCCTGGCATTACAGTCCAGAGATGCGTTGGCGGACTCATCTCTTCCTGGCACGTTCTAACCACGTCATTCTGCTTCACGTAAGTTGTACTATAATTTTTTGTCATTGATTACGTTTTGGAATTCCGATTCGAGATTCCGAACGCAGCAAGTCCATATAAAATGAAGGACCCGTCACACACCTGCGGTAGTTTTCCGTTCGAAATTTTGCAGGCCAAACGGAATTCCATATGTGTACGGCCGATCCGTTCGTTCCGTTTCGGAATTCCGAAATGGAATTCCGTATGTAGTGTGTGGCGGGCCTAAATTGGTAACTTGCTACATAACTCGCTAATTGCCGTTCAAAGGAGATTTTTTACTTAACTCGCTAGGTTCGCAAGTTAACTCACTACTGTATTTGTCGAAGTGTAAATCGGTCTTATGTGAAATGAATGAACAAAATCCAACCAGAATGAAATCCTCGACAGATAAACAAAATCAATGTAAACGATGCGACAGAAAGTGGTAATCATTATTTTTATAATAAAGGATTTTCCTAATTTATGGCATTTGTGTTTATTGAATCGGTGCCATAACTATTTTTGTAAAATTTGTAATTATGTTTTGTCCATCGCCGTGTAGTAACGGCGTAATAATATCGACTACCTCATTTCATTCCGAGGCTGTCGTAAGAGGCTGTGGCGGCGCTGTCGTCGCGCCACAAGCGAAACACATCGAAGCCTAAATCGCGATATCATAGTTCCGAAGCAAACACAGTGTATATAATATAGGTCTGAAGCATCACACTGAGTGTTGGCTGCTCCCCAGGCAGAGAACACCTTGCCCGGTGGGAGAACTCCCGTTTTCCTTCCACCGACACCGACACAGGTAAATAAAACAGGGGATGGGACGCAGTATTTTCCTGATAACACCTCAAAAAAAAAACTACAGTTGTCAACCCAAATATCCCTCTTACGAGATTTTCTCGTATATTTTATATATTATTTCTCGGGATTGGGATCTGAGGTGAACTTTTAGGGTGGGGGGGGGGGGTATTTGCCATAGTTTATACCACTGGCAGACGGGTTGGCAATGGCAGTTTTTTATTTTTAGTTGTTATTAGAAAGACGCTACTACTCATTTCTTGGTTGGTTTTACCACTGTCACCTCTCACGACAATTGTCGGACGATATGGAATAGTGATTATGCTTACACCGACAGTATATGGCCAGTGCTGTAATCAATACTAATATTTACAATCAAAAAAGTCAATAGACGAATGTCGCTTTAAAAACATTAAATAGCGTCACGCCTGTCATCCTCGAGAACCCCTCGTGGCATAATGGCAAACACTCCCCTCTATGAGGTTATCCTCCATATGTCCCCAGCAGTGGACTTTAATAGGATGGACGAGTCAATGAGGTATATTTTTCAGTGGCGCCGTCTTGTCAAACATGGAGGTCCGTGCTGGTTCCACCAACAGCCTGTCCGGCGGCGTTGTGGTGACCATTCGTGAAGTGATCAAGCACCCTGACTACCAAGAGACACCTCGTGCCGCTGACATCGCAGTTGTCGTGCTGGAGTCGCCGCTCGCCATCACCGACACCATCAATATTCTGTACCTTCCGCCCCAAAACACCTACATTCCTGACAGACAGTCAGTGAAGGTCGTTAGCTGGGGTTTCGAATCGGTACGTCGAGTTAAACGCTAATAGTTTTAATAAAACAATGCTCGTAAAATGTACAGCGTATTGGCGGCGTAAAACTGTCCCCATGTAATCCCGTTGGTGTCGCCCATGCTAGTTGGCATTCTTGAAATCCCTCTTATGTTCAGGGAGGCCTATTTCCAGCAGTACACTTTTATGGACTGTAATGAAATGGTCGTAAAATACTACTTACAATGTAAATATCCACTGCGAGCTTCAGTTGTGCCGTGTAGTGAAGGCATAATTATATATCACACACGGCACAACTGTATGTAATGTACAAATTATGATCACGGGTATCGTGGGCTACAGAGAGATATTTAACAAAAATAAGCAGCAGTATTTTTTATATTTTTATTTTATAGAAAAAGAGTGACAAACGAGCACACAGTTCACCTGATGGTAAGTTGATGCTGTGGCCCATAAGCATTTACACTGATGCTCGATTAAGAATCAAAACGCAGATGCATTGTCACTCCCGAGGACTAAGATGGAATGCCTCGTATTTCCAGTAAAATAAGGGTCTACCTAAAAAAGGGTATATATTAGAGATAACTTAAAATGCAAACTCCCTTATGTAGCAATCAACGAATTTATACGTTGTAAAGCCACACTGCAGCTATATTGTATACGAGTATGGTTGTAGCACGAATGGGTCGACTCGACCGGGGAAGGACCACTCTCTCACAGAATACCAGCGTAAAATAGCAGTTTAATACTGCTGCGTTTCGTACGGTTAGTGTAGAGATCCGGAGATCCTTTTTGACTGGAAACAAGGCATTCTATCTTAGCTCTCAGGGGTGACAACGCATCTGCGTTTTGATTCTTAATCGAGAATAAGTGTAGATGTCTATGGACCACAGCATCCACATACCATCAGGTGAATTGTGCGCTCATCGTCAACCATTCTATAAAAAAAAAAACGAGGAGTGATTCTTTTCGGCGGTGCACTTTTGACAGACCTTAATGTAAATTTGATGGTGTTTTTGGATAATATTAGATATACAAAAGTTACACCCATATGATATCATATACCATTAATATAACTCATAACATAATTCACACGTGAGGGAAAACACTTCAATGTAATATAAGTAATATAATGGTGGTTTTTACACAGTTTTATTTTACAGGCAAGATTCTTTTATGTTTTCATTCATTCCACTTCAATAGTATCGACAATACAATCTTAATATATATAAATTACATGTCATGTTGTTTGTCCGCGATGGACTCCTAAACTGAGTAGTTTAGGAGTCCATCGGTTGAGTAACCGATTTCAATAAAATTTTCACACTGTGTGCAGTTTGGTCCAACTTGAGAGATAGGATAGTTTTTTGCCCATGAGTGACCCACAATTTTTTTGTGAATTTAAGGATTTTTAATAGGACATGACAAAGGGTCGAAAAGAGCAGAACAACGTCTGCCTGGCAAGCTAGTAGTATATATAAATATATAATCGGTTGTTGTACTTTTATTCGTAACTCGTGATGAGCCTCGGCTTCGCACGGGTGATTTCCGGATTTCGACAACAGCGCCACCTAACGGGTACAAATGTAAATCTAAGCCATCTAGGAGACCTAGATGGATGGATTCAATCACATACAAAAGTTTCATAAAAACTGGTCTAGCCTTTTTGAGTTTTAGCGAGACTAATGGACAGCGATTAATTTTTATAATATGATATGAATATGGTAGATAAGTATTATTATTACATTAAATCAACTTCGTGTCAATTTTTTATTTAAGTACCTACCACTGCACTGGTTTGAAAAATACCTCTGTTTCAAGAAGAGAAATCTAGAGAGCTTATTTTTTCAGTAAAACCTAAAAATTTACTCCTATCAATTGTCCAAGAGAACTATTTCAGTTAAAATATTTTTTTCATTTTTTTGACTCATTAAAACTTATCACTGTCGTTCTATAAATCATCTTTTTGTTATTTCTATAAGATGGGGTCTCAAGAAATGAAACAGCTAGATTATTATAATTCTTGATCAAAAATTTTAGATTAATTAAATGTTAGTTTTTATCTGGAACCGAGTAGGCTTATTCTAGACTTCCACTTCTCTTCTCTAACCTGATATTATTCACTACTTTATATGAAACTAACTCTCAGTAAAATTTATATTTCAGGAGACTGGCCCACAACTTGAAACATTGAAGACCATCAATCTAAAGAAGGTGCCTCTGGAAGACTGCCAAGCTGCCTATGCCGAAAAGGACACTGTTGTAGTTGATGACCGTGAGTATTAGTAATATTAGGAGTAAATGAAATAAAAAAAATGTTGATGATCAGGCCTCAGTACTGATTTCTGGTAATTTTCAGGTAAAGCGAGATTTAGAAATGGCTTAATTTAAAAATTACTTATTCTTTTTATATAATAAAATTTTATGTTAAAAACCCAAATTACAAAGATATTGTCCTCCAGACTGAATTTCGATCACGGCGGCCAGTCTCAAAGGAGATTAGCTATTTACACAGATAGGATTATAGTGCACAAGCGTGTACGCCGGATTGCCGTCCCGTCGACTTTGTGGACCGGCCATCCGACACGACCAGATAGAGATTAGGCACCAGATTAATGGCCTTGCGTGCTTTCTGAGGCACAGGCGTGATGAGAGTTTATCAATAATTAATTTCAATCTGACCCGGGATTCGAACCATCACGTTCACTAGACCAACGAGGCAGTTACAGCGAGTACACAAATCATAATTCTTGATATATCCTATTTAAGAATTTTTGTATTCCACCATCTTTAGCTTTGCGGCCCATTTGTTCACTATCGACAAACCTGCTATTCTCCAAATTTAAGCAACAATTTCTATACGTGCCACGATTTGCGATATTCGGAATATATATTATCTGTGATAAATATCAAAATCTTATTAATATTTAAGAAGGAGGTTTCAACCTTTTCAATTGTCATAAGTAGCCCTTAACTCTTTTTAATATTTTTTTTCAACTTACAAAAGTCACAAACTAGCAGATTTTTTGGTCAATTCAATAATTAATTTGTTCTATTTCCAGCTGTCATATGTGCTGCAGAAGAAGGTGACGTTGGCACTTGCGCAGGTGACTCAGGCGCACCGATGGTCATCGACCAAGTTGTCGTGGGTCTCTCCTCCTACTTCCAAGATTGTGGCACAGATGACTACCCCGATGTGTTCACCAGGATCGACCGCTACACTGACTGGATCATCAGTGTCGCCACCGCACAGTACAGGAACGGTACCACCGTTAGGGTGAAGCCGGTTTCGTACTGATTTTTCATTTAGTGCGAAAATTTCAGTCTGTGAAATATATTTTTTTCGTTTATGTGTAAATATTTATTATACCAAAAGACTGACTTATTTCAACCATTATGAGAGTGATTGAAAACAGCACTGTTTTTAATTCATAATTCTTCATACTGAGAAATCTTTGTTGAACATATTATCGTAAAACACAATAAAACTAACAAAACATCTTTGTCTCTTCTTTTTCCTTGGCTTACGAATCTGTTTTAATATTTCACATTATCAATCAAATAAACAAATGAATTCCACAGAGCGATAACAAATGTAAGTATAAAATGTCTTTTAATAGCAAGTCTGCAGTCTCTGAACATGTTTAGATCATCTCCGTCATTTACATCAGATATGTCGCTTACTTTGGTTCTACTATGAATATCCTCGTTTCTAAGTCTTACCACGCAGATAAACCCCAGGTATCCTTCTATATAGCTTGCTAAGCGCCCTTGAGCTTCCTCATACGACCAGCTGTGTATAAACACGTCTGCGTTGTATACATCGTCACTGGCAACGCCCACTACTTGTACAATTTCGTTTGTGTGAGTGAACTTACGTTAGTAGTAGTAGAAGTGAGTTAACTTATATTATATTAAATTAAATACTAATTACATATAAATTCTTATTACATATAAAAAAGTTACTGGCGGGCCCCAAACTAGGCACAGCCTGTATCTTGGGGACCAGAAGTACGGTTATCAGTTTTACTTACGTAATTAAAAGTACCCAAATTATTTCTTAATTTAGGAAGATAGTTTTTAACTATTTTTATTTTTTATTCCTTGGAAAAATATGAATACAATATTTTAGTGTGAAACGTAGATGTAATTTGGTATTATTTTTGCTTTAATATTAAATTTTCGGTATAATTATAATTTAGTGTGGTGAGATATCTTTTTACTATTTGCTTAGCTTTCAAAGTGGTTTTGATGTCACAGACTTTAAGTATTTTGTTATAAGTATGAGGATGTGAGAACTGTGGAAGACGTTGCGCGAAAACAGACCTGGCAGCCGGAATTGAGATTTTAAATATTCGTTTAGTGATTAGGTTGTCGTAAATAGGCGACTGAATTACTTGCCCATGGGTTTTTAAAACTGCGAATAGAATATACAACTGGCGTACACTCAAAACCTCGCTATCCCGATAAAGATCGGCCGTAGGGTACCGGTAGGCATTCACCTGCTCTCTGTGCCCTATCCAACTGCAACATCGTGGTTTTGGAGGCACCACCCCAAACTGATATACAATATTGTATTATGGATTGGCAGAGGGCAAAATAAACCATACGAAGTGTCTTTTTATCAGCACAGTTCCTGAGCAACTTCATTATGTAAATAACCTTCTTGACTCGATTTGAGAGGTATGAGATATGCTGTTTGAAGGAAAGATTGTGGTCAACAATTGCACCCAAGTACCCGATCGTCTCCACTCTCGCAATACCCTCACAGTCACAATGTTGCAGAATGTCGCAAGTATGGACTGGAATGTCGTTATGCATCAACGGATTCGATGCACAAGTTTTGTGGAAACACATGTATTTGGATTTTTTCGCATTAAGTGTCAACAAATTACGATTCAGCCACCCAGCTACTTGACCCATACCGTCCCGGCCAGCTTTCTTACTTCTTTCCAGGATCGACCATGAAATAAGACAACGGTGTCCAGTGGCGGTGCAAGACCTAAATTTTATGTGGGCAAGATAAATTTTGCGAGGCCCTCTGCCCGCGCAATAAGACGGATTTTATAAAATGAAAAACAAAACACTTGACATGAAATTTTTATTTTTACAAAATCATTAAGTACCTCCTGCTTGGATTCTATATCTGCCTCGATAGATAAAACTTTCAAAGCTGAAAGTCCTTTCCGTGACATTGCATTCCTGAGATAATTTTCAATGAGTTAATTTTAAGAAGCTTCCTTCAGCGAGGGCTGTACTGATCGGTATTGTTAAATGACAATGTAAATGTTTGGGTACATTTTTTAAATTATTTTCTGTAACTTATTGGAGAAGCTGTTTCACATCTGTTACGTAGTTAGGTAAATTAGGGATCATTAATTGTAATTCTTCATATAATCCTTGCCTTCATAATCCAACATCTTTTTCTTTTTGGCTACTCTTTTATTTTTAAAGTCTTGGCAGATCATAACAGTTTTTTTCAATAAATTGTTAAATACTAGACGAACATTTTTCGAAACAAGATTGTCGATATTCTTTAATCTAGTCACAAAATGTACGTAAACGTTCTAGAACTTTAATTCGTCTTCACCTATAGTGACAAACCTACCAAAATAGGTAACAATTTCGCAAGTTCTTAAGAAGCTATGTGTCTGTTCAGTTTATCTACTCATGTGCGTACAGCGCGAAAATATACGTACAGCAACCACGTGGGCTGCTGTGCCGCAGCACTCTTTACTCGATTGCCACGCGCTCACGATTAAATAAAGTCAGTATTCTATGTCTAACAAACAGAACGGGGAGTCCTTAGCCTTTGTCGCCCCCATAGATTACTGTATATATACTGGTCGCCCCGTAGCGGGGATCCCCCGCAATAGCAACGCAAACGAATGTTACTAGACTGAATAAAAACATATTTAGTTATGTCAATAATATCGATTCATGACAATGAATTTTTTTCGGCGCGTTTGCGGTTTTAAGTATTGCATAAGCCTCCAGGGCGCGAGGCCGTAGGCGGTGGCCCACGTCGCCCACGCCTTACGCCGCCTTTGACGGTGTTATCTGCGTAACAAATTGTTTCACACTGAGGTATTTTGAGTTCTAGAAGGTCATTCATATAGTGACTTCATATAGAGAATACTGCCTTGGGGCACGCCGAAGGTCACCTGAAGCTGGGAACTTGTGTTTCAGGCCCTATTTGCACGCTTTGGTATCGATTAGTGAGACAGCTTTGAAACCAATTCCTAGCAGTACCGCGGATTCCAAAACCTTCGAGCTTCTTCAACAATATTTGTCTAGACACGGTGTCAAAGACTTTAGAAAGGTCCAGAAAAATACCAAGACTACATTTACCATTATCCACCTTCGATGAAATTTGATTTATCATCAGATTAATAGCATCCTCAGTGGACTTCCCTACCTTAAACCCAAACTGTCTATCAGAAACTAGCTACAACTTCTCGATATACTTCAGCAGACGGATATTAACTATCTTCTCAAGAAGCTTTGAGAAGATTGTTAGGAGCGATATAGGCCTGTAATTATCCGGATTATACTTTGGGTCCAGCTTTGTAAATCGGACTTACTACCGCACACTTCCATCTGTCAGGAAATACGCCCTTACTAAGACTAAGGTTGAAAATATGAGTAAGAGGAATCAAAATTGACTCTTTAACAGATTTAATAAGAAGAAGGGTACATAAGTCAACCCCCGGCGCACTATCATTACGTAAACTCTCAATCAGCCTCTTGATTTCCAATGAATCAGTTGGTTTAAAGAAAAAAGAGTTAAGCAGAGGACGGAACGGAAGCACTCAATTTGACCTCTGAGGTTGAAAGCTTAGACAGGATTTGATCAGCCAATTTTCGACCGCAGGAGACAAAATGACTATTACAGAAATTTAACGAAGACTTGATGTCAACATCACTTTTCAAAAGTTCCTCAGAATCTTTACTCCTTTGGGGGACCTTACAAACGTTTTTTATTGCCTGCCAAAGCTTTTTAGGATTCCGCTTGTGGTTTTTTAGCTCTCCGTTCTCGTGATCAGCCCTGAGTCGGTGCAGCAGGTCATTACAAAAGTTGCGATATCGTTTGTAGGTCAGATTAAGCACGACGTCATTGGGGTTCGCACGGACCTGACTATGCAAATGGTCTCTGTGTCGCATACATTTCATTACCCGGGAGTAATCCAGGGTTTGATGTTGTATTTAGTGCGACTCAATTTTACTTTACTAGTATGTTTGCCTACAGCTGATTGTATAATCTGGTCAAAATTAAATGTGGCCTCGTTGACGTCTTCACAGCCAGTTATTGTCGACCAGTACATACCACAAAGGTCCAAATTAATTGCGCCGATATCAACAATATTTCTGTACCTGTTTTTCGATTTAGGTTTATTTTCAGCAAAGCTCACACCTACCATAGGCATATAGTCAGTCAGGGAGCATTTGCATACAGCTGCTGAAATTGTGGCGGCGCTGCCGTCGCACCGTAAGCGAAACACACCGAAGCCTAAATCACGTCGGGGTCACCACTTTATAGTTCAATTTAATATTTGTTATGCTACTTGTGTAAGTAAAATAAAATTCAATAGTCTTTCAGTTTAAATAATTATAATTTACACAAGTTACAAGTCTTTTACAACACACAGAAGGAGAATAGAGTGATAGTTATATATAGAAAGATAGCACAAGAACTAAGAGTCTCAAGCGAATGAATTATTATTATAACAGTTTCTTATCAGGAGTAAACAGTCGACAAACGAACAGTATGTTTACGTATGCCATACTACATTAGGCACACATTACTAGACATACATTAGGCATAAGTAATCAGATACCTGCAAATCAGTGTCGTTAGCTAACAGATTGATATTTAAGTCACCGGCCACCATTACACAAGACCTATCCTGTAAGCTGTGAAGTGTACTGTCCAAAGATTGTAGAAAGCCGTTTAAGTTGTGAAATGAGGTAGAGTGATATATGCATAGTATAGACAATGAGTTATCCAAGTCAACCCTAAGGCAGTTTGCCTCATCAAAGGTGGGCTCCTGCACAGAGGGCATCCACTTGTCCAACCTAATGTAAACAACCACTCCCCCACTTTTATTGCTATACTTTTTAGTATGAGAGGACTTATAACCGGCTATTTGCCCAATTACTGAACTATCATGTAGCCAGCATTCAGTCAGAACGATGACGTCATATGTAATGTTTAATCTCTTTAGGACTACCAAAAAATCTTTAAAATTATGTTGAAGACTACGTATAATATGAAGTGAGAAAAGTGAGAAGTTTAAAATCGTTTGATTTAAAAACTTTCTTACAATATTCTAACTTTCTTACACTATTCTTCTTCTTACAATAGTCTACCCAGTGAGTGACATTTAATCGATAAAGATTTTTCTATATCGTCTTGGATTTCTATTGCGGCCGTAGTATATAAAAAATTAATACAATACAATAACTTTATTTCAGGCATCAAGGACTTAAAAATTAAGAACATTGGCCCATAGCAATATATACACTAACCTAAAAATATATATAAAATATAAATATAACACTATTTAGGGAACTTTCTTCTTTGGGGCGTCCCTGTATCGGCGAAACACTACCCCAGAGGGCCAGAAATCGGGAGCAAGTAATGTCTCTTTGTATTTTGCAGGAACCTGGAGTACTACGTAGGATTTGAAGTTCGTGGACCTCTTAGACTCCAGACGCTGCAAATGTAAAGAGATCGGATCCTCTATGCGACATCGGCTTCGTTCTTCCACGAAACGCAGGACGTCTTCTCTCGACGTACTTTTGTCCAAACGGGAGATGTAGAGCTGTATGGTGGGCTCCACAATACGCAGAGTTGTACTTGCGTTTATTTTGGCGGTCCCACGCTGGTTACAGACGGGTCTCGACCGATGTCTCTTCTCAACAAGAGTAAACCCGTCATTCTCTCTCTTGGTTTGCGTCACCACAGGAACTGATTTTACATCCACATTCTTTTGTTTTCGACCACATGATGGTTGCGAAGATTTTCGAGCAACATCCGCAAATGTCTTTCCTTGTAATAGAAAGAGATATTTGAGACAGAGCTTGTCACTCATAAACTGGTAGGAATACAAACATTTTGTTACCAAAGAACTTAAGCCAGTCATAGTCTTAATCACAGAGGTATATTTTAATCGGAATTCGAATATAAGCATTATAAGATAAGGCCTTTTCTTCGCGATATTCAATAGTAGTATGTTGCTTGAATTACAAATATGTGTAACATAATATGATTTAGAAGGAAATTCTTTAGCGAGTGTATTATAACTATTTGTAAAAAAGTAAAGATTATTAAATACATAAGTTATGAATAGGTGAAGTAATAGTTTTATTTTTACAATTATCGGTAAACTAATACTTCTGTGCACTTTCGTTTGGCAGAAGTTAACAATAAAAATTTGAGAAAAATATTCATAATACTCATAATATTGCTGCAAAGAATCATTACCGTTAACATCGAATAATAATAACATGCAACAAAACAAACAGTAACTTAATAACAAGCAAAGCAGGCTAATTTGATTTATTTTCATGGTGTGGAAAAGAAGATGGGTTACACTTATGATCCTGGGAAACGAGGTGCCGGTCCATGTCAGCAACACTTCGTACAGTGCGGGCTGGACTACCTTCGTGTTTTCGGATATGAATTTTTCCATTTTTGATCCAGCAGTACCTATAACCCGCTTCTCTTGATCGAGTTTCTCACACTTGATGAAGTTATTCACACTTGCGTGTGGCTTCAACGATGATGATGTGTACCCATAGAACTTTTCAATCTAACTCAAAATCTCAGGTGCCCGGAACTTTGGAGCCCTGGTTCCGTTCCGGACGGACAATGAGTGGTAGTGGATATTTTTACACCGCCACTCATAAAAAGATATAGGATTTTTTATTTTTTAATTAGGTTCATGAAGTATTTCGAATGCGAGAACCGCGAATTCAAAAGTCGAATCGTCGGTTTGAATCCGTCATTCGAATACAATTGTGAACCATTTAAACACAAGCATTTACACTTACCTGAACTGGTTTTAGGTAATATTAGTTATGATAATAGCGTTGTTGCTAGAATTATTTTTATTAAATTAAGCAGAAAATAAAAATATGGGAATAATTCTTCGGATTTCTTACATAAGTAGTAATGTCAAGATTGATTAAAACAAGGCTTAAGACGCATTATTTACTAACTAACTTAAGACGCATTAATTACTAACGCATTATTAACTGCACACGATTTGTCTGTTGATAGCACGTACGTGGGAGATTACGTTTGAATTTATCTATTAAAAAAGTTATCATTTAATACATATGAGTTTTTTTTCATTAATTTATTTAAGTCTATCACAAGCCCGCTGGTAAACATACAGTGGTCTGGTAAGGCAGGCGGCTCAGGACCGTGTTTTGTTGCATTCTTCGGCGGAGGCTTTTTTTCATAAAATTGTAATGACAAACGAAGTTACTTCAAACAAAGAAGGCTACAAATGCGTTATCACTTCTACGGACTAATGCGGACTAAGATAGAATCATATTCCCTGTATCAAAAATTACTCTGTGGATAGAATGCTCACAAAACATTATTACTTAGAATAAGATAGATATGGTGGTGCATCGGCGCCACCGCCGTGCTTTCTCCACCACCATATTGCCCTATCCATATTAATTGTAATCTTAATATATATAAATTACGTGTCACGTTGTTTGTCCGATGGACTCCCTAACTACTTACCCGATTTTAATCAAATTTGCACACCGTGTGCAGTTTGGTCCAACATGAGAGATAGTTTTTTTGCCCATGAGTGACCCACAATTTTTTTTTGCCAATTTAAGGATTTTTAATACGAATTAACAAAGGGTCGTCGAAAAGGGCAGAACAACGTCTGCCTGGTAAGCTAGTAAAATATATAAATATACGGAGTATAACTATAATATATATATATATATAATATACAATACAATATACAATACAACAACTAACAACTACGAACCTCATATCATTTTTTATAAATCCAAATCATATATATGGGATTCGATAAATTTGGCACTAGTTTTTAAATCAAAAAGGAAGAGTTCTAGAAGAAGGTGATAAGAATGAACCCATAACCCATGGAGTATAGAGGTAAGGAGGACAACCTTCCATAGGAGAATAGCTGAAAATGTGTCCACCTATAAGCAGTAAATAACAGTTCAAAAACTCTCCACAACAGCGCTCGAGTCGCTATAGGTGTATATTCCGTGCTCATGCAGGCTCTCAGTTTTACAACAATCACGGTTGTGATTGTCGAATAATCTACCGTGTAATGTAGTGATTGACGCCTGCATGAGCGTGTAATATACGCCTATCAGTCACCATTCGTTTTTTATCAATCATGATTGATGGAATTGATTGACGCCTGCATGAGCGTGTAATGTACGCCATATGGTACGAAAAATCGCCGTAAAATACGATGAGTGATTTTGAAAATAAAAATTGTGTTAACAATAAATAATTATTATAAAAAGAATTATGGTGAAAGTCTATGCAATAAAAATATTATAAAATTACCAGATTTAAAAAAAACGCGCTTCTAAAATTAGACCGCTGGTTTCCAGTCACGGATTTAATCATAGCGGCAGCTGGCACATGTTAATAAATACATTATAATAAGTTCAGCCATTGTGGAGTTTAGCGTGCACAAACGCACAGGCAGGCAAACAAAAAACCTGTATATGATTTTACTATAGTTATAGATTTAAAACAAAAACTTACAACTCCATTTTTGTATTGAAAAGCTTTTTTTATTCTCTATTCTAATTAAGAACAATGACTTAGCTTTTCTTCAAATAGTTGCAATTAAATTAGAATAAAAAAGGGGCACGCTGTACATTACATAGCAATAATTGTAAAAGTAGATAAAAATAATCACCTTGTATATATATTTATAGAGCAAAAACCCCCGAAACTCTTCACCGTTGCATTGGAAGACGTTTTCAAGGTACTGGACTGGAAAGGATAGGATATTAATATCAATGGCGAGTACATCACTCACCTTTGATTTGCCGACGATATAGTCCTTATGGCAGAATCGCTGGAGGACCTAAGCACTAAGCTCAATGATCTCAATGGTGTCTCGCAACCGATAGGTCTTAAGATGAACATGGACAAAACAAAGATCACGTTTAATATCCATGTCACACCTATATTGGTAGTTGTTGGGAGCACTATGCTCGAAGTTGTTGACGAGTACGTTTACCTGGGACAAATAGTCCGACTAGGTAAGTCCAACTCTAACCGAGAGGTCAATCGACGGATTCAACTCGGTTGGGGAGCGTTCGAGAGATTACGACACATCTTCTCGTCAGGTATACCACAAATCTTGAAAACGAAATTGTACAAGTAGTGGGCGTTGCCAGTGACGATGTATACAACGCAGACGTGTTTATTCACAGCTGGTCGTATGAGGAAGCTCAAGGGCGCTTAGCAAGCTATATAGAAGGTTATACCTGGGGGTTATCTGCGTGATAAGACTTAGAAACGAGGATATTCATAGTGGAACCAAAGTAAGCGACATATCTGATGTAAATGACGGAGATGATAGAAACATGTTCAGAGACTGTAGACTTGACTGCACACTAGATTCATAGAAAAATTGCAAACCCATACGCCAGAATGCTGGCCATCTAGGCTTTTCATTAAGTTTGTTGTTGGTAGTTCTTTTATCTTTTTCACACTGTCTGCAGAACAACAGTTTAAATAAAAGTTGTCAAATAAGATTATTAACTCTTATTATGAGAAATAATCTGTACAACTAGTCACCACAACAAGGCAAGCATAGTGGCGTTGTCGAGCGCAACGGAGTAGTGCGAGCGGAGAGGACAACATTACTTCAACGCGAATATGCAGAACAACTGCTATGGCAAGAGCGATAGACACAACTATGCTTGCCTCCCATATACACCTGAGGATAGAGTCTGAGGATTTAAAATCACGAAAAAGCAACTGCATAGTATAGGAACACTAAGCCTTTGCATTTAGAGGGGCACCACTATGTGATCTCGCACCACCTAAAAATTTTGCTAGGGCCGCCACTGGCTAGCTTGTCAATGTTACTTCAATAAAAAAGGCGAAAATTCCTAAAAAAATACTTAACAGTCCAGTTTGTCAGTGCAGTGCCATGTCTGGCAAGTAATGCACACACGCTCACACATACACTGCTGAACATAGAACTCTCCCAAGGATTGCCTAAAACTAAAGACATTGGCGTCACCACCAAAACGATTATTTTGTAATTCAAACAAACCTTCAGTGGTAAGGTAGCATAAAGCAAAATTTTTATGAAATAAAAAAAAATAATTAAGAAGCTTTGCCTCTGCGTTTCGTCTGGTGAGTACAGGTGACCGGAGGCCCATTTCCCACCCACCCCATGAACATTGTAGGGGAATCAAATGAATTACTACCCCAGGAGGGTACCGCTACCGGGGTACAAACAAGCTACTCAACTCTTCCTAAGCTCAGGCTGCCCAGCGTATTGTTGCGCGCCTAAGTTGACGTCATGTACCCGGAACTAGCGCCATCTAGTGTCGGAGACGAGAGCGATTGGAGCTTTCCAGAAAATGACATCACTAATCTTTCAACCGACAGCGCCATCTGTTGTCTAAACGAAGAACTAAGCTTCTGGAAGCTGACTCTCGAACTTTCGACGCTTTGTCGATTGGTGCGCGTATTTACTTTAATGTTCTGGATGAATCGGTATTAATGTGTATTTATAGGCGCTGCAAGGTGCGATCGGGGGAGTATTGAATTTGGCGAGACAAGCGAAGCTTCGGAGCGGAATAAAGTGAATCAGTGTGATTAATTATTAGTGTTTTGAGTTTAATTAGTGTAAAGTGAATTAAAGAGTTAATTTTGGTAATTCTATCGGCAGTTTTTACTGTCACGAACCTTAAGCTCGTATCAATTGGTGTCAGAAGTGGGATAAAATCATGCCGATTTTACCTAAGGACGAAATTGAGGGTGTCCGTACCCGAAGTCAACGTCAGCAGGAGACGGACCAGAGACGATTTGCTGGTGCAACGCCGCAGATGTCTGAGGGCCAGCCGCCGGCCGCGGAAGCCGTCAGCAGCTCCTACGTCTATGGCACCTGACTTAGGTGCTCTGATGGTGATGCTGCAGCAGCTACAGCGCGGACAGGAGGAACAGGCCCGCCGATTGGAAGAGCAACTGCGGGGCGGACAGTAGAAACAGGCCCGCCGGCAGGAGGAACAGGCCCGTCGTTTAGAAGAGCAACTCCAACGCGATAAGGAAGAGCAGATGCTCCTCATGAAGGACCTTCACGCTACCTTCGGAAAAGAGATACGGGAGGTGAAGGATAAGGTTGCTCAACATGACAACCGCCTGTCGGAAGCTGAAACCCGAATCGACCAAGTAAACAATCAGGTTGACAACGTAATGTCTGACGTGAAGAAAACGCTGGACGACCTCGAACTTAGGGATGGAACAACAGCTCCTGTAGTAGCTACAACACCTTCGTTACGTGGATTCAAAGTGCCGCCGTTCGACGGGACTTCTTCCTGGTCGGCCTACAAAATCCAGTTCGAGGCCGTCATGGAGGCGAACGGTTGGAATAAAAACCAGGCCATGACTACACTCACCCTAGGCTTGCGCGACCAAGCCTTAACTGTGTTGGAAGCTCTCGGTAAGAAAATGACCTACGAGCAGCTCCTTGAGGCATTGGAGGCGAGATATGGCGACGCTCACCTGGAACACGTCTTTCGCGCGCAGCTTAAAGATCGCGTGCAGCGCATCAACGAAAACCTGCAGCAGTGGGCTCTAGAGGTGGAGAAGCTGGTGCGAAAAGCATAGCGGTCTGTACCTGCGCTCATTGAAGGGAACCTGGTGCAGACATTCATCGAAGGCATCCGCGACCTGAAAGTCAGAGCTGCTGTGAGGCTCAGGCACCACGAGACGCTTAAGGACGCCTTGGCCCATGCACTGGAGGTAGAAGCCCTGCGGCAAGATCATCGTTCCCATCGCGTCAAGGAGATCACAGCAGCTACAGTTCGCGACCGCAACAAAGGATTCAGCCCTATGTGCTATGGCTGTGGGGAAAAGGTTCATCTACGATCCAGCTGCCCTAAGCGAACTGAAGAAAGGGAAGTTGATCGATCTCGAGAGGGTAGTGCAGCTAACGGCACCGTCTGGCGGTGGCAGCAACATCATTCCCCCCACGCTAGGGAGGTTGCAGCAGTTCGCGACCACAATAAAGGATACAGCCCTAGGTGCTATGGCTGTGGGGAAAGGGGCCATCTTCGATCCAGCTGTCCTAAGCGAACCCTAGAAAGGGAAGGTGAACGATCTCAGAAGGGAAGTGCGGCTAACATCACCGCCCAGCAGCAGCCGGGATACGACTTTACTATCAGACATCGCAGCGGGAAATCTCATGGCAACGCAGATGCATTGTCAAAAAGACCTTGTCCTGAAGATCGGAAACATTGTACTAGGCAAGAGAGTAAGGAAGTGGTATCCGTGAGGATGCTCAGGACAGACCACCTCAGCAACGAGTGGAAGGACAGCCTACGACATGCACAGCAGGAAGATTCAGACATCAAGCCGATTCTGGAATGGATGAAGGCCCGTGCTACCAAGCCTAAGTGGAGCGACGTCTCAGCGATGAGTTCAACCACGAAAAGCTATTGGGCCCAATGGGACAGCTTGCTGATTCAGGATGGAGTCCCGTGCCGTAAATGGGACAATTGTCGAGGAGACAGCTGTCGTTTGCAAATGGTTGTCCCTAAAGCTAGCTAGTGCCGAATGTTCTACAGTTGTGCTATAATGGTCGTTCAAGAGTCCATCTGGGAGTTAAACGAACTCTGCTGAAGGTCCGAGAACAGTTTTACTGGGTCCACTATCCTGACGATGTCGAGGCTTGGTGTCGTACATGTACAAGTTGTGCGGCCGTGAGGGGACCTCAGACGCGTAGTAGAGGAGCACCGAAATTGTACAATGTTGGTGCACCATGGGATAGGACAGCCCTTGACATTGCGGAGCCGTTACAGAAAGGCGCAAGAGGGACTCCTAAGATCGTCCATGTGGATCGCCTGGCGCGTTATTGTGGGGCCGATAATGCTCGGGACGAGCATGTCTTAGGAGGGGGCAGTGTTGCGCGCCTAAGTTGACGTCATGTACCCGGAACTAGCGCCATCTAGTGTCGGAGACGAGAGCGATTGGAGCTTTCCAGAAAATGACATCACTAATCTTTCAACCGACAGCGCCATCTGTTGTTTAAACGAAGAACTAAGCTTCTGGAAGCTGACTCTCGAACTTTCGACGCTTTGTCGATTGGTGCGCGTATTTACTTGAATGTTCTGGATGAATCGGTACTAATGTGTATTTATAGGCGCTGCAAGGTACGATCGGGGGAGTATTGAATTTGGCGAGACAAGCGAAGCTTCGGAGCGGAATAAAGTGAATCAGTGTGATTAATTATTTGTGTTTTAAGTTTAATTAGTGTAAAGTGAATTAAAGAGTTAATTTTGGTAATTCTATCGGCAGTTTTTATTGTCACGAACCTTAAGCTCGTAACAGCATTTTAAGAAGGGGGAGGGGGCAAAATTCTGCTCAACACAAAGAACTCTGACATTGGCAGAACTCGCGAGAAACTAATTCACCTTCCTTCGGGAACCCGTGCATCCTGATCTCTTGGCAAGGCTGTTTAAGGGAACTTCTGTTACCCATCTCTTCCATCTTTGCACAGAGAGGAAGACTCGATGGCTGAATGGACTATTTGTCCGAAAGGCTCTCACTTTGCGTACAACTCGTCTCTCATAGGGGGGTACACACCGTCGACTGTCCCGCGGTGTAAGTGCTCCATGCCAGATATGCGGTTTACACAGCCCTTGATTCACAAAGCACTCCTCTCCCTAGACGTCAACAAGTCGAGTGGGCCTGATGGAGTCTCTCACATTGTGCTGAAGACTTGTGCCCCGGAGTTGACACCGATTTTAACGCGTCTTTTCCGGTACTCCTACTCCCATGGCGTAGTCTCGAATTCATGGATGATAGATTTGGTCCACCCGATCCCTAAAGTCGATCGCCCAGGCCCGTTCAACTAGAGGCCTATCGCCATCACCTGCATGTTTTCCAAAATAATGGAATCACTGAAATTGAGAATCACCAGTTCATTAGTGACCGTCAATACGGTTTTCGTCGTTAGATAGTTGGGCAGAGTCAGTAGAGTCCAAGGGAGGCATTGGTCGTTAGTTTGGGCATAGCGAAGACATTCGATCGCGTTTGGAACAAAGCGCTTTTTTCGAAGCTCCCTTCCTGTCGGCTTTCCGAGAAATTGTGCAATTAGATTACCAGTTTCCTTACTGATCTGAGCATTAAGGTTGTAGTAGACGGCGCATGCGCCGATTACAAGTCTATTAACGCTGGTGTTCCACAAGGCTGTGTGTTATCACCAAAGCTGCTTATCAATGATATGATGCAATCTGTTAACATTCATTGCTATGCAGACGACAGCACTGGTAACGCCTTATACACCGGCCGTGCCAATATTTGTCGGGAAAACGTCGCTGAGTACCGAGACAAACTTGAATCTGAAGTCGAGACTTTACAAAGTATCGGATTGGGGTCGAATAAATCTAGTCCATTTCAATCCCTAGAAGACACAAGTTTGTGCGCGTTTACCGCTAAAAAGAACCCCTTTATCGTATCTGCTGTTTCTCGGCACTCCCCTTGCTGCCTCAGCCAGTATCGGAATCCTCGGAGTCGACGTATCGAACGATGTGTAGTTTCGTGGTCAATTGGAAGATAAGACCAAATTGGCAAAAGCTTGGCATGCTCAGCAGAGCGGGACAGTATTTCATGTCGGCACACCGCTTGCAACTTTACATGGCGCAAGTTCGGCCTCACATGGAATACTGTTGTCATCTCTGGGCCGGGGCACCTCAGTGGCAGCTACCTCCATTTGACCGCATCCAGCGCAGAGCGGCTTGAATTGTCGACGACTGAGTACTTACTTATCCGTTCAATTCACTGGCGCTGCGAAGGGATGTTGTATCCTTTTGGATTTGATATCGCATCTACCACGGGGAGTGGTCTGAGGAATTGTTCAGATTAATTCCAGGAGCCAAATTTCACGAACACACATCGCGTCAAAATCACGGTACCATCCACAACATCTGGATACCAGTCCACCACTGTGCGTTTTACTAAGAGTTTTCTTCCTTATTCCACCTCTCTGTGGAATCGTTTACAACCAACGAATTTTACGGACCGATATGACTTAAGGAACTTCAAGAAAAGAGCTTACTTCTTTCTAAAAGGCCGGCAACGGTGTTGCAGTTGTTCATGGGCGGCGGTAGTCACTTACCATCAGATGAGCCGCATGCTCGTTTACTCCCTCTTCTATATAAAAAAAAACTTGCTCTAGGCTAGGGCATTATGGGACTCTTTTCTGGAATTTGTGCTATCCCGAAGCTACCATGACTCAATAAATAGAATAGAATACCGTTCAATTAGTGACATCTGCGCCAAAAAGCAGGACCGCCGGCGGAACTCCCACTACCATCGAGGAGTTACCGTATATCATGGCGATGGAGTATTACTTCCCGGCGTCAGGTATCCGGGTTCAACGCTGCGTGACTGTATCAAAAGGTCCGTGTAACAGCGTAACATCTCATGAACAATATGTGTAATAAGCGAAACTTCCGTGTAGAAAAATGGCCATCTATCGAAAGGTCTTTAAAGTAAAATGTGTAATGAGCAAATCGTCAGATTCTTAAAATGTCTAATGAAACTCATGATACTACGCTTGTAGCCATAGTTTTGTCTGCCCTACCTCTAGTGCTTTTGTAAAGCCGTAGGCGCGGAGGGAAAGCAGCCCCCGCCCGGTGTGTGGCATCTGTGCGAGCCGTAGTCTGAGGTTAGTCGCCGAAGGCGACCAATAAGCCGAAGCTATGGAGGTGAGCATGCGTATAATACGGCCGACGTATCTTGGCGAGTCCGACCTTCGCGCAGAAGGTTGCGCAATAGCTTTTTTAAGGAACAAAATGGTGGCATGAGGCGACGTACGGGGGGCGGTGGTCTAGGCTAGAGATTGACCATAAGTAAACACAATCGACCCTTTAGTCATAAAATATCGCAATCGATTAGTTTTATTTAGATGTTATTGATTTTTGTTTATATAAGATATTAAACGAAATAGATTTACAAATATAGTGAATTTTGTTGATAATAAACAAGATTTCGACTTAAATAAAAAAAAAACTAAAAACATATTATTTTCTCAGCTGAAAGACATAATGTACTTAAATATCAATTATCTATTAACGTCTTCTTGAGTAACGACTATTTGAGAAAATTTAGAACCTCCTTATAAATTGCAAATAAATATATTTTTATGTCTTAATTTTAATCGATTTGAATAAAAATCGATTAAACAACACCCTCAGGCACGCGTGTTGGACATCCCTTTCTGGTTACTTCGTAAAGCTTCGTGCTTATTCGGCAATGCTCGGTACACGGTAATATTTCTCAGTCACACGTTAGCATTGGTGTCGTGTTCGTGTCGCTATCTCTGTCTTGAGCACAGTCGGTTACAAAAGTTTTCGTTGTTATTGTTGTTTGTTTTTATTAATAGTGTTAAGTTTGTTTTGTTTGTTTTATTTGTTTTATTTGCAAGTGTCAGTTAGCACTTATATTATTCGCCAAACATGCCACCAAAACATAACAGTGTGTTAAATCGCCAGGCGAGAAAAATTATTTACGATTTAACGCAATATATGAAAAAAGAAAAAGAAGAAGGCGTAAAAGATGTCGATAAAGTTTATTTAAGAGTTGCTAACGCAACTGGTGTGTCCCAACGCACAGTACAGCGGATCGCAACTGAAGGCAATATTTCGGGCTTACTTTCAGTATTCCGCACGCCTGGTAAAAAAAGGTCTAGATCAAAACCTATTACTGATATGGATAATTTTGACCAGGGAGTAGTAAAAAGATGCATACACAACTTCCACAAAACTGAAAAAGAAATGCCGACGATAAACAAATTACTAGCGAAACTCAAACGGGATATAAATTTTCAAGGTGGTAAAACGAGCTTAAAGACAATTATCAAAAACTTGGGTTTCAAGTGGCGAAAGACCGAAACCAATAGAATGGTTCTTATAGAGAAGACCGACATTCGCCTGAAAAGGATCTTGTACTTGAAGGCAATGAAAAAATACAGGGACGAAGGGCGACCAATTGTATTCACTGACGAGTCGTATGCCCACTCATCACATACAAAAGGTAAGGCGTGGTCAGATGGTTCCGCTCAAGGACTAAAGCGCCCGATATCAAAAGGTCAGCGGATAGTGATGGTACACGCTGGGTCAGAAGCAGGGTTTGTTCCGAACGCGCTACTAATGTTCAAATCTGGCAGCAAAACCGGAGACTATCATGATGACATGAATTTCAAAAATTATGAGAAATGGTTACGGACCCAACTGATTCCAAATTTGAGCCCTAACTCGGTGGTGGTTATCGATAATGCTCCGTACCACAACAAATTAATGGATCCTGCCCCTACATCTAATGACAAGAAGGCAAAAATGGAATCGTGGTTATTAGAAAAGGGTATACCATATGAAAAGGACATGCGTAAACCACAACTTTACGATCTAATAAAAAAAAACAAAGACGTGAATAAAAAATACGTAATAGATGAAATGTTTAAACAAAACAACCACGATGTCCTTCGTTTACCCCCATATCATCCCGATTTAAACCCCATCGAGATGGTGTGGGCTGCCATTAAAGGGCACGTAGCCGCTAAAAACGTCGACTGGAACGTAACCCGGACAATGGAGCTCATACAAGAAAAAGTAAATTTAATGGGTCAGAATGAATGGAGTGCTTTATGCAGAAAAGTGCAAGAGGTCGAACATGACTATAGGAAGAGCGACCATATTATTGACGAAATGACGGATCAATTATTCATCATTAATACAGCTTCAGATTCAGAAAGTGAGTCTGAAAGTGAGAGCGACGATTACGAAGATGAACCTATGCCAAGTACCTCACATGGTACACAAGGGGCCGACGACTTTATGTTAGGAATTTCCCCCCTCAGCGACAGTGATTAAATAATAATAAGTGTAAATAAATAAAAAGTATTAAATGTAAATAATATTGTATGTGTTTGTGATAAAATCTGCCCCTATCGAAAGGTGAGGTATCAAAATTGAATCTTTAATTTATAATGTCTCCAAAGTGTTTTGATATTTTTGGTCACTGTATTAGGGAAATTTTATTTGTACATTGGTATATATAAAAAATGACAATAACAGTTTTCTTCACGAGTGTTCATGCGCTAAACTTCGCAGAGCCTATATTCAGACTCGCCAAGATACGTCGGCCGTATTGTACACACAAATTATATAGTTATAACGAACAAATGTCAAATTATAAAATTATTTATACATATAAGCTATCGCCACAGAATAAATAATAGTACTACGTACTATCGCTAATTTGACAAATTATTACATTCATCCATGATCACTACAGCAAATCAAAATCCATTGGTGAACGTAATAATGTCTTCCAGACCGAATTTCAGTCACGGCGGCCAGTCTCAACCGAGGCTAGCTATCGGCGCTGGAGAGGATTATAGTGTACAAGTGTATGCGCAAGCACAGGTGTACTCTCTATTCCCTCACTCTCATAATCCGATGGGACGGTAAACCGATACGACCGAAGAGAGGTCAGGCGCAGGACCAACGTCCTTACGTACTTTCCGAGGTACGGGGGTGAGACACCGCCAACTTCCTGACTCCGGACAGCTACTGAGAATTTCATTACGGAAAAACTCAATAATTAATTTTTTGGCCCGACTCGGGATTCGAACCCAGGGTCCCGTGATCAGTAGTCGCACTACTGTAACCACTAGACCAACGAGGCGCAAAGGCGAGCGAGCTCACAAAGGTAGTTTATTAATTTATAGTAGTTATTTAGAAGACGCGCTCTTACGTCGCCTACGTGATGATATGGGGTTATAGAATACTATAAAATACATAATAGAATGGCTGTTAACCTTATATTGTACGAGGAATTGCTTCGTCGGGAGCACACATACAAGCAATTACGTCGTATTATCAGTTAATCACTACTACAAAGCGGATTCGCTATGTTGACAGACGGATTTTAATACATATTTATTTCTAAATAGCGTGCAATTTGGCATTTTATAAATAATTTGCATGCGAAATTTGGAAGCGATTGTAACGTCAAAACACATCTCGTGTTGACATTTATACGTGTGAATTGACGTGTGTGAAGTGGCATTTTAGTGGCTACACTCCCCCATTCTATTATGTATGTATTATAGTATTCTATATATGGGGTAGTGGCAGGTGATATTAGTTTAAAGAATAAAATAACTTTTATTTTTTGTAATAAAAATATATTTAATGGAATAAACCTCAGTTTGTAACCCATTTAAACATTACATATTGCTTAACTAATTACTACATTCGGCTTATTTCGGACAAAAACGTGTATTACAGATAATATTAAGACAATCATAAATAACCCAATGTCAAAAAAATCTACCAAAGTGAAATAATTAACACTACAACAACCTTCAACAAATAAATACTGAGTAGGGATTCAGTACAATTTACAATATAGTATAAAAATACAGTTCCCAATATAGTTAGACACGATGAAAAAATACAAATGTTAATAAGAGGAAATTTAAAGTTATGGTAACAACTGTATATATTTTTAATAATTCGATCCAGTTATACTAAATTGAGAAAGCTTTTAAAACAATTTACAATATAGTATAAAAATTTAGTTTCCAATATAGTCAAGTTGAAGATAATATGAAAAAATGCAAATGTTAATTAAAAGGGAATTCTTTAAAGATATGGTAACGATTTTTGATTCAGAATGATTCAGTTAAAACAAATGTACTCAGTGAATTCCATTTTAAAACTTGATCAGGACAATTAGACGAAAGAATGTGACATCCCCGCCATTATAACAGTACGTATGCAGTGAGAAACATCCAAAACGTAATGTTTTGAAACAAATCACACAACATGTTTTGTTGATGGTGGCGTTCGCACTCACAAAAACTGTGTAAAATTTTCAATAGATATTCAAACTAATCTTTCAACATGACAATATTTCTACAAATATCTGTAGGAAAAGATTTCAAATTCGTCTTTGGATGGATAGTTTATAATATATATTATATTCACGATCATTTTATAAGGCAAGACAAGACGTTTATTTAAAGGCACTACTTTATTGCGTTAACTTAATACTAAGTTTATTAAATAAACCTTAAAAGCTAACTTTCTTCTCACTCGGTGGTCCGCGTATAATACAATAAAATACAATACAAAGTGTAGTAGTGTTGATCGTAACTTGAAAAAGAAGAGGATATCCAGGCGCAAGAAATTTTTAGAATAGTATTTTAATTTAAAGATCATCTATTGCTGTCAATCTGTGTGCAAACGGCTGACAAAAATATCGTTTGTTCGTCGTCCAACCGTCCATTAACAATATTTTGGGCCTTATCTCTTATAAATCATACAAAACACGACGATATATCGATACTTTTAAATAAAACTAGTTTTTACGAATTTTATCGCGCATATAACAATTAATGATAGTTAATATTACACATTACTAAACTGGTTTTGTTTAAAAGTGTAGTGTGAACGTAAATATAAGAAATCATCTATTGATACTGTTTAAACATATCGATACAATAAATATCGATATTTTTCACTTGGTCATCCTACTGAGCTACTATATTCAGCTCAGAATGATTAATACGTCAGTGCGTTGATCGTTTTCCGCGTTTACTGAAACCGGGTGGAGCGGGGCTCAGCGACGGAGAAAGAATACGCTCACTAAGCGATCCGCGCACTCGGAATACGCGGATCTCTTAGTGAGCGTATTCTTTGTATCAACGATCGTATTCGCGTATGGGTTCGATGGATTCCGTTCCGCTCGGCCTTAGTGGATACACTTTCATACAAAATTTACAGCAGGCGGATTATAGTGTTACGAAGGATTGTGAACATGTTTGAATGTTTTACTTTTGTTATTTTATATTCGTTGAATCTGGATATCTTATAACGGCGGTATAACAGGAAATATTTTATTGAAAAAAAAACATAGAAAACAACAAAACAAAATATTATACAGAAAGAAAACAGAGGAATAAATTTGTAAGGACTGAACGCCGCCCGGATATCCCCTTAATTACATTTCGTTATGTCTCCAGCGCATACAACCCTAGCAGCGATGTTCATCGAATCAGTTATTACAAAAGTCCGACCAAAATACAGTCTTGTCATTTACATAATACAATCTAGTAAATGAGCATATAAAACGGATTCTACTCTTCATCAATATTCTTTAAATTTTTATCGATCTATAACTAAATTTACATATCATTAGTGGAGTATTGACTATGTAATTCGAGCTATACTGTTTTTAACACAGCATCATTATCGAATATTATACACAAGTCGTTGAGTAAACATTCTTTAAAGTGCCGTTTTTATATTTTTGATTTAGAGATAAGGTTATTATGAACATTAAATTAAATTATTTTTTTCTTTCTAAACAGTAGTTCACTTTTAACTTTTTAACTTTTACCAATGACGTCATAGACTGAAGAGTTTGCTACCTTTGTCAAGCTTACCCATAAACGCGATTGTTTTTCATTTGTTTCATTTCACACATTGTTTTTCGCGTAAATAACTGTTTGTACTTTTTATAAATTAGAAGAGTAACCTCACACAAACTGGTTGGTATATAAAATAAATTAGCTCTAGTAGCAAATCAATTGTCAAATCAAACAAGAATGAAATCAAACAAACATAATATAGTCATATTTTATAAACAAAACCAAAACGTTTGTATTTGACAATTAATACGCAAAACAATTTGGTACTGAACTCACTTCATACAGAATAATTTATGACGTCATTTGCGGTGACTTAAATATTAATTAATTTCATGCATTTGAGATAAAAAATATCTCTAAATAGCAAAATAAGGTTCATAATCAAAAGGTTTCAAAATCAAATTGGTTAATGTTTTTGCACACACTGAATTGTTTACACATCACTGATTGCTTACAGAGTGTATATTTTTATCTAGAGACTTAGTACAACACGACTTTAAGCAGGTCATTAAAACATTATTGCATTTGTAATCTAAGTAGAGTATAATATACATTGTAAATTTTGTTTAGTTTATTTTCGAAATAACATATAAAACAAGCGTTTCACTAATTATTTAAAAAATAATCTATTACGCGTTACTATTGAATTTATTATTGTTTTAACATCGAATGCAACTATCAAATGCAGGTTGATCTCAATTCATGTCAGAAGCCAACATGATAGCAATGTTTTAACGTAGTAGAGTCATACTGCAGCAATATTATGGTTGAAGCTCGTGTGTCGGCTCGACCGGGAATAGATGACGCTCTCATAGAATACCAGCGTTGTGTGTGTATGGATGACAACCATTTATCATCACCTCATGTGATTCTTAATCGAGGATAAATGTAGGTCTTTCCTACCGCCACACACAGCCGCAGCATTCTCTTAACATCAGGTCGACTGTGCGCTTATTTATCACCCTTATTCTACAGCTTAACGTAAAAAAATTCCAGTAAAATACATCTACGACGACTTACAAATGCAATAATATTTAATAATACCTTAAAGACACTAACGAGATCTTTAGTCTTAACAATCATCAACTTATTATGTAGTAATTCGAGAATTAACAACTTATACTAATGTGATATTACAAACCAATATAAATGGACATACAAAAATACTTTCTAACTTCAAAATTTATATGAACCAATTATGCTATAAACACTAACTTATCATAACGTTTGTGACAATATTTACATTATCGAATTACTCCGAAGGCATGCCAATAGCCAATAAAAAATAGTTGTCCAGTAATGTTTGGCAAACATAAAGGCGTTGATATAATATGTATAGTAATGTTTAGTAAAAATAAAAGAATTGCTGTGTGTATAAAACATTCAAAGCGCAATTCCTAAAACATTATTAAAAACTATATAAGTATAAAACCAATTACAATCTTGTACAACACACATGATAATATGTCAGTGTGGACGGCCAAACTTTATATGAATGACATGAGAACGTTAATAATTGGACAAAAAGTTCCTTGTGGTTCATATTTTATAATGCAATAAGGCTGAATTTCGTTCAACGCCGAACACATGGTATATAGTTGCCAGTTGCTCGCATGTTATGAAAACGGGTCAGCGGTCTTTCAGCTACCGCATGTTATTTTTTTTTAAATTCGAATATTTACATTTTTTTTAAAACTGAAGCGACGAACGTACAGTTCACCTAATGGCAAGGGGCTACTACAGCTCATGGACTCTGCAGCCAATAGAGAAGTTGCATCTTTTTCTTAGTTTACTAAAAATTATTAAGAAAAATAAAAATTAACAATTGATATTTCATGTAATTTTAATTTACAATTAGAAATAGTTTTTCTAAACAGTAAATTCAAACGCCAGTGACGTCATTATATCGCTTTAGTAACGTCACAGCATGGTGAAATGATAAAACCGTGGACAGACAAAACCTATAGACTAATGATTAGCGGGCCTCGAGTGAGAAAGGACGATAACGTAGTATTAGGTTATACAATAATCTTTATGACTTTTAAACATATTTAGATAAAATTTTTAACGGTTCTAAGAACTGAACTGAACAGGATTCACCAATCTTAAGCTCACAAAACACTTTTTTCTCACTTTAACCTACTTGTAAACTCCTTAGATCGCTACAAACTGTCAAAGTTGTTTAGCAAAGTGTAGTTTGATAAACAAAAAAACCGGCACGGAGAAAGGGGCAAACAATCACACCGCTCTATCTCATTTCTATGCAAAACGTATGCATAAATTCTGTCTTTTTCGTGTGCGAATGTGAAAGAAGGCGTCAATTTGTCTATAGATTTCTCTGTCTACGGATAAAACACTTATGTTTACGCTGTCAAAATTAATAAAAGAATATTTAAATATACTTCAAATGAATTATTCTATCGTTTATATATAAATACGTGACAAAAAAATTAATGAAGCTCCTTTTTTTCAAACAAGGCTACAAATGCGTTGGCACCTCCGAGTGCTAAGATAGAATACCTCAGTCTGGAATTATCCAAAATTACCCTGACTCTATACCCTTTAGACAGGAACACAGCCGTGCAAGGACATTTATTTACAAAAATACTGTTAAATCCATTTAAAAGTCAAAAATACTAGTTTCAGATGAGCAAACTTATTATTTTCATAGAGTATGTAAATCTATATGACTGATCTCAAGGTTTTTACATCTGAAGAATTTGATGACTTAAAGATTATTGTGAACGTAGTAATATTTTAACGTGATAGCCGCGCTGCATATATATTATAGATGTAGCATGAATGAGTCGCCCGGGGAAGGACCATACTCTAACATAATACTAGTATGAAATAACAGAATAATGCTGTTGTGTTTCGTATAGTGAATGTAGAGAACTGGAGACCCTTTTTTATTGAAAAGTAGGCATTCCATCCTAGTCCTCAGTGGTGATAACACATCTACACTTTGATTTTTATCACAGACAGATGAGCCACAGCATCTCTTGCCATATGGTGAACTGTGTGCTTGTTTGTCACCCTTGAACCGTAAGAACAATCCTATGTAGGCGACGGGAGTGAATACCACATCCACAAATGTTAGATAGCTATAAAAGAAGTTAGGTAATATACCAGCTAGGTTCAAAACATTTGCGGTTAAGTCTTAGGAATGATACATGTTGCAAATAAAATAAACAGTATATACTAAATACAAATTAAATTACATTAAAAATACGATTACAAAAATAATTAAAGCTATCCGTACCTACAACTAAAGTATTATCAACAAGTCAATTCACTGTGTATTCGCTTGCATAAATTAACTAGTGGCCATAGAAATGCTGTCGAAAAGTGACAAAGGGCTTATATACAATACTAAGTAATATTGTAATATATAAACTAATCCGAATTTGGATGAGTTGAGACTATTTCCATCGTAAATGTTTTCGGCTCGTGTGAGATATCCGTCAATGGAACTGTAAAAGAAAGAATTTCAAAATTGAAGAAATAATTTAAATGTTACATAGGGTACATGCAGGTGTATCCTACTATATCCTTTCAACAGTATCTTTCTAAATGGCGTCGTTTCTTATATGTTACAACCGTTGCAGCTTGTATTTACTGCCTGGGAGAAATAATTTACTTAATTTCGTGTTTTACTTAAATATATGAGTATAATGTTATGATTTATGGAATAAGATATATTAAACATGTTTTGTTCACCTAAACTTTATATACTATTATAACATTAGTGCTAAAAGCAAAGTATACAGTAGAGCCTCGAAAATCCGAACTCTCGATAATCCGAACACCTCTATAATCCGCACGACCCCCTACTCGTGCAAGGTGTCTCACAGAATGTCACAGTGCGGATAAGGAGATAGCAGTCGATCGACGTAAATTTCACTGATTTATACTTAGTCAGGTCATAAGTTCTGTCAAAAACTTTTCATAAAATTAATGATACATTTTTTGATAAATATATAGAAATTATATATGAAATGAAAGGCAATTTAATTTAGGATACAATTTTATTTACATTATTCAAAATGTCCCTATTTTGAATGCATGTCCTTAATCGACACGACCAATCATCAATCGCAGCACGCACCACACACATATCTATTTCTGCCGCTGCTTTAGCCAAAGATGCTCGGAGAGATTCCAAATTCTGATGAGGTTTAGCGCAGACTTTCTCCTCCAAATGTTACTATATCTATAATCCAGTGGGCTTAAATTTGGACTAGAAGAGGGCCAGTCTTCATGTCCGATGAAGTCAATTCCATGTTCCATCAACCAGTTTTGCGTGCTTCGTGCCCTATGGAGCTGGTGCAGAGTCCTGTTGGAATATCCAATGTCTGTTTTTGTATATTGTTTGAGAAAGAGGTTCCACTATGTTTGTTAGGACGGTATTTCGGTACACCTCGGCACTGGTTTTTACACCTTTTTCACAAAAAAAACTCCTCAGTTAAGCCTGAATATGAGAATCAAAGCCAAACCATGAGTGACGAAGAATAATGTACTCGTTAAACCCTCGTAGTACGCGTGCTGACTCCTTCACTGCTGAGGACATCATACACCTTATTATTTTGTTTATTATAAATTTCTTTGATGTTAAAAATAATTTTACCCGAAAACAAAATTTCGCGGTATTTTTTCCCCGCGAAACGCTGTAACAAAGCGCGGGATCTATCCAGCCTATTTTTTTCAAACGCTCGTTCAAAAAATGTCCGGTCTTCTTACGACAAGCTCGCAATCCTAGATCTTCATTGATCCACTCTCTTGACCGTGATTCTGTTAAGGCCCATCTGAAGAGCTAAGATTTTTGTTTACGAACAGGATTTCGTTGGATTCGCGCCTTCACTGCTTTGACGATCGCGGGTGTCCTAACTGTACGAGGTCGGCCGGTCCTCTTACGATCTTCGAAGCTTGAATCTTCAGTGAATCGTTTGATAGTGCGGTAAACAAATCGTATGGTTATTTTCAATTTTTGTAGAATATTGAAAATCTCTTTTGGCGCGTAACAACAGCGGTGCAACGCGATATCCGCTACTCTATCTTCTTTCTACGACCGCTCCATATTTGAAAATTAATTTATTTTTTGGCAAGCGCAAACGTAATATTTCTAAAATTGGTGAAGTTCATCCAGCCAGTATTCAAAAATTTTAAATAATAAGGTTTTGACAGAACTTATGATCCGACTATACACGCCGATTATTTGTACAGCTTTAATTCAACAAATGAATCAAAACATCCAAAATCCAGAACATTAGTGACATACAAAAAACCATATTATTCATTCATTCAGAAAGTACATTAACAGAAATTCTTAAAAAAACACCATGAAAAGTGCTGTGTCTGCTCTAGCTCAGTGTTGGCAACGAGTGTCCTTAAATTTGATCAAAAAATGCTTTGTGGCCCTCGTTATTCAAACCAGGGGAAGCTTCACATTACATACTGTAATCCGAACGTCTCTTTCTCTTTAATTCGAACAGGGTGCAAATTTAAGGTGTTCGGTTTGTCGAGGCCTTAATGTAATAGTAATTTCAAAACAATATTTTAAAATGAAATGGTGAAAAATGGCGGCAATCGAATCGCTGCAATAAATGAAAGTTACTGATAATAAATATTCGACACATAACCTGGATTGATGTTTTGATTGTTGAGCGGATATGTATAATACTGGATGTGATATATTTATTCCGCGAGCCGTGGTAGCTCAATGGTTAACGCTCGCTGTAAATATAACAGAACGCGAGTAACCCGGGTTCGATCCCCGCCGGCACCGATGAAATTGTTAATTGTAATTTAAAGTCTGATTTACCACGTGCTCGGCGGTGAATGAAAACATCGTGAGGAAACCTGCATGTCTGAGAAATAAGAAAAAAAATATTTCGAAGACATGTGAAGTTCGCCAACACGCATTGGGACAACGTGGCGGACACTTCCTTCCCCTAAAACCCTCTCAGAAATGAGGGGAGGTCTGTGCCCAGCAGTGGGACGTAGATAGGCTGTAACTTTACTTCATATATCAATTCTACCAGGTGGTAGGACTCCTTTTCCCCTCTTACTTATTTGTGCCTCCAATCAGCAGTGTAATTATTTTTGGTAGAAAATTAGCATTACTAACATTAGTAACAAACCTCCCTTGTTGTATTATAAACCGACACCAGTGAAGAAGACCTCATAAGATTTGCATAACTAATTTTCAGGGGCGCATAGACATATTTAGGATGAGATATTTAATCTATTTAATAAGTGCCGTGAATTGACAGCTTAAGAGGATCCATTATTCTATATCAACCAGTGGGTGTCGGAAGAGGCGACAGAGGGTAAAAAAATAGGAGTCCGCAGCAGTATCTTCTTGATAATAACACAATGAACAAAGTGCAGTTGCCTGGCAACTATGGCATATACCCCCCCCCTCCCCCCTCCCTACACACACATGAAATATTTTATGGGGAAGGCCATTAAAAATCTCTTTGTAGTTTTGTCGTGCACACCGTCGTGTTTTTTTTTACGTAAAAGAAACGACCTCAAAATGGCTTCGCCGCGCGTCATTGAGTCACCGTCCTCACTCAACGTAACTAATTATTTCACCCTTTAGCTATCGAATGGTGTAATTATATTAACGAGCACACAGTCCACCTGATGGTAAGTGGATGATTTGGCCCATAGACATCTAAATTTATCCTCGATTAAGAATCAAAACGCAGGTGCGTTGTCACCCCTAAGGATTAAGATGCAATGGCTCGTTCCCAGTAAAGTAATGATATCAGTGAGATAATGATAGATATGTAGCTGCAACAACAAAATGTATCCTCCGACATTGTTATCATTCGTTTTCAGAATTTCACCCACTATGGAAGTAAATTTTAAGACGAATTCACGTCAAAAAAATCTTACCATAGAGTTTCAGCGGTTGATAGGTCAGCAGTTGTGCGGTTGCGCTGGATGTGAGAGAGCCGGGTGAGTGGTGTGCACTGCGTGGGTGGGGTGAGCCGGGTGAGTGGGGTGGGGCGGGGGAGCCGGCAGCACGGTGAGCGTGACGGCGGCGCCCGAGCGCTTGATGAGCGCCACCACCTCCGGGTGCGGCAGGTTGCGCACGGGCAGGTGGTTGATGGCGATTATCGTATCGCCAACCTGCAATCGCCCGCAACGCGCCGCTGGCGAATTGGGGATCAGTTGACCTGGGAACCGAGACATCGACATTTGACAACTTTCTTTCTGTTTACGCCACGGGGAAAAACCTCTTTCGGTGCGGGGTAAGGTGGAGGTGATGCTGCACCCGAATATTGCACCGCCGCGCACCGATATGAAACAGAACGCGATCAACCGTTGATTGAAGCATTATTATAGTATAGCTCAAAAATTGTAACAGTTAAAATATACATATTTCCCACAAAGTATTTCTAATTTAAATATAACCTTCACAGGCTGTTCTTAAATAACCATCTTGACACTTTCTATGGAAATGGACGCCCGTTATATTATTCCCAGTGTCAAGTAATAAGAAATTATCCTTTATAAAACTTGTTTTCTACCCGTGCGGTTCAATAATGGGATTGAAAATGGCGTTGCCTGTATTCACTACTATCTATACTTACAACCGCTGGTAAAGACTGAAAAAAAAACTACTTTGCGATATGCGTTTTTCGCATATTCTACAACTTCAGTCCAAATTGTCATTGGGATCAATGGAAACAAAATGCCATTAACTACAAAAAATAATTCAGTCTGGTTTTGCTAATTTGTGAACTAAGACTAGTTTTGAGCGTTTTCTTTATAATTATTGTTGACTTTGTATATATTTTTGTATAAAATTTTTATATAAAATTAATACACACACAAATATGTAAGGAACAGAACAGCAGAGAACACTATTTTGATGGTGCAATAAAATTTGTAATTTTTTGAAAGAATTAGATGAGATATGGCCAGCAACAAGCTAATAAAAAAGAATAAGCTCATACCAATAGTGCTGGTCGCCTTATTCGTAGAGGATATAACGACGAAACCGAAGCCTTCGCCCTCGTTCCTGGTGACCGTTACGTCGTACGGTACTGGTGACCAGCCACCAGCGGTGTTGTCGTATTGCACACCATACCTAAAATTGTAGATTATAAAATTTAGCTTTGGGATGGTTGAATATAGAACATTATAATATTCATTTCATATCATCATCGTCATCATTATAGCTCCTCACAATCACACTGTTGAACATAGGCCTCCTTCACAAAATGCCATAAAATACAATCCCGAGCACCCTGTATCAATCGATTTCCTGCCAATGAAAACTAATTTAACGCTAAACTGTATCACATGTTATAAAAATAACGAGATAAAGATTTCAGTTGATTTTGAAACATTTGTAAGAAAAATAGCTTTTGTAAAACTAAATTTTTCTTTATCAATCAACTTTGCAAAATGAAAAAAAAAATCATGTCTGTAGTTCTCACGCAGTAGAAGTGAAACCATCTAAAAACTAAACTTCGAGTGGACGAGACGAATGCAGAGTATCAGGAGTAGGATTATTGTAGGGATTATGTAGAAATAAAACCTTAAAAAAGATGTATATGATTGTCTATTTTAGTGTCGCTTTTACGTTTCATCTAGTTTCAAATCACAGCCTAACATCAAACCTTTAGAATCTAAGGTAGTTTTCATTACAAAAATCATTTCCGTTTTAATTTACTGTTCTTAGGGCTGACTACGAATCGAATTTTTATTCGAGAATAGTGTCTATGAGATGACGCCCATTTACCATCAATTGAACTGTATGTTCGTCTGTCACCTTTTACTCACAGAGTAACACAGGCCACCGGGGCGGCGGATGGAAGGGGAAGGGAGTAAGCAGCCATGCGCAGGCGATCCCCTGTGCCAAAGGAATAGTCCACGCAGTTCTATGCGTACAATAAAACTTTTTACAGCTTCATACATTATGCAGATCGGTTGAGCGCTGATCTGAGTATGTATCCAAATTATCGCTGTCACCGAGCGATACTGTTATAATGTATCTATGTGTGTGTGTGTGAGTGTGTGTAAAATTCTTATAGTAATGGGTGCGTTTGGCAGAAAAAAGCGCTAGCAAGCGCTTGTAAGCAAAATGGTGATCGTAAGCGGTAAGCGCTGTCAAATCGTAAGTAGCTATTTTCCTCTAGGACACGAAGTTAATTTTTAACCGGGGAACCTAACCTAATTTAAATATATGATTGTAAAGTTTTCATATTAAAACTTACCAATCATGAATTTTTAATAACATGTATATGTTTATTCATGTCATTATATTACTTAAAACTAATATTGCACAAAACAACTTATAATGTCTACTTCAAAACAAACAAATTAAATAAGCAAAATGGCGGATTGTGTCAGCGCTACTGAAGTTAGCAAACGTGTCCGGGCCGAAAACTGTTTAGTTTCGCCATTTTGCTTACAAGCGCTTGGCTAGCGCTTTTTTCTGCCAAACGCACCCAATGTATCTATGTGTGTGTGTAAAATTGTTATAGTAATGTTAAACACTCGCTGCCCTCGATGCAATAAAATGGAGGAACAGGACGCCGTCTTTTGCGCTGTCTGTCGCACTTACGGGCTTTACACATCAACAACCAGTGGTGCGTCGCTATACCTGCCTGGTACCACCGCTGGAAGCGACTAACGGCCGCTCTGGGGTGCCCCGCCCGTGCATCGCACCGCACGATCGCCCCGTCTAAATGCCTTCGATGACCGACCATTAGTAGTAGTAAGACTGTGATATGACGTAAGAAAATAACATTTTTACCATATACTAACATGGGCATGTGCGCGGGCGGGTACATCGGAGAAGGATGCAGGATGTTATACGAGGCGGCCGGCATATGGTGCACTGATGGGTCCGCTCTGCAAACAAGTTTAAAGGTTAACTTACTTACTAACTTAACTTTCTTATTAAATATGTCGTAACCTTTTAGGTTTAATTTAAAAAGGAAATACTAGCAAAGCCGCTAACATAACAGGCTATCAAAATTCTACTGCTAAACATAGGCCACATATATTGCCTCGCATAGGGTAGGTAGGTAGGTAGTTTTTTTTAAGTGGTAGAGCCATGCTGCATCTATATTTTAGTTGCAGCACGAAAGTGTCGGCTCGACCGGGGTGAGACCACACTCTCACAGAATACCAGCATAAAATAACAGCTTATTACCGCTGTGTTTCGTATGGTGAGTGTAGAGAACCGGAGACCCTTTTTACTGGAAACGAGGCACTCTATCTAAGTCCTCAGGGCTGGCAACGCATTGCATTTTGATTTGTAATTGAAGATAAATGTAGACGTCTGTGAGCCACAGCATCCACTTATCATCAAGTGGACTGTGTGCTCGTTTGTCACCGTTATTCTATAAAAAAAGATATTTGCCAAAGTTGTCGCCATTGAAAGTTGGGTTGGCAACCGCAGTTTATTTATTTTAATTGTTATTAGGAAGATGCTACTGTCCATCTCCTGGTTTGTGTCCTCTGTCACCTCTTACAATACTCACGGGACCATGTGTTAGTTACAGCCTATATACGTCCCACAGCTGGGCACAAGCCTTCCTCTCATATCTGAGAGGGTTTTAGGGGAATAGTCCGCCGCGCTGCCCCGATGCGTATTGGCTAACTTAACATGTCTTCGAAATATTTTATTTTTATTTCTCAGACATGCAGGTTTCCTCGCGATGTTTTCCTTCACCACCGGGACCATGTGGGGAAGTGAATATTCCTACACTGCCACCACACAGTGGACGGTAATAACCATGAAGGTTAGAGAACAGGAGAACGATCACTACGTACTAAAGCATAGCCCGCCTGTCCTTGAAAATTGTAGAATGTATAGCGGCGCTGACGTCGGTGAGTAGTGACTGCGAAGTTAGCTGTTTATGAGTACAAGTAGGTGAAGTTGGTTGAATAATGTACAAATTTTCATTTCATTTTTTCGTAGAAAATTTTCATGCTCCGTAATTTTGTAATTTTTGACAAAAAGAAACATTAAAAAATGGAGAAATATTTTATTATGCGTGGATGTGCAAGTGGTTTAGCATCTAATCAGAAAAATAGACTGAAAATGACTTTTATTGACTGCACTTAGTGATCGCAGCGCCTCACTGATGGTGTCCATATTTCGGGGACATTTTCGGGGACTATTTTCTACGGCGATCGTTCTCCTGTTCTCTAAGCTTCATGGTAATAACATTGCAAATATATCATGTCTATGTTATGGTGCGAATGACAGCTTACGCCTATGAAGTTTCGTATTTTTTTTAGATAAACTGTCCACAAACTGTCATACAAATATTGTTATACTTCGTGGATTGGTACTGCCTACTTACGAGAGTGATGTGGCACGCTAAACTATGCCATGCCATAACGAACAACCACAGACTATCAAGAATCGATTTTGAAATATATCGAATATATAAAAATCTATAAAAAATATATAAAAATATAAAAATCACGTAAATATTTATTGGAATTGTAACTAATCGTTCAACAAATTCTGATTTACAGAAAAAAATACACATAGACGAATATGCAGTGTTTCCAATACATGGACGATAAATTATTCGTTGGTCAGCTTATGCAAAAAGAATTATTATATGTCAAAAATACTTGGGTACAAAAACCTATTTTACACTAGCAGATAGCTGATGTTATAAAGAGTAACACAGGCCACTTTTATTTTGGAAAATGAATTAGGATTCCGCGCAAAAAATAAATTGAAACCTATAAAATCCAATCGTAATTAACACCACGCGAGCGCGGCCGCGGGAACAGCTATTATGTCATAATTTGTATTAAATTTTAACTCAATTTTAAATGCATTGTAGTTTATAAAGAAATATATGTTTCGGTATTAATTTTTAAATCGATAGCTAATAGATAATTTTTGCTTTGCTTTGTATATCGATAATCGCCTTTTTAAAATCGATTTAACTTTGTTCTATCCTAATCTCTAGACACGCCAAACTGTAAGCTGTCACGCGCACCATGCTATAACGCAAAGGCTATAGATGGTGAGAGTCCTCTTTGCCTACACGCTCTCATAGTTATTTCTGCCTTTAGATATTCCTATCGTGTCTTATCTATCACACACACTACCACATCCTTTCAGATTAGCGATCTACTAACACGAGATTTAGATTATATACTAAATGGTTACGAGTCGAACACTTTCTAAAAATAATATTAAAACATATTGAACGGGGTAATGAAATAATTGCTTACTTATAATAAATGATCGGCCTCGCTTTGTAATCCCGCAGAATTAATAAACTTAAAAAATAATTAAATCATAAAAAAAATATTTTGTTGTCAAGGATTTTTGTAACTGTACAAAAAGAGATAAAGTATGAATTAAAAAAGTAAAAAATAAAGGCATAGTATATATAAAGTCCGCGCGATCTATCTTGGTCTGAAGTTAGGCGCAAGTGTCTGCGCAGATAGATTTTAGGAACAAAATGGTGTCAAGAAGAGAGGGAGGGTGAGTGGTGACTAAAACTAGAGATGCGAATACGCATATTGTGCGGTTACAAATTACGTAAATAATGGATTATCGTCTTTATCAATTATGACTCGATTTTGTTTTATATTTTTATGGTTCATTGGTGTATAAATTAAACATGTCGTTATAAATCTCACAGACTACCAGCGTCAAATAGTAGCTTAATGCTACTGTGTTTAGTATGGTGAGTGTAGAGAACCGGAGACTTTTTACTGCAAACGAGGCATTCCACCTAAGTCCTCACGGGTGACAACGCATCTGCATTTTGATTCATAATCGAGAATAGATGTAGATGTCTATGGGCCGCAGCAACCACTTACCATCAGGTGGACTGTGTGCTTGTTTGTCACCCTATCGTATAAAAAATACAATGATTATATGTTGAAAAATTTAAAGTTATTTTGGGGTCACTGAAAGAATAATTGATCTCTGCTAATATCGTGTATTTATTTATATATACTATACTATTTAATTAAACTGTTTATCGTAATTCTTTATTAGATACTATTGTTTATATAAATAAATAAAGATTATTCATTATAATAATAATAATTTTCACTTTATTCTATAATCGATATAGACAAAACAAACTGTTTCCGTAAGCAATCTTAGGAGCGAATGTGAAGTGGCACATCTAATGTACATGCGCGAATGTCTCGGAAAGCCAACTTCAGCCCGGCCAAGATACAACGCGGGGACCGTACGTCCTACCGCTGGCACAGGTCTCTGATTTCTGAGGTGCCTTCACATGTACTCGAAATATTTTATTCTTAAGATATGCAGGTTTCCTTACGATTTTTTCCTTCACCGGCGAACAAGTTACTAGGTGTCACTTAAAATTGTAAATTAAGATTTCATTAGTGTCGTCGGGTATTGAGTTTGAGCGTTTTTTTGAATTATTTTTCCTAATAAGTCTTCTTTAAAAAAAAAAACTTGATGATTTAAGTTAAGATGACACATCGAAAAGGCCGCCGTACTGATCCGAGTCAATTTAAAAGTCAAAAGGTCTAAAATTGCGTAGCGCCCGCGACGATTAAAAGCGCTTAGAAATTATCAGAATCTTAAAATATTTTTTTAAATTATTGATTTAAGTAATGAAAATAATGAACAAGTAAATTACGAATATTGATGTTATGAATATATTTGAGTGATTCCCAAGCATATAGATTAAGTAATTTCGTTGTAATTTCAACTATAGTGATTTTTAGAGGTGTTTTCGCAAATAATTATGATCGAGTCAAAATTATACAATCGTGTTTTTGAACATTCAAATTCAAGATAAAGACATGAATTTACCTATATCAAAATTCCACTTTCGTTAGTGGTGTCATAGACCTATACTATTCGATGAAACGATGTGCATTTTTTCACGGTGTCGCCTTAATACGATTTTGAATTCCCTAACAAGCATAAGAAATCTTTAAAATAAAATAAACACACATTTTGAAATATTTTGAAATTTTAAAATTAAAATACAAAAAGGATATACTTCCAATTTTTTTATGTAGTTAGGTCAACACTGTAGCTATGATGCACATTTGGATAGAAAGACAGAATTATATTATTTCTTGTATAACAGCAGAACCTTAAAAAGGAAATCAAATTTTAAAGTCCAACCAATTTTCGATTACAGTAATGTTAAAAAAAAAACAAAAAATGATGTATACACCACTGCTGACTCTACAACGTCATTTAGCAGATATTTTAACTTCCATCATTGCATATTGTGTATGTACTAATTTACTTACGTAAGCAACGGCTGATGTGCATGCGGTGTCCCCATCGTAGGCAGCCCCAGTGGCTGGATGTCAGCTCGGTTGTGCCTTACGCCTAATGTCACCTGCAATTTTATTAAAAGTAAGTATATATTAATAAAACTTTATGCCATGTAGTAGCGGTTTAAGAAAATCTCCTACCCCATATCATCGTGGGTATCTTAACATGTGCTGGAGGGAAATGAAACAGGTAATGGACGGCAGCATATTCCACAGCATAACTTATCATCACCATTATTATCATCACAACCCATCACAAGTCCACTGCTGAAGACATTCCTCCCACAAGAAATGCCATGAACAACCATTCTGTATCACCTGCATCCATCGGATTCTGAATCTCTCAACAGGTCGTCACTCGATTTAGGGGGAGGGGGGAGCTATACTTCGCTTACAGGTACGAGGTAGCCACTCAAGAACCTTTCTAACCAGCATTTTAATCATTTTTTTATTTTTATTTTCGTATGAAAATTTTCAAAATGTTAGGTTTGAATTTTTTACTCAATAAATAGTTTTTAAAGTGGCAATGTTTTAATTATATACATAATAGCATAAGTATTCAAGAGTACGTATACAAAATTTCAATGTCAATAAACAAAAAAGTAATAGCTTTGAGATGGAAAGCACCGTTTAGTTCCATAGTGCCTAGGTTCAACTTGGCAACTAAGTTAAATGTCCCTTATATGAAGTTATCTATGGGACTTTTGAGAGGCTGTAATGCAGTTATGGTAGTGAGAATGGTGTATTCCATGTGTTTTTTTTTATATACCACTCCAGTTGACTAGATCAGGTGGACAGTGTGCTCATGACGTCATGACATCTACATTTATCCTTGATTAAGAATCAAAATGAAGATACGTTGCGAGTGACCCGTGAGGACTAAGATGGAATGCCTCGTTTCCAGTATCTGTGGTTCTCGTTTCGGTCTCTGGTTCTCTACACTCACTATACGAGACACAGCAGCATTGAGCTGCTGTATTCTGTGAGAGCGTGGTCCTTGCCCGGCCGAGCCGACCCATCCGTGCTACAACCATAGTACAGCTGTAGCATGGCTCTACCACATCTAAATACTCACGTGTCCTCTAGAGGCGGCTTGCGAGACGTACGCCACAGCGCGTGCGTGCGTCGCGCCGGCCAGCGGTATCCCGTCTACTGAAGTCAGCAGATCTCCAGGACGCAATAGGCCATCGGCTGGCCCTCCTGCCGACCAATAAAAACAAATTAAATATTCATATATTTTTTAAATATAATAAATCATAATTTTAAAAAACTACTTTTACAGGTTTTATCGTGTTTAATTTTTTTCAGTGCGTCAGGAATGTTTACTGAAATGCACACTAATGATTTCCACGCCATTATTAGAAAGCGTGTTGCATCGATGCTGAAGCGTTTGCGGGGCAGCTCCAATAGCATTCTTAACCCTTAACCACCTAGCGTCGGTCACAGTGACTCCAGGCGATATATTGGCCATGCGCCTGAGACTCTATGTACTTTTTCCCCGCCCTCTCCAGTTTTAGCCCTGCGCTCGACCAAGCCACACGTGCGCGCAATAAAAAGATACAGGTAAATATATTTCGCATGCGGTCATGGTGACCGACGTTAGGTTGTTACGTTACTTTTAGTGCTAATATTTTCGTGTTGTTTTTTAGGTTTATCATGTCTGAACGTGATCAAAATATCATTAGATGGTTAGAAGAGTGTGAATTAGATTCCGAGGATGAAAGGGACGTGCCGGAATTACCAAATGAAGACTGCAGTGATGTAGAAGATGTACCATTAGACCACGTCATTGATGGTGAGTGTCAATCAGACTCTGAAATTGATGTTGAAGAGTTAAATGAATATGACGATACAAATGATCTGCCAGTTCATCCTCCGATGATGATGTTCCATTGTCAAGATACCGGAACTATTTCGGAAAAAATCGGTTCCGTTGGTCGTCTCAACATCCTGTTTCACGATCAAGGACTTTGCAACACAATATTGTTCAGCAACCTCCAGGATTGAAAAGGAACGTCAGAGATGTTTTGAATAGTAATACAACATGATCCGATTTATGGCATTTGTTTTTTACTGATGATATTTTAGAAATTGTAAAGCATACTAACGAAAAAATTAGAAAGATAAGACCTAACTATCAAAACCAGACATGTGTTCAAGACCTTGACGTAATTGAGCTGAAGGCTTTTATCGGTATGTTGTACTATACCTAAATTTTCAAAGAGAACCACACACATTACACATGTTGCTATAGCACAGATGGTACAGGAAGAGAGATTTATCGTTGTATAATAAGCAAGAACAGGTTCGAAACATTGCTGAATTGCCTTCGTTTTGATGGTGTGAGCACCAGAGACGAACGCCATAGCACTGATAAAGCTGCACCTATATCTCAGCTTTTTGAAAAGCTGATACAAAACTGCAAAGAAGTTTGTTCAATTGGCAGTTACGCTTGTATTGACGAGATGTTGGTGGCTTTCTGTGGGAGGTGCAGCTTCAAAATGTACATGCCGAAAAAACCCAACAAATATGGATTAAAAATTATGTGCATGACTGATACCAAAAACGGATACCTTGTGGATGCCTACATATACTTGGGAAAAGACTCAGATAGCCAAGGATTGCCCATTGAATACCAAAGACTGAACACACCCACGCAAGCGGTTTTGCGATTGGTTGCGTCGATTGAAGGAACCCACAGAAATGTAACGACTAATAACTGGTTCACTTCGGTGGAGCTAATGAACATCCTAAAGCAAAAACAGCTGACACTTGTGGGTACCCTTAAAAAAAATAAAAGGGAAGTACCTCCTCAATTTCTGCCTAGCCGTCATCGAGGCGTTGGCTCTTCGATTTTTGGATTACCAAAGCAAAACAAATCCGTGCTTATTCTTTCCAGCATGCATCACTCATCAACCATCGATCCACAAAAGCAAAAGCCATAAATGATTATTTTTTATAATAGCACCAAAGCTGGCGTCGATACATTAGATCAGAAATGTCCCATTTACTCAACTTCTCGACGCACACAGCGCTGGCCAATGGCGGTCTTCTACAGAATGCTGGATATTTCTGCAGCAAATGCGTACATTTAGCAGCATGAACCAATCTCAGAGAAAGGTGCCCAGACTTAATTTCATGAAACAACTGGCTGAAGACCTTATTACACCCCATTTACGACGTCGAGCGAACCAGTTTGGATTGCAAAGAGAACTTCAGAAAGCTATTCGCCGGGTTCTCAAAATAGATGAAGAACCCAGAACATCTTCGGCAGTCAGCTCTGACAAATTAGAAACACGCAAAACTTGTTCAACGTGTGACCCAAAGAAGAAACGTAAAACATTCCATTTGTGTTTTCAGTGCAAAAATCCAATTTGCGTTGAATGTTCTCAAAAAATGTGTGTACGCTGCCGCGAGAAATTGTGAATGTTAGGATGTTGTAATTTTGTAACGATTGTGATTTAATTGTGCCAATGATAGTTTTATATAAGAGGTTATATATTTAAGTTACTAAAATATTTAAAAACTAAGAAGTCTCATTGATTGTTATTGCTTAGAACTCAGCTTAATCGGAAAACCTATAATTTGTTAAAATATTCGTTAGTCAATTTTTATTAATAGTAATAAGAAGTAAGAAGTATTAATTTGAAGAGTTTATTGAAAAAAATTGAAATAAAAACAACTGAATTTTTTTTTGTAGTTTCAATTTTTGCCAATTTATAATTTTTTCACCTTTATAATAGTACTTACATGCAAGCGGTCACCATGACCGACGTTAGGTGGAAGTGTTACTAGAATACACGTTAGGTGGCTAAGGGTTAACATAATGGCAGATAGATGGGACTCGCCGCTGCTTGAGCACTGGATACGGCTTCATGCCAAGGTATAAAACGCCTGTGCCCTCTTAGCGGATATCTCAAAATCTTAATTTATATTTGTGTTTATTATATTTATTTAAATTAAATTGATTACTAACACTAAAATTCATAATAGTTATATTTCATTTCACTTCAATTTTACTAACATATTATATGGGTTTTCTGTCACGGCAGTGCCCCCGACAAGTCGGACAAAAAAGCGGCACGGCCGTACCATACTTTTCTCGAAGCAATTCAGGCCATTTTCGACCCCCTATAATTTCGTTGTGGATAGAACTAGAAGCCTCATTTCAGTAACCAACTAGGTATTGTATAAACATGGTACGTTACAAATTTCATTTAATTTGAACCAGTAGTTTAAGAATTATAACTAGGCAAAGTTTCCTAATTTTGTCACTCACTGACTGACCGATCATCAAAACTCTAAAGCACTTCTAGCAGACAAAGAAGCTTCAAATTTAGAATAAAATTAGGGTTTAGTATATAAATCAAGGAAAAACTAAAATATTTTTTAATTTCGGTCCAGTTTTCTAGATTCACCAACTGCATAAATAACTTTGTAATATCATATAAATATATAGAATTTAGAGATGGGCCGAAATTCGGTTCATATTCGGTTCAACCGAATTTCGGCAGCTTGAACAGAACTTCGGCATTCGGCCGAAATTCGGTTCAGATGCCGAAATTCGGTACAAGAAAAATAATACCTACTTGCACTTATTTTAATTGAAATATAAGGTGCTTCTAAATTACAATATGCCATGGCTGCAACTGGGGGTTCTACTCATGATACTGAACCACTTTTCCCAAGGAACCCAGTCAATTCTCAAAAAAAAAATTGCACTTTGTATGGAAATCGGTCAGCTGATTGGCCAAGTCTCCATACAAACAACCGTGGCATATATTTTAGAAGCATCTTATATAACAACATTAGATAATGTAAAATAAAAGATATTATTTTTACTCATTCATGGTCAATTATTTATTTATTTATTTAGGAATATTGTAAATGTAAACCTTATATTAAATCTTATTATTAATCTTAATCTTAGTTCTTAATCGTAAATTAGTTATTAATCTTAGAAATCCCTGCCTAATTAATAATTAGACATACTATTACAAAAATGAAATAAACTTTGTATTCTCCTAGTAAACATCTGGATAGGAGTCCGTAAATTAAATAAAAAATTAACGTTTTTGATTCAACATTCATTAACCTCAAGTATTTTTATTACAATTAAAGGGTATTTTTTTCCAACAATCATATTAAACCAACTTTTCTTATCTATCTATTCATATTTAAAATTTACTAGAGCCAGGTTATGGTACAAAAACACCAAAGACTCTGCCTTATCTGACAGAAGTTTGTTACGTTCTTTTTTTCGTATATGTTTCCTGCCTCCGAAAAAAGTCGATCAGAATATACAGAGCTTCCGGGACAGATAAATATATTCGAGCCAAACAACTCATATTAGGGAACTTGTCTTTATTCTTAGCCCACCAGCCATATGGACATAGGTCTTTGAGTAGCAGAACTTCACTGAGATATCTGTCTAGCTCTGACGCAATCGGACTTTTGGTTTCTTCTACATCTATCGGTAACTTTACTGCTGCTAGTTCCTCGTAGCAGCTCCAGAACGTTCTGTGTGTGTTTTTACAATTGGATGATGACGTGGATCTCTGTGCTACCTGAACAACTTCTTCATCACTGCTTGACCCAATATCCTCGCTCCTTTTTACAAATTCCGCCAGGAAAGTTCGTTCGATCATTGGTACTTTATCTGGTGTAAAAAAATTCATTTTGTAGCGTGGATCTAGGATTGTTGCTAGACTATAGTACTTGTCATCTTCAATCCCCTGACGTCTATCCAGTCCTTCTTTTAGTGACGAACGCATTGTGTCTATATTAGAACAACCCACTTTAACTTCTTTGATCAAATACTTCGAAAGAATCGTCAAGTTAGGAATGGCCTCTGATATACAGGAGTAGGAAGAGCTCATTTTTTTGTGATTTCTTCGAAAGGTTGAAGTAAAGCAAGACATTCTTTCAGAAGATCCCGTTGTCTCTCTGTCAAATTTTGAAAATTTATTGTGTTACTCTTGTCAGATATGTAAAACGAAATTGCTCTCTTTTGCTCCAGTAACCTTTCAACCATATAAAAAGTGCTATTCCAGCGGGTGCTGACGTCTTGAATAAGTTTGTGCTTGGGTACATTGAGCTCAGTCTGTATCAGCAGCAATTTTTCCTGAGCCGGTTGTGAGTGATTGAAATGAGTCACTATACGACACCCTGCCGCTATTGCTTCATTAACACTTTCCCGCGCGTCTAAAGCACCGTGGAATTGCTCGTTGCAAAGTATGAATGAAGCACGTTTTTCCTTCAAAACGACTGCCATTTACGGCTTTCACAATGTTGCGGCCGTTATCAGTGACGATAACATGTATTTTGTCGGAGATGTTCCATGACTCGGCTATTTTTTCTAGAGCACACTGGATATTATGCGCTGTATGCTGCTCTGAAAACGATTTCATTTTCTGCATCCCATGTTGCAGTACAAAATTGTTGACAAGCCAGCGGACAGTAAAATTTAAAAAACACAGCATCTATTGTGGAAGGAAGAGTTCTACAAGCAAGTAGATGGTGTGGCGATGGGCTCACCTGTATCTCCCATAGTCGCTGACATATTCATGGAGGACTTCGAGGAGAAAGCCCTTCTTACTGCTCCTGTAAATCCAAGATTCTACAAGCGGTACGTAGATGACACTTTCACAATTTTACCATCTGACAAAGTAACTGCATTTTTAAACCACCTTAACTCTATAAACTCTAAAATACAATTCACAATGGAGTTAGAGGCAAATAATTCTTTAGCTTTCTTAGATGTTTTAGTCATTCGAAATCCTAATAACACAATTGGTCACACTGTGTATAGAAAAAGACCCATACCAACCGATATTTAAATGGTGAATGTCACCATCATCTTTCACAGTTAGCTACCGTGGGTAAATCTTTGATTCAGAGAGCACGAGGGATCTGTGACAGAAAACATCTGGCCGCCGAACTTCAGCACGTCAAGCAAGTATTGCAAGACAACAAGCTTCGGGTCCCGCGCCTACGTCACAGTGACCGAGTGAAGCCGGCCACAGTCGAGCGTGTACCTGCTGTACTACCATATGTCAGAGGAGTCACAGACAAGGTTGGCTACATCTTGAAGCGAGCTTCCATTAAAATATACTACAAGCCGCCGAAGAAGATTAGTCAATTTTTACCATCCGTCAAGTGTAATATCCCTCTACAAGATGCAGGAGTCGTCGATTTTGGTAACAGCTAGCGTAAAAACGGTCATTCCTCAAAACGGATACTTAATGTAACCTTGTGATAGGATCGGATATTCTATAACTAGAGTCGGGAGTAGGGAGCAGGGTTGTTGCTAACCATAGTGTTAAAAACAGTATCATACTTTATGTTGCTCGTCTTATATTTAATTTTTTTTCTTTAACAGCTCTATTTAAAAAAAAGACGTATACAAAATACTGTTTCTATTATCGCTGTTAACCGAAGCCATAAACTTGAAATAGAGCTTCTACTAAAATTAATACACGATTCGTCGACGTCAATGGTGTGTCTTTCCTGGAATAGTGGTGTTGGGAGTAGTGGTGCTGGGACTAGTGGTGACGGAATTAGTGCATGCAATTGAGGGAGGGCGGGAGGTGCTCTTCAATCCAGGTAAGAAACATCATTGTCTTTTTAAGCGTATGGCTGCGAATTAATTAATATCTTTGTAATACATGATATTTTATAAATAATATAAGTTTAACAAAAGATGGTAAATACCAGGTACGACATATCCTACGGCCACTCGGCTGCCGTCCTCAGTCCCGCCAACGATGCGGAAGCCAAAGCCAGCGCTGCCCCTCGCTAAGCGAACTAGCACATCCGCTTCGGGATCGATCGATCCACCTGCTTCCACCTGATAACAGTATAAACTTGTAAATAACTTAAACTGAATATTAAAAAAAAAAACAAACAAACAAAAAAAGCTGATGATCTTCAAACGAACCTTTGATAAAACATGTCTAAGAGCCACCGTTAGAAAACATGCTATTAAATAATAAAAACATAGCGGTCAAACTTACAACAAACCCTTTTTTTGTCGGGGGGTTAAAAACATTCATAATTTAACAATGAAAAAAGTATTGAATAAAACTAAATTTACGGATTTTATCGCGTTTATTTCACTTCTTTTACTTATTTTTAATTCCCGACGTTTCGGGTGCTTTACAGCAACCATGGTCACGGGGGGCCAATGTCATAGTTAGTCCGGCTACCTTAAACTATGACATTGGGACGTCATACATCTCAGTCCCCCCCCCCCTCGTGACCATGGGTGCTGTAAAGCACCCGAAACGTCGGGAATTAAAAATAAGTAAAAGAAGTGAAATAAACGCGATAAAATCCGTAAATTTAGTTTTATTTAATGTGTAGTATTCGCGTAAATTTAAGAAATCATTATGAAAAAAGTATGTAGAATAATTTAAGATTGTACCGTGTGGTGGCCGGCGTAAGGTAATCCGTTACGCTATTTTGTGGAATTCCCTAAAAGATCCTAACCAAACCAAAATAATGTGGCATTCAGCGACAAAAGTTAATTATTAAACATATTATGTGGCACCAATGTTCAACTCTCGACCGGACTTGCGTTTTAGTAATTTATACACACGTAAATACAATTTACAGCCATGTTTAGTCTTACTTTAATAAAACGATGACTTACACTCTTTTAAATAGACAATTTTACGTCCCTTGAAAAGCGATGTCTTTTAAATTAAATCAACTTACTAAGGCACGATTCCATCCTCAAATAAAAATTTTAATAGATTAAAATAGAACATAAACAAAATACAAATGCAAGAATAAAATAGTACAATTATTTCAGTTTTATATTCAGTAAGGTTATAATTTAATTTATGGACGCCTTCATTTCCCGCCAAAAAGTCGGATAAATTTGTTTTTACCCACCTGTGGATAATTTGCAACATACACTGTGTTGGGTTGCGCCAAAGAGTCGCCTTCGTAGCAAGATGGCGACCTCCGAGACACCGGCGAGTGCATGTGACGAGAAGGTGAATTGTCGTGAAGCCTGTGAAAGATGATTTTAATTTCATGTACTTGAAGTGTAAATTGGACGATACTTTTGAGTTTTAATTACTTATTTAAATATATGTGGTAGAGCCACGTTGCTGACCGGAGAAAGACCAGGCGCAAGATTAACGGCGAAGGACTGCACTGGTGAATATTAGTTTTGTGTGGTGCAAAAAAAATACATAAGTTTCGTGAATCATAATATAATGTAAACTTAAGGTTGGTGAATTTAATTTTCATTTCAATGCTCTATATATAAAAAAAAATTAAAATTTATTTGTAAACAGATGACCGCGATATTTTTTCAAAAGTTATGATTTTTTGAGCCCCACCCATTAATTAAACTTTATTTAGGAAATCCATAATAATATAAAAACAGTACCTAAGCGGAGATCCCTTAATTCTGCTATTTGAGGAGTTGTTGGATGGAGATTGACTCTGCAGACGCGTCGACGGCGAGTTTGTTAGGAGTCGCTCCGTTGCACTGTTGTTGGACGGGGAATGACTTCTTAGGCGACCTGCACACGAAACACAGGTAACACCGATAATGAGAGACCTTTTTAAACGAAATTGAATTCTATCTATACACACGTATAACTCTATTTGTAATGGTACATGCGTTCATACATGCTACTTAACGGTAAATATTAACATGTATATAAGTAGCGGCACGAAAGTCTAGCTGTGACAGTTATTGCGCATAAGTGGAAATAAGGTATCATGGGGTAGTAAGTGGGTTGCGTGGCGGGACTGATTGGCTGTGCGTATCGTCTACACGCGCTGATTGGCTACTGCTTCTTGCGTACGGCTATGGCTATTGGCGCACTGATACAACATGCGCAGCTATCCCCTCCACGTTTCGTTTAGCGATCATCAAGAATCATTAATTTTAATACAAAATAAAAATAATACCAGTTGAATTAGAAGGAGAATGAGGTCGTATCCTGCTGGTGGAAGGGGACTGTCGAGACAGGCCTCCGATAGCCGCCGTCGTGGGCGAATGTAGCATGCCGTCCTCTGGAAATCCTAATACAGATTAAATTTGATTCTAAATGAATTTCGTAAAATTGATACATATAAGATTGGTTGATACATTTCAATATTATTATCATCATGATTACAATCCTTAACAAGTCCACTGGTGAACATAGGAACAAGGAATGCCATGAGCCACGGTTTTACGCGATTAGGCAACATGGCATTCTAGTATTGTAAACATTATAGAATAATACAAATATTAATGAAATCAACTCTAAGACTTCTTTATTCAAACAGATTATAAATAATACTTATTGAAAGTTCCTCTTACGTTTAATTTACCAGCGGTTCGGAAAACCTCTGTCCTGGGAAGAACCAGCAAGAAACCCAGTGAGAAGTTTAAAAAAACAGTTTAAAATCATATTGTTCAGATAAGTGATAATATGATAAGTGACAATATGACCAAACCAATCAAGTATTGAAATAAAACCAACCACTAAATCCACCAAAACTACACAATCGGACTGTGGATCTTTATTGTAAGGTTAACTGCTATTTAGCGACATAAATAGAGTTGCCTACATCCCTTTGCAGTTTCTGTAGCCTCTTACGAAACCCACGGTATGATAAAAAGTGGATTCTTTTACTCTGCCACTATACCACAATCATTAATTACCATGGCAACACCACTTAATTAATTAACATTAAAAAATACGATGGTTCACCTCCATTATCACTGCTATCAGCAACACTAGCGTTCCCCCGCCAGTACGCCGCATTCATATCGACGTGGACGGTTGGCGTCGGCACTTCCCCCCAGTTCCCGTTTCCCCACCTCTCTCCATTGCCCTCCCAACCATTCCCATTCGAAGGGCCCTCGTCCCATTTCTGTCCATTCTCGTCCCACTTTTGTCCATTTTCGTCCCACTTCTGAGCGTTCTCCGCCCAGTTTCGTATGTTGTTGGAGTTGTCGATCCATGTCTCTTGTTCCTGCCACTGGTTGTTCTGAGGTTCGGTCCAGGGTGTGACGACGGGGAGTGTCAAGCGGGCCCCGGGAGTGCTGCTCCGACGTCTACGATCCATTAAGCTTTCCCTGGTTTCGCGGGATTTGTGCTCCGGTACTGCGTATGTGGCTTCTGTTCAGTGAAAGTGGTACAGTGAGTAAAAAATAATAAAGTATAATTGTATATTGTCCATGCTTATCTACTTTTAAAATTGGTTGAAAATAATTTTTAATAATAATTAGAATGGAATAGTTATTAAATAAAATTAATTATTGTATTATTTATGTCTTATTGTTTAAAGATAATAAATATTTTATATTTTATACCCAAAATATTGGTAACAATTTATTTAAAAACCATGATTCTGATGTATTTTTCCTTTTCCAATTCTGAAAAAAGAATTCTGATTCTTCCTTCAATTTGTACCTTATGATTATATTTTTTGTTTTAGAGATTATTTTCTGTGTTCCATTGAGAGATACTATAGGAAAAACGCCACTACTTAACACACAGTAATAAGTATGAACATTGAGCGACACGATTATATGAACCGAGTTTTCATATAAAAATCGATATTTTTAGAAGGCGGCATTCATAATGAGAATAAAAATATAACAAGTATTAACCATGTTTTAGCAGTGTGAGAATATCCAATAACTCACATCGTCCCGTGGGTGTTATAAGAGGCGACAGACGGAATTAAACCTTAACACACAGTAATAAGTATGAACATTGAGCGACACGATTATATGAACCGAGTTTTCATATAAAAATCGATATTTTTAGAAGGCGGCACTCATAATGCCAATAAAAATATAACAAGTATTAACCATGTTTTAGCAGTGTGAGAATATCCAATAACTCACATCGTCCCGTGGGCGTTATAAGAGGCGACAGAGAGAAATAAACCTTGAGTTGGGCAGCAGCATGTTCCTGATAACAGCTCGAAATTTTAAAAAAACTGCTGTTGCCACACAAGCGTGACAACTATGGTAAAATCTCCCTGTTATGCAATTTACGTGGTAGACCCACGCTGCAGCTATATTATAGTAGTAGCACGAATGGGTCGACTCCGCCGGGACAGGACCACGCTCTCACAGAATACCAGCGTAAAATAGCAGCTTAATGCTGCTGTGTTTCGTAGGGTGAATGTAGAGAACTGGAGACTAGGAGTGGGCGATACAAATCGTATATAGATACAATATCTATATATCAGTATAATATTCAACATCTATATATCGGACGACAAACCAACTATATATTAGATATTACAATATCGCTGCCGCGGCAATAAAGCTAGCGGTGTCTGAATCGCAGAATATCTAATATCTACTCGAAACGAAAACATAAAATATCTAAATATATACATTGATTCGAATACCGAACAAACCGTGAGCGCGATAGAATATATAAGTGAAACTGATATTACGACTATTTGACAACTAAAAGGTGATTATACGCTTACGCCTAATATTATTAATATTAATCCTTATTACATACGATTTATTACAGAACACATCATTTTTAATATCCAGTCTAAGTGGTATTTTGTTGTTGCAATGTTTTCGAAATAAGCGACTTTAGATCTTATTGTGTATATAATAGAATGTTATTTTTAATCCAATTAATTTTAAATATTTGCGACACGACCTGAAAATTTAAGTTGAAACCGACATTGAAACATTGAAGTACCTGTTTGCTCTTGTGCTTTGGCTTGCAACAAAAAAAGCTCTTGTGTTCTATTTTTAAATTTTATTTTCAGTTTCGTTTACATGCATCGTGAATTGCGTCACGTAATATGAATGCAGATGACATATTTTATGTAATTTCTCTGCTCACTTTCGTTTGTAATTCGGTTTCGAAATTTTAATTTTAATTTGATAATTTTTTTGGTTTATGATAGTTTTTTAAGTTTGAACTGTTTTTGTGTATAAAAAGTAGTGTAAGATAAAATATTATATAGATGCGTAGATATTAGGTAGATACTGTAAATTTTAAAAAAAAAATTATTCAAGTTTAGTGTTTGACATTGCGTAGAACCAATAAAACCTATTATTTATAACAATGTCCTGTCCACTTATATGCATAATATGGGACTATTTTGAGAAGTTAAGTGTAATAAATTAAAAATGCATTCTTTGGAGTAAACGAGTAAAATAATACCTTGTAATAGCGCCATTTACTTTATTTTATACGTAAAATGATATTATCGTACGAAAATTGAACTCTCAAGGTGGTACGCACAGAATACGCTAGATAGCATAAACACGACACGATTTAATTTAATAAAACGAAAACATCAACAAATATATAAATATTAAAATATATAGATGCAATATCAGATATTCGTTTCCAATACATAGTTACGATTTGATATAGGCCAAAAGTGATATTACCCACCTCTACTGGAGACCCTTTTTACCGAAATCGAGGCAGCATTCCATCTTAGTCCTCAGGGGTGACAACGCATTTGCGTTTCGATTCCTGATTGTAGATAAAAGTGGATGCCTATGGGCCACAGCATCCACTTACCATCAAGTGCACTGTGCTCGTTTGTCACCCAACGTTATAAAAAAACAACTATGGGAGAGTTCTATGTTGAGCAGGGGACTTTTATATAAGCTGTAATAGTAATGGAAATATTAGAGATATTACTATTTAATTTGAGATATTGAATTGAAACTTACACAAATTAGTAATAATTTCTGTTACTAACACTGTTTTTACCATAGAATACTATAATACATACGTAATAGAACAGGGCAGTGGGCGGAGCCCGCGTAGCCACTAAAATGCCACTAACACGTCAATTCACACGTATAAATGTCAGCAAGAGATATGTTTTGACGTTGCAATCGTTTCCAAATTTCGCATGCAAATTATTTAGAAAATGCCAAATTGCACCCTTTTTACAAATAAATATGTATTAAATTTAACGATGATCTTGAACATTAATCAATAGTTTAAAATGTGTAAATTTACTGTCTGTCAATACAGTGAATCGGGTTTGGTGACGCCATATACAATATAAAATAAAGTTGACAGCCATTCTATTGTGTATTATAGTATTCTATGGTTTTGACACACACTTCGCATAAATAAAACGGGGCACAATTGGCACAGTCGAGTCGTACCGTCGTTGCCTCACCTGTGTTCATCCCATTGAGTCTATCCCGTAAGTTGTCCTGTGTGTGTAACGCGGGGGACCGAAGCTGCTCGGCTGTTGGCGTTTTGCTTCTGCCCAGCTGGTTGTTGTTTGATGCAGCTAAGTTTTGCAAAAGAGAGGTTCTGCGTTATTATGTATTTTAGTTTCTTAAATTTGAGATTTTTAACTCAATATTAATACTTTGATTCCTTTTGTTGTATTTGAGACCTTTGGTTGTATGTATGTTTATCTATCTATTCCTCATATTTCTGTGTGACAAAGATTTTAAAGTGTGAAGTGTGGTTGAAAATACCTGTAGGGTTATGGGCTACCTTTTAAGGTAATGTTACGAAAACAATGCTCGCAATAAATAATTACTACATTCTGACACACGTATTATTTTGTTTGTTAAAAATCACTGAATTATATTCCATTGATTTTCAAACTGGTTTTTCCCGTCCATATCCATATCCGTACCATTAGGTGGATTGTGCGCACTTAAATTCTTTATATATGCAATATATATATATATATACATAAACCGGAGACCCTTTTTACTGGAAACAAGGCATTAATATATTTATTATTTATTAGACAACGCATATGCATTTTGATTCTTAGTCGAAGATAAATGTAGATGTCTATGGACCACAGCATCCAATTACCATGAGGTGGACCGTGTGCTCGTTTGTCAACCTATTCTAATATATCAGCGAAATCTTTAAAACCTATACACCCGATTGACTTGAAATTTAGTATAGTCACTCACTTCGCAATATAGACGCTCATTGAGAACGGATTTTGTGATAGTCCCATAAAAAAAAAATCATGACATTTTACATCTACGTTCCGCAATAAAATATTATCGTGCGCCCAGCGAAGCGAGCGGATATCAGCCAGTATTATATATGAATAACTTCATTCACGCTTAACCTGAATATTCAAATTATTCAATTGATTGCACATTGTTCCTGTGTATGGACATACGCGTGCGTCCTAGCATGCCTGCGTAATTGTGTGTGTTCAGACGTTGGTGACTATGTGAGTACTAACAAGACGTTGGTTGCAATCGCGTGGCGGAGCGGCTGCGCGGCGCGCGGGCGGCAGTGTTGCGTCGCCACACACGCAGAGTTGTTTCGTGCAGTGCGGGGCAGTCTTTTAACACCTGTAACATTATACCGTTACCTTTCCATCCTATTAAAAGTTCACTGATGAACATAGGCCTCCCCCATATTGAATCATAGAGGAGAAATGTCATATAAATGCCACGACTGAAAAAAAAACCTGCAGTTTGTTTTCCTGTGTCATCTCTTACTAAACACATACGACGATATGAGCATATTCTTACATTAACTTTACGTAGTTACCATTACGTGTAATATTATATCAGTATTACAATATTTTAAATGGTCTCTGTGCTGTGTTTTATGTGAGTAACGGGTACCCATATACCCACAGACACTTTTACAGGTAAGTAAGATGATTATTACTCGTATTTTTTTTTTACATACCGATACCATTGGGCCTGTAAGGACAGCTGGTATGACGATGTATTATAGCTCACATCCGAAAATATAGAAATCACATTTGTTAATGCTTAAACAATAAAATGAAAACCCACTTGCACGACATGTTGGTGCGGTGCATGTCTGACGTCGGTATCGCCAATCTGCAGTAACAGGTCGCCTTCTCGTAAACCAGCACATCGACTTCGGTCCAGAACCTAAGAAAACCAATAAAAGAATTTTATAAAAAGTAATTTAAAAATTACAATAACATAATCCAAACGGGTTAAATAAATGAACATATAAATCAAGACAGTAGATGTCTTTTGTAGCACTTCTTTGTGTTTACGTTTTCAGATTATTCATCATCATCATCATCATCATCATTACAACCTATCAAAAGTCGACGGCATTACCGCACTCCACATTCTTCCCCAGCTTCCGTCTATTTTATGCGTTATGCGTATGCAATATCTTCGTAAATTGTAAATCGATTTTGATTATTGTTTTTTTTTTATTAAATAGGCTATAACTTAGTTGTGGTACCAAACACATTTCGAGAAAAACTTCCACCCCTCAGACTGGTAAAATAGGGGATGAAGTATTTAATATAACTATTCAGACATTGAGATTGTGGTATTTCTCTTAATCCTTAGGGTTAAGTATCTGCGTAGGCGTGGTCTTAACGTAATATTGGTGTCTTTTATTGTCTAAAATATACAACAATTATAGTCTTCTTATCAAAGATCATTCTTTATCTGAAATGAAAACTTATCTAACATGAATAATAGTCATCAGAGGTAACTAAGAGGTGTTGTGTGGGACACATCAGCTCATATTATATGTTTGATGATACACTCAGCAGGCGAGTTGGCAAAGGATCTCTCTTTAACAACAGCCCAAAGTTTTTATATACTATTTCAAGTTTAAAATTTCATACTTTTTTAACTTTCTGCCCATGCACACTGTCAGCAATGGTGAAGCCAAACCCAGCCGCTCCTCTACGTAGAGTGAGAACTAGTTCTCTGCCTGGCTCGGTGCTTGCTCCATTAGTATTGCGGTGTTGGTGGTCTGAAAGAGAAATTTATTAAAATGATTATTGATCGAATATAACCAATTTTATGGAGTTTATCGCGTTTGGCTTTTGAAACCTTAGGAATTAAAAATAAGTTGAAATAATACGATACGATAAAATTCGTAAAATTAACTTTATAGAAATATATTAAATAATATAATACTAAAGTAAAAAAAAATAGTGTAAAGTGATGAGATTTGCCTAGAAAAACATATCAGTGTTTAGTACTTTACTTTTGACATGAAAGTTCATGATTCCAATCTCAGTGGACATTTATGGCAAAATTAATTTGTTGGTCCATTGGTTGGTCCAGCGGGCTAGCCAAGATCACATAGAATGTACTAACTACTAACTAACTACTGTTAAATCTACAGAAAACTAGTCACGTGATTGTCACATGATTTTGATATATCATTCCCGTATTTTTATAGTTTTCAATAACGTTAGTGAACATAGAATTCCATCTTAGCTATCCACGCAGGTGTGTTCTCCGTTTTTGATATTGGTTTTATACTTAAATCCAGTTTTATGGTATACGGATTGAATTTTTAACAACCCATTAACATGACTGTATACCTTTTTTAACCCATGGTTGTCTATGAAAATGTTAAGGTACAACCCATATACGTCCCACTGCTGGGCACAGGCCAGCACTTGGACTGGGCCAGTAATTTTTGAAAGGGTTTTGGGCAAGAAGAGATCCGTCGCGCTGCCCCATCGCGTATTAACGGATTAAGTTCATTTACCAGCTTTAAAAATGAACTGTTAATAATAATAATAATAATCTTTATTGATAAACATATTACATGTTAATAAATCAAAATGAATTTAAAGTAAATCAAGAAGACTAACCAGTGGCAAGCGTAAGCAAATGGTCAGCGGAAGGGCACCGAGGAGGGACAGTGTTGGTTTCGTTGGTGGTTCCCAGTTCATCCAGGTCGAAGGAACGGGACATAAGCCTCCTTTGTCCCGGACTGTGTGGGGTTATGGGGGAGTTGTCCGTTTCATCGTGACCGGCGAGCGGCTCGGTACTGTTCGGGGAGTCGAGGTTGAATCTGAAACCAAATTACGAATATTTTAACGCAACTCTTGTAAGATAAGATGATAATACGTGAAATGCGTATGTACATTAGATGAAGAGCTGTGGAAGAACTCATCGAAATTTCACAGTGGGAAAGTTGACCTGCACTTAAAATTGCAATAAAAATATCATACGATATTTTTATTGCAATTTTAAGTGCTAATTTAGGACGTGCTCTGCGGGAAAACATCATGAGGAAATCAGAATATCTGAGGAATAAAAAAATTTTACATTTTTTTTATAAAAAACCTAAATCACATGAAATAATATGAAAAAAAAGAATATATTTGGATATTCTCGCCTTACTTATCTCACCAAAGATAGCCATTTTTAACCTGTAGTAGAATAAAAAAATTGAAATTATCAAATTATTATTTTCATTTTACAGAAAATAAAGATTAAAGTAATTTATATTTTAAAGGCGTCAAAAATTGTAAATATACAGTGAACGTTGCGCAGTAAAAGAATAGTAGAGTGCCTAAGAAAGTTATAACTTCGAAAATTAACAATATACCTCGTCCTCAAAGCCCTGGTGAGTTGTTGCATGGCAACAGCATCAGACGTAGCCGGAGTCGTAGCGTCAACAGCCAAAGTGCTCAGAACACGAGTGTTTGGGTCTTCAGAGTCAAAGGAGAGTGGATAACCTAGAAACAAATTAGACTTGTTATAATACATTGAATTTTGCATGTTATGCTTCATGGAATAGGTCTTTATTTTGCATAACGACATTTCGACTATTGAGACAACTTTTGCTAAATAAGAAGAAATTAACTACCACACTGCAAATATATATGCTATGGTCTATTTACAAACTAATTATCCCCTTTTTATTAACCTGTAGGTATCAATAGAGGTGTTAAAAGATGAAGATGTTGATGATGAGGATAAAGAGATGTTCGAACAGGAGATGAGTGGCAGCATATTTCTGATAACTCAATAATAATAAAAAAAATACAAAAATAAAAACTGTGGTTGCCAACCTGCCTGTCATGCTTGGCAACCATGACATTTTTCCCCTTATAAAGTAATTTATAAGGAAGGCTTATGTTCAGTCCTAAATTTATAATGGGATGTTACGAATGAATAATTTTTTAATTGGCTACGTCCAGATTAAAGTTACTAATTTTTGGTTTGATCCACACAGCATGAACTTATAGTAACTTGAAGTCTTGCAGTTGTATGCTTGGGTTGGGATTTAATTTTATTAATTATAGGACCCCAAGCAGATGGTAGCACCCAGCCATCTTCCCTATTGAAATTAGGATGTTTTCTGATTTCAATAACCTTGCGCATCATACTTAGAAGAAATCGGTGTTCTTTAGCGAGGATTTGTGGTCTTTTAAATCCAATTTAGTTACGGGGGTGATCCCGCACGTGTTCACAGAGTGCAAACTTCCCAGGGCGTCCAATACTTCTTCGCTTCTTCACTTCCCTTTTTTTTTAAATAATTTATAGCATTAACCATTTATAGCATAACCTTGTTTAATACGAACCTCTAACAAGATGTAATGTGACATCGGTACCGGGAGTGATGGACTGAAAAATCTGGGCGACTTGTGCATGGGACAGACCTCTAACACCACGGTTGCCCACTCCCACCACCACGTCACCAGGCCGGAGTGCCCCTGAAATTAATTGTAATATATAGTAAAATAGTTAATTTTCAGTTTGTATTCAATATGGGATAAGATTAGGATTTGGCGATATTGCCGCGTTTGGAAAGTGGAATACTGATACCCATCACCAAGCAGGTATGTCGATTCTTTTTGTAAATGTGCTGTATATCATGCTTATATATAGTAGTGTATAATATATAGAAGTGACTGCCTCTTTGGTCTAGTGGTTCTATGTGCCACTGATGATCATATGGTTCCAGGTTTGGTTTCTGGGACTGGCCAAAATCAGTTATTGGAATTTTTTGTTCAAAAATTATCTATCTGTAGCAGCTTGCTGTCAGGAAGTTCGCGATGTTTGACCCCTGTGTCTGACAAAACACATAAGGTCGTTGGTCCTGCGCCTGTTTTCTCTCTCTCTCTCTCTCTCTCTCTGGTCATGTAGGATTGCCGTCCCATCAGATATTGAGAGTGAAGGAATAGAGAGTGCAACAGTGCTTGCGCACTATAATTCAGTCTTGTTTGAAGTTAGTTGCATGTGTCTATAGGCTGAACTTTACCATCTTTTGACTGTTTTGTTTTTAGTTTTGAGCGACTTGACCAATTGAGGTCATATTCACAAAATGTTCTTTTTCATTTGTTGACATTATTATTCATAGCTATGCTAGATCTGACAGGTGGCTCGTAATGAAGCTATTAACAAATTCTATATTTATGGACCAAAATGACTCATTATCACAATATAGTGTTAGTTTAATGCCAAAAAATCCCATAAAATATGGATATATATATATATATATATATATATATATATATATATATATATATATATATATATATATATATATATATATACTACTCACCGGCACGGAAACTTGGCCACTCGTGAATTTGCTGATTATTTGCACTGAAACGTTTTTTTAACAGTAAATTAAGGGTAGATGCATTCAATAAGTGTCTCTAATGGTTTTAGAACATAGAAATTTAATGTTTACTTCACCGAAATTTTTCTTTTCAAGATAACATGTTTTCACTAAAATTAACATCTTTCCATTGTCACTTTAAAAACACTACAAAGTTAAAAATTAAGTCTGTTTCTTTATTGTCTATCAGTTTTAATATCGGGTGTTTCCTCCTCTAGCCCTGATAACCACTTGCATTCGATCTGGCATGCTTTGAATGATGTTTCTGACATCAACTTGCGGTATGCTGTCCCAAGCGGCCAGCGCTGCATTTCGGAGCTCATTTAGAGTTTGTGGCGGTTTGGAGCTGGACTTTATCTTTCTTTTGAGCATACCCCATACATGCTCAATTGGATTTAAGTCCGGGCTACGAGCTGGCCACTGTAATTTTTGTATTCCAACCTCTTCCAGATATTCCTCTACACAATGTGCGACGTGCGGGCGTGCATTATCGTGCATGAGGAGGAATTGGTCGTGTCCAATGAATCCCGAATAAGGCATTACGTGCTCCTGAAGAACTTCCTCGATGTATCGAGTAGCTGTAAGCCGATTATCGACGATGACCAACTCTGTACGTGCGTCGGAACTTACACCTCCCCATACCATTATTGAGCCTCCATGGAAACTCAAAGTTTGGGTGGTGGTAATGGGTAGACCCCTCTCTCCTCTTTTTCTCCACACTCGTTCTCGACCGTCTGGAGCACGTAAAGCTATTCGACACTCATCTGTGAACAACACTCTAGCCCATTGCTCGTGGGTCCAATTGACATGTTCTCTTGCGAACTGAAGTCGGGCTACTCGGTGCTGTCTGAGAAGTTCTGGACCTCGTGCTGGTCTACGAGCTTTTAAATTCACTTCCTCCATTCGTCTTCTCACCGTACGTTCACTAACATTAACGCCTCTTGCGATTTGGAGCCGCTGGCGTAATCTCAACTGCGGTCAGGTAGCGGTTTCTCAAAATCTCCATAACAATAAAACGATCGTCCCGGGCCGATGTGCACCTTACGCCCCCACTGCCTGGCCTGCGGGTGTAGCGGCCTGTCTCCTGGTATCGTTTCAGTGAATACTGCATTGAGGACCGTGGTACGTTAAGCACAATAGCAACTTCACGCTGTGTCAGCCCTTGGTCAATTAATGCTACTGCTTGTGCAACTTGTGCTGGTGTTAATGGCATTTTTATTGGCTTTAAAGCACCTTTAGTTATTTAATTAAGACACAAGATCACAATAATTGAATAACCTTACAGTAAACTTTTCACAACATACAAATTTAAAATGTGAACTTAGTCGCTCAAATGACCCGATTCAACTAAAAATTAAAGAATTCGTCATGGTGCACTTAAACATAATGAATTACCCTCTTGAACTTGAGGGTAAACATTTTTTGACATACTTGCATAACAAACATTCATCAGAAACACTTAAAGCTTTTGCTATCGCGAGATAACCGCTTGGCCAAGTTTCCGTGCCGGTGAGTGTATATTTACACATATATTTACACTGTAAAAAGTCAGGAGTGAAACCCCCATACCTACCTACCGGAAAGGGCAGATCAACGTATGTGGAATAAAAATAGTTTTGTTATCATCACAAAGTTTTCATAACTGGGATTAGAGTTCAAGACTCGCGCCATATAATGCCAAGACGCTGGTGCTGAATAATGCTGTCTTTATGTATACCAAAAAAGTTTAAATACGTCGTAAAAATACTTAGCATTATTCTAGCAGACACGTTAACATAGAGAAGTTTAAAGAGTTCTAAAAGAACAATGTAAATATATGCAATGTTAATTCAAGACACTTGGGAATAAATAGAGTGTTGACGGCCTCACAGATATACGTCTACGATCCGTTTCTTGTTTTAAATTTATGAGCTCAGTGAATCATTTCGCAAAACTCTTTAACATATAAAAACTTTTACGTTGAACTTAGTTAAACACTTGAAAACACAATGACAATAAATGTTTGAACTTATAAATTAAAAATTTACGTTTTTGATTTGTACATAGGTGTTAAAGCCTACTTTCAATGTCAATTATAACGCGCAATTGGCTGATGTTCAATATAGCATGAACAATAATGTATTTTACATACAAGAATGTCCACGTATTTTTTTGCCTAGTTTATAGTTACTTTAATTCCTTTTCTGTTAATATGTAAGCAGAATCACACATTCAAGACAATCCTTAATATAATAGTTTAATATAAATGTATGGAAATAATTGATAATAAACGACAAAAGGTCAAAAGTTGAGAGGTTATCCAGACTGCAAGAAATTTCAAGAATAAGTGGTTACCAATCTATTGCAATAGCGCTGTGTCCGGAGCTAGATAAACGAGAAACTACTGTAGTTCGGACTGATTATACCAATGAAAAAATTAAAAAACTACACCGATATGAGAGGATGGCTGTGCAAAGTATATAGACTTACGTTAATGTTTAAATGTTTACAATAATAAATATAATAATAAAATATAGAGAAATCTTAGTACAATAATAAACGTAATAACGTAAACGTAAAAGTAAATGTGATTAAGTTTCTCACCATCTATCCAAGCTGGGCTATGCGGTACAATACTACGTATTTGTAGATAGCCTTCTGTCTCCGGTATACCTTCAGCTCCTACTAAAGTGAAGCCCAGACCCTGAAATAGAAGAGAATATAGCATTTGAAGGATATTTCAAATTCTCATGTCGTATTTCGTAACACATGGAAATAAACAGACATGTTTTTATAAAAGTAAGCGTTATATTACAATCCACCTGATGGTAAGTGGACACTGCGGTCCATAGGCACCTACATCTATCCTCGATTAAGAATCAGAATGCAAAGTGTTGTCACCCATGAGAACTAAGATGGAATGCATTTTCCCCAATAAAGTTTTAAATTTTCATTACTTAATATTTGAAACACAACATCATTATGCTATTTTGCGCTGGTGTACAGCTCGAGCGTGGTTTTCCTGGTCGAGGCGACCGGTTCGTGCAGTAGCTGTAACACACTACAGCGTGGTTCTACCACGTAAAATTCTTTTATGCGGCCGCTCATAGGAAAATGTGGAGTTAAACCGTGCTGGGTAGCTCTACTCAATTTTCCTAACATTTTCATAAGATATTTTAGATTAACGATGCATATGTTGTCAGTTACAGGCTTCTGAGGCATCTGGACGTGTAGCACTTCTGAGGCATCTGCACGTGACGCACTTCTGAGGCATCTGGACGTGTCGCAATCCATCCTCCATATTTTCTTCTTAAGTTGTTTTTTTACATTTTTCTCACCTGGTTAAGCTTAATAAATATATATACATATATATATATATATATATATATATATATATATATATATATATATATATATATATATATATATATATATATATATATATATGTAAACATTATACATGGGCAAACACACTCGGAGCACATAATTGTAGACCCTACCAAATTACTGTTTAGGTACTAGAGTGAAACCCACAACACGTTGCTTTAATGATTCACAAATGCCGAAATCATTTCCGACATCCTATATACTAATAGATAATATGAAACTGTATTTACAGAGCAGCTTTGCACTCCCCAACAATTGGAACGGACAACTTTACTACGCATACACCTACACCATTAAAAAGCATGATAAATTTGAAAAATACTAGTAGTCGCAAAATATTGTTAGTAAACAATAAAAGACACGAATAGCGGGTTCATACACTTCTAGGGGTAATTTTAGATCTCGTGTGAAATATAAATAACGATAGGTTACTATTATAACAAAAACAAGCTAAAACGAAATTGTCTAACAAATAAACTAAGACTTATTGCGTATCTGCTTGGAATATGCTCACGCTGCTGGATACAGCCTCTCGATTTGGAGGCTTATGAAACAGTTAGTCGTATTTTTCCGGTGCGTGACCCAGAAATGCCAATTAATAACATTTTCTTTTGGTTTGTCTGTCCCTGATTTATTTTTAACCTAGAGAACCTATATATATATATATATATATATATATATATATATATATATATATATATATATATATATATATATATATATATATATATACAAGAATATGATAAATGTACATTTACATTGGACAATGTACAGAGCCGTGGTAACTCAGTGGTTAACGCTCGCTGTAAATATAACTGAATGCGAGTAACCCGGGTTCGATCCCCGCCGGCACCAATAAAATTGTTAATTGCAATTTTAAGTTTACCACGCGCTCGGCGGTGAAGGAAAACATAGGCTGTACCTTTACTTTACTTTACTTTTACATTTGATATAGTAAAATAAAAATAAAGTTTATTATTATAATATTAATCATTATGAATTCAAAAAAACTATCTACGATTATATAATAATGTCCAACAGACCGAATTTGTCACGGCGTACAGTCTCAACGTAGACTAGCCATCTGCGCAGGACAGGATTATAGTGTGCGAGTGTTTGCGCAAGCACAGGTTCACTCTCTATTACCTCACTCATAGCCCGATGGGACGGTAATCCGACACGACCAGAGGGATCAAGCACAGAACTAACGGCTTAACGTGCTTCCCGGAGCACGGGCTAACACGCCGTCAACTTATCGACTCTGGGCTGCTACTGGGAATTTCTTGACTGAAAAACCCAATAACTGAGAATTTGGCCTGACCCTTACCATCAACAATCGCGATTACGATCACTAAACCAATAATATATAAATATAATTATAATATTGGACCGAGAGGCAATTGACGGATCCAACTCAACTGGGCACTGTTAGGGAGATTTCGAAAGATTTCAAAACTTGAGAGCTATGGCTGTTACTCTCGTACAACTCAGACTCAGACATATGACGGTCATCAGCGTTAAAGGTGCGAGGCGTCACTTACTGCAAACACCAATCAGCGCGTCAATCATGGCGTTTATGGTAAATATTTTCTAAAATTAGAGACCCATAGTCAGTTGTGAACCGTTACGTCGTCATGAATTTTTTTTTTAATGGGAAAAGGATGACAAGCGAGCACACAGTCCACCTGATGGTAAGTGGCTGCTGTTGCCAATAGACATCTACATCCATCCTCGTTTGCGAATCAAAATGCAGATGCGTTGTCAGCCTTGAGGACTAAGATGGAATGCCTGTTTTCCAGTAAAAAGGGTCTCCGGTTCTCTACACTCACCATACGAAACACAGCCGCATTAAGCTGCTGTTTGACGCTGATATTCTGTGAGAGCGTGGTCCTTCCGCGGTCGAGCCGACCCATTCGTGCTACAACTATACAATTAATATAGCTGTAGCATGGCTCTACCACGTAAAAATGAATACCTAAGTCTGGGATTATAATAGTAGTAAAGTACTAACTTTAGACTCAATCAACTTTCGTATCTCACTGTGTAGTTTGTGTAAGAATATCCGCTTGCCTATATCGTTCCGTGGGTGTCGTAAGAGGCGACAAATTGACACAAGTCAGGAGATGGGCAGCAGCGCCTTCCTAATAACAAGTAAAAGGCCAAACCCCCCCCCCCCCATATGGCAATCAATGGGGGAGGACTAGGTTCAGTAGTGGATATTTCTTAGATAAGGTTAGGTTGCTATAACGGTTGCTATGCCGTAATTTCTATAATTACAAAAACACGACGCTTGCGCAACTTCTTTCAGTTAATAATTAAACACAAATATATATTGCAAGCAGACTGCATAACAAAACTGGTTTCTTATAAATTACTAAAAAGGCGTAGAAGAGAGTTTTAAAACCGCACATTATGTACAGTTTACAAATGAAATCGATTATGTACGATACCTGAGTGCCTTTCGTTAGAGTGAGCGTGAACCGCTCACCGCGCAGTTCCCCCGTGGGAGGGGGCCCGTTGGCTTGGTTGTTGGCCCCATTCTCAGCGGCTAATTTCTCCGCTGAAAATTAAAATGTTTGCTTGATTTGGGAGGAAAAAACACATTAATATTTGTGTTTTTTTGGAAAGGGCATTCTGTGTCAGTCTTCAGAGGTGACTACATGTTTGCTTTATTTATTTAGAATTAGTTCCAGGTGTTAATAAGCTAAACTAGCCACTTTTTTATTATATACGAGCAGCTATGCAGGTCTAGGAAAAGATACCAGTATCACTGCGACCTATAAGATCTATTGTGATCGCTGCTATGGCTATAGTTCACGGCTAAGCCTATGTCTTCAATGAATAGAAGGAGTTGCTTAGCCGTGAGCAATTTCACTTCTTCTGGGCGGAGTAGATAGTTTCCCAGATGAGTGTTACGTTTGCGCATTAAGGGTCCGCAATCAGTTAGGATGTGTAGAGGTGTTTCTTCCGTTATGGAACAGAACCGACCATCCTTGAGTTGCTTAATCTCAGGATGGACATGTGCTTTATAAGACAACAGTGTCCAGTTAGGACTCTTGCCAGAATGCGCAATTTATTTTTACTTAATCCCAGGGCTTCTGAAGCGAATTTACGATCAAAAGCCCGGATTAAGGTTTTAGAATGTTTTAAGCCTGGTGTGTCAGACCAGATCTTAAGTGATTTATTGTGATAAAGAGTTTCAAGGGTCAATCGGGATAGGCTAGCGAGCCACTTACCAGGAGTACTAAGTTAGTCACTTTAAAGTTTTCCTCCCTTTAATAATTTTCTAATAATCTTTTAATAATTTTCTTTCTTCTGCTGTATTGTGAACGCGTTTTGCTTACATAAATTTTACACATAGAAAAACACCCAGAGCTTTAATTATTAGTTAGTTCCTTTCGGAAATCGAACTTCACGACGGAAGCGCCATAGCCCTATGTTTAGTCATGCGTTGAAAACCGGATAGTACTAAGTCTAGTCAAGGTATTCTTTATTAAAAAGATATGGGAAAATAACACATTATTAAGCTGAAATCTGAAGCTAATCGTCTAGCTCGACAAACCGACGAGGAAGAAAGGTATAAAGTGGCAGTCTCGAGCCGACTGGCGCCGTGTTCGTGTTGGACGAATTTCCTGATGAGACATGCAGGTAGTTGATGGATGCAGGTGGCTCGGGACCGTACTTTATGGCAAGCTAAAGGGGAGACTTAGTTCTGCATAGGACTTGTGATAGGCTGTAATGATGGCGATGACAAATAGAGCAGTATTTAAGAAACCTGTTGATAATTATTCTATTCTTAGATCCTTTACATAGTCTTTCCAATGCTACGAACAATTTCATTTGTAATCAAATATAGCTGGTACAATTTTCGCACGGTAATAAACTAACAAAGAATATGCTTGTTAGTAAAGATACTGCGGATACGGTTCTAATTAGAAAGTAATAGCTATAAAAACTGTGATAATTATTGTACCTTATGAAACTATAAATAAAGTTTTATTTTGTTTTACTCTTTCGATTGAAATGATTACTCATTGCTTCTGGTGTAACGTCGAATAGGGCTTCGTATCGAGCAAGGCCATAGATGCACCTCACGATGTAGAAAATAACAAAACCGATATAAGCATAAATGTACAGTTATGAGAAAAGCTGAGTGATCAACAGTGGTCGATGTGTCAAACTGCTAAGAGGTGGGTATAAAAAGGGTCTTGTAATAGTGGAGAAGAACGGTCCACTATTAACAGACTCCGAGTGGTTTTAAGGTGGAGAAATGAAACTACTGTTTATGTAAAGCCGATTGGAGTATGAATATGGAATGGAATGGAATGGAATATATTTTCGTTAACCTTGCCTATATTTATATGGCTAGCTGCGTTGTTGGTTTACCAATGGTAACAATTTTTATTTTCCCTAGCCAATTATTATAATTCTTACATTATGACCAATGAAAATTAATCAAAATATACAACTATTATGTACGTTTCGTTTCCCGGCGTGAGACTCGTGTTATGTTCACGAAGCTACGTCGCTGGACCGGGCTATAAAAGTCATGCAGATCGGTGCGCGCGCCTGCGCCCTCCTTTCTGCCAAGGAGGGTCGCGTTCGTATACGGCTTAGAGATCTCTAGTTAGATCGTTAAGCCAGTTCCTAAAAGGTTGGGTTTAGTGGGTAAAAGTCACCACATAACCACGCAGCCGGCTGCGTGGTATGCTATGAGCATTCCCAACCTCCCTCCTCCGCTTTCCGGAGGGTTGCCCATATTTGCTTCGGGCGCAAAAAAAAAAGTGCGCGCGCGTAGTCGGTGAGTGGCGGCGGCGTGGAACACAGCTCCGGAACAGCAAGAAGAAACGAGCTGCGGCGTTGAAGAAACGGCTCACAATTGGTCGACGGATACGTGACGATAACGGTGTGTGAAGACAATGTGGCGCTGAATGATATTTGCGGCTGCTTCTTGTTTCTTTATAAGAACGTCAAATTATCTATACCTATGCAGTCCGCAGTATCTCAGTAGCCGGGGATAGTTAGGAAATAAATGTTTTTTATCTTCGCCTTCCGCGTTATGGTGGCAGCAGAGTATATATTATTTATTCCCGTTTAGGGTTGATTAGTCTGGCTGCTACAGTCTTACCTTAGCTAAATCTTACACAGTCCACCTGATGATAAGTGAATACTGTGACCCATAGATCTACATCAATCTTCGATTAAGAATCAAAATGCAGGTACGTTGTTGCTCCTAGACCAAAAATAGAATGCTTCGTTAGGAGTGCAAAGGGTTTTCGGTTCTGTACACTCATCATACGAAACGAAGCAGCATTTTATGCCGGTACTCTATGGGATCCTGGTAATTTTCGGTCGGGTCGAACCATTGGTGCCGGTAGAATAGCTCTACGTAAGAATATCTTCCGTAATCTATCTATATCACACAGTTCATATCAACGAAATCACGGTTTTTGCTAATGGACACTTAACTTTCTAAAAATAATTCGTTCATTATATTAGGAACGAAAGGTTGTCTTCGTATTAGGAGCAGGGGAAAGAGTTTTATTTTGATTTATGATAGCAGAACACGCTCATAGTTTCTACCACCAAACAAAGCGTAACTATTGGCCACTGCACGCACGCATATCTTACCATATACCTTAGAGTATAATTAAGCAAACTATTGTAAATACTCTACGGCATACACACATATTCTAGCCTCTTTGTCTAGTGGTCGTGAGCGCGACTTCTGATCATGAGGTCCCGGGTTTGAAGCCCGAGTCGGGCCAAAGTCAGTAATTGGGTTTTTCCATACAGTAATTCTTATTAGCGCGTATATTGCACTCATTACAGTAACTTCCACATGGGAACTTAATAACTTCATAAAGGTAAAAATAAGCTAGAGGCTCTAAGCTTCATTGTTACTTTCTTACTCTAATGGTACCCACTGACGATACGTCCATTAATCCAAATGGAGTGGTAATCGTTCAAAATCGTTCCGTGAATGGTAAAAACATATTCCATTTAGATGGATTTCATCCAGCTCTCGATTTCCAAATGGATTGACATCCATGCGTCCAGTCCAAATGGACGTCGTCCGCGGCCGTCCGTCGATGTCAAAAACGTGCGCAACGCCAAATGGAAGCAAGCCGAATCGTCAGTGAATGGGCGAAACGGCGTCCATTTTTTGGACGTTATTGCGTCAGTTAATGTTTTGGTGTTGATGGTAATACATGCTCTGTTTGTCAAGCATAAACTGTGTATTGGATTAAATATGTTTTTATTATGTAAACTATAAACTGTGTACTTGTTTGTCACCCAACAAACGAGTACACAGTCCACATGATGTTAAGTTCATACTGTAGCCCATAGACTGAATCTGTTATCGAATAAGAATCAAAATGTAAATGCATTGTCACCCATGTAGAACTATGTGGAGTGCCTCATTTCCAGTAAAAATATTATCCGGTTCTTTACACTCAGCATACGAAAGGCAGCAGATTTAAGCTGCTATTTTATGCTATTTTGTGAGATCGTGGTCCTTCTTCGTTCGAACCGACTCATTTGTACTACATCCATAATATGGATGCAACGTTGCTCTACCACGTATAGTTGTAATGAAAAATATCCTCTATTTGTTGATTTCTTTTATTTCAACCTCAGTCAATGATATTGCTCCACCATAATATATACCTTACTAGAACTGGAGTGACAAACTAGCACACAGTCCACCTGGTGGTTGAATTCTGTGGCCCATAGACATTTACATGTATCCTCAATTGAGAATCAAAATATAGATGCGTTGTCATCTTTGAAGACTACGATGGATTGTCCCGTTTAGGTTTTTTGTCTTTTTAATGAAACACAGGTTGCAGCTGCCACCAGTAAAGTATTATTATTCATATTATTATTTATTTCCGTTCCGTACAACTACCAAGTTCGAAGTGACGACATGCGTCCAAATGGAAGTATCGTCAATGGTACCGTATCTGGATAAAATTTCATTTGGAGTGCATCCATTTGGAAGTCTTCTAAATGAACGTATCGTCAGTGGGTACCTTTAAGTTCTTTCTAACTTTGCGGATGGCTATAAAAAAGATAGCTTGTCTCGTTACCAGCAACAGTCATCATTATTTTCCAACATTACAGCCCTTCACAAGTCCACTGCTGAACATGGGCCTCCCTCAAGGAATGCCACAAAGCACGGTCCTGAGCTACCTGCATCCATCGACTTCCTGCATGTCTTACCAGGTCGACGCTTCATCTAGTGGGGGGTCACCTACCGGTACGAGGCTGCCACTCGAGAAATTTTTTGCCCATCGGTTTCCAGTTCTTCGAGCTATATGGCCGGCCTCGTTGGTCTAGTGGTTGTAGTAGTGCGACTGCTGATCATGAAGTCTTGGGTTTGAATCCCAGGTCGGGCCAAGTATCCCGGGTCGGGTCGCGTAGCTGCCCGGAGTCAGGAAGTTGGCGGTATCTTACCACCGTGCCTCGGAAAGCACGTAAATCCGATGGTCCTGCGCCTGATTTCTCTCCCGGTCATGTCCGTTTACCGTCCCATCGGATACGAGATTACGAGAGTGAGGGAATAGAGAGTGCACCTGTGCTTGCGCATACACTTGGGCACTATAATCCTGTCCTGCGCCGATGGCTAGCCTCCGTCGAGGTAGGCCGCCGTGGCCGAAATTCGGTCTGGAGGACATTATTATGGCCGGCCCATTACCACTTCAGCTTACTGATCCGTTGGACTATGTCGGTCACTCGGTAATTCTACTGTGGATATCCTTATTTCTAAGTTTATCACGCAGGGAAACCCGAGCATAGCCCTCTCCATAGCTCGTTGAGTGACCTCATACGGCTAGCAGTGAAGGACCACTGCTGGCCGTATGAGGATCCATAAGTCATCACCAGTAACAGTACGTACAACATATAGTAACAAATAAAATTACCTCTTTTTTCGACTTTTCCAACTTATCTGCTTGCGTAGAAAAAAGACAAAATTTCAATGTAGTATAACTTAACAGCTTGTCATTCATTCGACCACTGCATTGCAATCTTCCAGGCACTGAAAGCGGTTACGTAACTTGAGCTGAAAGGTTTCAGAATTCTGGATTAGAGCACGAGGGGGACGGAGCGTTGATTTCATTAGACGAGACCTCTCCAACCTAACGTTTAGGTTCAGTGATGCCTCTAACCATTCGGTGATCGCTGCCAGTTTTTACCCTTGCGATCACTGAGACATCACTGAACAGTTGGCGTCTGGTCGTCATAATCAAGTCAATTTCATTTTTTGTCGAACCGTCGGGGCTCGACATGGTCCACTTTCTGTGGGGCCGCTTCTGGAAGAAAGAGTTCATCATAAAATGTCCCTCTTTCTCCATGAAGTCGGCCAGTTGCTGGCCCCTTGGCTCACCGCTCTTTCTTGTGCCCAGTTTTGCGTTGAAGTCTCCCATCAACACCGTATAGTGAGTTTTGGCACTAGAGATATCCTCATACATTTCCTCCACCTCCTCATCGGGATTTTCCAACGTTGGCGCGTGAACCTGTTGACCTTCAGCGAATACCGTTTGGTGATTCTGAGTATAAGGTACGCAACCCTCGTCGATACACTTCCAACCTTTAAAACGTTAACGAGAGACTTATGGACGATAAATCCAACACCTCCTTGGGACAGATGGTCGCCCTCCCGGTGATGTTGCCGGCTGCCGGAGCAAGTTGCCGGATTCGAGAATCACCGTGTCCTCCCCCTCTCTTCGGACCTCGGATAATCCTATAATATTCCAGCGCAACTCGTCTATCTTTTCTTCCAGCTCCAGAATTTTTTCGTCAGTCCTCAGGGTGCATGCGTTATATGTTGCCAGGTCGAGTCGTCGTAGGTGGCAACTGAACCTCCACCAGAGATTCTTAGCACCCCCTGCCCCGCCGTTACCATAATCGCCACCGTAGCTAGGAATAGCGGAGCCGCCGGGGACTGGGGGCCGTCTATTTGTGTAACCGTTCATGGGGGGTATATTGCCATAGTTGCCACGCTTGGCGAGCGGGTTGGCAACCGTAGTTTTTTTGTACAGTTGCTGTTATCACGAAGATGCTAGTGCCCATCTCCTGCCTGTTTCCCGCTGTCGCCTTACTTGACTTGACGATATGAATGACAAGCTCGTGGAAACTGTCCATGCGGTCGAAGCAGAGTTCTGCAAGATCCGCCGCAGAAGAACACAAAAACTCTCCTATCACACTCTTAATCTCATGGCTACTAGACGGGCGATGAGGCTGCAATCGTCAACAGATTTAACAGCATACAGGCAACTGAACTGATAGATCTCCAAATGCATGCGGCGAGACTTACGCAACTTTAATACTGCCCGTATTAAAGAAGGGATCGAGCGGAACAGGGCTTCAAAGTCTTTGCCAGAGATCTGTCTGCCAGAAAGTGCTAACTGTCAAAGCTGAAGACTGAGTGTGGCAGCATCGTTTCCGGGACACCCGATTTTGAGTGAGATTGAGAGGTGCTATGGGCAGCTGTACACATCATCGTTGGAGCCACACGCAATTGTGAGTAACGATCCAAGAACAAGTCTTATCGGACACTATTCCAATGATATCCCAGACGTCAGTCTGAGCGAGATTAGAATGGCTCTCCAGCACCTTAAAACAGCAGGGCCCCAGGCGACGATGGAATTACAGCGGAGCTTCTGAAAGCGGGTGGAACCCCGGTACTTAAAGTCCTTTAGAAGCACTTCAATTCCGTCCTCCATGGTGGCACTACTCCGGAGGCGTGGAGCAGAAGTGCGGTGGTCTTGTTCTTTAAGAAGGGCGACAAGGGGTTCTCTTGAAGAACTACAAACTGATTTCCCTTCTGAGCCGCGTCTACGTGCTGTTTTCGAGTCATTACGAATCCTTTCGCACGCAGACTCCACGACTTCCAGCCTCCCGAACAAACCGGTTTCCGAAAAGGGTTCAGTACCATAGACCACATACATACCTTGCGGCAGATTGTAGGTACAGAAGAGCGAAGAGTACAATCTGCCACTTTGCCAGGCGTATGTTGACTATGAGAAAGCCTTTGATTCCGTCGAAATTCGGGCGGTGCTACAGTCCCTTCAGCGGTGCCAAGTTGACTGTCGGTATATCGAAGTGCTGAAGTGTTTGTACAGTAGGGCTACAATGGCTATCCGAGTACAGAACCAGAGTCCGAAACCGATCCAACTGCAGAGAGGTGTAAGACAGGGTGACGTTATATCCCCGAAAGACCGCTGTATTGGAAGACGTTTTCAACCTACTGGACTGGAAAGGATACGGTATTAACATCAATGGCAAGTACATCACTCACCTTCGATTTGCCGACGATATAGTCCTTATGGTAGAATCGCTGGAGGACCTAAGCACTATGCTCAATGACCTCAATGGCGTCTCCCAACGGATAGGTCTTAAGATAAACATGGACAAAACAAGGATCATGTTTAATGTCTATGTCACACCTATGCCGGTAGTTGTTGGGAGCACTATGCTCGAAGTTGTTGATGAGTACGTTTATCTGGGACAAATAGTCCGACTAGGTAACTCCAACTTCGACCGAGAGGTCAATCGACGGATTCAACTCGGCTGGACAGCGTTCGGGAAATTACGACACATCTTCTCTTCAGGTATACCTCAAACTCTGAAAACTAGATTGTACAACCAGTGCGTGTTGCCAGTGATGACTTACGGATCTGAGACGTGGTCCTTCACTGCTGGCCGTATGAGGACTGTGGCGGCGCTGTCGTCGCGTCGCAAGCGAAACACACCGAAAATCCGCCTAAATCACGCTATCAACATTCCGAATCATAAACAGTATATATAGAACATCTCCGAACTATCACACGGAGTGTTGGCCGTTCCCCGGGCAGAACACCTTGCCCGGCGGGAGATCTCCCCTTTTCCTTCCAAGGCTACAGTAGTGACCACCCGACGTGATCTGAACACGCAACCAACAACCTTTGGAAACTTTAAGCTTCATCATCGTCATAGAATACCCCACCCATTAGCTCCAGAGCAGATATCGTCTGCAGTCTTCATATCCTGCAAGCCATCTAGCTTCACAAAGTTCATCGCAGCACTGGAATAATAATGCTTCCTGTTCCTTCAATTTACTCTCTGCGCTACAGTGTTCGGCACGGCTCTGAGCCTTACCGCCCGCCTCTGCTTCACGGCACTCTCGCAGATTACTTGCCTTCTTCTCGACTCACCGCAGACTACAAGGCAATATCCTGGCACTTGCTCATTCGTCGACGAGACTGCACTATCGACCTCCGGTCCGAGCAGGGGGGTGATGTGGCGGCGCTGTCGTCGCGTCACACCGAAGCCTAAATCACGCTATCAACATTCCGAATCATAAACAGTATATATAGAACATCTCCGAACACGGAGTGTTGGCCGCTCCCCGGGCAGAACACCTTGCCCGGCGGGAGATCTCCCCTTTTACTTTCACGGACACAAGGACGCTCAAAGTCAGCGAGCTATGCTCGGAGTTTGCGTGATAGACTCAGAAATGAGGATATCCGCAGTAAAACCAGAGTGACCGACATAGCCCAACGGTAAGCTGAAGTGGCAATGGGCCGGGAAGAAAGACCAAAGGTTCTCGAATGGCAGCCTCGTACCGGTAGGCGTAGTGTAGGGCGACCCCCCACTAGATGGAGTGACGACCTGGTAAGACATGCAGGAAGTCGATGGATGCAGGTGGCTCAGGACCGTGCTTTGTGGCTTTACTTGGGGGAATTAATTTTTTGTCTAGAAGTCTGTTTGAGTAGATTAGATTACCTGTTGCAGTGCATAATTTTACATTACAGCCTATAAAAGTCCACTGCTGAACATATGCCTCTTCCATAGGTTGCCTTTTGCCGTAGTTGCCACGCTTGGCAGGCAGATTGGCAACTGCAGATGTAGTGCAGTGCTTCATTGTCACCAAATCAAAAGAATCGTAATCCACTCAAATCACTTACACCAGCTTTATATTGCACCAATAAAAAAAGTACATCAATAATAAGAAGAGATTGCAATTAATACTTCCGACGTAGTTATGAAAGTATTTATTTCGATTATTAATAAAAAAAAGTTAATTCAAAATAATTTAACTGGATGTAAGTTGATCTTTTTTTTGTTAGCTTTATATTTAATTCTTCGGAAGCCTTTTGGTTTTCACTATTGTAAACCGTGCCGTGCATTAATATTTGCCAATTATTTTCGGTGACAAAATATGAATCACCGGTATCAAGCGGTCAAAAAAATTTCGTGTTAATTAAACAGAAACAATTTTTTGTAACTTTAAACGAAAAACAATCCACAAAATTGTTAAACATACTGTAACTCACCCCTTAATCTTCTAGCCTGGAGTACTGGGTTCTCATATTGGGTGCGCCTGTTAATATGGTCTACATAGTAGGAGCCATAGCGCTCGTCAGTGACCCTCTCCCAGCCATAAGGAAGCTCGTCTTCGCCACACTCGCCAAGTGAATGCTTTCGGACTCGAGCCAGCCTGGGATCCAGCCAGTGTGATGTGCCAGTATTGTGACTGAAACAAACAATTATATTTAATTTTTTTAATTGAAAAAAATAACCATTGAAAATTTTTAATAAGCAATCAGTTGTATTTTCACAATTTCTGATTGTAAAAACAAATTATTGCTTTTAAATTAGAGCTGCACTGCTGTGTATTATGACTGCAGCATAAATAGATTGGCTCAACCGAGAAAAGACCATCCAAAGTAAAGCCCATTATATGTCTGCCCCTGGACACATCTCTCATTGCTGAGGGGTTTTTAGGGCAATGAAGTGTCCACTGTGCTGCCCCAATGCATTTTGGCAGACTTCACATATTATCTAATTTTAAAACTTTTAGACATGTTGGTTTTTACACAATATTTTACTTTAATTTTGAGCATATATTAAATTAGCACTATAAATTGCAATTAACAGTATCATTGGTGCTGGTGAGGATCATAACCCCTGAGCTACCACAGATTTATACAAACTCTTACAGAATACCTTGCTGCACAAATTATGTAACTAGGGTTTGTATGGCGAGTGATGAGTACCAGAATTTATGATGGTAACAAGGAATAGTCCTCAGGGGTGACAACACATTTGCATTTTGATTCCTATTTGAAGATAAATGTAAGCAACTATGAATCACAGCATTAATTTACAATCAGAAAGTTACATCCTTAATGAAAGACAATTTAAGTATAATTGATATTCTAATGATTTTTATAACCTGAGCAGTTGGTCCACCTGACGGTAAGTAGATGCTGAGGCTCATTAGATATATAAATATCTCCTTGATTAAGAATAAAATGTAAACGCATTGACATTCCTGAGGACTAAGATGGAATGCCTTGTTGCCATTAAAAAGAGTCTCCAGCTCTTTACACTCACCATACTAAACATAGCAGCACTAAGTTGCTATTTCACAATGGTATTCTGTGAGTAATTTGTATTTCAACTTAATTAGTTTATAAAGAACTAATTAAGTATAATTAGTTTATAAAGAACGAATTAATTAGGAATTAATAAAAAATTGTCAAATGTAGAAAAGACATTCAGTTACCCAGTAACTGAATGTCAACAGGCAAAGCAACAGGCTATATACAAATAAATAGGGAAAAGTATGATTTGTAAGCATTAGAATCAAGTTTAACTAACCCTGAATTTTTAGGATATGTTAAAAATAATTCCAAAACATTTAAAAAGTTAGCTACCTAGCATTTTAAAAGTTAGGGTGCAGTAGTTAAAGCTCATTTTTCGCTAAACAAATTACCTATTTCATTACAGTTAGTATGATTTCTTAAGGGTAAAAGTACTTAATAATGTAGGTATTGCACGTATCAAATGTATATTCAAGCTTGGAAGGAGAAAACAGAATACTATAGGTGTTTTCTTCAACCTACCCCTATGCATAAAAGATGATACATTGTTGAAAAAATGAAGAGATTATGGTGTCTCAAAAATTGGTTAATCTTACAAAATCATACTGATTAATAATGAAATACTTGAATTAGTAGCTTCCACAGTCTGTCTTGACATCACTTTTGTCTCTCGTACACAATGGAGACATCATATTGAACCCTTATCAAGAAAACTGATCTCACTGAGTATGCAGTTAAAAAGATAAGGCTGTTATCTAATGTGGATACAAATAGATGGTATATTTCAGCTTTTTCCATAATCAAATATTTTTATTTATACTACAGAAAGGAACTATACACAATGTATATGTATAGTTTTTACAATATTAGGCAGGGACACACTTAGACCTTTTTTGGTTTAATTTTAACTGTTGCATTTTAATTCATTTTGGATAATCTTAATATATATAAATTACGTGTCACATTGTTTGTCCGCGATGGATTCCTAAACTACTCAACCGATTTTAATCAAATTTGCACACCGTGTTTAGTTTGGTCTTACTTGAGAGATAGGATAATTTTTTTGCTCATGGGTGACCCAAAATTTTTGTTTTGACATTTAATTTTATTTATGGTCACATTCATAACTATTTATCACAATCAATGATATATAACAGGATCCAAATCCATTATTTAACTGCTGATTTGAATCACTACTAGTACTTACACATTTTAGGCTTAGTTTCAGAGATTAACCGGAATATTAGTTATTAACTCTCACTCACACAAGCGGAGGAATGCGGTTGGTGGTAGTAGAGGATAGCCCCCTTCACATCAGGACTTCTTCCTTTAAGAAAAACCTCAACCAACCTATAACTAATTCTATTTATTGTGAAAAACACTGTTTTTCTGATAAACAGTGGTAGGTACTATATATACAATCCAGTCGTTCAAGACTTTGACATATCAAGGTCAATCTGCTGGAATTGTTTAGTAAAGCTAGGTTGGATTGAATAATCACAATTTCTGCCTACACAGAAAATTTAAAATGTGCCCTTTGTTGTGCAGTTCAAGAGTCTCACTAACACTGTATTACATTTTGCAACTGCTATAAAGAAATACAACATGAAGAGTATACACGGCTTTGTGCACATTGATATACCATCATCATTGCTTTAACATTGGTGCACTATGTCACAAAGAAAAGGTTATTGAACCTTTCCTAGCAAGGCTGCATTGAATGGAACAGCATATTTTTATCAATACTTTATTGACAAGTGGTAAAATTACAAATTTTGTACAATAGACTCCAATATAAATAAAATGAGAACATCATCAATGTAGCCAAAGTCAATTAAATATTAATAATTAATGATAACTCAAATACTACTGGTCAGATCTTGATCAACATTATATATGACCACATGAGAAGCATCAGATTTGGAATAAAAAAAAGAATCATCAAAATCGGTTCATCCATAAAAAGTTCTGAAGTAACACAAAAAAAAAAACAGTTGAGAGCTGCCTACATTTTTTTTGAAGTCAGTTGAAAATAGTTTATTTTTTCTTTTATCTAATGTGGTAAAGCTCCTTTATAGTCAAATAACAAAAATTCTATTTTACCATTTTAATTTTCTACCATAACATGAAAACATTGTTATGTATAAAAGGAATATAGATGATAATAATATTTATACAACAAAAACTAATATTAAAAATCAGTTAACTGTATACACAGGGTTACTGTATGAAGTAATCACAACTACTAACCACAGGCAACTGTTTTCAGCTTTGGTTTTCAGTGAATCTAAATTTAGAACTTACGAAAAATATTTACTCTGTTCTGGACAGCTGGCTATGGTGAAATTAAGATGTCTATATTGAATCAGAATAAATGTCATAAAATAAAAATGGTATCATTGTTATTTTTTAAATGGTTCAAAATCTTCACATTCTATACTACTCAAACTGTTGTGTTCTGACTTTGTGCATATGGGCCTTTAGAATGTTTGATGAATATTTATCTCTTTATAGAAATTAGTGTTATAATATGCATGGGATACTTTATACTACATGGAATTCTATAAATCACAAAAAACTGTAAATTATGTTTTATTTATAACTGGTTATGAAAACACTTTTGTTCTCAAAATAACCAGCAAATATTATAGAAATAAAATCAACAATAATATTATTTAAGTTTAAATAAATTTTTATAAAAACAATTGGGGTTATGTTCATTGATACATTCATAACTATTAGACTTGTAGCAAATAATATATTCAGCCACATGCCAAATATGAATATTAGGCAGATGTATTCGGCTGGAAAGGAAGTACTGTTTTTCATTCAGAGTATCTATTCTCGGAAGCTAGGATAGTCTATGAGAAAAAACTTAGTAAACTACTGCCTCAAAATGCCGAAAAATGTGTATTTCTGCACTATTATCTTCCACTTCAATTACAATAAATCAAGTGTGTAGCCGTAGAAGGAAAAGGGGAGATTTCCCGCCTAACAAGGTGTTCTGCCTGGGGAGCGGCCTACACTTCGTGTGATAATTCGGAGTTGTTCTATATATACTGTTTATGATTCAGAACTTTAACAGCGCGATTTAGGCTTCAGTGTGTTTTCTCTTGTGGCGCGTCGACAGCGCCTCCACAAGTGCAGACATTTATTTGATAGTTTTTTGGTTTTTTTTTTTATATTATAGAAGGTGATTACGTAATGATTTCTTATATTTACGCGAACACTACACATTGAAATAATACTAGTTTTTACGGAATTTATCGCGTATATTTAACTTTTTAATACCCGACGTTTCGAGAGCTTTACAGCACCCATGGTCACGGGAAGGACTGAGATGTTCAACGTCCAGACGTCATAGTTAACCGCGGTTACCATAGATTAAAATTTAACTTTTGTTCCGATCTACACAGTATGAACTTATGGTATCATGAAGTCTTGCAGTTGTATGCTTGGGTTGGGATTTAATTTTATTTATTATAGGATCCCAAGCAGATGGTAGCACCCAGCCATCTTTTCTATTGAAATTAGGATGTTTTTTGATTTCAATAGCCTCGTGAATCATCCTTGGAAGGAATCGGTGTTCTTTAGCGAGGATTTGTGGTCTATCAAATCTGATGTAGTGACGGGGGCGATCCTGTACGTGTTCACAGACTGCAGACTTCCCGGAGCGTTGATTCTTAGTAGGGAGGCGAGAGAGGTGTGTCTGGATCAAACCAAATGGAAGTCTGTAGTCTCTGCCTACCCCTCTGGGTGACAGGCGTGAGTGTTTATGTTTATGTTATGCTAAAGTTACACATATATTTATTTCTGTAAAATTTTCTCTGAGAGAGTTATTAAATACCCTAATATTTATATTTGACAAAGCATTATCCACATCATAATTTGATGATTGCCTTTTGAGTTTTAAAATCAATGAAATATAATCAGCAACTAATACTTTTAGTAGTTATCCCTTTCTAGGTAAGGAAAGTCATTTATAAGACAAAGAACAGGAATGGACCAAAAACTAAGGCCTGAGGATCACTATACTACCAATCTGGAAGAACACTTATAACTGTTTACAATGGTAAGTTCTCCTAGGTTGTTAGTAGGTAGTTGTTATCAACCTTCTGAGTTCAGTTTCTTTATGAATGAATAAGTTTAAGAAATATTTTTATTAAATAACATTATGATGTATTACTTGACATAACATGCTATTCTATTTATATTATTATATTCTACTTACTCTATGAAATATCTCTCTCCAGTTGGTGTAAAAGCTTTTTCCCACATAGGAGGTAGAGGTCCTAGGTTGTAATCATCTTCATCTTGTCTTTTGTGACCAGATTCCCCAACTCTCACTCCTACTACCGAACCGCCTGTCGTTCCAGCAGTTCCCGAACTATGAGTTGATATTCCCGCTGAAGACAGTCTATCTGAATCTACCGAACTTTGAGCCATGGCTTTTTGAGAGTTAGAAACTTAACACTGGAACATTTTATTTTTTGTTTAAATTTCATGAACGTTTCCGCCTACACTAACGTTATTTATTCACTTGGTTCAAAAATGGAACAAAGCAAAACGACTTTACGATTTTAATCACTTCAGTTTCACATTCTTTGCAGTTTACTCATCGAAGTAATAGACGTTCCATAAAAACAAAACAATAGTGGCATGCAGACAAGCCAATGACCACTTATGAGTCATTTTGGGACCTGGTGACTCCTCGGATCTTACTTTTTACCTGTTCAACAACAATCGATCCACGTTATTACACTAACAAGATTTTTATTAAGTCGATGAGTCTCACTCAACTCATCGCGTTGCACTTACTATACATGCATGTCGATGTCACGGTAATCGACAATGTTAATGACGCACTGCAGGTGCATCTTAACTGATCATAACGAACTAAGTATAACTTATAAAAAACAACGTGCATATTAAGCGTCACCACATTTTTAACGGTAAATTAGATAACATAAACTGAAACTCAACACATACATATGCTAGTAAGACACAAACTCAATATACAAGTTCACTTTCTCACATAAACAAGTAAAAATCTCTAGTTTTGAAAGTAGGTGCAACAAGTGAGTGAGTAGGACATAGCGATAGCGATAGCGAGGCGTCTATAGTATACAGATACAGCTGTTTTCTTTAAAATTGTGATGCGTGTGTATTGTGCTATAGGGATGTAGACATTCAAAATTTATTGATGTTGATTGAATCATCGATGTTAAGCGTGAAAACATCGATGTTTAACACCGGTTACCATCACCAGTCTGAGGCTCTAAAGTTCGCCCTATCTAATGGATATAATTTCATTTGTCGGTCGCCAGAGGCTTAGCGTCTCTTTAGACATTCGGCTATATTACGTTATTAAAACATACGTCTCTTATTTTAAAATAAATATTTAAAGTGTTTTTGGAGTGTTATTATCTCAGTTCTAAGGGGTGACAACGCATCTGTATTATCATTCTTAGATGTAGATAAATGTAGATGCAAATGTACAGGCAATCTACAGGCCACAGCATCCACTTGCCATCGGTTCGACTGTGTGCTGTGTGGCTTATTCTGTTTTAAAAAATAGTCTACGTTTATACCACGAGCAATATATTCTCCTGCAGTTTCTCTATCTTCTCACAGCTCACATACCCAAATACATTTTATTTCCTGCTGATAGCCTTCTTGGTCATCTGCTTCTTCTTCATCTAGCACTATTGCAATAGTTAAACAAAGACATCGTGAAGTGTGCGTATCAGAAAGAAACAGATTACACTGATACCGATTTCTCTGATATGTGTGAACACCGGTGACTGATGGCACGTCCCTGACGGGAACACTGAAACGGACAACTCGGAACACGGATAGCCCTGACCCGGAAATGTGTAGTTAGCACTTAATATACAAGAATTCGTTAGCTTAAAGTATGAAGTTAAAGAAAGGCTTAAAATTTGTTCATAATATATTTTTTCCTTTTAAAATTGACGAAGTGGTCTTGTTCCGAACTGGAAGTTACTGGAACTTACACTCGTCTTCACTCAATGAGTGTTGATAAAACAACGACGAACCAACAACACATTTTTTGGCTGTTTATTTAACGTCAACTATTAGATCAGCGTACTAATAAGCTAATTTATTCGAGAACAATTGGTGTCGTTCATCGATTGCATCACGCTGTTGACGGTGCAAATAAACACGAACAATGCCAAAAGCAATGACGTATTATATATAGACACGTCATGAACTAACATCGCGGCGCTTAAAAACGGCGAAAATACTAGAACTACTTATACGCGTGAAGAAAGAGAAAGAAAATATGACACCGTACGGCGGGATGCCTGTTGCTTGACTACTAGCTGCATGCGCCGGCCATTAGACGGCGTCGTCGAATAAAATGAAATGAAATTAGGTATTTTTGTGAACTTACGCATGAAATGACACATTTTTGTCTTTAACTTTTGGGGTATAATTTGTACATCGTCTGAAAACACACGACGGCATGTTTTCTTTATGTTTTGCACAGGTTTATACACATGAATCACGATATAATAAATTAAAAACAAACGTAGCGTCGCGCGACAGGTTGGTGCGTGACTAAGCGCGATGTGGCCAATTGGCTTCATTTCATGTTGCCATTTTAGAGTGCGGACAACGTATCTATAAGTTTATACATCATTGGCCAAAAGTAGTTATTTCGCTAGCTATCCTACGATTGAGTAGTTTGTTTGCTTCACGGTTGCTTGTCTTACTAATGATTCTCTCTTGCACGAGCTCGAACGATGATCTCATTTAGTGATTGCTATTATTTTAAATTAGACTATTTTAAAATAAAAATATTTAATATGCGTCTTTATTTATTAATTAATAATAATTAGGATATTGAAATTTGTTTGTTATTGTTACTTTATCGCAATGCGTTATGCATCGGTCAAGGTGAAATGAATTTCCTTTCCTACCTTTTCCTTCGATTAATGGATACTTATTGTGTAATTTATAAAATAATGCCTGAATAACTAATTCTAGTTTAAATTAAAGTTCTAGTGTTTTTTTCGTAAATAGTGTACGTATTGTACGTGTATTGTCAAATGAATAAGCGACGATAAAAACAAGTTGAAAATTAGACAAGTTTATAAAACGTAGACAGAGAAACCTTTAGATTAATGATTAGCGTGGCCTCGAGTGAGAAAGGACGATAACGTAGTTATAGGTTATACAATAATCCTTATGACTTTTAAACATGTTTACATAAAAAATTTAATTTTTCTAAGAACTGAACTGAACAAGACCTTAAGCTCACAAAACACTTTTTTCTCACCTAAATAAACCAACTTGTAATCCTTAGATCGCTACAAACTGTCAAAGTTGTTTGGCAAAGTGTAGTTTACTAAACAAAAAAACCGGCACGAAGAAAGGGACAAACAATCACACCGCTTGGTCTCCTTTCTACGCAAGACGTATGCATAAATCTATCTTTTTCGTGTGCGAATGCGAAAGAAGGCGTCAATTTGTCTATAGGTTTCTCTGTCTACGTTATAAAACTAGTTCATAGACGATAAACAGTATCGTTTCGTTGACTGTAAAAACGTCAACGACCCATCATTTTCCTATGGTGTCATGAAATGCCGGAAAGATCATAACTTCCGATAGATAGCGGTAAAACCATTTCATAAACGCCTGACGTCAAATATTTCGTGACATCAGGGAGAAGCGTTAAAAGTGCCAGACGTCTAGTACTGCTATTGTTATAATTTACCTGTCAAACGTGGTGACAGGCAAATGTTCCCTACATCGGAAGTGGCTCACAACTAACGGTAGACTTTTACAGTCTTATGAAGAAGACACTAATTATTATTACAGGAGTGCCGCTTATTACTACTCTGTGGTCTGTAATCAACTCGTGGCATTTCAGACCTGAGTCAGATGAAGCTGTAAGAACCGTATAGGCTAACAGCATTAACATCACAGAAAATGGATGAGATAATACCTGTGGTTTGTGTTTAAAATTATAAATGCACAGCATATAACAGCCAAATGGGAAGTTCAAATCTACAATAGGTTGTGTGCACAAACTAATAAGAAATACTAGCGTAGTTGTGGATGGCTCTACCACAAACATAACAAATCCCTATCGATTAAGTACCGATGCAAGTACTTTTTATCGATAGTCGATACCTTGTGTAATACTCTTGGTTTAAAAATATCGATAGCAAAATTATTTGGTATCTAAAAAAAAGTATCGAGTACGTACTAGTATCGTTTTATCATAAGGGAAACAATTAAGTACGCCACATACTGCATACGGAATTCCATTTCGGAATTAACGAACGAGTCAGAAACATACATACGAAATCCCGTTTTGGCCGCAAAATTTCGAACGGAAAACCAACGTAGGTGTGTTACGGGACTTGCTGCGTTCGGTATCCTGAATCAGATTTCCGAAACGGAATCCAGAAACGGAATTCCGTATGTATGTGGCGAGCCCGATTGTCAAAAAAAACATCGATGTTCACTTTACTTACCGACGTTGTCATTGTTGTCAGGATCGTTTGCCAGATATTATTAAAAGTTCGTTCATCTCTGAGAGGCCTGCAGAATTAAATTATAAATCAATCCAATTTTATCCGAATTATAGATAAATCGTTCTCCCGAGACAGACAACACTCGAAAAATTTGCGATTTTCAGAATGGAAGTCTAAGCTATCCATCACTAGGTGGCAGCCAAAGCAGTAAGCGACGAGATATTTTTTCTTGTTAAATTAGCCCCATTTATGTGATAAAGTATTTTAAAAGCAAATTTTTCATTTATTAAACAATTTAGGGATAAAATATCTGGACGTTTCTAACGGAGCTGATAACGCTTCGGCGTAACTCGATCTTGTTTTTCAATTCGAAATGCTTATGAAGTACTAAGCTTTTAAAACAGCCGTCTACTCCCGACACCCGACAGAATCTAGTTCTGATTTATAGGGTCTAATAATCTTCCATTCACCAGATGTCACTAATTAGGACTGAAGTGAGGTTCCTTGCATCTCACACTGTCACAATTTCGAAGAGTGAGAAGTTGCGTTTTGAATAAAATTTTATCGGTTTCCAGAGTATTATATGAATGAACAAAACATTGTATCAGCGGTTGGTTCCTTAATTTTTTTCACATTTTTTACCTCTTTATTTTAATTTTTCTACCTTTCGGAATATCTGTAAACCGACATGATTTTGATTTACGGAGAATGCCAACAAAACGCGGCTCTAGCATTACATAACATTTAATTATTAAATTTGATTTGATGTAGTTATTAAACTTTAGCGATTACAAGATTAGAGTGATTATTTGGATAAAACAATATCATAAAGTTTATGATTTGTTGATAACATCGCATTAGCATCGCCCTACGCGTGCCTAATTTCCTATGTATGGGCAAGTGTAGGTATCGCTGCGCTGTTGCCGTTTTTACAGGTCACTTCAGGTCAATAAACTCATATTATCCAGAATGATTTATTTCGTGTAATATTTTAAGCTATTTATTTTGTTTGAAAAATGCACTTTTTTATTTTTTTATATTACTGTTTATTTTATTATTTCAACAGACGTATATAAACTTGCATTTACTGCTGCGCTATAAAATGTGATAACCTAATCCCCACCCAGTATGTCTTTAATATATGGGACTTTAAACCACAACCCCACTATTGTAATGCAAATTCATCATAGAGATCTTCTATAGTATTGCTTTTGTATCATAGACCTAACTATTATATGTATTTAATAAATGAGACTTCAACCCATAACTCTAGTATCATAATGCTTATGCATCATGGAGACCTTCTATAATAATGCTTTAGTATAATAGAGCTTACAATCATAAGTCCCTAATAATAATAATAATAATAATAATAATAATAAAAAGGCGTAGGGAAGTGACGACCCCATCGCCCGCTGACGTAACGGTTATGTGACAAAACCGGTACGTCAGCGCAGTCAGTCAGCACCTTGCCGAGAGGTGTTAGTGCCGTCCTCGGCAAAAATTGAAGGTGCAAAGGCCCGCTTGTGCACATCGCCTCACCATGAAACGGCGCCGGGTCTGGGCGTCTCCCACTAAATGACGCCCACCACTATGGATGATGGAATACGGAAGAACGCGCATAGGGCCGCTGCCTGGAGGTCGCCAGGGCGTGTCTGGAGCTGGCGCTGGACGCGACAGCATGCGAACCGCCAGCCGAGCGCGAGGTGCCGCACGACCACCCAGCAGCCCCTCGCATCCATCATCCCCACCAGCTGGTTTGGTGTCGGCAGGGTCTTCGCGGGCCCAGCAATCGGCACCCGCCACTGGTGGAGTACGCCGCATGCGCTGGACAACCCAGATGAACAGCAACGCATTGCGGGCGTATTTTAGGGCGAAAGGGGGAGAAACTGGAGGTTTTGCGTATCGGGCCAGGATGCATCGACTTTTTGCTGAGCTGGAGCCATCTGTAACCGTCACCGAGCAAAACCTGGCAGACCGAGTTCGGTATATCTTGCGCTCAAATACATTTGATGTCACCGAACTCGAACGCCTACGACGTGAGGCTGTTCCTTCATCGGTTGAAAATGCTGCGGCTGAGGATGCGGCGCCACAACTTGCTGAACAAACGGCAAATGTGGATGCCGCCGTGAATAGGCCAGTTGTGGTTGATTCAAACGATGACGGAACAGTCGCCCAGGAACTGGAACTAGAGCAAATGAGGAGTACATTGGAGGAGGCGATTGTGGAAACGCGCAGTATACCTCTCGAAAATCGACCGCGACTTCCCCGCATAGCCCTAAGCAAGCGGAATCGGGCTGTCGTGAGGGCTCTGAACCCAATACTGGTGACTTATTTGGAAGCCAGCCGGGACCTTTGCGAGAAGGACTCAATTCTTTTTGGCACCGCGCTGGCAGTCTGCCGTATCATAGGAGCCAAGGTTTCCACGGCTGGACGCGCTACTGGCCATAGCAGCGCTATCCCAGTATGGAGAAGAAGAATTGAGGAACGTATCGCAAAGGCTAGAGCTCTCATCGGCAGACTGATATGCTTCAGATCAGGCAATAATAGGCCAAGAATTGTGCGCACCGTCAGGATGGCGTTTGCTGGGACAAATGTCAGTTTGTCCCAGCCGGGTATAACGCAAAAACTGACGGAGCGCATAGATGATCTGAAGCAGAGAATCGCTGCTTGCGGAAAGCGGATTCGGCGATATACCGAGAGGTCGACACGGTTCAACCAGAATCGTCTCTTCCAGAGTGATCAGAAGAGGCTCTACAAATCATTGGAGCGACCAATAGTAAGTGGAACGGGCCCAGCACCAAATCAGGCCGACAGAGTCGCATTTTGGCGCAGCCTGTGGTCAGAGCCAGTAAACCACAACGAGGGCCCTTGGACGGAAGTTGTGGTGAGTCAGTGTGCGGGTATTACGCCCATGGATCCCGTCACCATAACGCCGGATGACGTAGCTGAGGCGGTCCGTAAGGCCCCGAACTGGAAAAGTCCTGGGCTTGACGGGCTGCATCACTACTGGCTGAAGGGGTTCATGGTGTGTCACGCTGTGCTCGCCCGACAGTTTCAAGAGGCTCTCAACCAGAAGTCGCTCCCTAGCCTCTTCACTACTGGGATCACTCATTTGGTTCCTAAAGATCAGGGTGCCACAGACCCGAGCAAATACCGCCCCATCACGTGTCTACCATCCTACAAGACACTAACATCCATTGACTCGGTTGATTGATTGATTGATTTGACTCGGTGCCCCATACATGGTTAAATAGGGTCCTCGAGCTGTACAAGATTGACTGTACAGTTCGAGACTTCCTCAAGCAGTGTATGGGGCAGTGGAGTACGATCCTCTGTCATCTGGGCGAGCGGATGACGGCTGCGGAAAGCCGCATAAGGATAAGAAGGGGAATATTCCAGGGCGACTGTCTGAGTCCAATCTGGTTCTGCGTCTCTTTGAACCCTCTCAGTACTTTACTGGAGGGCTCCAGGAGGGGATTTCAGCTTCGGAAGGGAGGTACAAAAGTGACCCACCTTTTCTATATGGATGACCTCAAATTATTCGCCTCCAGTCGCTCCCATCTTATGGAATTGCTAAACATCACTTGTGAATTTAGCAATTCTATTGGAATGGAGCTGGGGACGGATAAGTGTGCGGTCCTCCATGTTGAAAGGGGAAGGGTTGCTAACTCTGAGGGCATAGATTTATCTATGCCCGTCAACTTAAGGACCCTTTCCGAGGCTGAAACATACCGATACCTGGGTATGTCACAGAACATCGGTATCGATGAGGCTGGTATGAAACAGTCAGTTTGCGACGTGTTTTATGCACGCTTGACCAAAGTGCTTAACAGCCTTTTGTCCGGTGTGAATAAGACACATGCATATAACGGTTGGGTCATGCCTGTCCTCATGTATACCTTTGGCATACTCAGGTGGAGTCAGACTGAACTTAACGCCCTGGATTGAAAAGTGACTACACTACAATGACGTATCCCATAGGATGCATCATCCGAGATCGTCGGTAATGAGGCTGTACTTGCCACGAAAGCATGGTGGGCGTGGCTTCCTGAGCGCGCTCACCATGCATAATCGCGAAGTGTGCAGCCTCCGTCATTACTTCCTGGCGAGATCGGATGATCCATTCTATAATGACGTCATTTCTAGTGCTAAAGGGCTTACCCCTCTATCCTTAGCCAACGAGCAATGGCAAGACCCGGCAGTACAGAGCATTTCCGACCGGGAGACCGTATGGAAGGAGAAGGAGCTCCATGGGAGGTACTACAGGGCTCTAAATGAGCCTCACGTAGATACAGCCGCCTCCCTCAACTGGCTACGTTTCGGTGACCTCTTCGGGGAAACTGAGGGTTTTGTCTGTGCAATACAGGATCAGGTTATTAAGACCAACTATCGGAGATACATCCTAAAGGATGGCACTGTCGACGTCTGTCGAGCTTGTCGCCATCCCGGGGAGTCACTTAGGCATGTCATCTCCGGTTGTTCGGCGCTTTCTAACTCTGAGTACTTGCACAGGCACAACTTAGTAGCCAGAATTCTACACCAGGAGGCCGGAAAGTGCCGTATTACAAGTACTTTCCGGAAGCCGTGCTCGAAAATGACCGCGCCAGGCTCTACTTAGACCGGGCCATCATCACAGACAGGACTATTCTTGCGAATAAGCCTGATATTGTGCTGATGGACCGGACACAGTCAAGGATCTTTTTGGACGACATTACCATTCTGTATGACGAGAACCTCGTGAAAGCCGAAACAGATAAACGAACAAAATATCTGGACCTTGCTCACGAGGTGACCGATATGTGGGGTGGTCTGCCGGCCGAAATTATTCCTGTAGTCGTCTCTGCGAATGGGCTAATCCCAGTCAGCCTCTCGGGTCATCTGAGGCGACTGGGACTCCGTGATGGACCGCTCCTGGCTCAAATGCAAAGGGCGGTGCTCCTCGATACCGCCCGCATCGTCCGCCGGTTTCTTTCCCTTTCCTCCTAACACTCGGCCGTTTGGTCTCCCCTGCCGAGGGCTTCCATCTGGTTGGGCTTTTATATATTTATGTATTTATTTTATGTTATTGATATTTATGTATATTTATCGTTTCATTTTAATTTATAATTATATATTTATATAACCCAACCAGATGAGAAAACTATATAGATACCCCAAATAATAATAATAATAAACAATAAAATGGCGTAGGGAATTGACGACCCCATCGCCCGCTGACGTAACAGTTAAGTGACAAAACTGCTACGTCAGCGCAGTCAGTCAGCGCCTTGCGAGAGGTGTGAGCGCCGTGCCTCGGCAGAAGTTAGGGTGCAGAGGCCCGTTTGATCTTATGGCCACACACGATACGGTGCCGGGCCTGGGCGTCTCCCGTTAATGGACGCCCAAATAATGGATGATGGATTAGAAGATAGTGCGCAAAGGGCCGCTGCCTGGGGTCGCCGGGGCGCGTCTGGAGCTGGCGCTGGACGCGGCAGCATGCGGGCCGCCAGCCGAGCGCGAGGAGCTGCACGGTCACCTAGCAGCCCTCCGCATCCATCATCCCCACCAGAAGGCTTAGTGTCGGCTGGGTCTTCTCGGACTCAGCAAGCGGCACCCGCGTCTGGTGGAGTACGTCGCACGCGTTTGTCACAAGTAATGAATGCAAACGCACTGCGGGCGTACTTTAGGGCAAAAGGGGAAGAAACTGGATGTTTGGCGTATCGGGCTAGGATGCATCGTCTTTTCGCTGAGCTGGAGCCATCTTTAACCGTCACAGAGCAAAACCTGGCAGACCGAGTTCGGTATATCTTGCGCTCAAATATATTTGATGTCGCCGAACTCGAACGGCTACGACGTAAGGTTGTTCCCTCGTCGGATGAAAATGCTACGGCTGACGATGCGGCGCCACAAATGGTAGAGCAACCCGCAAACGTGGATGCCGCCGTGAATACCCCAGTTGTGGTTGATTCAAACGATGATGGAACAGTCGCCCAGGAACTGGAATTAGAGCATATGAGTAGAATTGGAAGAGGCGATTGTGGAAACGCGCAGTACGCCTCTCGAAAATCGACCGCGACTTCCCCGCATAGCCCTAAGCAAGCGGAATCGGGCTGTCGTGAGGGCTCTGAACCCAATGCTGGTGACTTAATTGGAAGCCAGCCGGGACCTTTGCGAGAAGGACTCAATTCTTTTTGGCACCGCGCTGGCAGTCTGCCGTATCATAGGCGCCAAGGTTTCCACGGCTGGACGCGCTACTGGCCATAGCAGCGCTATCCCAGTATGGAGAAGAAGAATTGAGGAACGTATCGCAAAGGCTCTCATCGGCAGACTGATATGCTTCAGATCAGGCAATAACAGGCCAAGAATTGTGCGCACCGTCAGGATGGCGTTTGCTGGGACAAATGTCAGTTTGTCCCAGCCGGATATAACGCAAAAACTGACGGAGCGCATAGATGATCTGAAGCAGAGAATCGCTGCTTGCGGAAAGCGGATTCGGCGATATACCGAGAGGTCGACACGGTTCAACCAGAATCGTCTTTTCCAGAGTGATCAGAAGAGGCTCTATGAATCATTGGAGCGACCAATAGTAAGTGGAACGGGCCCAGCACCGTATCAGGCCGACACTGTAGCATTCTGGCGCGGCCTGTGGTCAGAGCCCGTAAACCACAGCGAGGGCCCTTGGACGGAAGTTGTGGCGAGTCAGTGTGCGTGTATTACGCCCATGAACCCCGTCATCATAACGCCGGATGACGTAGCTGAGGCGGTCCGTAGGGCCCCGAAATGGAAAAGTCCGGGCTTGACGGGCTGCATCACTACTGGCTGAAGGGGTTCATGGTGTGTCACTCTGTGCTCGCCTGACAGTTTCAAGAGGCTCTCAATCAGAAGTCGCTCCCAAGCCTCTTCATTACTGGGATCACTCATTTGGTTCCTAAAGACCAGGGTACCACAGACCCGAGCAAATACCGCCCCATCACGTGTAGACATATACAAGACACTAACTTCCATTTTGAGCGCGAGAATCACTCGTCACCTGGACTCAAATCAGGTGATGTCGCGCGCTCAAAATGGATGTCGGGGCGGTGGTCGTAGAACCAAGGAACCACTCCTCATTGACGCGGTCATTGGCAAAGTGGTGAAACGCAACCGTCGGAAATTCTCCGCTGCCTGGATAGACTACAGAAAGGCATTCGACTCGGTGCCCCATACATGGCTAAAGAGAGTCCTCTAACTGTACAAGATAGACTGTACAGTTAGAGACTTCCTCGAGCAGTGTATGGGGCAGTGGAGTACGATCCTTTGTCATCTGGGCGAGCGGATGATGGCTGCGGAGAACCACATAAGGATAGGAAGGGGTATCTTCCAGGGCGATTGTCTGAGTCCAATATGGTTCTGCCTCTCTCTGAACCCTCTCAGTACCTTACTGGAGGGCTCCGGGAGGGGATTTCAGCTACGGAAAGAGGGACAAAAGTGACCCACCTTTTCTATATGGATGACCTCAAGTTATTCGCCTCCAGTCGCTCCCATCTTATGGAATTGCTAAACATCACTTGTGAAGCAATTCCATTGGAATGGAGCTGGGGACGGATAAGTGTGCGGTACTCCATGTTGAGAGGGGTAGGGTTGCTAACTCTGAGGGCATAGACTTATCTATGCCCGTCAACTTAAGGACCCTTTCCGAGGCTGAAACATACCGATACCTGGGTATGTCACAGAACATCGGTATCGATGAGGCTGGTATGAAACAGTCAGTTTGCGACGTGTTTTATGCACGCTTGACCAAAGTGCTTAACAGCCTTTTGTCCGGTGTGAAAAGGACACAAGCATATAACGGCTGGGTCATGCCTGTCCTCATGTGTACCTTTGGCATACTCAGGTGGACTCAGACTGAACTTAACGCCCTGGATAGAAAAGTCCGCACTACCATGACGTCCCACAGGATGCATCATCCGAGATCGTCGGTAATGAGGCTGTACTTGCCGCGAAAGCACGGTGGGCGTGGCTTCTTGAGTGCGCTCACCATGCATAATCGCGAAGTGTGCAGCCTCCGTAATTACTTCCTGGCAAGATCGGATGATCCATTCTATAAGGACGTCATTTCTTGTGATAAAGCACTTACCCATCTATCCTTAGCCAACGAGCAATGGCAAGACCCGGCAGTGCAGACAATTTCCGACCGGGAGACCGTATGGAAGGAGAAGGAGCTCCACGGGAGGTTCTACAAGTCTCTACATGGGCCTTTCGTAGACACAGTAACCTCCCTCCACTGGCTACGCTTTGGTGACCTCTTCGGGGAAACCGAGGGTTTTGTCTGTGCAATACAGGATCAGGTTATTAAGACCAACAACTATCGGAGATACATCCTAAAGGATGGCACCGTCGACATTTGTCGAGCTTGTCGCCATCCCGGTGAGTCACTTAGGCATGTCATCTCCGGTTGTTCGGCGCTTTCTAACTCTGAGTACTTGCACAGGCACAACCTAGTAGCCAGAATCCTACACCAGGAGCTCGCTCTGAAATCCGGTTTTGTGGATCGGAAATTGCCGTATTACAAATACTTGCCGGAAGCCGTGCTCGAAAATGATCGCGCCAGGCTCTATTGGGCCGGGCCATCATCACAGACAGGACTATTCTTGCGAATAAGCCTGATATTGTGCTGATGGACCGGGCACAGTCAAGGATATTTTTGGTCGACATTACCATTCCGTGTGACGAGAACCTCGTGAAAGCCGAAACAGATAAGCAAACAAAATATCTGGACCTGGCTCACGAGGTGACTGACATGTGGGGTGGTCTGCCGACCGAAATTATTCCTGTAGTCGTCTCTGCGAATGGGCTAATCCCAGTCAGCCTCTCGGTTCATCTGAGGCGGCTGGGACTACGTGGCGGACCGCTCCAGGCCCAAATGCAGAAGGCGGTGCTTCTCGATACCGCCCGCATCGTCCGCCGGTTTCTTTCCCTTTCCCCCTTACCCTCGGCCGTTTGGTCTCCCCTGCCGAGGGCCTCCATCTGGTTGGCCTTTTATTTATATATGTATTTTTATATTTAGTTTATGTTATTGATATTTATGTATATTTATCTTTTCATTTCCTTTTATAATTATATATTTATAGAACCCAACCAGATGAGAAAACTATATTGATACCCCACATAATAATAATAATAAACAAATTACGAATATTCCCAAAAGAAAAGACAAAAAAAGAGTTAAAAATGTACACAAAATTAAAAGCAACTATTGAGGCATTGTTTTTTATATTTTGTACCGACCTTTACCTCAGTCCCAACTACCGGTGTCTGAATGAGTGGTAAATTATTTTGAATAAAACTAAGATATACATTAAATACATGGACTAGAAAAAAAATAATAAAAAGGCGTAGGGAAGTGACGACCCCATCGCCCGCTGACGAAACAGTAAGTGACAAAACTGCTACGTCGGTGCAGTCAGTCAGCGCCTTGCCAAGAAGTGTGAGCGCCGTGCCTCGGCAGTACTCAGGGTGCAAAGGCCCGTTTGTGCTTAAGGCCATACAATGATACAATGAAACGGTGCCGGGCCTGGGCGTCTCCCGTTAATTGGCGCCCAAAAATGGATGATTGATAAGATTGGAAAATGTATAGGGCCGCTGTCTGGGGGTCGCCGGGGCGCGTCTGGAGCTGGCGCTGGACGCGGCAGCATGCGGGCCGCCAGCCGAGCGCAAGGAGCTGCAAGATCACTTAACAGCCCCCCGCATCCATCATCCCCACCAGACGGCTTGATGTCGGCAGGATCCTCTCGGACTCGGCAAGCGTCATCCGCCGCTGGTGGAGTGAGCCGCATGCGTTGGACAAGGGATATGAACGCAAACGCATTGCGGGCGTACTATAGGGTGAAAGGGGAAGAAACTGCGGGGATAGCGTATCACGCTCGGATGCATTGCTTTTTGCTGAGCTGGAGCCATCTATTCCCGTCACGGAACAAGACCTGGCAGACCGAGTTCGGTACATCATGCGCTCGAAAATATTCGATGATGCCGAGCTCGAACGACTACGACGTGAGGCCATTCCCTCATCGAATGAATTGGCTATGGCCGGGGATGAGGCTCCTCAGGCGACAGACCAGCTGCCACGCGTAGAAGCCGCCATGGATCTTCCAGTTGTGGTTGATTCAGACGATGATGAAATGGTCTCCCACGAACTAGAGCAAATGAGGAGTATATTGGAAGAGGCGATTTTGGAAACGCGCAGCATGCCTCTCGAAAATCGACCGTGACTTCCCCGCATACCCCTAAGCAAGCGAAATCGGGCTGTCGTGAGGGCTCTAAACCCAATGCTGGTAACCTATTTGGAAGCCAGCCGGGACCTTTGCGAGACGGACTCAGTTCTTTTTGGCGCCGCAGTGGCAGCTTGCCGTATTATTGGCGCCAAACTTCCCATGACTGGACGCGCTACTAAACAAAGTAGCGCCATGCCAGCCTGGAGAAAAAGAATTGAGGACCGTATCGCAAAGGCAAGGGCCCTTATCGGCAGACTGATAAGCTTCAGGTCGGGTAATAATAGACCGAGGGTTGTGCGCAACGTTAGAATGGCGTTTGCTGGGACAAATATCAGTTTGTCCCAGCCGGTTATCACGCAGAAACTAACGGAGCGCATAGACGACCTGAAGCAAAAGATTGCTGCTTGGGGGAAGTGGATTCGCCGATTTACCGAGAGGTCAAGGCGGTTCAACCAGAATCGTCTCTTCCAGAGTGATCAGAAGAGGCTCTACAAATCATTGGAACGACCAGAAGTATGTGGAGTGCTGGTGGTCGTGGAACTAAGGAACAACTCCTCATTGACGCGGTCATTGGCAAAGTGGTGAATCGCAACCGTCGGAACTTCTCCGCCGCCTGGATAGACTACAGAAAGGCATTCGACTCGGTGCCTAATACATGGCTAAAGAGAGTCCTCGAGCTGTACAAGATAGACTGTACAGTGAGAGACTTCCTCGAGCAGTGTATGGGGTAGTGGAGTACGATCCTTTGTCATCTGGGTGAGCGAAAGATGGCTGCGGAGAACCACATAAGGATAAGAACGGGTATCTTCCAGGGCGATTGTCTGAGTCCAATCTGGTTCTGCCTCTCCACGAACCCTCTCAGTACCTTACTGGAGGGATCCGGGAGAGGATTTCAGCTACGGAAAGGAGGGACAAAAGTGACCTACCTTTTCTATACGGATGACCTTAAGTTATTCGCCTCCAGTCGCTCCCATCTTATGGAATTGCTAAAAATCACTTGTGAGTTTAGCAGTTCCATTGGAATGGAGCTGGGGACGGATAAGTGTGCGGTCCTCCATGTTGAGAGGGGAAGGGTTGCTAACTCTGAGGGCATAGATTTATCTATGCCCGTCAACTTAAGGACCCTTTCCGAGGCTGAAACATACCGATACCTGGGTATGTCACAGAACATCGGTATCGATGAGGCTGGTATGAAACAGTCAGTTTGCGACGTGTTGCACGCTTGACCAAAGTGCTTAATAGCCTTTTGTCCGGTGTGAATAAGACACACGCATATAACGGTCGGGTCATACCTGTCCTTATGTATACCTTTGACATACTCAGGTGGACTCAGACTGAACTTAACGCCCTGAATAGAAAAGTCCACACTACCATGACGTCCCATAGGGTGCATCATCCGAGATCGTCGGTAATGAGGCTGTACTTGCCGCGAAAGCATGGTGGGCGTGGCTTTCTGAGCGCGCTCACTATGCATAATCGTGAAGTGTGCAGCCTCCGTCATTACTTCCTGGCGAGATCGGATGATCTATTCTATAAGGACGTCATTTCTAGTGATAAAGGGCTTACCCCTCTATCCTTGGCCAACGAGCAATGGCAGGCCCCAGCAGTGCTTAGCATTTCCGACCGGGAGACGGTATGGAAGAAGAAGGAGCTCCACGGGGGGTACTACAGAGCTCTACATGAGCCCTTCGTAGATACAGTCGCTCCCTCAACTGGCTACGTTTCGGTGACCTCTTCGGGGAAACCGAGGGTTTTGTCTGTGCAATACAGGATCAGGTTATTAAGACCAACAACTATCGGAGATACATCCTAAAGGATGGCACCGACGACGTCTGTCGAGCTTGTCGCCATCCCGGGGAGTCACTTAGGCATGTCATCTCCGGTTGTTCGGCGCTTTCTAACTCTGAGTACTTGCACAGGAACAACCTAGTAGCCAGAATTCTACACCAGGAGCTCGCTCTTAAATACGGTCTCGTGGACCGGAAATTGCCGTATTACAAGTACTTGCCGGAAGCCGTGCTCGAAAATGACCGCGCCAGGCTCTACTGGGACCGGGCCATCATCACAGACAGGACTATTCTTGCAAATAAGCCTGATATTGTGCTGATGGACCGGGCACAGTCAAGGATATTTTTGGTCGACATTACCATTCCGTATGACGAGAACCTCGTGATAGCCGAAACAGATAAGCGAACAAAATATCTGGACCTGGCTCACGAGGTGACCGTCATGTGGGGTGGTTGGCCGACCGAAATTATTCCTGTAGTCGTCTCTGCGAATGGGCTAATTCCAGTCAGGCTCTCGGGTCATCTGAGGCGACTGGGACTCCGTGACGGACCGCTCCGGGCTCAAATGCAGAAGGCAGTGGTCCTCGATACCGCCCGCATCGTCCGTCGGTTTCTTTCCCTTTCCCCCTAACCCTCGGCCGTTTGGTCTCCCCTGCCGAGGGCTTCCATCTGGTTGGATCTTTATTTATTTGTGTATTTTTTGTATTTATTTTATTTTATTGATATTTATGTATATTTATCTTTTCATTTTAATTTATAATTATATATTTATATAAACCAACCAGATGAGAAAACTATACAGATACCCCAAAAATAATAATAATAATAATAATATTGCACAACTATCACACAACGCCATCTAGTCCCAAGCTAAGCAGAGCTTGTGTTATGGGTACTAGACAACTGACAAACATAGTGTTACGCGCTCAAATCGGCGCACTAGCGCCATCTAGTCTCGAACCGAAGAACTAAACTTCTTGAAGTTTAAAACTCGAACTCTCGGTACCTTGCGCGTGTTTACTTGAACATTCTGGATATTTTGCTAATTTATATAAATAGGCGCTGCAAGATGCGATCGAGGTAGTATTGAATTGGCGATACGAGCGAAGCTTCGGAGCGGAATTAAGTGAATTAGTGTGTTTAATTATTAGTGTTTTAAGTTTTAATTTGTGTAAAGTAAATTAAAGTGTTAATTTAGGTAATTTTATCGGCAATTTTTATTGTCACGAACCCTAAGCTCGTAACAATACTTATATATTTCTAAATACATAAATATTATAGATAAATTACACCCAGACACAGAACAAATGATCGTGCTCATCACACAAACATTTGTCCTGGGTGGGAATCGAACCCACGACCTCCGGCATATTAGTCAGGGTCACTAACCACTAGACCAACAGGCCTGTCATAGCCTAATATAGGGCTAGTCATTGTGCTACAGTACTTCAGGCAGTCGGGCACCCAACTACTACATATATATGTACGACCTTGGGTATGCGTCTCCGGCAGCTCCTCCATACGTACCATTTATACATGAACACCCTCCATAACTTAAGAAAATTTTCTTTTATATATGATCTCCCTCCATGACTTAGACAATTTTTAACAAATTTTATATAGATATTTTGCAATTGCAAATGCTATTTATCTTAATTTTTATAATATTTACGACTTGTATTTCTATTATTTATCATATTTTAAATATTTAACAAATTTTTTAATAAATTTATTTATTTTGGAAGACAATATTTTGCCTTTAATTTACTATAATATTTGTCTAATATCTGAAATGTATTTATCTTAACTTTATGCTCATTAATGTAATGTTCTTATTTAATATATATCTTTTAAAATTATTTTGACGCCTCTTTATATTGAATTAAATTATTAATAATAATGATGGGCCGTCACAATATGCAGAAGGAACAGCGTTGGTGATAGCATGCAGCCTTATGGAACACCAGCGCAAATGTCCTTGCAATCGGAGCGTGCAACGTCTACTACGACCTTGATGCTCTGATCTGCAGGAAAACTGGTGATCCAATGGCACAATTGCTCGGAAAGCCCATAGCAGGGAAGCTTGGTAAGAAGCGCTTTATTCCAAAGCAGATCGAAATCCTTCGCTATATCCAAACTAACGGCCAATGCTTCCCCCTCGTACTCTACTGCCTCCGCTTATCCATCATCACCAGCTGAAAGACTCCTACAAAACCGTACTGGTGGTCACTAATCAGCCGGTAATCCTCAAGTTACCTCATGAGCTGGCAGTTTATAATGGATTCCATTATTTTGAATATCAAGTAGGTGACAGAGATATACCTGTAGTTAGACGGATCTGAGTGGTCGCCTATTTCAGGAATCGGGTGAAAGCCTAGGGAGTAGGATTACCAGAAAAGACGCGGTAAAACCGGTGCTATGCCCACTCAACTTGTTGTTGTCCAGGGAGAGGAGTGCTCTGCGCTCCGAGCTCTGAATTAACAACAGATCTTGCAAGGATCACTCACATCGCGAGATGGTCGGCGGTGTGTTCACCCTATCATCATGAGTCGAGTTGGATGCAAAGAGAGAACCCAGCAGATTGGCTTTGTCCTTTGTGGCATGGGCCTGTGAGTCGTGCTCCCTGTGAAGAGATGGGAGAGATGGCTGACAGAAAATTCCTTGGACAGCCTTATCGAAAGACCGGAGTACACGTGTTCCCAAAACGAATTTGAAATAAATTCTCGCCAAGTTATGATCAACTTCCGGTAGATAGCGGTAAAACAATTTCATAAACGCCTGACGTCAAATATTTCGTGACAGGGAGAAGCGTTAAAAGTGCCAGACGTCTAGTACTGCTATTGTTATAATCTACCTGTCAAACGTGGTGACAGGCAAATGTTCCCTACATCGGAAGTGGCTCACAACTAACGGTAGACTTTTACAGTCTTATGAAGAAGACACTGATTATTATTACAGGAGTGCCGCTTATTACTCTGTGGTCTGTAATCAACTCGTGGCATTTCAGACCTGAGTCAGATGAAGCTGTAAGAACCGTATAGGCTAACAGCACCAACATCACAGAAAATGGATGAGATAATACCTGTGGTTTGTGTTTAAAATTATAAATGCACAGCATATAACAGCCAAATGGGAAGTTCAAATCTACAATAGGTTGTGTGCACAAACTAATAAGAAATACTAGCGTAGTTGTGGATGGCTCTACCACAAACATAACAAATCCCTATCGATTAAGTACCGATGCAAGTACTTTTTATCGATAGTCGATACCTTGTGTAATACTCTTGGTTTAAAAATATCGATAGCAAAATTATTTGGTATCTAAAAAAAGTATCGAGTACGTACTAGTATCGTTTTATCATAAGGGAAACAATTAAGTACGCCACATACTACATACGGAATTCCATTTCGGAATTAACGAACGAGTCAGAAACATACATACGAAATCCCGTTTTGGCCGCAAAATTTCGAACGGAAAACTAACGTAGGTGTGTTACGGGTCCTTGATTTTATACGGACTTGCTGCGTTCGGTATCCTGAATCAGATTTCCGAAACGGAATCCAGAAACGGAATTCCGTATGTATGTGGCGGGCCTGATTGTCAAAAAAAAACATCGATGTTCACTTTACTTACCGACGTTGTCATTGTTGTCAGGATCGATGTTTCCATTTGCCAGATATTATTAAAAGTTCGTTCATCTCTGAGAGGCCTGCAGAATTAAATTATGAATCAATCCAATTTTATCCGAATTATGGATAAATTGTTCTCCCGAATATGAGGCTTTGGGCATAATCAAATAGCACAACACTCGTAGACAGACAACACTCGAAAAATTTGCGATTTTCAGAATGGAAGTCTAAGCTATCCATCACTAGGTGGCAGCCAAAGCAGCAAGCGACGAGATATTTTTTCTTGTTAAATTAGCCCCATTTATGTGATAAAGTATTTTAAAAGCAAATTTTTCATTTATTAAACAATTTAGGGATAAAATATCTGGACGTTTCTAACGGAGCTGGTAACGCTTCGGCGTAACTCGATCTTGTTTTTCAATTCGAAATGCTTATGAAGTACTAAGCTTTTAAAACAGCCGTCTACTCCCGACACCCGACAGAATCGAGTTCTGATTTATAGGGTCTAATAATCTTCCATTCACCAGATGTCACTAATTAGGACTGAAGTGAGGTTCTTTGTATCTCACACTATCACAATTTCGAATAGTGAGAAGTTGCGTTTTGAATAAAATTTTATCGGTTTCCAGAGTATTATATGAAAGAACAAAACATTGTATCAGCGGTTGGTTTCTTAATTTTTTTCACATTTTTTACCTCTCTCTTTTAATTTTTTCACCTTTCGGAATATCTGTAGTTTGATTAATTAATTTCTAATCTGAATAATATAAAAATAACTAATATTACAGAAATAAACATAGACCCCTACATTTTCATAACAAATCCTTTTCATAACAAACCCTTCAAATCCCTATAAAAGTCGCATGCGTCCGGCATATCCCGAGCGGGCATGCGACCCACAGCACTTTAAACCATTAAAACTTATGTTTAGAGACTAGTTTTCTATGAAGAAGTTGGGCATTATAAAATCTATACAAAATTATCTATCCTTTGGTCTAAACAAAAGTCAGGTTTTACTTCATTACAAAAATATTTTATTGTATTTTGATAACAAAAAAAAAAACCTAGCAGCTATACCAAGTGGACATCCGCTTGGTATAGCCGCTATGTAGGCAGCGTGGAAATCACAATTATTTCTATATAGTATATTACTCGAACTTATTTACGTAAAAAGATAAATTAAATTCACACAAAAACTTTTATTACAATTTTATAGTAAAACACTATACTAAAACACTAATAAAACACTAGAAAAATCCAGAAATCAACACAATAACATTCACATGAAAATGGCATACGAAATGAACGTAGATTATAAATAAATATCCATAAACTAACTGACTTTTTATTCAACTAGACTAGAGGATAGAACATTTCATATTGATACTATAATGCCAAAATTCTTCATAGAAAAGTAGTCTAAACATAATGACGGAATATCGAAGCGGTCAAATTTGGACGCCTGCCGTTTGAGAGGTCAAATATTTTAACTCGTTCCTAGGTGCCGCACTGGTGGCAAAAAAAGAAAATTTTTTGAGCACGTCTGTACGTACCACAATACACAAAACAATGCCTTAGTGATTTGCTCTTTAATTTTTTGCACATTTTTAACTCTTTTTTTAAATTCTTCTACCTTTATGAATATTTGTGATTTTGTTTATTTATTTTTAATATTAATTAATATAAAATATAAATAATAGTACAGAAAAAAACATTAACCTTTATAACATATTTTTCAAAGAAATTAACTACGCAGTAGGTACGTAATATGTCAAATATTACATCCTAAGATGTTTTTAAAAGTACGTCTTTGAATACACCTCACGCCGTCACGCCGCCCCAAAAAGTAGTGGGTGTCATCGTAGCTAGCGCACAGTCAAATGGTGGTTCACATTGTAAAATTATCACAGCGAAAGACTTCCACTGTCCGCTACTAGATGACGCTTGTAATAGCATGCGACGAGAACGCTTTTTTGATTAGCTTGTCTTATGTTATAAAATATGTAAGAAGAAAATATACACGTACATGGTAGAGCTAGAGCCCTGCTTTAGCTATATAGCTATTGTAGCACGTATGAGTCGGCTTGATCACGGAAATATTCATGCCCTGGACAGTACCAGCGTAATGTATAAGTACCTATGTGCTGTGTGGAGACCCTTTTTACTGGATAAGAGGCATTTCATCATAGTCTTCAGGAATAACAACGCATCTGCATTTTGATTCCTGATTCTTAATAAGTTTATATGTTATACGTAATAAAACAAAGTATTACTTAAATATTTGTTAGTTTCATTTATCCAGTAAATAAACGAATAATAACTGTTTAGAGCACGTCTGTGGAGAACCTGGATAACCTGAGTGACTTGGATATTGAGCGTGAACGTAGAGCTCTAGCTATACGTTGTAACACACACCTTTGTTGTGGTACACACACCTTATAAATAATTTATATACTCTGATATGCGCCGATATGTTTGTAGGTATCATTTACCGCAGTGATTTTTTATTTATTTATTTCGACATTCCTCCGACGTCAGTCGGTTATTCAGATTCACATTCGGTCGCTCATAGTCAGACGACTTTATTCAGTCATTTTTCCAGACCGATACGATTTAGGGACTTTCAAGAAAAGAGGTTACTTCTTTCTTAAAGACCGGCAACGCACTTGCAATTTCGCTGGTGTTGCAGTTGTTAATGGGCGGCGGTAGTCACTTACCATCAGGTGAGTCGTATGCTCGATTCTCCCCTCTCCTATAAAAAAGAACCGTAGTGATTTTATATTCTTTGTTATCTATGCATTGTAATAATGTCCTCCAGACCGAATTTCCGTCAAGTCGGCCAGTCTCAACAAAGAGTAGCCATCTGCGCGTGACATAATTATATTTATTTATTTATTTTATTTACACTTTATTGCACCTTAATAAAAAGGATTAGGTACAATTACAAAGGGCGGACTTAATGCCTTGAGGCACTCTCTCCCAGGCAACCCTGGACGAGTCGAAATTATGTGATAGGTGACAAAATAAATTGAACAATAGTAAATCTGGGAAAAATCTACTGATAAACGTAAAAATAAACTAATATTGTATATTATATAAATACAATAAACTTATATACTGTAAAATTTAATACAGACACTCAATATTTTATACAAATACATAGATTATTTTGTAGGAAAAGGGTGACAAACGAGCACGCAGTCCACCTGCTGGTAAGTGGTTGTTGTGGCCCATAGCCATCTACATCTATCCTCGTTTGCGAATCAAAATGAAGATGCGTTGTCAGCATTGAGGACTAAGATGGAATGCCTCTTTTCCAGTAAAAAGGGTCTCCGGTTCTCTACACTCACCATACGAACACAGCAGCATTAAGCTGCTATTTGACGCTGGTATTCTGTGAGAGCGTTGTCCTTCCCCGGTCGAGCCGACCCACTCGTGCTACAAATATACAATTAATATAGCTGCAGCATGACTCTACCACGTAAAAATATATACATAAACATATTTTAAATACGAATAGATATATAACATAAACCTATAAATAAAATAACAACAAAGGTAACCAAATTGACCATATTAACTATCATATAATATCTTCATAAAGTTCTTATGTACCAACCTTTTAAAGGCAGTCCTATATATATTTTTCTGACGTCATGGGGCAAGGAGTTCCAGAGCAGTACAGCCTGAATGCTGAAGAATTTACTAACAAAATTAGTAAAATGTAGTGGGATACTTAGTTTATTATTATATGAGGAACGCAGAGTTCTATCATGCGTTAAGGAAATATACCAACTCAAATTTATCCTTGAGATAAGAAGGAGTGGATGGAACATTTAAGATAAAGAAGAGAACAAGCGAAATTCTGGAGTCACGCCTCTGTGTAATAGTGAGCCATTTAAGGCGATACCTCCAGCGAACGACCTTGAGCGTTTGGTCTGTCGACGCTCGCTACAATATATCGCGTAAGAAATCTTCAAGACGCCACCTACTGCTACGAACGTAGTATTCTCTTTTCAATGTCAATGAACTATTCTATGGAAATAGACACGGCGTACAATGATAAATGTATTTTAATTTTCTTTATTCGGTATATTAGTTGCATTATATTAGAATTATGTATTTTAGTATATTATCTAATTAATAAAAATCACTATTTTGTTTAGTATTAACTATATAATATACTGCTAATATTGAATTAGCTTTTTATAGTGTAAATTATAATATTTGTCAAAATATTAATTATGGATTCATGATGGAACTTTACACGCTAATGCTGCTTCATTTTTGTTATTTTCATTTACTTACATATTGAAAATATACTTGAATAGTAGGTATTATTATTTTATTTAGCTACTGAATTTTAGGATATGTTTTACCTTGAGGTCAAATATAATTTTGAGGAGCAATAGTTATTACCTACTAATCTTTTATCTGCTATTCCTTATTTAGGAACAATATTAGTAAATTGAGTTTGAGGGAGATTTACTGTTTATAATGCTACATTTATTATTTTAATATTTACCTACTGGGTAGGTAATTATTAAAATAATAAATATAGCATTAGTAACTAAATAGATATATTTTTTTAAATTTTTAAAATTAAAATTTTCGTATTTTTAAAAATTACTAAAAAAAGGGTTTGAAATAATAGATGTTCTCACAAAAGAAGGGAACTTTAAAAAAAAAAAGGAAAAAAAAAGCGGGACCAAAGCCAAGACGCGAACCACGGAACTCCGATACCACGCCCGATCGACATACCACCTGAGCTGTAACGACCGTCAGCGATTTGACGAAATTTACCTTCTTATATTGTAGCAGTTTTTTTATTGCCTGAAAACATGGACAAAAGGACATTTTCTAAAAATAAATCCAAGCGTTCGTCGCTAAAATCGTTGGAGCCGTATAATTTTCTCATCTGGTTCGGTTCTATAAATATTTAAATATATAAAAATTATAAATTAAAATGAAAGGATAAATATACATAAATATCAATAAAATAAAATAAATACAAAATAATATTATATTATTACTGTTATTATTATTATTATAAGTTGTGGTTTGAAGCTGCAACCTAATGGACCATGACCTGAAATTTTTATGAAAAGCAGTGGCTGACGTCAATTATTATTATTCTTATTATTTTTTCATTACTGCCTTTTTCAACCTCACAAGATATTTGTAACTGCAAAAAAGAAAACTACTTATAAGTAAGTAAATCAGTAATATAGTGTTATGTATGATTCAGACTAAATAAAGGTTCCTAAAAATAGACGTAGATAAAGAAATTGCACAAAAAATTACTCAAATAAAATACAATAAACTTGTTGATTTTATAGGTACTTAGTAAAATATTAAAATAATAAGTTTTTTAGGATATTTATGTAAAACATAAAGGTTATATTATGTTCCAACTACGTTCACGCTTGCCAGTGCCGTCTTTAGGATCAACGAGGCTATGGGCCAAGGTACTGGCTGGGGCCTATGTAAGGAAAAAAGTTTTTTAAGCTGTATATAATTACTGTTATTTTAGTGCAAAAATAAATTTTTAAACAAATTTTCTAAATCTTGTTTCTATTTTACCAAGTGTGTGATTTGATATTTTTCTTATTATGTTATAAAATTTAAAATTTGTTGTTGTATATCGAAAATTTTCAGAATTGTGGGGCCCCTGCCTACCTCGGGGCCTCGGGCCAGGGCCCTGCGGGCCCTGCCTTAAAGACGGCACTGACGCTTGCGCATATAAAACCGCGGAATTTCACTAGTTTTATTATCAAAATAATAATTGACAACCCTACCCTAAGTTTGCCTTGATTTTACCAACTCAAACTCGTTTTAGGACATCAAAACATAGAGAGAAAGATAGGAGACTATTTTTTATTTAATATGGTTCATCAAATCCGTAAAAATAGTTTAAAATACTCACACAATAAAATTTTGAAGTGCAGGTAAAATATCCGCGACCAACATTTGCACAATTCTGACGTTCACAGACGTTTCACAACTTTTTGCCAGAACCAAAAGTAAGCGCTGGCATGCGACAAAAATTGTACCATAAATAATAATACTAATAATAATAATAATATATAGGCGTAGGGAAGTGACGACCCCATCGCCCGCTGACGAAACAGTTAAGTGACAAAACTGCTACGTCGGTGCAGTCAGTCAGCGCCTTGCCAAGAAGTGTGAGCGCCGTGCCTCGGCAGTACTCAGGGTGCAAAGGCCCGTTTGTGCTTAAGGCCGTACAATGATACAATGAAACGGTGCCGGGCCTGGGCGTCTCCCGTTAATTGGCGCCCAAAAATGGATGATGGATAAGATTGGAAAACGTATAGGGCCGCTGCCTGGGGGTCGCCGGGGCGCGTCTGGAGCTGGCGCTGGACGCGGCAGCATGCAGGCCGCCAGCCGAGCGCGAGGAGCTACAAGATCACCTAACAGCCCCCCGCATCCATCATCCCCAACAGACGGCTTGATGTCGGCAGGGTCCTCTCGGACTCGGCAAGCGGCATCCGCCGCTGGTGGAATGCGCCGCATGCGTTGGACAAGGGATATGAACGCAAACGCATTGCGGGCGTACTATAGGGCGAAAGGGGAAGAAACTGCGGGGATAGCGTAACGGGCTCGGATGCATTGCTTTTTTGCTGAGCTGGAGCCGTCTATTCCCGTCACGGAACAAAACCTGGCAGACCGAGTTCGGTACATCATGCGCTCGAAAATATTCGATGATGCCGAGCTCGAACGACTACGACGTGAGGCCATTCCCTCATCGAATGAATTGGCTACGGCTGGGGATGAGGCTCCTCAGGCGACAGACCAGCTGCCACGCGTAGAAGCCGCCATGGATCTTCCAGTTGTGGTTGATTCAGACGATGATGAAATGGTCTCCCACGAACTAGAGCAAATGAGGAGTATATTGGAAGAGGCGATTTTGGAAACGCGCAGCATGCCTCTCGAAAATCGATCGCGACTTCCCCGCATACCCCTAAGCAAGCGAAATCGGGCTGTCGTGAGGGCTCTTAACCCACTGCTGGTAACCTATTTGGAAGCCAGCCGGGACCTTTGCGAGACGGACTCAGTTCTTTTTGGCGCCGCAGTGGCAGCTTGCCGTATTATTGGCGCCAAACTTCCCATGGCTGGACGCGCTACTAAACAAAGTAGCGCCATCCCAGCCTGGAGAAAAAGAATTGAGGATCGTATCGCAAGGCCCTTATCGGCAGACTGATAAGCTTCAGGTCGGGTAATAATAGACCGAGGGTTGTGCGCACCGTTAGAATGGCGTTTGCTGGGACAAATATCAGTTTGTCCCAGCCGGATATCACGCAGAAACTAACGGAGCGCATAGACGACCTGAAGCAAAAGATTGCTGCTTGGGGGAAGCGGATTCGCCGATTTACCGAGAGGTCAAGGCGGTTCAACCAGAATCGTCTCTTCCAGAGTGATCAGAAGAGGCTCTACAAATCATTGGAGCGACCAGAGGTATGTGGAGCGGGCCCAGGACCGGATCAGGCTAACACTGTCGCATTTTGGCGTGGCCTGTGGTCAGAGCCCGTAAACCACAGCGAGGGTCCTTGGACGGAAGTTGTGGCGAGTCAGTGTGCGAGTATTACGCCCATGGACCCCGTCATCATAACGCCGGATGACGTAGCTGAGGCGGTCCGTAGAGCCCCGAACTGGAAAAGTCCGGGACTCGACGGACTGCATCACTACTGGCTGAAGGGGTTCATGGTGTGTCACGCTGTGCTCGTCCGTCAGTTTCAAGAGGCTCTCAACCAGAAGTCGCTCCCTAGCCTCTTCACTACTGGGATCACTCATTTGGTTCCTAAAGACCAGGTTACCACAGACCCGAGCAAATACCACCCCATTACGTGTCTACCCACCATATATAAGACACTGAAATCCATTTTGAGCGCGAGAATCACTCGTCACCTGGAGCTAAATCAGGTGATGTCACGCGCTCAAAATGGATGTCTGAGCGGTGGTCATGGAACTAAGGAACCACTCCCCATTGACGCGGTCATTGGCAATGTGGTGAATCGCAACCGTCGGAACTTCTCCGCCGCCTGGATAGACTACAGAAAGGCATTCGACTCGGTGCCCCATACATGGCTAAAGAGAGTCCTCGAGCTGTACAAGATAGACTGTACAGTGAGAGACTTCCTCGAGCAGTGTGTGGGGCAGTGGAGTACGATCCTTTGTCATCTGGGTGAGCGGATGATGGTTGCGGAGAACCACATAAGGCTAAGAAGGGGTATCTTCCAGGGCGATTGTCTGAGTCCAATCTGGTTCTGCCTCTCCATGAACCCTCTCAGTACCTTACTGAAGGGATCCGAGAGAGGATTTCAGCTTCGGAAAGGAGGGACAAAAGTGACCCACCTTTTCTATATGGATGACCTTAAGTTATTCGCCTCCAGTCGCTCCCATCTTATGGAATTGCTAAAAATCACTTGTGAGTTTAGCAGTTCCATTGGAATCGAGCTGGGGACGGATAAGTGTGCGGTCCTCCATGTTGAGAGGGGAAGGGTTGCTAACTCTGAGGGCATAGATTTATCTATGCCCGTCAACTTAAGGACCCTTTCCGAGGCTGAAACATACCGATACCTGGGTATGTCACAGAACATCGGTATCGATGAGGCTGGTATGAAACAGTCAGTTTGCGACGTGTTTTATGCACGCATGACCAAAGTGCTTAATAGCCTTTTGTCCGGTGTGAATAAGACACACGCATATAACGGTTGGGTCATACCTGTCCTTATGTATACCTTTGGCATACTCAGGTGGACTCAGACTGAACTTAACGCCCTGGATAGAAAAGTCCGCACTACCATGACGTCCCATAGGATGCATCATCCGAGATCGTCGGTAATGAGGCTGTACTTGCCGCGAAAGCATGGTGGGCGTGGCTTTCTGAGCGCGCTCACTATGCATAATCGTGAAGTGTGCAGCCTCCGTCATTACTTCCTGGCGAGATCGGATGATCCATTCTACAATGACGTCATTTCCAGTGATAAAGGGCTTACCCCTCTATCCTTGGCCAATGAGCAATGGCAGGACCCAGCAGTGCTTAGCATTTTCGACCGGGAGACCGTATGGAAGGAGAAGGAGCTCCACGGGAGGTACTACAGAGCTCTACATGAGCTCTTCGTAGATACAGTCGCCTCCCTCAACTGGCTACGTTTCGGTGACCTCTTCGGGGAAACCGAGGGTTTTGTCTGTGCAATACAGAATCAGGTTATTAAGACCAACAACTATCGGAGATACATCCTAAAGGATGGCACCGTCGACGTCTGTCGAGCTTGTCGCCATCCCGGGGAGTCACTTAGGCATGTCATCTCCGGTTGTTCGGCGCTTTCTAACTCTGAGTACTTGCACAGGCACAACCTAGTATCCAGAATTCTATACCAGGAGCTCGCTCTGAGATACGGTCTCGTGGACCGGAAATTGCCGTATTACAAGTACTTGCCGGAAGCCGTGCTCGAAAATGACCGCGCCAGGCTCTACTGGGACCGGGCCATCATCACAGACAGGACTATTCTTGCAAATAAGCCTGATATTGTGCTGATGGACCGGGCACAGTCAAGGATATTTTTGGTCGACATTACCATTCCGTATGACGAGAACCTCGTGAAAGTTGAAATAGATAAGCGAACAAAATATCTGGACCTGGCTCACGAGGTGACCGACATGTGGGGTGGTTGGCCGACCGAAATTATTCCTGTAGTCGTCTCTGCGAATGGGCTAATCTCAGTCAGCCTCTCGGGTCATCGGAGGCGACTGGGACTCCGTGACGCACCGCTCCGGGCTCAAATGCAGAAGGCAGTGGTCCTCGATACCGCCCGCATCGTCCGTCGGTTTCTTTCCCTTTCCCCCTAACCCTCGGCCGTTTGGTCTCCCCTGCCGAGGGCTTCCATCTGGTTGGATCTTTATTTATTTGTGTATTTTTTGTATTTATTTTATTTTATTGATATTTATGTATACTTATCTTTTCATTTTAATTTATATTTATATATTTATAAAAACCAACCAGATGAGAAAACTATACAGATACCCCAACAATAATAATATAATAATAATAATATTCCACAACTATCACACAACGCCATCTAGTCCCAAGCTAAGCAGAGCTTGTGTTATGGGTACTAGACAACTGACAAACATACTTATATATTTCTAAATACATAAATATTATAGATAAATTACACCCAGACACAGAACAAATAATCGTGCTCATCACACAAACATTTGTCCTGGGTGGGAATCGAACCCACGACCTGCGGCATAGCAGTCAGGGTCACTAACCACTAGACCAACAGGCTTGACAATAAATAAAATAAAGTCTCTAGCTCGAGAGGAGAGGAGCCGTGGTAGCTCAGATGGTTAGCGCTTGCTAAAATTTTCACAGTGTGCGAGCAAACCGGGTTCGATCCCCGCCGGCACCAATAATATTGTAATTGCAATTTTAAGTGTTGATTTACCACGTGCTCAGTGGTGAAGGAAAACATTGTGGGGAAACCTGCATGTCTGAGAAATAAGAAAAAAATATTTCGAAGACATGCAAAGTTCGCCAACACGCAGTGGGGCAGCGCAATGGATAATTCCTTTCCTAGGACCCTTTCAGAAAATAGAATAGAAATAAAAAAATAATAAATCCAAACTTCATTTAAAACCAAACATATAAATTGTAAAGTAGCTGCAGGTATCTATAAGCAAGTAAAAGATATTCCTATCCTCCAACTTGTCCATGTTTCCCAAAACAATTTTTAATTAAGCTTTATATTATAATGCGGATTTTTTATATTTAAAATTTTAATAATAAAGCACTTCGTACGTCTCAGCCGAGGCGCAAATATTTTTCGGCCGCAAATTTATAAGACCGATTTGTTATTCAAACATAAACATGGTTTTTCAATAAAATCTACCAATCATAAACGACACGCATTTTTATTGAACACTTCCTATTCAATTCACAAAGTACCTATTATATATTTGTTTATATAAAAAAGTCTATTTAAGTACAATCATAATACAAAGTAGGAAAATGCATTGAGTTATAAAACACATAAATCAATGGGCAAATGTAAAAATGCTGGAGGCAGGCAGCCCTATCGCATGTTTACGTACCGCACGGTTGTAAGATTTATTTCTAAGATACGGCCGAGTTACAATATACCGTGACGTAAGCGCATCGTTTGGTAGGTACTCAAATAATATTATGTTTGCGGCGAAATACGGACGCGGCGACCAGCGACGCGGCCACTTACTACGAACGCATACAGCGTAATGCCGCCCGCACTCTGCGCACGCCCCTTTATCATAGAAGTCACACAATTTTCGGAATTATTTCAATTAAAAGAGAAAAAACGAACTTAAAAATTTAAATAAAACGTGGAGAATATAGATTTTTTAATTATCTATCCATTAGTGTTATCCTCAAATGATTAGAGCGTTGCGTTTAGCAATAGATGCATGTAATCAAGAATTTTAGTCATTTTTTAAAAGTTGATTTTAAATGTATTTATAGCACATAAAAATAAATTAGAACGTGGAATGCGATGATAAGATATCGAACATTAATAATGTACTTTTAGATGTAGTTTATTTTTCATAACTAATGAGATAATAGAGTCTGAAAAACACACTTTTGCAACATTTTGGTCAGGGATTCACCTATAAGAGGTGAGAGCTATAGTGAGAGATATGATCAAATTTACGAAAATTGAAAATGTATCTAAAGCAATTGTTGAGAAGGCGCTCTAGCTTCTTAGGTAGATTTTGGTTTAAATCGGGGTAACACACGTCTGCATAATCAATGATTGGTAGTATAAGTAACTGTACAAGCATAATTTTAGTCTTAAAGGGGAGAACAATTTTAAAGCAATAAAGAGAACCTAAAGAACAAGAGACTTTACGTCATGTTTCGGAGATATGAACCAGGACAGACTACTATCAATATGGAGACCATGATTTTTAACTGGGAACAGTATCAGGCGATCATTATAATACACGGGAGGCAGGCTAGCGGCATCAATCTTTGCAAGCATCTTTGAGCTACCCATAATCACCGCTTGGTATTTCGTAGGGTTGACAGACAAAGCGCATGGATCAATCACAGACTGACTTGAGATTGGAAATCAATTTGTTAATCGCAATATGGATGTCACAAATGTCAGACTGTACATAAATGTGTAGGTCATCAGCATACAGATGGTACGACCAATCAATATTGGATGTGATGGAATTAAAAAAAATAAGAAATTAATGGGAAGTTTCAGGGATGGCCTGGTAGGGTCGACCGAATTTTTTTTGATTATTGCGCTGATTAGTTTTAACTATTTATTTTGCTCGATTGTCTTATCCATTTCAGACAGGTAGTGCCTATTACAGTATTATTACTTAATCTTTTTTATTAAAAAATTATAATTAAGCATAGCGTTACGTCATTTTTGTTACATTAAAAACTGTAATCAAAACTTATCTACAACAAGATTATTTGTTTCATTTTTGTGTCCATAAGTTCTTTTTCTATAACCTTTCAAACATTGCCTGGTTGCATTGCCTGGACTTCCTTGAGTAACTGCTATGACATTATAATTTATAACCGAACTCGGCCCCCTTTTCATATTTTTATTTTTTGTATTTCAATTATTAATTTAAATAAATTAATAATTAAATGTCGACACAGGATGACAAAATTTGTAATTTTCGTTTTTTTACTTTGTACGATCCACATTCGTTGTATACGTCTAAAAATTTACATTGAGACCAATTTCGTATTTCAAAGTCATCTAAAAGTGGCCTAGGATTTTGATGAGAGAGTGATTCAGACTGTGAGTAATAAAGTGGCACTATTCAGACCTACAAGAATATTCATGATTTCAGGGTTTATGTATTTTTCAGGAGTCGTTATTAGACATGCAAAATTGCAAGAGTGTAACTCTAACAGGTTGTGAGAGGATTGTAAATGGTTCATATAATGTGAATTTCACGCTGCTGGTGGGCCGCCTACATATTTTTCGAATTTGACTGACACACTGTCGTGTCTTAATCTATACAAATAAATACAAATAAAGGTCTGTTTGTGATATCAAAATAACAGCTTTTTATTAAATGCACATAAAAGTATAAATGGTACATATGACAAAAAAAAAACAATTTTAAAAATTTTGTCTGTTTATGTCAGTCGGCTAATCTCTGAAACTGCTGGATCGGACTTCGGGACTACACTGGCAGATAGCTAATGTTAGAACTTAGGCTACTTTTATTTTAGAAAAGGAATTAGGTATCAGCGCAAAAAAAACCCATAAAATCCAATCGTGGAAAGTAGTACCATATTATTATTCTGTTTGAGAGCTTTAAATCAGATTTTGCTGTCGACTATTCATTTTTTTTGTAAAACGGAGACCGAGGTCAATTTTATAAACGCATGGCGAAATTACGTTTGTTTATTTCATTCCAATGTAACTATTGCAAGCAAGGATACAGTTTCGGTTTCAGTTCAGTCGCCAAGCGCAGTGACATTCCATTAAATTGTATCAAAATACCTACTCCACAAATATAACGTATTTATCTTGACATATTTAAACGCGTTGTTTTGTTAACTCATTCAAATAGGCGTTTTGAGGTGAGCTCATTTAGATGCGCGGTAGCGGACAGTGGGTTTTAAAATTGAGAATACCTATCGATAACATTATTATATTGTTAATTTTGGCGCAGAAAAAACTTTATCATTAATATGCCATATTTTTATTAATATTATATAATATAGTCAACAATACAATGGTTCTTAACCGATGGATAAATCATCCAAAGTGGTCCGCGAAGGCATCATACAATAATACAATAAGTATAGAACCTTTTTGAAGACGATGGTCGGTATGCGAATGCTACCGGCGAATATACGACTTTAAATACAAGGTATTGATTTTACTTTAAAAATCAACTTGACTATAATCCTATACCTTTAAACGAGCAATTCTTGTATATATATATAATCGGAATCTCGGAAACGGCTCCAACGATTTTCATAAAATTTAGTGTCCAGAGAGTTTCGGGGGCAATAAATCGATCTAGCTAGGATTTATTTTTGGAAAATGCCCCTTTGTCCGTGTTTTCAGGCAATAAAAAAACTGCTACAATATAAGAACGTAAATTTTGACAGGTTACTAACGATCGAATAGCTCAGATGGGATGTTGTTCGGGCGTGATATTGGTGTTCCGTGGTTCGCGTCCCGTCTTGAGTCCGACTTTTTTTCCTTTTTTTTTTCAAGTTCCCTTCTTTTGTGAGAAAATATGTTATTTCGAGCCCTTTTTTTAGTATTTTTTAAAAATACGAAAATTTTAATTAATCTAATTGCACTCATGATTTTTTATTCAAATAACCAGTTCAGTTTTTTCTATTATGTCAATAAGATCAAAAACTATTATTCATGTAATTTGTATATAAATGTATCTTAAAAAAACCGAGTAAAGCTCGGTCGTCCGAGTACTTTATATTATGTATGAAGCTGACTCGTAGTTCATGGCAAGTCAAAAATTGGTGACTAAAAGCTTTTTCCACAGCAACTACTTACTATTAGATGAATCGTGTATTTGTTCACCAAAGCTTAAGAACCACTAATATCAATGGATGAAAAGTATGTAATAGAATAAATGTGTTTATCCTAATAATTAATATGCACTCGGCTACTCAAATGATGAAATGGTAGAGGATTAGGCGGAAAGGGAAAAAATTGTTATTAGTTAAAATAATATGATATAAAACAGAAGATAGGATTGTAACCTTAATTGACTATATGTGTGCCTAACCCCTGGGCGACAGACGTGATGGTTTAAGTAGTATGTTTTTAGCTGTTTTTAAGTGCCATGTATTTATTTAGGTCCTTAGGAATGTGAGGATTTTTATCTATATGCATGGATTTACGTCCGCAGGCTTATTTTTTTGTTACAGAATAAGGGCGACAAACGAACCTTCAGTTCACCTGATGGTAAGTGGATGCTGTGGCTCATAGACATCTACATAACACAGCAGCATTAAGCTGCTATTTTACGCTGGTATTCCGTGAGAGCGTGGTCCTTCCCCGGTCGAGCCGACCCATTCGTGCTACAACCATAATATAGCTGCAGTGTGGCTTTACCACGTATGACTCCTTGGAGCGTCATTTTTTCCTCATCAGCTCGTAAATAGTGCGCAGATGAACCTCTGCTATGATGGGGAGAATTTGCCGTAATCTGTAGACTTGGCAAGCATACCAGTAGCACCAGACGTGTTGCATCTTGTTTGCTATTTATAATATTCGACGCTTACCGTTTCAGGTTTGGGAATCTTCTATTTCTTATTATTTTATATTTATTTATTCATCATTGTCTCCTACAGATTGCCCCATAGGGAAGATATTTGCTATAGTTGGCAAGAGGGAAATCAAAACAATAAACAATAAAAACTATTGTTGATAACTATGGTTATCAACAATAGTTTTTATTATTTTGATTTAGTATTTATTTTATTTGTTCGTTTTCTATGCGCTCCAATACTAGGTAGTCGATCGATTAAGTAGATGAAACTTCTGTTAATTGTTGTTTGCGCGTTCGCGGACCTTTCTGACAAGAATTGATAATTTTATTTGTTTTTTTTTATTCATATTGGCTACTATACTATTCATCCGATTAAGAAGAAACTCTACTGAGTAGTGGCGCGCATGTCTGCAATGTTGCTGATAAAAAAGGCATTGCGAAACATGGCGCGGGAGCAGCTATTCCGATATTAATATGAGTTGGTTACGCCGCGATTTATTAAAGGCACAAGATCTTTCGAGAATTTATCGCTTAAGGATCGCTAATAATATATCAGACATATTAATATGTCCGCTACTAATACGCTAGTTTTCCTCTCGGTGATGCGTCCATTAAAAATTATTCGAAGAACAAATTTCGGGATACATTCCAATCTATTACATGCTATTGCATCTGTGCAAAAATAAGTTGAATTTTGTTTTTCAGATACATTCGTATAATGCCTGTGTATTTTTAATTTATTTTTCAAATGATTTTCAAAAACACACTACGATATTTAACTCAAACGGGACTATTAAACATATTAAAAACAGATTTATTCACTTTTCTCATACTTTGATTAAATTGGATGTGAAAAAATCCCAAGTGCATGTTGGCACATGCCTAAGCTTTTGTAAATATTCGATTTAATTTTAATCGAATAAATGGAGTAAGAACTATTTTTAGTATTTTTTATAGAATAAGGTTGACAAACGAGCACACAGTCCATCTGATGGTAAATGCATGATGTGGTTCATAGACATCTACATCAATCCTCGATTCTAGATACAGATGCGTTCCTCCTGAGGACTAAGATGGAACAGCTCGTTTCCAGTAAAAATTGTCTCTGGTTCTCTACACTAACCATACGAAACAGCAGTATTAAGCTGCTATTTTATGCTGGTATTTGGTTAGAGCGTGGTCCTTCCCCGGTCGAGCCGACCCATTCGTGCTACAACCATGATATAGCTGCAGCAAGGCTCTATCATGTATTAAAGTACTTATACCATTAAAAAAATACAAAATATAAGGATATATTAAATTAATGCATATTTTTTATAATTATTTTTCATCGTCGACATTATCATCATCATCAACAATTCATCACAAACATTACCAACGTCATAAAAATCGTCATCAACATTGTGTTATCGTCATTATTATTGTAATAATAAGCATCATCATTGTCATCGTGCTCATCAACATCATCATTGTCATCAATCGTTAACGCAATCATCATTTTCATCGTAATCTATTAACGTCATTGATGGTGGCCTAATTGTACGGCAGCTCGGACCTCAACGTCCCGAATGCTATCAATAAACTACAATTACAGTCAGACTGCTGACAGGTGCTGACATATAATATCGTCAGGACATCGTTCTTTTATTACTATTATAAGCCAGAGCTTCGATGGTTGCAAGTGGCTCAAGATCGTGCTTTGTAGCATTCCTGAGTGGAGGCCTATTTTCAGCAGTGAACTTGTGAAGGGTAGTAATAATGATGATGATGATGGTCAAAAAAAAGTAAAGGTAATATTTGCTGTAGAACCAGAGTAATTGACATAGCCCAACAGAAAAACCCGAAGCGGCAAAGGGCCAGCCATATAACTTTAAGAACTGACCACTGATGAGGGAATTCTCGAAGAAGTTTGATGTGTAATGATGATATTGATGAAGCCAGTGCTTAATTACAATCCCTCCTGATGGCACGCGGTAATGTAGCCGAAGATGGTGAAATGCACTGACTTATCAAAAACTTATTCACTCTTACCGTAAAGACACCCATTCTAATTGGATGAAAAGACAGATGCTGTCAACCTATTCCACTCCTTTGCTGTACACGTGACGAACGAACGTGGTAAGTCGACAAATACTGTTGTAGTATTTGCGTAGACGCTTGAACTTCGTACCGCATCTCTAGTGTTTTCTACAGAGTACTCAAAGATCTTCCTTCTATGGAATGCCGCTAAATAAGCTGGACGTCACCTCTTAGTGCTGAGGCTGATGCCATAAATGCTTGCTTCTCACTCCAGCCACTGCCCTTACAGCTCATACATTAAATAGCTCAAATGCAGTAATCGAAACTGTAGTCAATTACTTATGACTATATAACGTTTTCTTTTTACAATTATAAGCAAATGTTTGACTAGGCCATATGAAGGTGAGTGGGGATGAAGCCAAAGAAGGTAAAACACTAATTTATCTCTACAAAATATACTCTTGTTTTGAAGCCGAAACATTTTAAGTGGATGGGAAGGCAGATGTTGGTAAATTATTTTGCTGTACGCATAACGAACGACGAAGTAAACCGTTCGAATGCGTATATTTTATTTTATTTTATTTAAATTGATTTACCAACAACTTATGCACTAACATCTTTCCATATAAATCAAGCGATATAGTAAAAAAAACTAAGTACACAGTCAATTACAGGTAAACACCACATGTATAACTTTTATCGCGACAATTACAAGACGAATTTATACTTATTGAATAGAAACACTGTAGTATTGCTATTATAAAATGCACTAAAACAAACTGACTAAAAACAGAGCGGCAAGGTATGGATTTACTATATTTAAAAAAAAAATTAAAAAATTAAAAAAAGGAAAAAAAGTGTTTAACAAGGCAAATGTTTAGAATCTGAGGTACCTATCATATAGACAGCCTTTCGAAACTTTCCCAATGAAACATGGTTAATGTCGACGAGATCGCTAATTTGGTTAAAAAGTCTGATCATCCTACAAATTGGCGAATGTGATCCCAAAACAGTTCGTCGTAATGGAGGGCTGAGTGGAGTAATAGGTTTTCGTGGAGGCCTGAAGGGAACTCTAAAATTAATCTTTTGTAAAAGTTCTGAGCAGTCTATGATATTGTGGAGTAATTTAAATAAAAATAACAAATCTAAAACCTCTCTTCGTTTGGATAAACTGGTCATGTTAAAGCGCTTAAGACGGGTCTCGTAACTGATATGCCTGCCTCGCATACCCGAAGAATACGACAGATGCCGAAGAAAGCGCTTTTGTACCCGTTCTATTCTCAATGAGTGAGTAGCGTAGTGCGGCCGCCAGATTACACTACCATACTCCAGTACACTTCTGACCAGACTATAATAAAGGATTTTTTTAGTTTTAATGTCTCGGAATTCCTTACTATTTCTTATAACAAAACCCACCATTCTCGATGCCCTGCCGATCGTTTGTTCCATATGTGGTATGAATGTAAGTTTTGTGTCCAATAAAACGCCTAAATCACGCATGATTTCTGTCTCCTTAAGTATGTTGCCTGCTATTGTATATGAAGATGAAATTTTGTTAAGTTTTCTAGTAAATTTTATGTGTGTACATTTTTTGGCATTCAATTTAAGTCCATTTTTAACGCACCAAGAATTCAAGATGTCTAAATCCTTTTGAAGCGTCATAATATCGCTCTCATTATTTATGACTTTAGACAATTTCAGGTCGTCAGCGAACATATGCGCTGAAGAATGAAGAAAGTGATCAGGCAGATCATTAATAAATATATTAAATAGTATTGGGCCCAAATGCGAGCCTTGCGGTACGCCAGAGGAAATAGAGTGTAAGTTAGATTGGTACCCATTGACTACAACATAAAAGGATCTATCGCTTAAATATGATTCTAGCCAATGCAGAATAGGTCCAGCGAAGCCATACATTTCTAATTTTTGGAGGAGCACGTTGTGGGGAACTGTGTCAAATGCTTTGCTGAAGTCCGTGTAAATGGCGTCAACTTGCCGATTGTTATCTACAGCTTCCATAAGGTCTTCAGCAAAGCACATGAGATTCGTAGAAGTAGACCTTCCAGCTACAAATCCATGCTATTTACTAGAAGTGTATTTTTTGAAGTGATTTTGTATGTATGGGCAAATGATTGCTTCTAGCAACTTAGCAAAAACAGGCGGGATAGAAATTGGTCTATAGTTCCGAACGTCTTGGTCATCATCAGACTTATGAATCGGCACGACCTTAGCCAACTTCCATCGCTTTGGAAATACTCCACTTGTCAACGATTCATTTAAAATGAGCCTTAAAGGCACTGATAAACTATTAGCACAGTTAACTATGAAGTATGGTGGAATATTATCAGAGCCTGCACCTTTCGATATATCTAGACCCTTAATACGTTTGAGAATATCATCGTGACTTATTGAAATATGTGCTAAACAATCCGAGTTAATACTAATATTATTAGTTGCATTATCATAGAGTAATGGCTGTTTGCAATCACTATACACCTCCGAAAAATAATTGGCAAACATTTCACAGATACCCTTGCCTTCATAACTTGTGGTAGATCCATTTTTCATGGCCGTTGGGTATGTACCACGACCGCCTCTTTTAGTTTTGACATAAGACCAGAAATACTTTGGGTTGTCAGCTATTTTTGCCTCTGTGCTTCTAAGGTAATTTTTATAACAATCCGAAACTAGTTGCTTACATCGTTTTGACAACAAATGATAGGAAATTTCATCAAGCGGATTTTTGTATTTTTTAAATCTAATTCTAAACCTATTCTTTTCGCGCAGTCTTTTGATAAGCTCCTTACTGTACCATTGGGGATATTTATGTTTCTTCTGCCTTTGTTCCGGCACATGTTTCTTAATGGTGCAGTTAAGTTTATCATAAAACACATCTATCATTTCATCCACGTTCTTGGTTAGTGAAAAGATTTCTGGCCATTGGACACTATTAAGCTCTAGATTAACTGCCTCATAGTCAGTTTTGCGAAAGTTCAGTTTTATATTGTTAGGGTTAGTTAACATTGTGGCGAATTCGAAGCTCAGCTGAAATTCCAAGGGGGGATGAAGATTATCAACTACGCTCAAGAAGTCTAATGACTTGGATAGCTGACACATAGGGAGATCTACAAGAACTAAGTCTAAAATTCTACCCATTTTATTAACAATATTATTGACTTGTTTATAGTTATTAATATTACAAAAGTCCAATAAATATTGGCAAATCGCAGAACTATGGTAGTAATTGCTTGACTTACCAAACTGCTCCCAATCTATGCTTACCAGATTAAAATCACCAACAATACAAATATGGGACTGGTTTTCCTCAACAACAGAGTTGCAATTATCCACGAAATGCTTTATTACGTGCATCGAGACTGGTGGTGGCAAATAAACGGCGCAAAATACGAACCTTCGACGGGTATTTGAAAAAGATGTGTCAACCGCAACCCAGAGATCCTCGCAGTCGCTTTCCCACATAGTTATCCTTTTCGAGTTAAGCTTTTTGGATACTGCTATTAAAACTCCACCCCCTTCCTTTCCGTTATGAAAGCCAGACGTCTCTCTGTCCCTTCTAAATACCTTATAACGATCATCGAATAACTCAGAACTCATAATATTTTCATTTAACCATGTTTCACTTAATATTATAATATCGTAGCTAGACGCTGTTAGATTTTGGTAGAACGAATGAGTTTTAGTCCGAAGGCCTCTTACATTTTGATAGTAGACATTTAATTTATCGTATTTTATTTTGTTAACAATAAGTACCATGCAATAAGATTACGAGTTTAAATTAAAAAAAAAGAAAAAAATTAACATAAAATAACAAAGTTTTAACTTATCTAACTTTACTTAGAGAGTCCATATCTCTTATGACTATAAAGTCTGAGTTGTCCGTTTTCCTTACAAAAATACGGCCATGACGTATCCACACATGCTTGTATCCGTTTTTCTTCGCAGCCAGCCTGGTAGCTGCGTGTAGCGCCTTGTTGCCGGGGGACAGGTGTTCAACCACAAATACTGGTTTTTTCTCTCCGCTGTAACCCAAGTGGGTGGTATTTAACTTTTCCGATACCGGTCTAGGTTTATTGAATTTAATAGCTGCTGCCAGAAAACAATCACGGTCTCTGGGTGTGGCGAGCTGAACAATAATCGATCTAGGGCGAGCGTGATTATCGCGATTGATTTTGGCAATTCTGGTGCAGTGTACTATTTTCTCCGGAGAGATGGGGAAGTCTATAACATTGCTCAATTTCGATACTATGTTTATAAGGTTCTCCTCTTTTTTTTCGGGGACACATTGTATTTCAATATTATTTGAACGTGCGTTTTGTTCGAAGTTATTTAGCCTGAATGACAAGTCTTTGATGGTAGATTTCATCAGTTCGTTCTCCGACCGCAATTCTCGGACCGTTTCACTTGTTTTCTTGTTATCCTTGATCATTTCCTCGTACTGATCACTCACAAAGGTAATGGACTCTCTCAGATCTTTTATCTCATTCCTCATGGTGCCTAGTTCAGAGGTCATAATAGATCGAAGAGTGTTAGTTAGTTGCACCAGAAGAGTCTCAAATTTTCTTTCCGTGATGTCTTCCACTATAGCTCTTAGATCACTCCTGGTAATAGGGGCTTCCGAGTCCACTGCTTCCGGTGGGGAATTGGGTGCCTGTCTTTTTTGTGTTCGTATTGTAACATTGGGATTAAAACGCACAGGCGTGTTGTCTTTGTTGATGGTTTTCGTATTAGAATTTATACAAGTAGGGCATATCCAACTCCCAGTCGCATCGCCTGCACGTGATTGACACGTTCCCAAGCATTCCAAGTGAAACGCTTTAACGCAAGTATTGCATTTTTTACACTGTTTACTAACACCATCCAATGAACAGCAGCCCCAAGATAGTGTTAGATTATCCATAATAAAAGTTATGAGAAAAATGCAATAAAAATATAAAAGCCAAAAAGAAAAAAAAAATTGTTTTGCTTCGAGCGGGGTTTGAACCAGCTGCTCTCCTGCGTGCAGTCCGTGCGTCTACCGAATAGGCTATCTGTGTTAGTAACTCCCTGACGAAACAGTGATACACTTCAGTAGAATGCACTGTACACAATAAGCAAGTGTACCGAGTAGTAAAGTCCAAAGTCCTGGTTATTGTTCGACGACACGAATTGGCGTGTAGATAAATATTTTCTTACTAAACCCGCACACAATTTTATGACGATATTACAGTTTATCCTCCGCAATTTCACTATTCACAAGCACAGTCAGATTCCTTGCGTTTTAACGTTTATTTTGATACTGTTTTTCAAGATAAACAAGCACTATTTCACCAGTATATAATTAAAAACTCCGGAGCGTTTGTAAAAGCGTCTTGCCTTGTCGCACTACCACGACGTACCCTTAATTACATATATATATATATATATATATATATATATATATCGTGGGACTGTCAAGGATGCGGTTGCGGTTGAGGTTGTCAGGTCTGCGGTCCGACGGTAGAATTTTGCATGGTGAATTAGTTTTAGACTAATATATTGTTCATTCGAATTAATTGTTTTGAATTTTCGTAAAAGTTGGTTTTGCTTTTCAAAACGTCGACTAATTAAAAGTCTAAGTTTTTGGGAAGTTTTTATACGTGGTAGAGCCATGCTGCAGTTATATTAGTAGTATAGTTGAAATAATACTAGTTTTTACGGAATTTATCGCGTATATTTAACTTTTTAAATACCCGACGTTTTGAATGCTTTACAGCACTCATGGTCACGGGCGGGACTGAGATGTTCAACGTCCATATGTCATAGTTAACCGCGGTTACCATAGATTAAAATTTAACTTTTGTTCCGATCTATGCAGTATGAACTTATGGTATCTTGAAGTCGAAGTCGAAGTCGAAGAACGCTATAAATTCGTCTTTGGGAAGATTCAGTTTAGGCACTGAACATCGACGTAACATAGACGAAATGTCTTGACGTATCGCCTCCAAATCTTATCAATATGCGGAAAGAAGATTTGGAGGCGATACGTCAAGACATTTCGTCTATGTTACGTCGATGTTCAGTGCCTAAACCGAATCTTCCCAAAGACGAATTTATAGCGTTAAAGAACCTACGCAATAAACCAGAACTTGCGATTCTCCGCGCAGATAAGGGAAACGCCACGGTAGTCATGGATACGTCAGATTATAATTCTAAAATACAAGAACTTTTGTCGGATGTAAGTACTTATAAAAAGGTTAAAAACGACCCAACAAATAGCACACTAAAAACAACTAGTGACCTCATAAAGAAACACTCCGAAAAATTAAATCTGGACGTAAAATGGACAATACCTACGTGCGCCAAATCACCAAAATTGTATGGGTTACCAAAAATACACAAGCCCAATGCTCCATTACGTCCCATAGTGAGCCAAATCGATTCACCAACTTACAGATTGGCTCAACACTTAGCGAAAATACTCTCACCGCTCAGGGGACATACAAGAGCACACATAAAGGATTCCTACCATTTTGTCAGCGAGATTAAATACCTACATCTGGCAGACAATGAAACTATGGTCAGTTTTGATGTGCAGTCATTGTTTACATGCTTACCTGTTGAAGACTGCATCTCAATTGTAACTAGAAGGCTGGAAGAAAACAACATGCCCGTAGAATATGCAGTGTTACTTAGACACTGCCTTACATCTGGCTACCTATTGTGGAAGGAGGAGTTCTACAAGCAAGTAGATGGTGTGGCGATGGGCTCACCTGTATCTCCCATTGTCGCCGACATATTCATGGAAGACTTTGAGGAGAAAGCCCTGCTTAGTTCTCCCATAAATCCAAGATTCTACAAGCGGTACGTAGACGACACTTTCACAATTCTACCTTTAGATAAAGTAACTGCATTTTAGACCATCTTAACTCTATAAATTCTAAAATTCAGTTCACAATGGAGTTAGAGGCAAACAATTACTTAGCTTTTCTAGATGTGTTAGTAATTCGGAATCCTGATAACACTTTGAGTCATACTGTGTATAGAAAAAAGACCCATACAGATAGATATTTAAACGGTGATTCTCACCACCATCCTTCACAGTTAGCTACCGTGGGTAAATCTTTGTTTCAGAGAGCACGAGGGATCTGTGACAGTAAACACCTGGCTACAGAGCTCTACCATGTCAAGCAAGTTTTGCATGACAGCAAGCTTCGAGTACCGCACCTACGTCACAGTGAACGAGTGAAGCCGGCCGCAGTCATGCGTGTACCTGCTGTACTACCATATGTTAGAGGAGTCACTGACAAGATTGGCTACATCTTGAAGCGCGCTTCCATCAAAACATACTTCAAGCCGCTGAAGAAGATTGGTCAGTTTTTACCATCAGTCAAGTGTAATGTGCCTCTGCAAGATGCAGGAGTGTACAAGCTTGATTATGAATGTGGTCTCTCCTACATAGGACAAACTAAAAGATCAATAAAAACCCGCGTTAAAGAATATATAGCTGACGTGAAGAATCGACGCTCCGGGAAGTCTGCAGTCTGTGAACACGTACAGGATCGCCCCCGTCACTACATCAGATTTGATAGACCGCAAATCCTCGCTAAAGAACACCGATTCCTTCCAAGGATGATTCGCGAGGCTATTGAAATCAAAAAACATCCTAATTTCAATAGAGAAGATGGCTGGGTGCTACCATATGCTTGGGATCCTATAATAAATAAAATTAAATCCCAACCCAATCATACAACTGCAAGACTTCAAGATACCATAAGTTCATACTGCATAGATCGGAACAAAAGTTAAATTTTAATCTATGGTAACCGCGGTTAACTATGACATATGGACGTTGAACATCTCAGTACCGCCCGTGACCATGAGTGCTGTAAAGCGTTCGAAACGTCGGGTATTTAAAAAGTTAAATACACGCGATAAATTCCGTAAAAACTAGTATTATTTCAATGTGTAGTGTTCGCGTAAATATAAGAAATCATTAGTAGTATAGTTGCAGCCCGAATGGGTCGGCTCGACCGGGGAAGGACTACGCTCTCACAGAATACCGGCGTAAAATACTAGCTTAATGCTACTGTGTTTCGTATGGTGAGTGTAGAGAACCGGAGACCCTTTTTACTGGAAACGAGGCATTCCATCTTAGTCCTCACTGGTGACAACGCATCTGCAATTTGTTTCGTAATTGGAGATAGATGTAGATGTCTATGGGTCACAGCAACTACTTACCATGAAGTGGACTGTGTGCTCGTTTGTCACCCTATCCTATAAAAAAAAATCATTGTCTTGATATTCAGACAATCTCGAGGTTAAACTCAAACTTTTCAAAATGATTTTTTACATTCACGCGAACACTAAACTTTGAATAAAACTACTTTTACAGATTTTATGGCGTTTTATTTTACTTATTTTAAATTTTCGACGTTTCGGATGCTTTGGTAACCCATGGCCACGAGATGTTTGAGTGACTGACGTCCCGATGTCAAAGTTAACCCGGAGTACCTTCAGCTTTTTATTTATTTATTACTTTTGATCCGATCTACGCAGAATAAGCTTACTGTGTCTAGAGTTCTTTCCCCGGATCTCAAGCCTTCTCTATTGAATTAGAATATTTTTTAGTTTGTTATTGGTATGATTCGATGTTCTTTAGCGAGAGTTTGTGGTCTTTAAAATCTAATGTAATGGCGGGGTCCGTCTAGTCACATATTACAGACTTTCCGCAGCGTTGTTGAGAGCTTTGGCCCTACGTAAAAGAAATCATATTTACAATCAAGCTTGTACACTCCTTCATTTTGTAGAGGTATATTATATTACACTTGATGGATGATGGATGGTAAGAACTTCCCAAGCTCTTTTGACATTTAATCTCGAGACTGTTTCTGATTACTGGCCTTAGGGTGAAACATTTTTTAATCTTTTAGCATTTATTATTTTGGTTAAAAGAATTTAAAATGTTTTAAGCACTCAGGTTAAATGAAAGATGAAAGGCGTCATCCTAATTCTTGCAGTTCGAAAGCAAATAGTCACATTGTTCGTTGGCATAATATTTTGGAGTAATATAAAAATATATGAATGATGTAAATAGAATAGAATTTTGCAAATATTTGGCGCCCACTTTGCATAGTCTATAAACAATTTCAATTTCAATGCATTCAATCTAAAGCATGTAAAGCCATTGCAAAAGTAACGGTGAGTTTCAGAATCACATTTTCCCCCGAACAACCAAAAATTTACATCAAATCATGTGAGGTTAGCTTAGTCACGTATGTTCTCCGGCCCCGTGCACTGACTGCGCGACTGAATTTCCCGGAGCTAAGATCCAAACGTATAAATTGGATAAAATTCATAGGTATAACACAAGTTATACGGGTTGCTTCTTAGAGCGACCACAATATCGTTTGACGCTCGCGAGACGCATCTTGAGATTTCGCGCCCTTTCGCGGATCCCGCCATCTTATATTTTGGGCGGCATTTTCGAGTTATAACGGAAGTAAGTGTATCATATTTAAACAGCCAATTTTAGTGATTTTGTGTGTTGTGGGAGTGCTTTCTTTTTTATATTTTATCTACACGGCTGCAAGGTAATGTAGATTAATGATATTAGGTATAACAAAGTTACCGAGTGTACTAAAATTTGAAAACATATATTTTTATACTCGTGATCTAGATTACAGATAATTAACACTTCAAAAATATACTGCTAGATTTTTGAAGGAATAATTATTGCATAGATTAACTTTAAATTGGTTTGGCAGAACAGTCACATTTCGTACAAGTTACGATTGGAATAAATTTAATACAGTAGTTCAACCGGAGTCGTATGTGTCAACATACCATAATATGATGTAACCAAAGCGAAATCCTGCTATTTTCAGGTTAGCTTAGATTTCGTTTATTATAAATAACGTTCGTGATTTTATGTGTTTCTTGTATTCTTTAAATAAACATTCATCGTAGAGTTTTTATCGGAATTAGATTGAACAATTAAATTTGTATTTTTTTATTATTGTATAACCTTTTCAATTTAGCGAATTGTATTGCGCTTAATTTGATTCGTTGCTTAAAGTGGTAGAGCTATGCTACAGTTATGTTATAGTTGCAGCACGAAAGGGTCAGCTCGACTGGGAAAAGATAATGCTTTCACAGAATATGGTGTCTGGCAGCATCAACTTATATCAAGACTAAGGACCACATACTAAGAACAGTACTTGTGTAATGTTTCTCGTAGTGTATATATTGTCTGGTAATGTGGACTGTGTGTTCGTTTGTCACCCTTGTTCTTTAAAAAAAAGTATTTTGAAATTGATGAACGCCTATGGTAACGGAAGAGAGAGAAGGTGTTTAGCATTTTGATGACTTTGACTTAAAAGTTAAAATTGAAAACGTAAAACTCCGTTAAATGAGTTTCATTCAATGTGTAGTAATTTTAATATTAATTAAATAAAAGAAATCACTTAAACTATTTAGTCAAAAAGTAGGCTTTAGAAAAACAGAACGGTGAAATGTTTGTCAAAGTTTTAAGAAAGAAAACATTTAAACTTAAACAATATGGTCGTATGGATAAGGAGGTACCTAACTGTGGCCAAGACTGCGTAAATGACTTGCGAAAGTGCAGATTCCCAATATCAAAATAGGTTCTGAGCACGTTCTGAAAACGGCAAAATTCAGATACACAGGATCTGCACCGCAGTAGCATGAGTAGATTACAACGTTAGAGTCCGTATTGGCACAGCTTGAAATAAGTGGCGAGAGGCTACGGGAGATACCTGCGATTGTAAGATACCTCTGAATCACAACGGTCAAGTGAAGAGCATTATCCGACTCGTACTTATTTATTTATTTAATATTCTTTATTCCACACATTATAAAAATTACCGATTATATGTACATAAGAAGTATGCAATGGGCGGTCTTATGACTTATATCTTAAGAATGAATGAGGAAAGAACGACAAAGCAAATTTATTTTTCAGAAGTGAATGGAAGAGTCGGAAAGGGACGTCCTATGCGAAAGTTTATCTACTAAATTGGCGATATATTGAAAATGGGCCAAATTAGGAGTATCCTTAACCGACGAGTATGTATGCGTAGGTATATGAATGTGGAGGAGGCGAGAGAGGTGTGTCAGCATCGTCCCAAATGGAAGTCTGTAGTTTCTGCCTACCGCTCTGGGTGACAGGCGTGAGAGTTTATGTTATGTTATGTCTTAGACTAATATGTACAGTGCTAAATTTTGCACTGAAAGTGCAACGTCGTGAGGCTTTTTCTAGGCGTTAAGATTTTTTTCTGCCGCCCAAGAAGAGTCCGCCAACATTGTCCCTTTTACCTATTTCTTCTGCCTAACACCAGTGCGTGCCCTTCTGTGTTCCGGGTTCTTGGTTGCGGGTTTCCATGACCTACATTACCCACTTACCATCAGGTGGACTGTACGTTGGTTTTTCTTTTCTATTTTATAAAAAAAGGGGAGACTGCATACGTAAAGAGTACATCCGTAGCAGTCTCGGGGTACATGACGTGGCGTATTATGGACTCACTATACCTAGGACGTTTCACAACGGACAAAGTGTAATGATTCACTGGATGAGCAGGAATGCGCAAAGAAGAATAACAAAAAGAACACTTTTTTAATTCTTTATTAATGAGCTTATTCACAATATGAATATGTCGCTCCGTTAATTCATCACCAAAAAAAACAATTACATAAGGTATACTTAAACTTATTACATTATAAAGTTCTCAAATCAATAATTAATTACAGAAAGTTGAAGAAGATATGCAATTAGTTACAAAAAGTAAAATGAAAAGTTCCCAGATCAATCACATTGAGAAGTGAGTGATCGATCCGAGAACTTCACCTTGTAAAGCTTGACTAATATTTTTATATCGTCAGAATGTGGCTTAGCTAAAATTATATTAGGTACAATCAGTGAAATCTTTTAAAATGTGGTGGCATTTCTCATTACGAAAGGCAGCGTTGTGGGCACAATCCATCAAGACATGCATTAGGTCGTCTGGAACACCGCATTGATCACAGTTCGGTGACTGGACAAAAAGAAGACTTATATTTCTGTAACAATGTTTATAATATGTATCTTAGTATGTAGTAGTAGTTATGTTTATATTATGTAGACATAGATAGGTATTTTTAACTTAGCTGTTTGCACTTTGTACCCACAATATCTTCTCAGTTCAGCCTGGAGGCAGATTGGTCCGAACTGGACATGTCTTATTGCATTAAGTCCGCCTTGTTGTACTTGATGTGCAAATAAAGCATAAATAAATAAATAAATACGACTTAATTCTTGTAAGAAGGAAATATTTATTAATTACATTGACAAACAATAACACTTTATGTAGTGAACTCGGTTCATAGGTTTTCTATTTTATTTCAAGCATAAAAAACTTAAGGCCTACCGCATAACAATTGTTAAACAGTCAAACTGTTTAATCGAATTGTGCGCTTATGACAATTGACGCTAATGTCGACGACGACGTTAATGACGACGAAACTGTTCGGTCGATGGTGGTACATATAATCCAGTTGTTGAACGGATCATACATGTCACCCCTAAGGACAGACGAAATGCTTCAAAGGGCTGTTATACTGGCTACTTCACTTTCAAAACGGAATATTAACAATTTTTGCGTTATTGAATTGTGGCTTTGCGGCGACCTACCCAGATAGAATCTTAGGCAGAAACAGACTTACGCTTATTATGGACAAATACATGACTTATAAAATACATACATAATTGAAAACAGGAGAATTATAATCCTGAAGTTTTGTGTAATGCGCGTTCAGGCAGACATACATACATCGATAGTATACCCAATTTAAAAAATATGCAATGTACAGAAAGCGTCCTCTGAAAAATCGACCTACTGGCATTTTCTTGTTTTTTTTTTTACTGTAATGATTATTTGCCGCCAGCTAAATTTATTCTTATGTTGTATTATAAATCCGAGAAGCTTTCTCAAGAGACATTCTGCTAATAGACTGTTGTTGTTCGTGAATTATCAAGAGCTAAATAAAATTTATTGTCTGTCAAATCAGATTTAAATAGTACTTTTAAAATTTTCGAAAATTTCAGTACTTTTAAAAATAATTTTACTGTCGAATTCATCTTTTGAGTGAAGTAGACATGGAACGATGGCAGGGGACCTGATAGATCCTGGAACTTTGGTGCTTTGGGAGAGAGGATAAAGTCCTCGTTGATGTTACCTCCTCGACGATGCTAACTTGCTAAAACACTTAGGCGGCCTCCAATGGGAGGATGGTGCCAAAGTGTTTTGCAATGACAGGAGCACCTTGTTTAATATGGATGCTTGGTGGTCCACCACTGTACGTTGCAGTAGGAGTTTTCTTCGTCGTATGAGCTCTCTGTGGAATAGTTTACCGCCAATACCGAAGATTTTTCCGGACCAATACGACGTAGGAACCTTCAAGATAAGAGCTTACTATTTCTTCTCTAAAAAGCCGGCAACGCCCCTGCAATTCGCCTGGTGTTGCAGTTGCTCATGGGCGGCGGTAGTCACTTACCATCAGGTGAGCCGCATGCTCGTTTGCCCCCTCTTCTTTACAAAATCGGCATCATTGTGTGTTTCGGATTTTTTCATCAAAAGTCTAAACCTCTAACCTCTAAACCTAAGCCTCCCATCCTCCCTCCCAAACATGGATAACCACATGCGTTTATTTGCCGTTGACAACCGCATTTATCTATTATTATTATTACTGAGTTGTTATCGAGAAGATGCTCGCCCCTTACGACACCCACGGACCAATATAGGGTAGTATATTCTTTTGGCTCGGTAGAGCAGTGGCTAAGCTATGGAACTGTGAGCCGCGAGTTCAAATCCCGTACAGAATAGTCTGTAAATAAATAGTTCACACAATAAAGGAGAAATTTCTAGTGTTTTGATAACAGTAAAGACTAAAAAAACTGTAATAATTAATAAGTTCCTTTCTCTCCATTATTGGAAGTGTTTTTTTATAGAATACGTGTGAAAAACGAACAGACACTTCACCGGATGGTAAGTGGATGCTGTAGCCCATAGACATCCACATTTATCCTAGATTAAGAATCAAAACGCAAATGCGTTGTTACCCCTGAGAACTAAGATAGAATGCCTCGTTTCAAGTAACAAAGTGTCTCCGGATCTCTCTACACTCACCATACGAAACACAATATTAAGCTGCTATTTTAGCTGATATTCTGTGAGAGCGTGGTCCTTCCCCGGTCGAGCCGACCCATTCGTGCTACAACTATAATATAGTTGCAGCGTGGCTCTAGCATGTATAAAAATGGTAACTAACATATAACAATTAAAATAAAATGTAATAATTTAGTCCTTCACTGCTAGTCGTATTAAGATGAGGAAGCTTAAGGTCGATAAGCAAGCAATGGATAGGGTTACGCTCGGAGTTTCTCTACGTTATACATAGTTTTGGATATCAGTTGTTGAACTGGAGTAACCAACATAGCCCAACCGATATCGCTGAAGTGGTAATGTGCTGGCCAAGTGAAGTTCGAAGAATGGCAGACGAGAAAAAATATTCTCGAGTGTCAGCCTCATATCCTAGTAAGAGATTTAGGAAGTCGATGCCTGCGGATGGGTCAGAAGGACCGTGCTTTATAGCATTCCTCGGGGAAAGCCTTCCGTATTCCGTAAACATCAGTGTTTAGAAAACTTTAAACACTGACCAAGTGTAACAATTAGGGATATATATATATATATATATATATATATATATATATGCTATATATATAATTATCGATGGATGCAGGTGGCTCAGGACCGTGCTTTGTGGCATTACTTGGGGGCGGCCTATGTTCAGCAGTGGACTTGTGAAGGGCTGTAATGATGATGATGATGATGATGATATATCACGTCGGGGTCACCAGTTTAGGGGCTGACTCCGTAGGGGTGCCTATTGGTGACCATAATGAAAGGTGAATTCTTTTACTAATATATATTTATTATAGCGGAACGTGCCATACAGTTGGCGGGCAACTAGTGACTGCCTGAAAAATCTTATTCACTACATAATATAGTTACAATACAACGTTGCGAAGTTTACATGTGTGTGCGCGGCACACCTACATATATATATATATATATATATATATATATATGTATATAATTTTAAATAATTTTAAATAATATGTACACACTTAGGTTTCTCAATTTAAACTTTCAGGAATTCTAAAGAACTGGACATAAATACCCGGCCGGCGTGGATACTGCGTCCATTAAATTTATCCTTGTCCTACTTCCCTGCAGCTAATTAATTAACAAACCGGACTGAAACAAACATAAATAACTCTACTCGTAAACTGTACCTTGTATATACTTATAATTAAAGGATGTAAAGAGTCCATCTTGTAAATTAATTGGATAAAGAAAATAATTTATAGTTGACCAAGAGTTTTGTGATCAAGGCTTAAGAAAATCGAGTTATACAGTTCATTTAGGGTATGTTTCATCTAATCATTCAGTCTACAAAATATATCCTCGATTAAAAATCTAAAAGCAGATGTGTTGTCACCACTGTGGACCGAGATATAACGTCTCGTTTTCAGTGAAAAGGGTCTATGGATCTCTAAACTCACCTTACGAAACACAGTTACTAAGACGCATGCGTTCTGTGAGATGGTGGTCCTTCCTTGATCGAGTCGTCCCATGCGTGCTACAACCATAACAGCGCTATGTATACCATGGCTCTACCACGCATAACATGGCTCTACCACTAGTATATAAGGTGACTTATATAACCAAACGACGAGATTTTCATTTGTGTTACAACTGTAATATAGCTATGTGGTGTACCAAGTATAAAACTTTGTTTTAAGTTAGTTTATTAGTTGCATATGTAAAAGAGCCGTGTGGTGGCGGCGTGATTTTATACCTTATCGTCTACTGTAAAAGTCGATTATTGAGTAACTTCAGAAAGATCTAATGGTCTCCGATGTAGGTATTTTTACTAGGTGGTATTATTCTTTTTCTACCTAGGAGTTCTTCTGCGTAAGTAGTACCCTCTTACTGATTTCTGCCTAAAAGCAGCTGTGAACTGCTGTGTTCCGCTCTAAAGTGTTAAGCCACCAATATAATTATAGGCTTATACAGATTTTAGTCCATAGTGGTGATAACGCATCTGTTTCTTTTATCTTTCAGTTCTGTCTCTCTTATCTTTCAGCAGTTACAGTTACATTATTAGTATAGTTGTAGCACTAATTGGCCAGCTCAACCGGGGAGGGATCACGCTCTCACAGAATACCAGCTTAAAATAGTAGATTAATGTTGCTGTGTTTCGTATGGTGAGTGTAGAGAACCGGAGATCCTTTTCACTGGAAATGAGGCATTCCATCTTAGTCCTAAAGGGTAACAAGGCATCTGCATTTTGATTCGTAATCAGGGATAGATGTAGATGTCTATGAGCCACAGCAACCACTTACCATCAGATGGACTGTGTGCTCGTTTGTCACCCTATCCTATATAAAAAAATCTGTCTTCTTCCTTTTTGTTTTAAGTTGGTAGCAGGTGTCTTTGGACTCCGGTAACCACTAACCATCAAGCGGGCTATTAGTCGGTTTGTCGTTTCGATTTTATAAAAATATTAACAATCTGAATTTTTAAAGGTTAAGTTTGTTATTCAAGATAGGGTAAATTATATATTCTGCGGAAAACTAATTTTATAAAGTGCGAAACGTCTGGTACTACGTTCTCCAATTCACCTGCTTAAGGTGACAGTTAAGGCAAATCTGAAAAATTATATGAAGCATATGCCCAAAAATGGGCTTTTACGAACCAAAAAAAAAGTGGTGATGGGAAAGTAACCAGCAGGAGGGTATCGAGTGCGCGTCTCTAACTGCCTTTCTGAGTGATTTAAGGTATATCACAAGTTCAAGGTTAGAATTTAAATATCGTTCAAGTAGGTATGTTAAAATCAGTAGTAGACTTTGATAGGCTGTGAAAATGATAGCGATGACGAAAATTTATTTTGTGAATAACTTTTAACTAAAGTGTGGGCCATTAAAGATTTGGAATTTGAATCGGCAACAAAAAAAGAATTAATGAATATTTCTTCAAAGTTACGTGTTTATTAGAAATATTCACCCTTTCCATTTAGGAATGGAAGACAAATGACTGCCAAGGCTAGCGTTACAATACCTAATGAGGTATTTCGATCATTCTATTTGGCCAATTGACATCAGCATATCCGTTGATTATGTAATTTTCGAAAACAGTGCGCAAAAGATCGATTGTTACGTTGGGAGTGTGTACATTGCGCCGTCCTGTTAAAACCAAATGTCGTCTATGTCATCCTCTTCAATTTTGGGAAACAAGAAATTGCTTAGCATCGAGAGACAATGGTCGACAGCGATGGGTTGAAGTAATTGATCGCTATTCACTGTAACGGCGTTTTCTTGCTCATTTTCGAAGAAAAATTACCCAATAATGCCGTCAGACTTAATTCCGCAAAGACATTCACTAGTTTTAGACATTGGTTTCTTCACAATGACGTGTGGATTATATCTGAGCCCTAGATATGACATTTTTGCTTATTGATGTTTCCTCCGAGGTGAAAATGAGCTTCGTCTGAAAAGATGACTTTTTGGTAAAAATGCTCATCTTCGATTTAGCGGTCTTCGGCCATTGAGCAAGCCCAAAACGCATCAGATGGTCATGCGGATTCAGCTCTTGCACTATTGAACTTTGTACGCATATATACCGAGATCTTTATGCAAAATTCGACGCAATGAAGTTCGTGAAATGTTCAATTCTTGAGAACGATGACGAGTTAATGTCAATAGTTGTTCACGCACACTCTGATCAACAGCAGCGATGTTTTGGTCGAGTGATCCACAAACATCCTTTTTATCAAATTTTTTTCTTAGATTTTTTTCAGTTTAAGTAGACGATACACCACTTTGGAGATAAGTTTTTAATATTTTCCAACTTTGTTCAATCGAAAAGCGACCCATTTTACAAATGTCAAACATAAAACTAACTTTCCATCACACCAGAAATGTCATCAAACCGTCCTACCTCAAAATAACTCATGGTATCAATTCCAAACATTGGATGCCCGATCCTGTACTTAACTTTACGATTGAAGTTATGAAAATAGAATGTTAATTAATATTAAAATAGAATGTTCAGTTTAAAACAAATAAACTAATATTACACCGTAGTCTTCTTGCCAAATAGGAGTGTCGCTTGGACGACTCCCTTGTGCACTTGGCCTTTTACATTTGGCACTGCTATGCGATGACAAATAGATCTATTGTTTGCTCAATTTTACGGCGAATTTAAAATGTGCTTCGCAGTAGACATCTTTTCAGTTTATTATGATAAGTCTAACGAAACGGAACATTTTCTTTGGTGTATGTCTGCTTTTTGTCACGTAGATGATTGTTTCATAATCACTATCGTTGGTGAAAGTCCACCGCCGAACATAGACTCCCCCAAGGAATGCCAGAAAGCACGGTTCTGCCGGAGCCACTTGCATCCATCGAATTCTTGCATGTCTTACCAGGTCGTCACTTCATCTAGTGGGTGGACGCCTACCACTTTGTCTACTCCAGGGCTGCTACTCCAGGGCCTTTCTTCTCCATCGGTTATCGGTTCTCCGAATTGTTTGTTTAGCATAACAAAATGCAGCTACACATATTATGGATATGTTAGGTTAAACGTTTGAAGTTCTGACTAAAAAATTGAGTTTATCGTGTCAAAATTTCCTTTAAAGGATCATTTTATTAATATGTATTTTATTATTTAGTGTTTTTTACATATTCAAAATTAATATGTATATTATTTACTACTATAGTAAAAAAATCTATAAACTAAAAACTGAAATTATCAAATAGTCCTACTCCCCGCTGAATAGTGTACCAAGTACACTCGCTGCGTTTCACCGCTGATTATGTGTTAAATATTATTTAAAGTCGATTTTTTTCATTGGATAAAGTTATCAATGTAAACAAATTAAAAATTTAATTTAAAAAGCGAATAAATTTAGGAACAAACACACGAAGGTAGTCCACTGGTGCAGGTCGATCAGGATCACGGAATATTTTTACTTGTTTTTTTATATTCTGTGATCAGGACCGTACTTTGTATCAATCTAAGGAACCTATGTCCATCAGTGGACTTGTGACGAGCTGTAGCAGTAGTATTCTAGCATTTGTGTAATAATTTAAATAGTTGTTTCTCCAAATACGTTTTCCCGGATGTAGATCTAAAGTGCCAGCAAAATAATCAAAGATATCAAACTAATAAAACTTACGGTGTACAGATAAAACAAAACTAAACAATGCACACATCGCAAAGGGCAATAGTTGCTTTACGCTCGATAAATTATCTGTGGCTTCAATTAAAATATCAGACATTGCGAACTGTCGCGACCGGTTACTTGCGAAGATGTTTTGATTAAAATAAGTGCCCCATTAAGAGATGCATCATTAATATTATATTATTAAACTGTTCTCTATTCGGTAGAATCAAATATAAACACATTTATTGTAATTTGTTTCTGAACATCAAACAGTGAAATTCGTATTGATTTTGAGACCTTACTAATACCAGTTATGAATACTTTTTTGTAATGTTAAGCGTATATTATATATTTTATTGCGTTTTATTTAATTTATGTGTTAAATTATTTTTCATTCTTGACGTTTCGAGTACTCCATCCATGGTCTCTGTGAAATCTCTGGGTATCGCAGAGAATTCAAAATGTTGTACCAATTTTCGAAACTAAGGTGCAATGCAAGTGCCTGCTGATTGAGGGATAAGACTCTGGCGATCGAGTGATACGTTAATATCGCCGTATTGTGGCAGTATAGGATAATCTACTACTACTACTACTACTAAATACATTAATATATATATATATATATATATATATATAATATAATATTCCACAACCATACATATATACCACATACATATCATCCCGTGGATGTCGTAAGAAGTTACAGATAAAAATGATACAAGAGACGGGCAGCAGTACCTACTTAGTAACAATTCACAATAAAAAATGCAGTTGCCAACTTAAGCGTGGTTATTATATGAGGTAAAGCCACGCTGTAGCTATACTATGCTTGTAGCACGAATGGCCCGCCTCGACCGGGGTACCAGCGTAAAATAGTGTGCTTCGTATGGTTAGTGTATAGAACAGGAGACTCTTTTTTACTGAAAACGAGGCATTCCATCTAGTCCTCAAGAGTTACAACGCATCTATTAGCATTTTGATTCTTAATCGACGATAATAATCTATGGGCCACAGCATCCTGTCGTGAAGCGACAATAAAAAACTAAAGAACCTAACTTAACTACAACGAAAACAACCAAAATAAAATAAATTATTTAAAAATTTGAAAAGTTTTACAGTTTCTTTTATAAAAAAAAGGTATGAAGGTGATGATGGGTTGTAATGAAGATAGTGATTTACAATATTATTAAAAAAAAAAATAACAAAGATAAAGATACTGCAACGAAGTATGCACAGGCTATGCCTATGATAGGTGCACAGCTCCTGCTCTAGGTACACGCAGAATCTGGAGAAAGCACACGCAGCGTCTGGAGAAGGTACACGCAGCGCTTGGAGTAGGTACACGCAACGCCCGGAGTAAGTACACGCAGCACCCGAAGTAGGTACACGCAACGTCTGGAGTAGGCACGCAGCGTTTGAAGTAGGTACACGCGGCGCTTGAAGTAGGCAAACACAACTTCCGGAGTAGACACACACAGCGTCCGGAATAGACACGCAGCGTCTGGAGTAGGTCCACGCAACGTCTGGAGTAGGCACGCAGCGTTTGAAGTAGGTACACGCGGCGCTTGAAGTAGGCAAACACAGCGCACTAGTAGGCGGAGGCGTAGGCGTGGCTAGACGACGACTTAAGGAGCGGGCAGAGGCTTGCAGGATCCCGAGGCAATGCGGATAAGGCCTTTAGGAGATGCTTCAAGTATCAAAGCTCAAGTCAGACTCCCCCATTCGCCGATTGTTCGGCTTTTTTCCCTTTTTGACGGATCTGGCATAAGAACGGAAAATTATTCTCATTAAATTTGAAATTATTTAAATTAAAAGCAAATTCTTGTAAATGGTCAAGAAGAAAGGAGTATTTTGAAGTAAAAATATCAGGCCGGTAACGATATTTGAATAAAAATTGCCATGACAACCTGATAAACAACGATGTCAAAACATGTCAAATTTTGGTTTTAGGCTCGTAATACAGAAACGGCAAGATTTAAGTGAAAAATGAGATATTATTTATATAGGAAAAAAAAGTAGCGCAACAGCGCGCACGAAACCCGAAATTGCAGAGTTACGGAGAACTAAATAAAAGACCGAAAAAGGTAGACTCCATTGACACCGATTTAAAAAGTGCTGATAGCATGAAAAATACGAAGTGAAAATGATTTGTTATTGTGTTCTTATGAATTAAAAATATTACAGGATCCTATGGAAATAAAGGTGATGCAAAATATCAAGTTTTGAGACGAATGCAGAACATCAAAAACAGAATGGAAAAATAAATTTAAAATAGTGTAAAATGATATGTAAGTATGTATAAGCATAACACTACAATCCATTTATCATCAGGTGGACTGTGTACTCGTTTGTCACCCCATATTCTATAAAGAATGCTGTAACAATGACGCATCTATGGGGTGGGGGAGGCCTATATTTAGCTGTGGACTTTTGATAATCAATTATGATTTATGATGGTGATGATGATATCTTTATATTTGCATGCCGCCAACTGGTTGAACACAGTGAACTTTTAATTTGTGGTTTTATCACCTAAATGTATCAATGAAAATAAATTATCAAATTATAAACTATTAAATTATAGAATGAATATAAAGAATTTAGAGAACAATTTAGAGTTTAGGTTTGGTTTAGAATGACCTATATCCCGGTTTATAGATGGATAAGGATGTCCGTAGGTTAATGTGATCGTCATCAGGGGTATTGGTTAGTTTTTCACTTACATTTTTTATAACATGGGGGTAAGCTAACAGTGTGTAGAAGTGCTGAAGTGTTTGTACAGTAGGGCTAGGATGGCTATCCGAGTACAGAACCAGAGTACGAAACCTATCCAACTGCAGAGAGGTGTTAGACAGGGTGACGTTATATCCCCGAAACTCTTAACCGCTGCATTGGAATACGTTTTCAAGGTACTGGACTGGAAAGGATAAGGTATTAACATCAATGGCGAGTACATCACTCACCTTCGATTTGTCGACGATATAGTTCTTATGGCAGAATCGCTGGAGGACTTAAGCACTATGCTCAATGACCTCTATAGTGTCTGTCTCCCAACGAATAGGTCTTAAGATGAACATGGACAAAACAAAGATCATGTTCAATGTTCATGTCACACCTATGCCGGTTTGTTGGGAGCACTATGCTCGAAGTTGTTGACGAGTACGTTTACCTGGGACAAATAGTCCGACTAGGTAAGTCCAACTTCGACCGAGAGGTCAATCGACGGATTCAACTCAGCTGAGCAGCGTTCGCGAAATTACGACACATCTTCTCGTCAGGTATACCTCAAACTCTGAAAATTAGATTGTACAACCAGTGCGTGTTGCCAGTGATGACTTACGGATCTGAGACGTGGTCCTTCACTGCTGGCCGTATGAGGACGCTCAAGGTCGCCCAGCGAGCTATGGAGAGGGCTATGGAGAGGGCTTTTCTGCGTGATAAACTTAGAAATGAGCCTATCCGCAGTAGTACCAGAGTAACCGACATAGCCCAACGGATTCGTAAGCTAAAGTGGCAATGAGCCGGCCATATAGCTCGAAGAACTGACAACCGATGGTGAAAAAAGGTTCTCGAGTGGCAGCCTCGTACCGATAGGCGTAGTGTAGGGTGACCCCCTACTAGATGGAGTGACGACATGGTAAGACATGCAGGAAGTCGATGGATGCAGGTGGCTCAGGACCGTGCTTTGTGGCATTCCTTGGTGCAGCCCGATGTTCTGCAGTGGACTTTTGAAGGGCTGTAACGATGATAATGATGAAGCTATCAGTTCACCGAATACTGTACCGGGCTACTGCAGTATATAGACACCAGTAATGAACTCCAAAGTTTGCATACGCGTTGTCTCCCCTGGTGTATATAATGGAACGCCTGATAGCTTGTAACTATACCATCTTTTCAGTCGAAATAGAACATTATAGTTATTTCAATGTGTAACACTCCCCTGCTCGACATCATCATCATCATTACATTCACTAATATAAGTCCACTGCTGAACATAGGCCTCCCCCCAAGGTATATGCCTTCAACTTACTAATCCGTTACCCAATGCCTTCAACTTACTTATCCGTTACTCAATGCCTTCAACTTACTAATTTACTGTTATGTTCTTATAAAAATATTATTCGTAACTAAATATATTGTATGACAAAGGTATGACAATTGACAAATTGGGAAGCGCAAGGTGTTTTCCTAAGGTACAAGTATTTGAATACTAAAAAGGAGATTTGTTATGTTTGTAAACGTATTGTACTCGACTCGACGTATCGACGTCTCTAGTGTCTCTTTGGATCGAAACCAGTTACTGCAGTTTTCTGTCGAGAAATTCTCAGTAGAAGTACGGAGTTAGAAAGTTGGCGATGTTTCACCCGCGTGCCGCGGAAAGTACATAAAGTCGTTGGTCCTACGCCTGATCTCTATTCAGTCGTGTCGGGTTGCCGTCACCTTGGACAATGAGAGTAATGTAATAGAGAGTGCACCTGTGCTTGTGCGGTCATTCTTGCACTATAAATTTCGTCCTGTACAAATTGCTTGCTTATGTTGAGACTAGCCACTGTGACAGAAATTCTGTCTGGACAACATAAAATGTCGCAATTAAATAGAAATTTATTTTAATTTTATTTAGACAGCAGCTAAAATATTTATTGCATTAAAATTTCATTACACAAAACTGTTTCACTTTCATTAGAGATGTTTCAGCTCTCAGTATGCGTCCCGATGAAAAATTTTCACCAACGAAAATATCCCACTGATCCCGTTAAGAATTCCCTACGTTTTAATTAATGCGCCGGCCGCGGCGTTATTTATATCGGCGTTTATAGCCAGAGAGCGAGCCGTGTACGTTGTCCCGCCCACTTAGAAGCGTAACTTGACACTATCACGCGGGAAAACGTTTTCGTGTTGCTTTACAACGTTAGTCGCAAATTGCGAACTGTTGTACTTGTTTGGATTGGAAATTAATTATTTTAGTTTTATCCTCGATTTTTTAAGTAAATATTTTGTGGTATTTTGCATTTTGATAATTCTTTACAAATAATTTTTATCTCTTTGGTGATGGACTCGTACTGTTGTACTTTTGTCAGTGTTAAGTAATAAGAAATTATTCTTTATAACATTTTTTTGAACTTTGTTGTAGTACGAATGGGTTGGCTCGATAGGATCACACTCTCACAGAATATCAAAAAAAAAAAAATACACTATACAGTCACTTAAAATACAAAATCGCATTACTTTTACGTATCGAAATCCATTTAACACCATTATTTAAGCGATGAAACAGGAAAAACAATCCGCCTACGGCAAGCTCCCGCCCAGCGTTCCCAATTCATGTTTATAATTTAGATCGTAATATTCAAGAAAATAAACATGTCATAAAATTAACGATCATTAATTAAGTAGGTCTGCTTCATTACGATTTCAATAATATAATAACCGATGGTAAATAAAGAAATAAAGGTAAGCGGAAGGTAGAGCGCTCCTCAACTTGATGGAGCGACGACCTGGTAAGATATGCAGAAAGTCGATGGATGTAGATAGTTTGCGGCATTCGTTTGGGGAGGCATATTTTAGTACCTATTGGACGTGTAAGGGTCTGTAATGAAGATGATGATTATAATGGTAAAGCCATGCTGCAGTTATATTAGTATCGCTCTCACAGAATACCAGCGTAAAATAGTAGCTTCATGCTGCAGTGTTTCGTATGGTGAGTTTAGAGAACCGAAGACCCTTTTTACTTGAAATGGGGCCTTCCATCGTAGTCCTAACGGGTAACAACGCATCTGCATTTTGATTCGTAATCGAGAATAGATGTAGATGTCTATGGACCACAGCAACCACTTAGCATCAGGTGGACTGTGTGCTCGTTTGTACCTTCTTATAAAAAATGTTAATGATATACTATAATATGAGCGTTGTAGCGTCATCATAGATAGATTTTGATGAATATAATGGTTTCATAATGGTTATGTTCATTTTACATTAGGAATATAATTTAAATTTATGTTAGACATCGACATAATGTCCCCCAGACCGAATTTTAGTCACGGAGGCCAGTCTCAACGTAGACTAGCCATTATTGCACAGGACAGGGTTTATCGTGCATGAGTGACTGCACAAGCACCGATGCATTATCTATTACCTTACTCCCATAATTATAGCATTGCAGATAGGATTATACTGCCGGACAGTATGCATAAATACAGTATACGAAAAACAAAAAACCAAAGCGCCATCTTAAATATGTAAAGATATTACATAATACGCTCAAAGAACACGTCAAATTTATATCACGCGGTAACTGCAGTGACGAAGTAGAAATGCCGTGACGTCAAAGAGAAAGGATTTGCCCGAAAATATCTACACGTGACGATAATCAAAATAGAACCGGGAAAAGTTCGTAATAGAGATGAGGGACGTAGAGTAACCATGTCGTTTTTAGCTTATGGCTCCGCGTGTCTTTTACGATTATCATATAATATTAGAGTCCCAAGAGTCGTAGAAGCTCAGGGTTAAGCTCTCAGCGTAATTTTCATAATGCGCGAACAATCCGAATTTAATCCTCGCCGGCACCAATGGAATTGTTCCTTGCATTTTTAATACAAAAACGAGATTTTTTTTTACTTATTTAAGTTTTATCTTAATAGACTGTACAATTAATTCAATCAGAGCCTTTATCTAAAACTATTCTACAATAATAGGTACCTGAACTGTTATTAAACCTGTATTAAGTGGTACGAGTATGTGCTGATTATGTGATACTTTAACTAACACTTATTTTCTGTTTCTTATGTAAAATGAATTACATAACAACTAATTATAGTTAATTGCATTAAATATAAAATAATATATATATATATATATATATATATATATATATATATATATATATATATATATATATATATATATATATATAATAATAACTTAAAACAATCGGCAACTTTTCCGTGTTATCGTATGACTTTTGTAATTGTGTTAGAATAACATTTTTAAATTATTAATTTGTTTATAAGTATAATTAATCCAACATAATAGGTTTATTTTAGATGTGTTCATTTTGTCATTTAGTAAAAAGTTAAAATACATCTGCTTTCATCGTTTTCGCTAGTATGAATATTATTTGTGTTGAGCCGCCTACCATATTATCTTGTTTTAATACACGTGTTTCGCATCTAGACGAGAATCGGATGGCGCCATTTTGCGAAGAAATATTTATTTTAGCACATTTTTGAAATATTAGCAGTTTGCGATTTTATTTAAGACCAGTTGATACTCGCTCGCTTCGCTGGGTGCTCGATAATAAACGATAACGAACAGATATAAAATATCAAGTTTTTTTTTTAAATGGGACTATCGTAAAATCCGTTCTTAGTGAGCGTCTTCATTGCGAAATAAGAAATTGAACTAAATTTCAAGTTAATATATACATTTTACACATATTTTATTACATCACCATCATCATCATTATTATTACAGCCCTTGACAAGTCCACTGCTGAGCATAGGCCTCCCTCAAAGAATGCCACAAAGCACGGCCCTGAACCTGCATCTATTGACTTCCTGCATGTCTTACCAGGTCGTCACTCCATCAGTGGGGGGTCGGCTCCACACTTCGCCTATTGCTACGAGGCTGCCACTCGAGAACCTTGCTTTGCCAACGGTTGTTGGTTCTTCGAGCTATATTGTCGGCCCATTGCCACTTCAGCTTATTTATCCGTAGGGCTATGTGACTTACGAGTACTCTGGTTCTACTGCGGACTCATTTTTTAGTTTACAGCCCTCTCTATAGCTAGCTAAGCGACCTTGAGCTTCCTCATACGTCCAGCAGTGAAGGACCACGTCTTAGATCCAAAAGTCATCACTGCCAATTTCCAACAAAACACTTGTTGTACAATATCGTTTTCAAGTTTTGAAGTATACCTAACGAGAAGGTATGTCGAAATCTTGCTGCTAAGCCGAGTTGATTCCATCGATTGACCTCCTTATTACAAGCAGTTTTCATTTCAGAGTATCCATCCATCCATCCATAACAGCTTATAAAAGTCCACTGCTGAACATAGGCATCCTAATGATTTCTTATATTTACGCGAACACTACACATTGAAATAATACTAGTTTTTACGGAATTTATCGCGTATATTTAACTTTTTAAATACCCGACGTTTCGAACGCTTTACAGCACTCATGGTCATGGGCGGGACTGAGATGTTCAACGTCTATATGTCATAGTTAACCGCGGTTACCATAGATTAAAATTTAACTTTTGTTCCGATCTATGCAGTATGAGCTTATGGTATCTTGAAGTCTTGCAGTTGTATGCTTGGGTTGGGATTTAATTTTATTTATTATAGGATCCCAAGCAGATGGTAGCACCCAGCCATCTTCTCTATTGAAATTAGGATGTTTTTTGATTTCAATAGCCTCGCGAATCATCCTTGGAAGGAATCGGTGTTCTTTAGCGAGGATCTGCGGTCTATCAAATCTGATGTAGTGACGGGGGCGATCCGTATGTATGTGTACGTGTTCACAGACTGCAGACTTCCCGGAGCGTCGATTCTTCACACCAGCTATAGGCATCCTCCAAAGATTTTGCCACAGTTGCCACGTTCGGCAGACGGATTTGCAACCGCAGGTTTTTTATATTAGGAAGAAGCTACTGCCTACTGCCTACCTAGGTGATTTCCCTCTGTCACCTCGTACGACACCCACGCCACGGGACGATATGGAGTAGTATATACACTACACCGCTACTATACAGCAATCACGAGTATGACAAGAACTAAGAATAAAAGCAATATACTAATATAAAAAATAATATACTACGGAAGAGTCCACTAGTGGACTGTCACAGACTGATAAAATGAAAAAAAAAACAAACAAGAAAAACAAAAACTCTTTATAATTAGATATTTGAGGATTGTATTGCGGAATATAAAGGCGATTGGATTGAGGATATCGCAAACCCTAACATGTTCAATTTTTGATTGAAGTGTATAATAATTTCCTTCGGACCGGATCGGGTCACGGCATCCAGTCTCAACGAAGCTTAGCCATCTGCGCAGGACAGGATTAAAGTGCACGAGTATATACGCAAGCTCAGGGCCACTTTCTTTTCTCTCACTGATATAGTACGATGGAACGGAAATCCTACGCAACTATATATGTATAGAGAGATATCACAACGACTTTGTACTTTCCGAGGCACGGGGTTGAAACACCGCCAAAATCCCGATTCCGGGCTGCTGCTGAAAATTTTATGACATAAAACCCCAATAAATAGAAAAAAGAAAATAGGGAAACCCAATAAATCCCTATTTATTGTTTAAAAATATTGCTAAAAATATAAACTCAATAAATCCCTATTTACGGCTCTCTAGTCGCAGTAAACAGTATGCGGTTATAAACTGTACTAGCCTACAATACCTATTACCCAGCAATTGAGTATGAGAAAATTTAACAAATAAATTAATAATGTATGCCACTTGGCTACCTACTACTTACTACCGGTGGCAGCAACACCGTCTTAGGCCATACCGGGGCCCTTGGGCACAAAAGAATTCGTGGCTCTGTTGGAAAGTGAAAAATAGTGAATGACAAAAACATTTTTCTACTATGATCTTATATTTATTACAGTTAATTGCTAAAAATCAAATAATATCATTAATGAGGGTATCCACGACCACGAGAATGTAAACTTTAATGTTTCTTTCCTAAACTGTCTCTCAAAAAAAGAAAATATTCTATAAAAACATCAATACGTGTATTTTTTTTATTTATTACATTAAAATTTGGGCTTCTCTTGTCTAAAAATAACAATCGTAACAATTATTTGCTATAAAATCTAATATTTGTGGTTGAAAATTAACATATTAAAAAAAACATTTGTCGTTAAATCTTTTGATGTGTTATTTTTATTAAACACTACGAAATGATACTTTTATCTTATAGATTATAAATACATAGATTGCCGTAAGACGACTGTACAGCCAGACAAAAACCTTTAGATACATATTTTATACCTAGGAAATCTGTCAATGCCACTTTTTCTGGCTAACTTGGCAATGTGTGGCTTGTCATCTCAGGGTTGCCAGAAAGTCACTAACAACGCCCTCATTTACTCTGTAATACATTTTGTTGGGTTATATTTCCTAAAATAGAAAAAATATTGTATAGCGTAAGCGGATAAGGCCAACGCCTTTCGTTCGTCCGCCCTGGGCACAGGCCCCGTGTGCCCAGGGTAAAGACTTAAGGTAAAGACGGTACTGCCTGGCAGGTCAATTCTTCCACTTTATTTGTCCAACAGTGGACTTTTTTTATAACGTTAGAGTGATAAATAAACTAACGAATGAGATGAGGCCCGGTCCAGTAGTGGGATGTGTACGAGTGGAGGTTGTAAACTTTATTGTTTTTAAAAGTGCGATTACAGTTCACCTCACAGAAGTGGCTACTGCTGTCAATGAATCACTTCAAACAAAGAAGTTCCCAAATGCGTTGCATACCTGATTGCTAAAATAGTATTTGACATAATGATAATAATGTTTTGTATATGTTGCAAAGAAATGATAAAAACTTCATGATATATTCTCCAATTATCGGCAATTTATGTAACAAATATATCAATTACAAAATAATAAACTCATGTTTACTTATATTTCAGTTTGAAGTTTCTGCCAAGTCTGAGAACGAGTCGCCAACATGAGATACATATTAATCATACTGATTGCGGAAATTATATAAATGTACAAAAGTGAACCAAATAATCATTTTGGCAGTTAATAATATCGTTTTAGTAATTTTAGCGACGTAGTTAATATACGTTGAAATGTTGATACGAGCAAACACAGTCTTTCTGGCGCCAAAAACACTGGTTTTATTTTTATTACATATAACGTTTCTACTTAGCTTAGTTATTTTTTATTATTTTGAATCTTATATAATAACTTAGTTGGCGCTTAATGCAGTGATATTGACAATAATAATATCCTCCATACCGAATATCGGTCACGGCGGTCTGCCTCAACGGATATTAGCCATCGGCGCAGGACAGGATTATAGTGCCCAAGTGTATGCGCAAGCACAGGTGTACTCTCTATTCCCTCACTCTCATAATCCGATGGGACGGTAAACCAATACGACCGGAGAGAGATCAGGCGCATAACCAACGGCTTTACGTACTTTCCGAGGCACAGGGGTGAGACATCGCCAAATTTCTGACTCCGTTCAGCTACTGAAAATTTCTTGACGGAAAACTCAATAATTGATTGTTTTAGGCCCGACCCGGGATTCGAACCCTCATGGTCAGCAGTCTCACTACTACAACCACTAGACTAACGAGGCAGTCAATGACAATAATATTGATATACAATAGTTCAAGCTCTGTTATAATATTCCAAACACAAACGAGAATCCGTCTCTTATTGTTTCAGAGACTGCATTACTGCATTATTTGGCCCACCCATCTTTTCCCATAAACTTTGTAAACGGCACTAATATTAGAGGCCACAGAGTGCATTAGATGAGGGAGGTGAACCTATGTTTGTGCGTATGAGTGTGACAAATACGCAATTTCAAATCTACTAAGTAATCGAAAGTTATGAACAATCATCTAGGAGGCTTTAACCATCATCTATAAAAATATTTTTTGGCTTGCATTTAGATTTTTGTAGTTGCAATTACTGTTACAATCCGTTTTAACAGCCGTTTTACGTTTTCCGGGCATTATACGTAGTCTTTTTGCTGAGTACTAAAATTAGTTTCTGTTGGTGCAGTGCCGCAATCGCGACTTTGTGGTTGTAAAAGCTCTTGTACACTGAGTGCCTGAATAAATGTTTTCCTTATTACGCTAAAAAAATTAAAATAAATTTTGTTGATTTCTTGGAAAACAGGAAACTTTTATATGGTGCCTAATGTATTGTTTTAGTGGTCTCAAACCATTTTCGGATTATTACCTTTCTAATTAAACCGGTTTGGGGCACATCGGTTGGAGGGTTTCAATGTCTATAACGGACATAGGTAGAAACATTTTTTGTGTTTTACATAGAAGGATCAGTTATAATATTCTAATTATTAACTTTAATTGCATTCCGTAAGCCATAAGCTGAACATAGGTCCCCCTCACAGACGGGCGTAAGTGATCAACTGAGCCACCTTCATCACCAGGCTGTTATTCGAAAACTTTTCTTGTCCTAAGTGGTGCGTACTTTAAAATATATGACCATTCTGTCACCAATTCATCGTACTATATAATCTGGAGAACTATGTCGGTTACTTTGGTTCTTTTTTGTTTTTATAGAATAAGGGTGTCGAACGAGCACACAGTTCACCTTATGTGGTGGGCGATGTGGACCATAGACATTTACATTATCCTCGCTAATCACACTACACTATCCTCGATCAAGAATCAATATGTAGAATGCATTATCACATCTAAGTACTAAGAGAGAGTGCTTTATTTCCAGTGAAAACGGATTCCGGGTTTTTACATCAATATAACCATAGTAACCACAACCTGCTATTACACGCTGGTAGTCAGTGAGAACGTAGTCTTTCCCTAGTCGAGCCAACCCATTCATGCTTTAGTTTCGTAAACTGAGTGGCTGTTATAGGAAGAACAATCCTTTTCCTATAGAACCACACTACTGTATTACACTGTAGCACCAACAGGTTAAGTTAGAAATGAGGATATCCGCAGCAGAACCGTAGTGATCGACATGACCCAACGGATTAGTAAGCTGAAGTGGCAACGGGCCGGCCTAGGGTTGCCATTCTACAAATTTTAAAGTCCCTAGACTAACAGAAAAAATCCGCCAGAAACAGGATTTTTCTTTTTCTTAAAATCCGCTAGATGTCCCTAGGTATATTTTCGTAGTATATGGCATTGCGCTAATTGAAAAATCTTGCCAAATGGTCAATGAATACCGAAAATCTAAATCTATAAATTCGACATCGAATTCGATTCGAGCGAACTCTATTTCATATAAATCAGTTATTTATAGTGTAAAACAAAAATTATTCATGTACAAAATAAAAAAAAAATATTGTAAAAAAGTAAATCTTAAATATTTAAACCACGTTTAAGCATTAGTCATCTTATAAAAAATAAAACCATTAACTCAGTTCCTGTACCTAAATTTCAAAATTAATAGCGAAGTATGGATCCAGATCTTCAAAAACAAATTCAGCGGAAGTTGAAGCTTCGCCAATGTCTCCAGTTCCCATCTTTGGTTTGCCTTTATCGACTTGGTTGACAACATCTTCGGGTGTATCATTTGTTACGCAATTCTTTTTTTTAATCCTTAACTGATTTCTAATCAGAAGAATAGAATTTAAAGTTTTTTCTGATAGCTTGTTTTGCAGTTTGCTTTTTCTACACTTCTTTTCTACACTTTTAACTACATTCAGCACCAAATACGCGTTCAAATTCTGTATTGAGTGTGGTAGTGATAATATTACTATTGCAAAATTACATAAATCTTCGAATATGTTTACTCCTGCTGCATTTTTGTATGTCGAAACTATATACAGAAGTAGAAATAGATGAAAGTGAATGATCGACATTGAATTGGTAGTTTATGTTCGGGAATTCTCGTGAAATTATATTATATATACAGTGCTACCAACGGTAGATTACAAAAAGGGACATATGATAAATGACTTATTTGAAATGAATTTACTTTATAAAAAATTTACTTTATAAAAAAGTCGCCATCTCAAAAGTCCAAATGTCGCTAGAAGTCGCTAAATAATTATTTCTCGCTAAAACGATTTTTTATCCGCTAAACATTCTTAAAATCCGCTAGATCTAGCGAGAAAGTCGCTAAAACGGTAACACTGGGCCGGCCATATAGCTCGTAACCGTTAGGTGTAGTGTAGGGTGACCCCCCACTAGATCGAGTAATGATATGGTTAGACATGCAGGAAGTCGATGGATGAAGGTGACTCAGGACCGTGATTTGTGGCATTCCTTTGGGGAGGCCTATGTTCAGCTGTGGACTTGGGCTGTGACGATGATGATGACGAATAGGTCGGACCGGGACCACACTCTTATACCACTCTTATACAACACAAACGTAAAATTGTATCATATACTGTTGTGTTCCGTTTAGTTACTTTTTGTTAACAATGATTTTATATCAATCTCTAGGGGTTTATTATACACTCGTAAATTTAACAGTATGTGAGCAAACTGATTTTGATCCTCGCCGCCAGGAATGTAATTGTAAATTGAAGTTTTAGGTTCTGATTTACCATGGCTGTAGAGGAAAACATTGTGAGGATTCCTGCATGTCTAAGAAGTAAAAATATTTCGCAGACATGTAATGTCCAACATACACAAATATAAATATATTAACTTTGGACTCTCGTAGAGTCACGAAAACTTGATGTGTGTTCACAAAAACAAAGGTAGTTTTAGTAAAATATACCAGTTTCTCGACTCCACAGAGTCAGTAATTCATTCTTGGAGTATACGCTATTACAACAACATACATACATACATATAATCACGCCTCTTTCCCGTAGGGGTAGGCAGAGACCACTTCTTTCCACTTGCTACGATCCTTACATACTTGTTTCGCTTCGACCACTTTCATTATTCCCTTCATACACGCTCTACGGTTTAGGGTACTCTTAACCTGACCTTTTTTCAAGACGTCCCTAATTTGGTCTAGAAAAGTCCGCCTAGGTCTACCCCTTCCAGCACTTTCATTCACACTCGCCTTATACACTTTCTTCGTCAATCGTTCTTCATTCATTCTCTCGATGTGGCCAAACCATCTCAGCATACCTTTCACAATTTTTGTCACTTTTTTGTTCTTTCAGACCACAACGTTTCCTTATCTCACTATTTCTTATCCTGTTACTCAGTTTAACTCCTATCATACTTCTTAATGCTCTCATCTCAACTGCATTTATTCTACTTTCATGTTTCTTCTGCCATACCCAACTTTCACTTCCGTACATGAGTGTCGGAACCAACACCCCCTCATGCACAGCCAAACGAGCCTTGTTAGACACCTTCCGACTGCTCATAAAGGAGTGCAAAGCTCCATTTACCATATTTCCTGCATTCACTCTTCTTTCGATATCACTCTCACACTTTCCATCTCCTGTAAACTTTGACCCCAGATACACAAACTCTTTCACCTGTTCAATTTGTTCATCTTCAATCACGATATTGCAGTCTGTCACTGCCTCATCTTTTTCAAACACCATCACTTTCGTCTTCCTTACATTCATCTTCATTCCCTTTCTAACAAAAGCTCCACTCATAGCAGTTACCATCTCCTGCAACTCCTCGGCCGAAGACGCAAGTAATACTTGGTCATCAGCATAGAGAAAACATTTGACGAGTAACTCATTCATTCTCAACCCACTTTCATTCTCTTTTAAATCTGTCAAACAATTGTCAATGAACAGATTAAACAGCCACGGTGACGCTACACATCCCTGTCTAACACCTTTTTCGATATTAAACCATTCAGTGTATGCCCCGTTTATCCTTACACAAGCACTAGAATCCCTATAAAGAGATTGCAATACTCGTATGAGGACACTGCTCACATCGTTCATGGACAGTGCTGACCACAATTCATTCCTCACCACTCTATAATAGGCTCTTTTCTAGATCTACGAAGGCGCAGTAGACTTTCTTGTTTTTAGCCAAACACTTTTCGGCTATGCACCGCAAGGAAAAGACCCGATCCGTACACCCCATTCCCTTTCTAAATCCCGCTTGTACATCCCATATTTTCTCGTCTGTTTCGTTCACAACCCTTTCAATCAACACTTTCGCATACAATTTACCGACGACGCTAAGAAGGCTTATACCACGGTAATTTATGCAGTCCTGCCGTGACCGCTTTCCCTTATACAATGGCACGATTACGGCTTTGCACCAGTCTCCCGGCACTTGCCCATTTCGCCAGCACAGATTGAAAAGGCGGTACAGCTGACTAGCCACCAGGCCCTGTCCAGCCCTCAGCATCTCGACGGTAATCCTGTCATACCCTGCAGCCTTACCTAATCTCATACTTTTCAACGCTTTCACTATTTCATCCATGCTTATCTCATTTTCATCAACATTTATATTCGTTTCCGTGGAAGGTGGCAGATGCTGTACCTGCACTTCCTCTCTTTCAAACAAACTTTCAAAATACTCTTTCCATCTCTTTAACACACATTCTTCTCCTTTTATAATGCTCCCATCTTGACTCCTGATTGTACTCAGCTCCGAGGTAGAAGTTTTTCCTCTGACTGTTTTGATGGTTTTCCAGAAAACTTAATGTTTGACTGGAAATCTTCAGTGAGCCTCCCATCAAAATCATCTTTTCGTTCTTCTTTCTTTCTAGACACAGTTTCTTTCGCTGCTGTTTTCAATCTTTTATACATCGTTCTTGCTTCCTTTATCTCGTCATCCGTTGCCTTTTGAACTTTTTGGTTAGCTTTTGTTGCTAACCAATCCAACCACGCTTTCTTCTTTTCTTGCACAACCCTTTGTACATCTTTATCCATCCACACGTTATCATTCTTTCTCCCTTTCCTTCTTTTAGCTACCCCGCATACCTCAATCGCAACATTTACAACCCCTTTCTTAAATGTCTCCCACAAATCTTCAATCATTCCTATCTCTTCTATCCCTTTAAAACTTTCTTTCAGTTTCTCTACATACTCGTCTTTCTTTTCTTTTTCTTGTAGATTTTCCACTTTTACTCTGTCCAAAATACTCGTAGGCTCGGCCCCTCGGTGTCGCCACCGTTTAAAGAGGCCACGCATTCGGGCTATGACCAGGAAGTGGTCTGTGTCGAGGCCTACACCGCGGTATGCCCGAGTGTCTAGCACTTTCTTCTTCAGTCTTTCATCCACAATTACAAAATCAATCATACTTCTAGACTCACCCTCATCTCTTGTATACAAATGGATCTTTTTGTGGTCAAACATTGTGTTGGCCACGCACAGATTCCATTCCAAGCATACTTCAAGCAGGCTTCTCCCATTGTCATTCACTCTCTCGTCCCCAAACATACCCAGAACTCCTTCATACCCATCACGCTTTACTCCAACCCATCCATTAAAGTCCCCTAACATCACGATCCGTTTATTTTCTCCGCATTTATTCAAGACCTCTCTCATGCTATCCCAAAATTCCTCTCTCTCTTGTTGTGATTTTAGTGACCCACCTCCACGCAGATCCGTCGGTGCATAGACCCCAAGGATAAACAAGCGGGTGAGTCCGACTTTTAACCTAATCCAGAGGAGTCTTGGGCATACACATTCATGCTCCATCACACATTCAACCATTCGAGATGAAAGAATCACACCAACTCCCTGACAGCCTCGGCTGGTTTGGGGGACTCCCGACCAGTATGCCGTGTAGGGGCCATGAACCGTGGTGTCACATCCTTTCCTCTTGGTTTCGTTCACGCACAGAATATCAATGCAACGTTCATCCATCATCTGACATACTCCATCTACCTTTCCATCCATCCCTCCTCTTACATTCAACGTAGCGAAGCGGCTTTCCGTGGGCCGCTTTTCGCCCCCGCGAGAAACGAGACGTGATGGGTGGCGAACCACATCGCCACCATTTTGGTAAATTTTTTGATTATCCATTGCGTTCCCACGAATAGCGAAGGAAAGGTTTGTCCCCCCCCAGCAGAGCCCCGCATGCCAGGGTAAGGCTAGCCTAATTCTGGGGTCGCCCGGTCCCAGGGCAGTGTGGCACGCTAACGACTAGGCTCGCCCCTAGCTATGCATCCATCCGCACGGCCGACGTTGGATTGGCGGAGGGTAGGAAATGGGAAACCGGGAAGGATAGGTGGTGTGAAAAGGAATAGTAAGGTAAGTTAGGGTAGGAAATAGGAAATGTAGGATATTACCGTCCATGAGGGCAAGGGATAGGACAGTAATAGCTAGGGTAGCCGGGGTCGCATACCCGTATACCATACCACAACTACCGGATAGGTAAATTGGGATGAGTATCCCTCGACTATTGTATTACAACAAAGTCCCAGAAAATATACAAGGTCTCTAAATAAATATTTAATTAATCAAAAACTTTATACAAAAGTTAATTATAATATAAATGAATACATGGTTGATAATAACCCCTAGGAAAGTGGTGGTCGATTCCAAGCTGTTTATAAAATAAAGTTTGTAAATATTTTGTAACCATTGTAAAATTTATTTAAAAAAATGTCCCGCTGGGTTTCTTCCTGGTTCTTCTCAGGACAGAGGTTTTTTTGAATCAATGGTAAGGTAAAAAATGACTTTCAATAAGAATTACATGTAATCTATATTGAATAAAAAAAATATTCTATTCTACACATACTGGGATAGCGCGTCGGATTTATTGTCCCACAATCTTCTAAGAAATGAGAGGAACCCTGTGGCCAGCTGTGGAACGTATGCAGACCGTAACTTTACTTCAAGCGTTTATCATCATCTTAATTGAGGATAGATGTCGGCGTCTACAGGTCATGTATAAAATAGATTGTGTTTAACAATGTAATCAGGTACGTATATTCAATGATCTCTTAGGATGGTCTACGTTCAGGAATAGCCTAGGCGATTTGTAATAATGATGATAAAGGGCGAGGTGTATGATTTTAATTTAAGGTCTTAAACAAGTCGTTCGCAGACAGGCTGTCTCGCAATTCATGACAAATTAGTGGAGTCTAACTCTGCACTTGGATCAAAGTAAATCCACAGTGACAGCTGTGTTGGCAATACCTTTATGGCACGCTTAATTGCCAATGAAATCTAATTGTTTTTTTATTGATAGTTAAAAGTAAAATTAAATTTGAACTGTATTTCATTTTTAAATACGGGCTTTGGCTGTTTTTTTTTTAATTTTTGCAGGCAGCTATGTAGTTCTTATAAGATCAGTATCATTGAAACCTAGTAAGATCTATTGTAATTTGTTACTGTATTTGCTGCTATGGATACAGTTGCACTGCTAAGCCCTATAGTTGCTTAGCTGTGAGCAATTTTACTTTTCCAGATAAGTGTAACATTTGCGCATTAAGGGTCTACTATCAGTTAGGACGTGTAGATGTCTTTTAGTTTTAGAGCTTCGGTATCTATTGAGGAACCATCAAATATAAAAATGCAAGTAAGCTCAAGTAAGCCTAAGCACGCACTTGTGTTTATATCCATATTTAACCATATATAATTAATGTATAATGTATACGACAGACGAGCTAACATAACAACATCTTATTGTGACCATATCAATATTAAAAATCTTTTATATTTTAAATAATTAGATTGACTTGGGCCATCGCATGTAAACACATTGTATCTCACAAGTAATACATATTATATTAAATTCGATTGCTTATTGCGATTGCCAAATCAATCTATTTATTTAAAACATAAATGATTTTTAATATTGATATGGTCACAATAAGATGTTATGTTAGCTAATTAGGTGATAACTTAAGACAGAAGGATGACATGGATCTCACAACTTTTTACGGTAGAAGAACAGGCAGAAGTATAGCTAAATAAAAAGCTCAACTAAGTCTTTAAATTAGTAAATACTCTACTAATCTACTAATTGATAACCTTTTGGGTGAAAATCTGATTTTGATCTCTGCCCTAATTTAATAAATTAAGAACTATTTTGTATTATAATTATAAATTAATTATTATTAGTATAAATAAAGCATTAAAATTTAATTTTTATTCCCCAAAAATAAGTCGTATTTTAGGTTGTTTAATAAATGTTTATTAAATATAAACGTGGTATATCCAAACCGCAGCAATCGGAGATCATTTTTACTGGAAACGAGAAATTAGTCTTAGCCCTCAAGGATGAAAACGTATTTGCATTTTGATTCTTAATCGAGGATAGATGTAGATGTCTATGGGCTACGTACCATCCGGTGGACTGTGCGCTCGTTTGTCACCCTTATTCTATAAAAAGTACCGGGATTTTTTTTGAAATTATATTTAGATACAAATTACATACTGATGAATAATATTTTTTGATCTTATTGACATTATAGAAAAAACTGAACTGGTTATTTGAATAAAAATTCATGAGTGCAATTAGTTTAATTAAAATTTCCGTATTTTTATAAAATACTAAGAAAAGTGCTGGAAATAATAGATTTTCTCAAAAAGGAAGGGAACTTGAATAAAAAGGAAAAAAATCGTACCTAAGACGGGACGCGAACCAAGGCATTACGTATTTGTGACCGTTCGCTATCCACTTGAGCTATTACGATCTTTAACACAGTGTCAAAATTTACCTTCTTACATTGCCTGAAAACACAGACAAAAAAACATTTTCTGAAAATAATTCCTAGCTAGATCGATTTATTGCCCCCGAAACTATCTGGACACTAAATTTCATGAAAAATTTTGGAGCCGTTTCCGAGATTCCGATTATATATCCTTTACCTTATATATATATATATATATATATATATATATATATATATATATATATATATATATATATATATATATATATATAAGGTAAAGGATATTTGCTGTTAATTTCTATTTTTTTTTTTCATAAAACAAAAGTCACATAAAATGTCTTTTCATTCCTAGCACATTAAAATATATAATTATTTTTTTCATTTCCATGGCTCTATTTGACCCACTTTTCTCTTTAATAGGATATCTGGTGTATCTGTATAGCCTTTAGAAATCGAAGTAGCGTCAATCTTATGAAATGTGTACAAGTAATTGCTTACAAACATAGAACATGGAACTCTGCGGCCTACATTTCCACACCAGTTAAGCTTTTGAGTCATCTCCCTTACTTGATGCTAATTTGGCACTGAGGCGCTACTTTTTATTTCCTAAAATAAGAAATCAATTGCGGGGTGGTACTAGCGTTCGAACAGGCCGTAGAAGAGATGTCTGAGGTGGACTGAAAAATGAATTTTGAAAATTGGTTTACACGCATGAAACTTTGTAAAGATGCTAGTAGAGATTCTTTAAAAAGATTTTATAATAAAACAACTTTATAATATAACAAAACAAACAAAATTCTAACCATAGAACTTTATTAAGTTTTGTAAAACTTTCTAACTGGACCAAGCATGTCGCAGGATTTTAATGAAATAGGGATTTTGAACAAATGCTAGAACATAATATCACAGAGACTCGATTACATTACGAACAGATTTAGGATTTTTATAAAAAACCTGGATTCATGATTATGATTTACCCTTTTTATTATACTTTTCACTTTCACGGTAGTAAAGTAATTTTGTTAAATCTGTTTTCAGTTTTTACAAAATAAAAAAAAATTGAAAAAAAGAAAAGAATTTTGAGAAAATAAAAAAACAAAGTAGGTATTATAATTAACAAATTATTAATTATTTGAATGTCTGCGCCTTAAGCCGCCGCACCTTATAATATTGTCCTTGATATAACTTCTTTTGGCGATAAAAAGCGTGACCTTTCAACCCCCTAGCAGTCTCATGAGACCATATATACATATTCCGTCAAATCCCTAGCGGTCTCATCTCATGGGTCAAACCGACCCACAGCACTTTAACCTATAATAACTTATATATATAGAGACTACTTTTCAAAGAAGTTATCAAGATGTTTGGCATTATATAATCAATATGAAATAATTTATCCTCTAGTGCAATAAAAAAGCTATTATCCTATGAATATTTACGAGTATATAAAATCTACGTTTACTTCGTACGCCATTTTCGCGTGAATGTTATTGTGTTGATTTTTGGATTTTTCTAGTATTTTAGTATAGTGTTTTATTATATAATTGTAATGAAAGTTTTTGTGTTAATATAGTTTATCTTTTTACGTAAATAATTTGGAGTTATATATATTGAAATAATTGTGATATTCACGCTGCCGACATTCACTTGGTATGTTTTTTTGTTATCAAAATACAATAAAATCTTTTTGTAATGAAGTAAAACCTGACTTTTGTTTAGACCACAAGATAGAAAATGTATAGATTTTATAATGCTAGACTTCTTAATAGAAAAGTAGTCTCTAAATATAAGTTTTAATGGTTTTAAATGCTGTAAGTGGGTGCGGTCGCAAGCGACCGCTCGGGATTTGCCAGGCGCATGCGACTGCATGGGATTTTTATGGCGCTTGAAGGGTTAAAAACTTTATCGTTTTCGTAAATATTACGTACGTAGTAACATTTGTCACTGACGAATATTACGTGCGAAAGATAAAAATGTGAATAAAAAGATCTAGAGACTAAAATTAAAGAATTAGGCTTTGTTGCACACATGACGAACGATGAAGCAAAAATCTTTTTAGTATTAAGCGTTTATAATTTAATTTATTTAAGTTATTAACTTAAGAATGTATAGACGTTCAGAGAAAAGTGTAATATTTATATATTGTTATTATATATGAACTATCGTCACAACAATACGTAGTATTCAGTTCCAAACACGCTAACTGTCTAATCGGGAGCGAATGAACGGAACTATTTGTAGATTTTACGGCATGTTCACACCCGTCAAATTACTGTGAGCTTTCAACGTATGTCTTGATTGCTTCCTTGTTATATCTACCGGGTACTAACCTAACATTCAATTCGTATTGAGTAAATTACGACTTTGTTTAATTCGTTTCGTATACATGCGACCTTGACGTATCGTAGTGGCGGTGTAAAGAATCTTCATTACCTCATATCCTCTCGTGGGTGTCGAAAGAAGATACAGATGGAAATCAACCAGGAAATTTCAACAGCGTCAATAGTAACAACTAAAAATAAAAAAAAACTGTGGTTCGAAGTCGCCTGCCAAGCGTGGCAAATATCCATCATCATCATCATCAGCCTACGGCAGTCCACTGCTGGACATAGGCCTCTCCCAAGGCGCGCTACTTAGCCCGACCTTCAGCTTCACTCATCCAGCTTATACAAGCCGCCTTGCGCAGATCGTTGCTCCATCTAGCCAGGGAGCGTCCCACGCTACGTTTATCTAAACGCGGTCTCCACTCTATGACACGCCTATTCCTATGGTTATCGCTTCTGCCACAGATGTGACCAGTCCGTTGCCACTTCAGCCTACGAATACGGAAGGCTACGTCGGTGATCTTGGTTCTCCGGTGGTTTTCTTCGTTACGAATCTTACCCACCATGAAAATTCCGAACACATCTCCTTACATCGCTCACTGGGTGACTTTGAGTTTGTGGAGTAGTCGTACCGTTAGTGTCCACGTTTTGTTCAATATCAAATATCCATATTATGAGTCAATTAATGGAGGAAGCCTATGTTAATCATCAGCAGTGCACTGTTAAGAGGCTGTAACGGTATTCAATTTGCAGTTACTTTGACTTTTGTGCCTGACCGAAAAACAGTTGTGGCAATATTTTGTGATTTCGCGTTTTATTGATGTTTATTATTACATAATCGTGAATTACAAAATGTGCAACAACGGTTTTTCAATGATGATGAAGTGTCATCATCATCATCATAATAACTGCCCATAACAAATCTACGGCTGAACATAGGTATTCCCAAGAAACACGGTAGATCGATCTATTACTATGATACTAAATCTATAATAATTAAAAACTATTAACTTATATAGCTATTTATAAAACTATATTTAATTAAGTCTAAATGTAATTAAAAAAAAAAAAAAAAACCTTTGCAAAAACCATGAATTAAATAATTATATAATATGTATTGACTGTTCACTGTAGATTGCATAACTTTTTGTTAAATACCTATAGAATTACTAAAATTATATATCATATATCTTTGCAATACTTCATTGTAACCTATCACCAAAAGTAATAGTTCTCTGACTTGTGATAACAATAATCATTTATTGCATTACAAATTAAGAAATTAAAAATGTTCCTATACATAGTAGTCTAACCTTTCATACGCGTAATAAGTTAGTGTGACGGTAATCGCAAAAAAGTGATAATGTATTTACGAATTTGTAACGTAAACATAGATTAGGTGAATCATAATATGCCGTATGCTTTTATAATTGTAAATAATGGTGCCTTTAGAAGTGACTAGTGTCTAAGATACAGGCTCGGCCTAGTTTAGACGCTAGTGTATAAAATTGTATAGATGAGTTATAACTGTTCAAATGTCTTAGAGCTAAATAATGTAATCCTTACTTGGTGTCAATAAAAATTATTATTATTATTATTTGTTATTTATTTTGTTATAATATTTTTTTCGTGATTGATTGCAATGATTGTAATTTGTAAACTACCTGTAATTTGACTACCGTAAAACCTGGCAACATTGGCATTTTTGGAAGGACTTAAAAGTTTAAAACCAATTTTCCAACGTAAAAAGTATTCTCAGACTGGGCGTCAATTTTGAAAGTGACACTATATTCTTCATAGATTTAGTGATTTAAACAAACACTAACATTAAATAGAAAAAACACTCAAACTCAAAACTCACCAGAAAATGGCAAAGTTAACCTCACTTTGTGGCAACTTTGCCATCAGGGTTTATAATAAAAATAATAGGATTTGAAGATAAGATTTGAGCGAGATCAGAATGGCTTTCCAGCATCTTAAAAACGGCAAGGCCCCAGGCGAGGATGGGATTACAGTGGAGCTTCTGAAAGCGGGTGTAACACCGGTACTTAAGTACCGGTGTCGAGTCCGAGTCCTTCATCATCATCATCATCATTACAGCCTTTTACAAGTCCACTGCTGAACATAGGCCTCCCCCAAGTTATGACACAAAGCACGGTCCTGAGCCACCTGCATTCATCGACTTCCTGCATGTCTTACCAGGTCGTCACTCCATCTAGTGGGGGGTCGCCCTACACTTAGTCTACCGGTACGAGGCTGCCACTCGAGAACCTTTCTTCCCCAACGGTTGTCGGTTCTTCGAGCTATATGGCCGGCCCATTGCCACTTCAGCTTACTAATCCGTTGGGCTATGTCGGTCACTCTGGTTCTACTGCGGATATCCTCTAAGTTTATCATGCAGAGAAACTCCGTGCATAGCCCTCTCCATAGCTCGCTGAGCGACTTTGAGCGTCCTCATACGGCCAGCAGTGAAGGACCACGTCTCAGTTCCATATGTCATCACTGGCAACATGCACTGGTTGTACATTTTAGTTTTCAGGTTTTGAGGTATACTAGACGAGAAGATGCGTTGTAATTTCCCGAACGCCCAGCCGAGTTGAATCCGTCGATTGACCTCTCGGTCGAAGTTGGACTTACCTAGCCGGACTATTTGTCCCAGGTAAACGGACTCGTCAACAACTTCGAGCTTAGTGCTCCCAACAACTACCGGCATAGGTGTGACATGGACATTAAACATGATCTTTGTTTTGTCCATGTTCATCTTAAGACCTATTCGTTGGGAGGCACTATTGAGGTCATTGAGCATAGTGCTTAAGTCCTCCAGCGATTTTGCCATAAGGACTATATCGTCGTCGACTATACCTGCGAGTCCTTCAGATGATCTTCAATTCCGTCCTCCATGGTGGCACTACTCGAGAGGTGTGGAGCAGAAGTGCAGTAGTCTTGTTCTTCAAGAAAGGTGACAACGCTCTCTTGAAGAACTATAGACCAATTTCCGCTACAGTCCCTTCAGCGGTGCCAAGTTGACTGTCGGTATATCGAGGTGCTGAAGTGTTTGTACAGTAGGGCTACGATGGCTATCCGAGTACAGAACCAGAGTACGAAACCTATCCAACTGCAGAGAGGTGTAAGACAGCATGATGTTATATCCCCGAAACTCTTCACCGCTGCATTGGAAGATGCTTTCAAGCTACTGGACTGGAAAGGATACGGCATCAACATCAATGGCGAGTACATCACTCACCTTAGATTTGCCAACGACATAGTCCTTATGGCAAAATCGCTGGAGTATCTAAGCACTATGCTCAATGACCTCTATAGTGTCTGTCTCCCAACGAATAGGTCTTAAGCTGAACATGGACAAAACAAAGATCATGTACGATGTCCATGTCACACCTATGCCGGTTTGTTGGCTGGGACAAATAGCCCGACTGGGTAAGTCAAACTTCGGCCGAGAGATTTAACTCAAGAGGATTCAACTCGGCTGGGTAGCGTTCGGGAAATTACGACACATCTTCTCGTCAGGTATACCTCAAAACCTGAAAACCAGATTGTACAACCGGAGTGTGTTACCAGTGATGACTTACGGATCTGAGACGTGGTCCTTCTATGCTGGCCGTATGAGGACGCTCAAGGTCACTCAGCGAGCTATGGAGAGGGCTATGCTCGGGGTTTCTCGGCGTGATAAACTTAGAAATGAGGATATCCGCAGTAGAACTAGAGTGACCGACATAGCCCAACGGATTAGTAAGCTGAAGTGGCAATGGGCCGGCCATATAGCTCGAAGAACCGACAATTGATGGGGAAAAAAGGTTCTCGAGTGGCAGCCTCGTACCAGTGGGCGTAGTGTAGGGCGACCCCTCATTAGATGGAGTAATAAACTGGTAAAACATGCAGGAAGTCGATGGATGCGGGTGACTCAGGACCGTGCTTTTTGACATTTCTTGGGGGAGGCCTATGTTCAGCAGTGGACTTGTGAAGGGCTGGGCAGGGCACGCCTCCCACAAGAAATGCATAGTTCGTTTACGCACAGCATAATAGTCAATTTCGATGATACAACTGTATTTAAAAGTTCATTTGTGTTATATTTAGGATTTTACAACCCTAATATAAGTTATGTGTCATCTAATCTTCAACGAGAAGTCACACTAATGTTACTATAATTTTAATTGCGCGTATAACTGATTTATTATTATTTTCCCAATATACTATTACATTTACTTACTTACTTACTTATCGTCACGCACAATCCCTAACGGGGTAGCCAGAGAGAACAGATCGCCAAGTGTCACGATCCTTACATACCTCTTTCGCTTCTTTCAGGTTCATTAACTTCTTCATACATGCACGTCTAGGTATGCGAGTACTCTTGACCCTCCCCTCTTCGAGCAATTTGCTCACATGGTCTTCGAAAGTTAGTCTCGGTCTACCTCGACACCTTTTAATATTTACTTTCGCTCTATATATTTTCTTCACCATTCGGTCTTCACTCATTCGCTCAACGTGCCCAAACCATTGGAGTACGCATACGTATACGTGTTACATTTACGATGTCAAAATTATTTTACGGCACGTCTATTACCTAGTTAAACATTTTTTTAGTAAAATGACACGTTGATACATAAAAGTTCGCCACCCCTGCCCTAGACGGCTCATGGACGTACATGGGCCCGGTAGGTGGTTCTGTTGTCGAGATCCGAAAATCTCACGTGCGAAGCGGGGGCAGATCGCTAGTCAGTTATAATAAAGATCAAAAATGATGCTTGTCACGTAACCTTGCAAAGTTAGTTTTATAGACACATATTAAGACCACCATGTTAAAAACGAAATATTACATTTCCTAACCATTATTATTACGTTACTACAAAGATATAGACACCTACATTCAGTATTTCCATCGACTTCCTGCATATCTTACCAGGTCGTCACTCCATCTAGTGGGGGGTCGCCCTACACTACGCCTACCGGTACGAGGCTGCCACTCGAGAACCTTTCTTCCCCATCGGTTATCGGTTCTTCGAGCTATATGGCCGGCCCATTGCCACTTCAGTTTACTAATCCGTTGGGCTATGTCGGTCACTCTGGTTTTACTGCGGATATCCTCATTTCTGAGTCTATCACGCAGAGAAACTCCGAGCATAGCCCTCTCCATAGCTCGCTGAGCGACCTTGAGCGTCCTCATACGGCCAGCAGTGAAGGACCACGTCTCAGATCCGTAAGTCATCACTGGCAACACGCACTGGTTGTACAATCTAGTTTTTAGAGATTGAGGTATACCTGACGAGAAGATATGTCGTAGTTTCCCGAACGCTGCCCAGCCGAGTTGAATCCGTCGAATGACCTCTCGGTCGAAGTTGGACTTACCTAGTCGGACTATTTGTCCCAGGTAAACGTACTCGTCAACAACTTCGAGCATAGTGCTCCCAACAACTACCGGCATAGGTGTGACATGGACATTAAACATGATCTTTGTTTTGTATCTGTTCATCTTAAGACCTATCCGTTGGGAGGCACTATGGCAGGCACACTGATGCAGGTGGCTCAGGACCGTGCTTTGTGGCATTACTTGGGGGAGGCCTATGTTCAGCAGTGGACTTGTGAAGGGCTGTAATGATGATGATGATGATGATTCAGTATTTTAAACAAATTAACAAAAGTTCATGAGCACTGACCAAGGAAAATAAATTGCTGGCATAATTTCACGTTAAAATAAAATGCCAAAATTAACTTTCATGTAGTCATAACGAAAATAATGCTGTCGATTATCCAAAAAATTGCATATCTCGAAAAACGTTACGTTGTTCGTATTATTTGTAATTTTGTACCAATACATAGCTGATGGCAAAGTTAACTTCCATTGGTAAAATTGTCAGACTTGACTATAATATGATTTTTATAGTTTGCCTTAGTTGCATTATTAAAGCGAGCCGTGCTAGCTCAGGGGCTAAACGCACGCTATAAATTTAACAGTAGGCGAGCAACCCGGGTTCGGTCTCCGGCAGCACCAATGACATTGTTTATTGCAATTTTAAGTACTGATTTACCCTGTGTTCGTTGGTGAAGGAAAACATCGTAAGGAAACCTGCATGTTTGAGAAATAAGAAAAAATCGAAGACGTGAAATTTGCCAACACGCATTGGGGCAGTGCGGTGGACATTTCCCTGCCCTATCCTCAATTAAGAATCAAAATGTAAATGTGTTGTCACCTCCGAACAATGATTTCAAAAGGAAGGATAGGCCCATCTAAACATTTTACTCATAACTTTTTCATACAAGAAAAAACGGCCAAGAGCGTGTCGGGCCACGCTCAGTGTAGGGTTCCGTAGTTTCCCGTCCGTCACAATAAGTGTTCCCACTTATGAGTTGAAAGGTGGGTATCCATTATGTTCGCGCTCCAGCAGCGCTCGGCGCTCCTGCAACTGCTCCCGGTAGTGGGTACTGTTGTTTCCATCCAAGTTCAAAATGATTTTCCTAGAAAGTCCTTATAAAGATCTACTTTTCAGATTTTTTTCATATTTTCTAAGCTTATGGTTCAAAAGTTAGAGGGGAGGGGGGGGGGACACATTGTTTTTTCTTTTGGAGCGATTATTTCCGAAATTATTGACATTATCAAAAAATGATTTCAGTAAACCCCTATTCATTTTTAAATACCTTTCCAACACTATATCACACGTTAGGGTTGAAATTAAAAAAGAAATCACTTCCCACTTTACATATAGGGGGGCTACCCTAATAAAACATTTTTTCCAATTTTTATTTTACCACTTTGTCGGCGTGATTGATACACATATTGGTACCAAATTTCAGCTTTCTAGTGCTAACGGTCACAGAGATTAAGCGAGGACGGACAGACGGACAGACAGACATGGCGAAACTATAAGGGTTCCTAGTTGACTACGGAACCCTAAAAAGTAGCGCATCTGTCATAATACAAACTTCATATCATAACACGAAGTAACCAGGGTCGGATTTCGTAATTATCCTAACTGTACCATTATTTCATAGTTTGTAGTATATATTATCCTAATAATACTAAGCGCAAAAACCATCATTTTACTCAAAGATCGACTTGTATTATTATTGGGTCCTTTTGCTTTTTAATATTAACCCTACGATATAGCAAATTTCTGTATTGTACATGAGTGCCGCGTTTTTGAAATAAAATTAGAGTTAGCTTCCTTTATGGTCAATCGGTGCTCGATAGATGCATTTATGTTGCATCCTTGATACAACTATAATGAGGGGCTACCACGATAAAAACTCTAAGCTCCAGAAACAATCGGTATGAAAACGGAATTTAAAAATATTTTATGAATCAGATTTTCAGATTCAATTAAGCAGATATGGTTTCTTTTATACTCTTTTCGTTTTACCCTTATTGAATATAAAATATATTAGGTACCAATATTCAAAATTAAACTTATTCTAAGTTCTTTAGACAAAAATAAAACAGAAATAAGAATAAAACCGTCAAAAACGAAACGTATAGATAAACTAGACGTGTGAAGTCAAAATTCTGCCACATGGGAAAAAAGAAACATAAAACGTCAAACGTGATATAAATTTTTTAAAATTGTATAATTTGATTTTTCATGTACAATATTTTGCGGGTCTGAATCCAACCCTGGCCTAATATTGGTAACGTAACTAAACTAATTGTAAAATAAAACTTAAAAATGCGTTCATATAATAATTTAATTTTAACAAAATTAATACAGGGTTATTAACCGATGATGCGATATCCCATGTTCCTTTTTAATCTTCGTATCGTAATTTTTGCATTCGTTTACCACGCAGCTTGACATATTTATGACAGACAAATCTGTCCTGCGCGCGCACTACTCTCGACCGATTCGCCTTGGCCCTAAACTGTAATTTTAGGGCCAGCGCACTGGTCCGTTTTAGTTGTTCGGTCGGCCCGATCCTTACACTAGTAATATATAAGTCAATGCCTCCGAGGACTAACATAGAATGCCTCGTTTCCAGTAAAAAGGGTTTCCGGTTCTCTACACTCACCATACGAAACACAGCAGTCCTGGTATTCTGTGAGAGCGCGATCATACCCCGCTCGCTCGAACCAACCCATTCATGTAATAATATAAAAACTAATGACCAGCACCGGATTTTCCGTATAGATGCCTAACTCAAATAAATCTATCAGTGTAGCGTTGTTGAGATTTAAAATAATCAAAGACGATTTGTTTTATTAATTTTAGTCTTTATTTTAATCTCACAGTTTTTCGGGTTAAAATAGGCGAGAACTTTCCTGGTATTGCTATCTATCTGTTCGTCAAGTATCATTACAAAATACAGACTGACAGACAAATATTTAATTAGTAATAAAGTAATAATTTATACGTAATAGAGTCACGCTGCAGCTATATTATAGTTGTAGCACGAATGAGTCGGCTCGAACGGGGAAGGACCACGCTCTCACAGAATACCAGCGTAAAATAGCAGCTTAATACTGCTGTGTCTTGTACAATGAGTGTAAAGATCCGGAGACCCTTTTTTACTAGAAACGAGGCATTCCATCTTGGTCCTCACGGGCGAGAAAGCATCTGCGTTTTGATTCTTAATCGTGCATAAATGTAGATGTCTATGGTCCACAGCATCCACTTACCATCGGGTGGAATGTGTACTCGTTTGTCACCCTTATTCTATAAAAAATAGGCAGATTTAAAAAAAAATGTTTACTCATGCAATATTGGCATGCAAATAACTCCCCCAGCTCAATAAAAGACAGACACCCTAATTTTATATTTGTATATAACGTTGTCCGTAAACTTATTTATGAATGCCGAGATGATGCAAATATAAATCTGGTTAATTGCACTTCAAAGCTAAAAACATTCAGTTTACGAAATGATGTTTTGTATATATGTTGGTAAATCTTTTATAGATTTGCAAGAGATATTTGTTTACAAATTGTAAATATGCCGATGATGTCTTCGTGTCTGAAATTTGGATTTCCAACTTATAGCCGTAGTCGAGAATTTATAGTACACAAGTGATCGTCAAGTGGTCGAAATTTTTACTGTTAATCATTAAATTTCACAGCTTTCACAGAATACTGGCATAAATTAGTCGCATAACGCTGCTGTGTTTAGTATTGTAAGTGCAGAGATATGTTAGCCTTCAGGACTGACAATGCATATAAATTTTGATTTTTAATCGAGGATAGATTTATGGGCTAAAGCATACACTTATTATTTGTGGAGTGTGTGCTCGATTGTCATTATTCTATTCCTTGGTGCTCCCTCCAGTCGACAGTCCGAGTCATTTACATCTTTCATACTTATGAGATGGTTCATGATATTTTGGTCTTTTCCTTAATAGCCTCTTACGACACAACATGTTAGATCTTCACCACACGGCATCTGGTATAACGCCAGATATAATTATAATCGTAATACACAGAAGTTACGTAGAGTAATGGCATGGTTGCGAGAATTCTGCGACCTCTAATCTACCTGCTGGCGTCGTAACTACGACGACTTAGACGGCAACTGCCAATTCTACGGGGGATATTTGCCACAGTTGCCGCACTGAGCAGGCGAATTAGCAACTGCTGTTGATCTATGGGAGTCCGATGGTCAGCAGTGGACTTTTATAGACTGTAGCAATGGTCACAAACAATGATAAAATAATAATAATAATAATATCCCCCAGACCGTATTTCGGTCACGGAAGCCTGCCTCAACGGGGGCTAGCCATCGGCGCAGGACAGGATTATAGTGCCCAAGTGTATGCGCAAGCACAGGTGCACTCTCTCTTCCCTCACTCTCATAATTCAATGGGACGGTAAACCAACCAAAATTCAGGCGCAGGAGCAACGGCTTTAAGTGCTTTCTGAGGCACGGGATGAGACACCGCCAACTTCCTGACTCCGGGCAACTACTGAGAATTTCTTGAGGAAAAAACTCAATAATTAGTTTTTTTTTGGCCCGACCCGGGATTCGAACCCAGGACCTCACGATCAGCAGTCGTACTACTACAACCACTAGACCAATGTGGCAGTCAAAGTTAAGCAAAATTAAAAGAAATATAAAAAACTTTACTACCTTAAAGCGCGTAAACTTAAAAATTTTGTGTAATATCACGCGCTGTATTTATAGACATGAACGTTCCACCACTAAGGCGGTCGGCTGCTGTGATATGATATTTTAAAACTATACTACAACTAGAATCGTGTAGACGTTTAGTTACACTTAGGTGTAGTTTAGTTTAGTGATATAGCTAGTGCTTAAGCTAGTGTTGTGCTCCTCTGTAATTTTGGCGGTAAGTTTCGATTTATGAAGCTTTTTCGGTTTTTGTTGATTTTGCAAAGAGTATGCTTGTTAACAAACTACGATTGAAAAATAATTAATTAATCTTTTACATCCTAGAATCTAAAATAATACAGTGTACTTGTTATAGATGCATTGTTATTAAAACACAGATTTATTATTGAAAGATTTAGTACAATTGGATAATTACGACTTGCAACACATAATGCATGAGTAGTTTCGGTAATTAAATTTATTTTTGTCTCAAAAGCAGTCCGCGGGAAGTAGGACTGTATGATAATTTTAGTTTTTTTATTATGGCAATAATATAGTAAATTTGAATGCTATACCTATATAAAAATATGATTTAAATTAGTTCGTATTTGTATATCATTACCGTAGATAGAAGAAGGCATGGTTTTGGGTTATTACTTTACGCATTTACCGATATCCGATTTTACTCTTATTTGTACTTGTTGTATTCGTACGTACATGGGAAAAGAAACTGAATCAGAAAATACTCAACATTCTTATGTAATTAATCTTTATTTTAGTAAAACTTTATCTAGATAAATAGCAGTAAAATTTTTCTTCAAGTGAACAAAATTCTCTTGAAACAAATTGAACATTACGTATGTAAATATCAACATGTAAGCTAAAAAATGTGAAATATTTTACCTAGACATTTTCTGGCTTTTTATCACTTCACTAATAAGAAAAAAGCCTCATCAATCCAAAATCTGTCAATCCGTTTCAACACTTCGCTTCGTCACTCAATTAGTTTTGCAAAAAATAAGTCTTATTGGAATTTAAACTGTGACAAATGAGTATAGGAATAGAATAAAATAAGAATTAAATCGGATGAGGTACAGATAAGCCTGGGTTCTGTAGATGTTAGTACTTAAATATTGTTACAGTATTCCTATACTTGAAGTAAGCATTCTTGTATGAATGATTGTATATCTGATTGGATTCTTAGAAACCGCTCTAATGATTTTGATGAAATTGTGTATTTTGATATGGTTTTACTTTCCAAGTTTATCGAGACAGGTTTCATCTATGAGTAATTTTTTTTCTAACGTCGAGCATGGCTTGGTCGCCTACGAATTTATTATATTAATACGTAAACATCGAAAATTGCCATACTATTTTTAGAATTTATTATAATAGGGGATTTAAAGTTATAGGTAATATTAAAGAAATAGTATGGTAAGGATGTGAGTACCAGGAAAATGTTGTGAATGGCCGTGTAATGCCGTTAAGGCAAGTAAACTAAAGCGAACACTACGATACAGTCTAAAGCTAAAGCTAAAGTATCAATTTGAATGTTAATTACAAACGATACTAGTAAAAATAGTTATTTTTTGCAGTTCATGAAATTCATATAAAACATAACAATAATTAAATAGTTCTTTTAATATCATTAAAAAAATTCACTGAAAGCTTAGAGTACAGCTGAAAGACACGAAAGTGATAAGTGTTATTACGTAGTGCTTAACAGATAGGTCTTCTATTTAACGATTTCTTTTAGAGTAAGCATTACAACTTTAAGGCCGATATATAATGTGACTTTTTTCTCATGTTTGAATAAAAGTTAAAATCTAGAAGGAATCACCTTGAACTTCAAGGAGCACCTACTACTAAAGGTTTTCAAGGCTCTCAGGTACTAAAGGTTTTCAGGTTTTCTAAGTACACAACCCATTGAATATAACTATAAATTTATCAGACATTAGACATGTTACCTTTAGTTAGTTGATGAATTTATTTTATTGGGATTAAATTGGGATAATTATGTAAGTCCTACCTATCTAACCGACTAACGCACCAGCAATTCCTCTGGAATGGAATTGTGGACGTACATAGGCAGCGGTAGTCACTTACCATCAAGTGAGCCGCATGCTTATTTAATAGTTAAAAATCTTTGCTCCACTTCGTCTGTTGAAGTCCATAGTTGAATCTAAGTCTAAACGAAACTAGTTTTTAGTACTTTACAGCACCCATGATCCCTCTGTGACCGTGGGTGCTGTAAAGCACTCGAAACGTCGGTATTATAAAATAAGTTAATATACGTGATAAAATGCATAAAAACTAGTTTAAATGTTTTTAAATGTGTAACATTAAAAAAAACATTATGAATAGAATATGATAACTTTTGTTAAATATAAATTACAAGAATAATTATTGAAAGTTATTTAACGTTTATCATTGGTTCGGAAAAATCCTCTGTCTTGGGAAGTACCAGCAAGAAACCCAGTGGGACTTTGAAAAGTTACAATATAATACATACTTTATATTTTAAAAGCATAATTTACAATATAATCCTTTATATAATAAGTATAAAAAAATTTAGAAACAGTACGGTAACGATCACCTCATTCCCAGGGGTTATTTATCAATCATGTATCCTTTATGAGTTTAAGTTTTTCCGAGACTGCACTAACTAGCATGTATTTCTTGAATGATTTCCTTACAATTGATACACTTACCATGCTGGGCAGTCTTAAAGCCCAAAACTGTAAAATGACATAGGTATTAGAATTCTTACGCTTCTTTACTTATTTCACATGATCTTGACACACCTTTTTGGCATCTTTTACATCTATATGTCTACGCATATACGGTCGTCGGTTAAGGAGAATCTTGATTTGATCCATCTTTAGTAGTCATATTATTAGTCGATAAACCTTCGTCTAGGAGTCCATGATATCCCTTGCTAACTTTGCCATACACTTCTGCAGCGTTAATTTTCTTTGTCACTCTTTCCTCATTCATTATTTCTACGTATCTAAGAAACCAAAGCATTCCTTTTTTAATCCTGGTCACAATGTCTTCTTGTAAACCACATTTTTTTCTAATCACACAATTTCTCTCACCTCTAACTTTCTTTCTAAATTACAGCAATTCCGCAATATAAATTTTTGTTTCATGCATGTTTTGCCGCACATAACTTTCACTACTATACATTAAGCTAAGGTTGAACACAAAATTGTGTATTGCTACGTGCCTTTATGACATATTCTAATTTCCTACAATAAACTGAGGAGCCCAATATATTCTGTAGCCTGCATTCACTCTTCGTTCTATATCACTTACATGAAAGACATTTTCACAAGCTCATAAAGTAGTTGACGTATTCTTCAGTATGCACAGATTACAAACACGTGCTAATTTTAGATGTGGTTATTTTAGCTTAACAAAAAGCTACAAAATGTTTTAAATTTACGAGTATTTACATATCGTTATGTAATGATAGCTGTGTCACTGTGTGATTGGTCTGTGTCTAGTGCTACCTTGTAGTGGCGGTGTAAGAATATCTACTGGGTACCCCATATCATTCCGTGGGTGTCGTAAGCGGCGAAAAAGGGAAACAAATTAGGATATAGCTTACTAATAACGACTAAATAAACAAAACTGCGGTTGCAAACCCACTTTTTTACGTGGTACATGCTGCAGTTATATTAGTAGTATAGTTGTAGCACGAATGGGTCGGCTCGACCGGGGAAGGACCACGCTCTTACAGAATACCAGCGTAAAATAGTAGCTTGATGCTGCTGTGATTCGTATGGTGAGTGTAGAGACCCGAAAACCCTTTTTACTGGGAACGAGGCATTCCATCTCAGACCTCAAGGGTGATAACGAGTCTACATATTGATTCGTAACCGAGGATAGATGTAGATGTCTACGGGCCACAGCAACCACTTACCATCAGATGGACTGTGTGCTCGTTTGTCACCCTATTCTCTGAAAAAAAAAACTTGCCAAGCGTGACAACTATGGCGAATGTCCCCCAAAGCAACTATGGTAATCCATGGGGGAGACCTATGTACCTGTGACCTATGTAGGCTGTAACGATAACGGTAACGTGGTAGTGGTAGAGTAAAAGAATTCACTACCCAATATTATCCCGTGGGTTTCGAAAATTGTTAATTGAAACAGGAGATGGGCGGTAGCATCTTCCTAACAAGAACGGAATAATAAACTTTTAACGGGTCATATATATGAATAAATTATATCTATTACTCTTAAACTTGAATGGTGTTGTAAGCAAATTTATTTCTATGAGAAAATATCAATGTCTTAAATTCGAATTATTCATTTGCTATAACCTTTTCAGAACCGAAGGAAGTCCTAAGTTAGTTTTTATCTAGACTCATGTTGGTGGTATATTAGATTGCATTTGTAAAGTTAAATTTTAAAATAATATGTTTGTTTTTAAGTGCTAGCTGAACCCTAAATCAAATGGCGGACGTTTCTTCTATCACCTTTAAAATTGACATAACACCAAGTGAGCTGTCATCGTCTTGTAAAACGAAAAATGTGACGACACAATTTTACTCTCGATAGCGAGATTGAAATATTTAGTTGGTAATTAATTGCTAATTATTTTCAATTCATACAAGATTTAAATATTTTCTCGGAGAAAATCAAGCGAAGCAAAACATGTTTACGAATCACACTAATTAATCCTACGCAATTTGTATTCTTCGAATAAATGATTCTTGCCTAACTTCTAAAAATAATTTAAAAAGATTATTCGTCAGTGAGAATATTTGTCCGAGTTGTCGTTGTTTTTGTGTAGTAATTTCTCATGTAATTACCCTTATTTATATCGTGGATTACACAAAATTCGACCAAAAGAAATATAAAATGAACAACGGAATGGATACTCGAAAATATTAAAAAAAAAACTCATCCCTGTGTATATGTTTGTCTTTTAAAATCGAGAGGATTTGAACTATTGTTGAACAATGAATATTAAACATATATATGCCACAAATTAACCAATATATTTTTCTTTGTCTCTTTATTGGTGTTGTGGCGGGGACTTGACCGCCGGTGGATTATCGCTACTGTTTTATTCTTTAACTAATGGTTTGAAGTGGATTGAAACGTAAAATTTGTGCGATTTTGTGTATTTAATTGTCTGCGTACGTGAATTATTAGTGTTAACGACGTAACAGGTGCTTCAAGGGTGATATATATATCTCAAGATTCTTATCCGTTTAGAGGCCATGAGATATCAACTGATCTCTGGGCTAAGTTGTCGTCAAATTTCCTTAAGATCTTCGTAATGTGACGCAACAGCCAGCATATTGTGTTCAGTTTTGTGAACATAATACAAATCAGACTAGGCTGTATGATCTAAAATCTTTGCTTGCCTTAGTTGGCGAATCGTAACATTTTTTTATTAGAACAAAAAATCACCATGTGTGCGCTTACATGTCTCCCAATGACAAAAGCGCTGTTCAGTAACATAAAATTTCTAGAAGCGGCCTTTCAAAAGGATGAGAAAATACAGCAACTAAAAAAAAATATATTGGAAAGTTTGAAAAAGAGTGAAAAAAAGGATTGCTGTACCGCTTTTACTAAAAGAGTAAAGCTTGGCTTTAAGAGCCACGCTAAGGCAAATTTTTACTGTAGCATGAATGGGTCATCACGATCGCACATAACACTAGCGTAAAATAGCAGCAGCGGAGACCCTTAACGCACGTGTGAGTTCTGAGTTCTAGGTTTGTCACTTTATCTGACGTACGTGCTATCATTAAAAATCACGTTTCCAGTCCGTTTTAAAAATAAATCATGACTAAAAGATGACTCGAGTGTTGATATGGTGCTACATAATGATCTTAAAGTTTCATTTCTCTAGGTTAAAAATAAATCAGGGACAGACAAACCAAAAGAAAATGTTATTAATTGGCATTTCTGGGTCACGCACTCGAAAAATACGACTAACTGTTTCATAAGCCTCCAAATCGAGAGGCTGTATCCAGCAGCGTGAGCATATTCCAAGCAGATACGCAATAAGTCTTAGTTTATTTGTTAGACAATTTCGTTTTAGCTTGTTTTTGTTATAATAGTAACCTATCGTTATTTATATTTCACACGAGATCTAAAATTACCCCTAGAAGTGTATGAACCCGCTATTCGTGTCTTTTATTGTTTACTAACAATATTTTGCGACTACTAGTATTTTTCAAATTTATCATGCTTTTTAATGGTGTAGGTGTATGCGTAGTAAAGTTGTCCGTTCCAATTGTTGGGGAGTGCAAAGCTGCTCTGTAAATACAGTTTCGTATTATCTATTAGTATATAGGATGTCGGAAATGATTTCGGCATTTGTGAATCATTAAAGCAACGTGTTGTGGGTTTCACTCTAGTACCTAAACAGTAATTTGGTAGGGTCTACAATTATGTGCTCCGAGTGTGTTTGCCCATGTATAATGTTTACATATATATATATATATATATATATATATATATATATATATATATATATATATATATATATATATATATATATATATATATATATATAGTTGATAGTACAGTAAAATTGTTGTGTTTTCAAGGAAAGTTTGTAGAAAATTTTATGCTTTCGTCTGCGTTTAAGTTTATTGCGGTGAAGGTAATAAATGGGCACAATACTAAGTGCATGCTGTGAGTTATGGACTCTATTAAAAATCAAAATGTAGATGTTATCATATCTAATGCCTAAGATGGAAAGTCTAGCTATCAGTTAATCGGGTCGCTGGTTACTCACTGTTATGTTGATATTTACTATAGGAAACACAAGAGCATTATGCTACTATTTTACGATGTTATTTTGTGCCAGTACTACTATACTACTTTTCAATCGAATTTAAAAAAAAAGAGGAAGTTCTCAATTCGACTGTATTTTTTGTGTGTTACTTCGGAACTTTTTTCTAGGTAAACCGATTTTGATGATTCTGAAGCCGTTGCTTCTCATGTGGGCTCATATAAATTTGATTAGATCTGACTAGTAGTTTTTGAGTTGTCCTTAATAATGCGTATTTAATTGACTTCGACTACACTGACAATGTTCTCATTTTATTTATATTGAAGTCGCATGTACAAAATGTTTAATTTTACTACTTATCCATTGCCATTTTATCTTACTACTACTATTATTTAATATCCACTTTTGGCTATAGCAACCTCATATTGAACTCCTATGTCAACGTTCCTACTAAAACTGCTTAATGCTGCTGTGTTTCGTATGGTGAGTGTAGAGAAACGGAGACCCTTTTTACTGGAAACGAGGCATTCCGTCTTAGTCCTCACGGGTGACAACGCATCTGCATTTTGATTCATAATCGATGATAGATGTAGATGTCTATGGGCCACAGCAACCACTTCCAATCAGGTGGACTGTGTGCTCGTTTGTCACACCACCCTATAAAAAAAATTAAAAAAATTAGTTCCCTGTTGTATTCTCGCAACTTTCTAGCATCTCAGCGAGCTCACTTCAATTTATTGGTATTTTCTATTTA